>CM022301.1:278867668-279572668 GCA_011799875.1 Thinopyrum elongatum
AGGGCCTCGGGCCCTACAGATGGTCTGATACATGCCCGCTGCTCATTCTGGAAGCCAGGATCATAGGGCAACATGTCTGTGACGGCATTATCGTTCGCTTGTCGCCGGTGATTCGTCCTTCTCGAGCTGGTGCTTGTTGAGGAGACGGAGGTTGCAGCACAGGTCCTCCCTGTGCTGGTAGCTCTTCCGCATTAGGGCGTCGAAGTGCAGCTGCATCAGTTCTATGGTGAACACGGCATGAACCGGCTTGGGCGGTGGTGCCGGCTCCTGGTCGGAAGCCACGTCCATCGTTTGATTGTGGTCGCTCAGTTCGGCGAGCTCGCTGGCGAGCCAGCATGTCCGGCTACTGGACCGACCCGCTGCCAAACACGAGTCTGACTGCCCTACCCACCCAGACCGCCTCCCCGCCGCACGCGCTTTCCGCCCGGAACGGTCAGCGCCGCCCGCGCCGCTTTCGGTCAGCGATTGCGCCGCGCTTAACGACACAAGTGTCGTCTAGCCGTCGGCCGCCCACATTAATGATACCCCGGTTGCCGAGAGCGGCTACTCCGGCGCCCCACCTCCTTCCCTTTGCCACCCACCATTGCTATATAAACTGCTGCGCCGGCCATAGCCGCGTCATCCGCCCCGTTCCCTTTCTCTCGTCCACACCACTCCCACCATGCTTCCTCGCCTCCAGCGCTCTTCGGGATGGGCGGACGACGGAAAAGAAGGAGATGGCAGCCATTGCTGCCAACTGGCTAGCCGGCAGGCAGCCGGAGGACGATGACGTCCCAATGGAGAACGTGATAGTCGACGATCCGGCCCCAACCCCTCCTCCGCGTCATCCTCGCCGGTGCATTGCACCATGACCATCGGCGAGGACCGTGCCCAATACATGGACATGTGGAAGCAGAAGCATGAGGAGTAGTTCTGGGAGGCGCAGGCCGACGCCGCCTACAACACCCTGTCCTCCAGGAGGACCTGCAGGCGGAGGAGCAGATCGCCGCGCAGGCGATGGAGCAGGAGGCACTGCTCGAGTCGTACCGCTCCGCTCTGCGAGAGCTGCCTCGCGCGTTGCGGTACCACATGCTTGTGCGGAGGTTGCGACTGCCTACAAAGAGCGATGAAGCGCGAGGCGCTGTTGGCGAGACCGACGATGAGCGGAGGACAATGCCGGCCCCGCCCCACCGGCACCAAGGCAGAGGACTTCGCCGGCTTCGGCGAGGCCCTGCTCCGCCGAGGCCCTGCCCCGCCAACACACAAGGCAGAGGAACAGCCGGCTCCGCCGAGGCCCCGCCCCACCGGCATCGAGCGGAGGACTTCGCTGGCTTCAGCGGGCCCAGCTCCGTCGAGGCCCCCCCCACCAACAACGAGGCAGAGGACATCACCAGGCTCTGCCGAGCCCCGCCCTGCCAGCAACGAGGGGGAGGATTTCCCTCGCTCCGCCGAGGCGCCACCCAGCCGGCAACGATACAGAGGACATCGCCGGCTCCATGAGGCCCTGCCCCGCTACCAACGAGGCCGCGCCACACAGAAAACGAGGAAGAGTAGAACACGGTAGGTCACCGCCGCTTGGGTCCAAGTAAGGCCACCGCTGCTACCCTCCGGTTGAAGCCAAGCTTGGCGGTTTGAACACTGACGGCCGATTAGCTTCTTGGCGCGACGTGGAGTCGGAGAGCTGTGCTGGAGAATAGCTTCTATTCGGCTCAGCCGGACACGGGAATGGGCGCCAAGATCATAGTTAGGTTAATTAATTATACCCTCCAGCGCACCCCTTTTTAGTTGAAGAATGTATGAAATGTAATGAAATCCGGCATGTTTATATGAAATCCGGCCGTGTATGAACGAATTTAGTTTGATTAGTTCAAATTCTTGTATCACTGGCATTGGATGAACATGCAAAACAACGTACTAGCATTATTCCTAGGACGCACTGTGATCACCTCGTTTGCAGCAGTTTCACACGTTAAAAAGTTTGAGCAGCTTTTTAGCATGCCTGTACATTGCAATCAAACTCACAGGCCTGACAATTCATGAGAACATTCAAAACAATCGATGATTATGCATCTTAGTGATTCACATGTCAGATCTAATACTTACTACTAAAGAGCGTCCCATTTGAAAATATCTAACGCATGTTTCTTGCTAACATCAATGAGCAAAATTTGACAAGGTTGTCCCATTCCAAAATACAAAATGCATGTCTTTTTGCGTACATCAATGAGCAAACTTTGACAAGGTTTTCCCATTCCAAAATATTAAATGCCTATGTTGAGGAATGGGCGGGTTTTGCCATTAGTTCGGACATTGACATGGACCTCGTGCTAAATAAACCAGCTATTCTTTTTGGTGCAGTTCCACCAAAATCAACCAATTCGCGCGTAGCTTATATGATTTCGCCTTTATATGTGGCAATTGCCTTGAACATATCGGCATCCCCCTGTTTCTTGTAGCTAATTTTGTGGCTGGAGGTGAAAATGAATGATTCGAGAACATTCGATGTATTGTGCATGATGAAGTATAATGGGCACGAACCATCAGAACATTTTGTGCAGTTCCCATTGAAATCAAACTGAGCGCCCCTGTTTGCATAAATACAAAAAAATGATTAGTAAAGCAAACTGTATTACGAATTTACAGTTTAAACAGGCACCTACATGGTCCATGCAGAGCACACATTTAAAAAATGGAACTCACCAGAAAGAATCCTAGAACAACATTGTACTTGCCCATCACAGCAAAAAGATGAAAATCTGTGAGTCCTTCTGAGCTGAAGTTAGTTTTGGTCGTGTGGGGAGTTGTAACCATCCTTCAACTACTCCTTCTGATGAGAAGATAGACTGGGCTTCTTCATCCTGGCATAATCGGAACTAGGCACTTCACGTACTCCATATTCTTCTCAGAGGAGGATGATCCTGTTATGCAAAGACAAGAGAAAACTAATGCTAGCATCCCTGTTTGCCTGAAAAAAAAGGAAGGAAATATTTAAAATAGCCATTACATTAACAAAGGGAGTAACTGATGAAATGTATAGTGACAAAGAGATGCATTTCCTCATTATCCTCATAGAATGATATGATACCAACACACAGCCTCAACTTGAACTGTATAATTACTTATTTATCAGTGGCTATAACGATGGCAAACCGGTGCATCAATTATTAGCAGCCTTAGATTAACATGCGAAACAATACCACTTTCTCATGAGAGTAGCTAAACAGTAGTAGCACACCACCAATAGAGATGACAAAGCTCAATCATATGATGAAATCCGTGGGCCGGTACCAAGCTTTGTCAGGAGGCTTATTGTGTAGAGCATGCGAGTGAAGCACTTCTCCGAACCATCCGTTATTATCTACTGTGGTTGCCATGCTTACTATAAACTCCTCGATTAGTTTAATGTTTCCAACATCTTCTTGTGCAGTTCCACTAAAATATATGTTATCTTCAACAAGATCCCTGTTTGCACAAGTAGAGATAATTACATATTACATTAAGAGTGGCATCAAATCACAGTGGCAAAACAATTGCTCGTTCCACCATAGCAATAAATTAAGATGCAAAACTATATCATTACTTGTGTCATCATAGTTCCAGTGCTTCATTACAGCACCGGGAGTTGATTTTTGTTCTTCTTCTGCTTGTTTTTTTCCCTTCATCACTTGGTTCAATAACAGACAACTTCACCTTCAATGTAAGATTTGGCATGTCAATTAGGGAGCACAAGTATAGCAACTACAACAACATTACTTTTCTGATGACAGTAGCAAAATACAGGCCAACAGTTGTGAAATATCATTATCTTACGTCAATGGGATATTACGGTGCACATACAGATTGGAAGTCTGGTCTCCTTTTGTTAGTTCACTAAAATCAAGAAACATTACCGTATAAGTAGCAGAACATATGAAAGCACACTGCACAATCATGTGGAAAGGCCATTACTGACCACTCACGACGCGGAATTCAAACACTCACTGAAGAAGATCTGAAACAAATTTGCCAACACAGATAGGAAGTCAGATCTCCTCTTGTGCATTTCCACTAAGATCAAGCAATCAAGCAACATTGTCGGTGTGACCTTTTGGTTGAACTGCACAAAACACTCTTAAAGCAAAAGTGTTTTGTGCAGTGCAACAAAGGTCATAATAGCAACGAGGTGAAGTAGATAACCCTGTTTACACAGAGGTGCAAAGGAAACAGTTACTGGTCATAACGGTGGATGACATAGAAGCCCACAAAAAGAAGCATCTTACTTATCTAAATGGGAAAGAAAGCAAAAGCATTTCTCAAACAGTGGCATTGATTCATATTAACAGAGAGATTATATTAACAATAAAATTCGTTAAGCATGTAATTTGCTTTTAACTGTGGCATTGCTTCAATTTTCCAGTGGCATTATTAGATTAACAATAGCTAAAGAGTTGCACGGGACAGTGGACGCACTAGCACCATGTGCATCTACCGATGTTTATAAAGGGTGATGCACAGTCTGTTGCAACAAGAACAAACAACCAAGGAGCAATTTGTGTTGGTCCTAGTTTTTTTTATCTTTAGACACCTTTCCCTATGTGAGGGCAGCAAATCTAGTCCTGCTCAAACTCTAACCCTTGTCCCCACCCCCAGAAACATCAGTTCGTTACAGATGTGCGTACTGCATTTGTCATTGTTTTCCCTTTTCGACCAACGTAGGTGCTGGATAGCCAGTCTGTACTACTTTCCCCCCTTCCTTTCCTCTTTGAACCATGTCCTAGATTCATGCTATACAACACCTAGATTCGAGTGCAGAAGCGGAAAAAATCCACATGCGCTAGAGCTATGCAGTGGATTAAGTAAATTATACCTTAAGGTTCTCGGGCTGTGGCTCTGGGCGGCCGGAGGCCGATCTGCCCACACTATGTACGACAGCGAGGAAGAAGGGGTCAAAGGCCCTCACGCGTCGCCGCTGGTTGAAAGAGAACAGCTGCGCTGGTATGGATTCCCTCCCTCGCCGACGGCGACAACGTTAAGCCTCCTTCCTTTCCCCGGCAGACGGGATCCTGCCGGCTCTTTGACCAGCAGTGAGGGGAGTGAGAGAGAGAGAGGCCAACACAGTCTTGTTTAGATCTGGAGAGGGTGAGAGAGTGTGAAAGAGCAACTACAAGCGCTGAGGCTCCAGCGTGTATGTATATAGTGGAGAGAGAGTGTGAAGAGAGCAAACCCTACAAACAGTGTCGAGGCTGCAGTGTATATAGTTGGAGTGGTTTTCTTTTCTCTCCATAAAAATCGTTATAAATTATGCATGAAATGGAACTCTTTATTTAACGTAGTGAAAAAAATACTAGGGCAATACTAATACATGAAGAAAATTTAACGCTCGGGAGTCAACTCACAATTAACGTTGCACGCCTGCCGGTCACGCTTACTATCATTCACGTGTGGTACACGACCCTCCAAGTGAACAACAACTAAAGCACACACGGTCAAATATCGGAAAGGTGGGATGCACCATCCTCCAATTTTAAATATTTTCGAGAAATTCAATTTTAATTACTTTGTATGTACACTTTGCTCTCTTCCAATAATGAGCGGGCACTTGTATTCGGCCTAAGTCATACTACTACCTCCATCCAGGTTTTTACCCCACGTCATATATTTTTTGTCAAAGTTTGACCAAAAATTTTAACTACTCCCTACTTTCCGTTTATAGGGCTTAAATTTGAAATCTCATCAACCAAGGCAATGATGATGTGGAGAAATGTACTCCGTCTCATAGTTTACAAAATTACTCAAACTTTAATCTTCATTAATTACAATATTTTCATGGACGACCACTAAATGAGTAGGAATGGTTACATGCACTGGTTGGTTTCTTTTAATCCCTGCATGCATCAATTTAATGCACCTTGGAATGTGAGCATGTGGTGGAAAGAAGTGAAAATAAGACTGTAATAATATGGTAAAACAAAGAAAATGAGATTAGCCGGGAAGTAGTAAACTGCTAATACATGCCAACAAAAAAAATTATTGGCTTCTTTTTTATGTGTCCTAAATGCTATAGTGCGAGGCAGCGACTGTGTCTCCGACGAACATGCGTGTACCTCTTCTCTTCTTGTACGTACTCCATTAATCTCACTTCCTATGGCTTCCCACTCCCACGATATTCCTATTCTATGACCTGTGTGTGCGCGTGTGTGTGTTTTTTTAACAGCTGTGTGTGTGTTAGAGAGAGCGACACATCGACCTACAAGAGATGGTGTGGTACTACATACTTACTAACTACGAAGCCGCGAGAGTCGGTGCATCCTCTCGTTTCCGAGCGTCCGGTCGGGATAGCTGCCACGCCCACTCCTGACTGACCACCCTGGCCCACCCACCCCTCCATCGCCGCGCGCCTTCCCGCCCGAAACGGTCAGCGCCGCTCCAAAGAATCGGGTGCCGCATTCATGCCCGGGCAGAGCGGACGCGACTCTCACTGGCGCATGTGTTGAAGGGAGAAGCGGATTCAACAAGAGGGATGGTTGCTTCGTCCGTCCAACTTACTGTCGGGTCTATGTGATTTGTCGGCCCATTGGTCATTATTACTGAGGTGGTACGACGATGCTGAGTCTCACTTGTACTATACACTTTACTTTGGTGCATGACACGTGCACCGGATGCTGGATGTCCCCACTTTCAGTGAAAGGAGGTAGAGCATGTCCACCTTTACAATTTTCCTCCACTCTTAACGTGGAGGAGTGCGAAATCAGCGAAAACACGAAAGCAGCGAAAAATGTACAATGCTATGTAGCTTCAACTTCTGTTTCATGTATCTTGCATCAAGATTGCCCCTTGCAACATTCCATCAAATACAAAGCAACTAACATACATGCTATTGCATCTCAATGATTCATAGATCATAGCCAATACGCCCTCCGTTCTAAAATAAGTGTCTCAACTTTATGCCAACTTTGCCAACTTTAGTAACAAGTTGTACTAAAGTTGACACTTTGGAATAGAGACATCTAAAGAAAAAACTATCCATGCAGTCCCTAGGCCTTGAACCCTAAACCCTACCAGGCTTTAATTTGCTGGTGAGGTTGAACCTTTCGAAGGAATGAAGTTTGCAATCCTTTGACCAACGGATCATTTTGTGCAGTTTCACTAAAATCGAGCTGAGCATCCCTATGGCAAAGAAATTGAAGTGTGATTAGAATAAGACTAGTGGGACTAGTTTTTATGAGCAAAACTCATCACAAATACAGTAGAAGCCAGTAGAAGTCGTCGGGGGCAAAGAAGTAGAGAAATATCCACATGGAGCAATGTGGGCAGCTGGGGCAGTGGTGCAAGCCGACTGTAAAGGAAGTTGTACCTGAGGGATGTCGGGATGTAGCTAGCTTAGAGGAGGCGGCGGCAACTTCCGACTTCGCGGCAGTGACAAGGGGCGAAGGCAACCGCACCGGCTTTGTGAGAGAGAACGGCGGGGACCCCTGATCGGGACACGCCGACAGTGGGTTTTCGCCGTCGGCGACGGCGACCGCATCTACACGAAGCATCCACCCCTTCCCCCAGCGGACGTGATCCGCCCGGATGTTAGAGATGTGGCCACAGTCGTTTTGTGCGGGAGACTAAGAACAGAGCAACCCCAGCAAGCAACCGTGTAGGCTCCTAGCTATGTTCATATAGTGAATCGGTTTCTTTATCTCTCCATATGAACCTATTTATACTGCGTATGTGCCACTGAGAAAAAAACTTTATTTCTAAATAACGCGGCACCATTCATGCGTGGTTCCCGACCCTCCATAAGTGCTACTAGACGCGTTAATTATCACGTGGGATGCATCATCGTACAGAAATAGCTCCACCGTGTCACGTGTGTGGTTGGGGTCTTGGGGAAACCGCAAAGAGTGCTACTATTACATGCGTGGGTGTGTGCACCTCTTCTCTTCGACATGGTTATTAAAAGTATAGCCAACTACTCTACCACGCGGTTATTATATGGGCAAGAGTATAGGCAGTAATAATGACTAATGAGCCATCAAATCACGAGGCCCCCTTCTCTATGTTAACTGAGGAAGCAGCCATCATTTCACTCCTCGTTGAATATCCATCCGCTGCTTTCTTCATGGGTTTAAGACTAAGCAGCTCCAAATTATTCCCACTGCCCACCACTCTGAATCATGCCATCTATGATAGTACTCCCATTGCAACAATGAGATCCACTAGGTCTAGCACGTCCTGTAAGAAGAGACTGTCATGCAAAACATACATTCTTGTTGCCTTCTTCCTCATACAGTACGTACTACTAGTACTACTACTACTCATTCTCCTATAAACCTTGCGCTTGGCATCTCAAAAATATTACCTTGCGCTTGGCTCTTCGCCTCTTCGGAAGTCGAGCAATGATGGTACTACAGTATATGGTTCTGGCTATCTGAGACCGAATGAATTGCTGCACGTCCACCACGTGGGCGAGGGTCGAGGGATAGGGGCGAGGAAAGTGCGTACTACTACGTCCGTTTCAATATGGACTACATATGGAGCAAAATGAGTGAATCTACACTCTAAAATACGTCTATATACATCAGTGTTTGGAGTATGTACTAGTGTTCATATTGAATCTGCTAAAGACATTTATTTCACAATATGATAATCTCTCTAACCAAGGTAGGGGAGTATAGTCTAACGGAGGGAGTAGTAAAATTTTCTCCTCGTCCTGCGAGCCACCGCGTGCGTGGGCGAGGGACGGGCGTAGGCGTAGTAAGCAAGCTTCTCCTCGTCCCGCGACTCTGCAACCACCGCGCCCGTGGGCGGGGAGAGGGCGTACTAAGCAAGCTTCTCCTCGTTTTGCGAGTTTACGGGACACATCAAAAGTAGTATAGAGCATCTCCAGTGTATAGAGCCTTGCCTCTAAGGTAGGCCCCACATGGTTTGCCTCTTTTTTTAATAACGTGTCAAGTCGCAATTTGTTTGTTCACCCGCGGTACACGATCCTCCATCAAGTGGACAACCAGTACACGTGTCAAATTACCATGTGGGCTCCTTTTCGTATAGAAATGAGCTCCACCGTGTACCCGCGCGGTGTGGTTGGGAAAGAGACGGGATTACGTGCGCCGTGCGTGCACCTCTTCCTTCGTGCACGTCCCCCACCTCCGTGGGTGGTGTGTGGAGAGATACAAACCTAGAGAGATGCCATGTGCATTCGTGAGGTTTTTTTGTTTATGGGGGGGGGGGTGATTTCGTGAATGTATTTGTGGGAATATGTGTCAATAATGTCTCAAACAAAAATGTGACACATGCAATGTGTGTGAAATAGAGGCCTACCTCTACCATATATAGAGGGGGCGATCCACGAGAAGAGAGGGAGGGGTCATACATATGATAGAGTCGAAGAGAGGATCAAGTGTGTGGGTGCGAGATCGATGAAGAGAGCCATCGAAATTGTGTGCGTGCACGTCAAAGATATAGGGTGACTAACCTACCGGAACGTCAGAGGGGAGAGGGCAAGTTTGTGTGTGGCGGGGAGACATGACTAGAGTGCTCGATGTATCGGTGTGTGTGTGGGGGGGGGGGAGGCAGAGACCTAACTAGAGAGGTAGATCGACTCGTATATGTGTTGAGAAGGAGAGACCTAGCCATGTCTTGAGGGAGATCGGTCGACATCCATACATAAGTGAAGGACGGGAAATAGGTTGGGATAGAGAGAGAGAGAGAAAGAGAGGTAGAGTGCCGAAGGGGTGGTGGAGTTTCTTCTTGGAGATGGTGGGAGAGGCCTACTAGACAAACTGAGGGTACAACTGCAATATCAAGAAGAGTGGGGATGTGTTTCTGTGTGTGCGTGTGCATGATAGATGTGTCGGGAGGCATGCATGGATGATGAAGGGGGACCATGTGTTTGGTAAGCAGACCTAACTAGATCGGTAGATCAATTGTTGTGTGTCGGAGGAAGGGAGAGACATAACAAATGAGGTAGATCGATCGGCGCGTGCGGAAAGCAAGTTATAAACGACCTAGCTAGCTATACGTATAGTGGGAGATCGGTCGGTGTACATCCATTTGTTAGAGGCAAATAAGGCCCAGAGAGACGGATAGAGAGAGAGATGGAGCTAGGAGGTGGTGCGAGAGGCCTACTAGCTAGATAGGGGAGGAGTGTGCGATTGTGAGATCGATGAAAAGAGGGCGAGAGTTTACACGTGTGTGGGACTGTATGAGAGACACGAGGCATGGACAGAGAAAGGAGGAGATGGAAAGTGTGTGTGTATGTGGTAGGTAGACATTGATAGAGAGGTTTATCGATCGGTGTGTGTCGGAAAGAAGGAGTTGTGGAGACCGTGGGAGAACGACCTAAAGAAAAAAAATGAATGTGCGCGATGGATAGAATGCTGATGGAGGGGGAGGGCGAGGAGGGCGTGTGCATGCACGAGAGAAAGTTAGGGGTAGATACAAAGGTTAGAGGATTGTGTGGGTGTAAGAGACTAACAACGATCATAATTCGATACGAAAGTGGATTCATATATTTGATTAAGAGATCGTAGTGTTATAAACCTATGCATGCATGAATATAGCAGTGATACGCGTGGTGTGGTTTTGGACATGTTATACTATAATGTGATAATGCGTGGCGTTTGCAACTCATAGCTAAATATCGAACAATCTAAACCATACCATATATCGAACAATCTCACATTTTATTTGAATTTGTTATAATATGTGGCGTTTGCAGCTCACAACTAAATATCGAACAATCTAAACCATACTACTATATATCGACCATCTCACATTTTATTTGAATTTGTGATAATGTGTGGCATTTGCAACTCACAGCTAAATACTTGTAGGCGTAGGGGGCGGGGCACCATAAATTATGTGATAAACACATTACACATATGAGACATGGTTTAGATTATGAAGATCTAGCTAGAGCTTGAAATGTACTGTGATTTGAAATCAACATAAAGTGGATTCAAAAAATCAAGTTCGAGTTCATATAGTACACATAGTTCATATCTAACTCGACAGTAATCATGTCGTGTGCTGTAAAGATAATATACAAACGATGGTTTAACTTGACAATAATGATGATTGTAGATCTTATTAAAATAGATAAACGAATTCAAATGGCTTAACTTGACAACAATCATGATTGTAGATCTTATTCAAATAGAGAAACAAATTCAAATTTAGTTCATATTGAAGCGTAGTATATACGTTTGGAATGCACTAAAATGTTCATTTGAGTAGCAGGTTGCATGCATTATACACGTAGCGAAATATTTTAATTGAACATAACATGGATTCAATGTTTTGAATGGAATTTGTAGTGCGAATTGATTTGGTACAGTACACGGGACTAGACTCTCTTGTGTGGTGCGAATTGATTTATTTTTGTTTTTTTCATCGAGGGAATTGCGAATTGATTTGATATAGTATACACGTTAGGCTTGTCCGGAAATTTCAACCCGCGCCTTGTTATCTCGAAATTTTAAGATATCTCTTTGTCTCGTTGTGCTCCTAAAATTCCTTCAATCTCAACCCGCGCCTTGCTATCCCAAAATTACAATGCGCGCGAAAAATCCTACCTCCTGCGAAATCCCGAGACGCGAAATTCCCGTGATACCCCTGAACCGAAAGAACCACCTAGTTCAAATCGGTGGGGCTACTTTCGTAACTTACCCCACATTTCAGACAAGCGCGTCCCTAAGCCATGGTTCCCCCCTCCCATCCCCTCCGCCCCCCATTCGTACACGAAGGCCGCGAAAACCCGCGAAGCCCCACACCCTCCTCCATCCGCCACCCAGCCGGAGCCTTTTCCCCGACAACATCGTCCACCACAACAGCTCGACGTCCCTCATCCACCGCACCAGATGAGGATCCGTTGTCGATCTCGTCGTCCCGCCAGTTCAGCCACCCCGTCCTCCACCTCCAAGGAGCCGCCCCGACGTTCGCCTCGTCTATCGCGCCAACTACATTCCCACAGCGCCGTCTTCACCTGCACCACCGGAAGAGCGGCACCATCACCTATTCCTGGGATGAAGCTCAGGCCTAATCGGCATCACCAAAGAGGTTCTACAGTAATCGCTGCATTTTCTTCTTGATTCGATCTCACGGTGCTGCCGGCGCTCGGTCTGGAGCCGCCATGGCGCGGCTCCATCTACAGCGGCGTCCCGGTCACTTCCTCCATGACGTCAATCCCTCGGCGGCGATGTCCACATCAGTAGGAGCCACTGCTGCTCCGGCTCTCGCTGGTCGTGCTACTGCTGCTTCGGCCCTCGCTCGCGCTGCTGCTGTGCTCTTGCTCTCGATCCCCTACCTTGTTTGCTCTTGCTCTAGCTCCCGCTGCTGCTCTTGCTCTTGCTCTTGCTTGCGCTGCTACTCTACTCTTGCTCGCGCTGCTACTGCACAAGCAGCAGCTCTGGCTCTCGCTCGAGTCCCTGCTGCTGCTACCTGAGATGCTGCTACATGACCAGCTACCCCGGCTCTCGCACGCGCTGCTGCTCCGTGCGCTGCTGCTGCTGTAGGACCAGCTGCCCCGGCTGCTCTCTGGTAGTACGTTCCTTGCTGGAGCGGCTACTGATTTAGATCACTGCTCCTCTGCCACTAGTGCTCGAGTGGCCAAAACTATTAGTGCGCTGCTTTTCTGCTACTAGTGCATTCAGTTTCGACAGCAAAATTCAGTTTCTACAGTTAAATTCAGTTTCGGCAGTTAAGTTCAGAGATGAGCGGCTGATGTATTTTACATCTAGCAGTTTTTGGTGATGTATTTTATTTACATCATCTATTGCAGATGCTATTAGAATACCACTTCAGGTTAACGTTGTCTCTCTTGTCCTGCTTCAGCCTCGTCGTCGTACACCTCACCGGAGCTGCTCCAACGACGAAACCCTCCATCACAGCGGAGCCGTACCCTTGACTCCACCTCCAGACGCCTAAGATCTTCTTCCCCTCCTCCGACAGCCACATCAGCCCCAGCATCCTCAGCTACCAGCCCAATGATGCTGGGATCGACATGGCTTCGCCATAGAGGTTGTACACTTGTTGCATTGTTTTTTATTTTACAGGTTATATATATTGTCCACTTAGCACGCGTAGTAATGAGGAATACGATTAGTTTCTCCTATATGACAAGCAGTGGGTACTAGGCAAGTTAGCTATTCGTGATGGACTCTCTCGAAAGCCATCATTATTTATTTCTGCGCGTTGGAGCTTTGCATGTGTAGATGGGCCTGGGAGTTTAGCTAGTAGGGCAGTGGCCTGGGTCCAAAGTATTATTTGTTCCTTTAGTGTCTCTTTCAAAGAAAAATCGTAGGAATTTTAATATCCACTTGGCCCTCCTTTTTAAATTCTTATTCATGAAGAACAAGACTAAGTGATAGTAGCATAATAGCATTATAACTGTACATTTTCTTGTGGTTTGACTTAATTTGACCATGCTTCTTTGCATTCCTGTGAACCAAACACCCAGATTGGCAGAAATCATGTATTTGCAAATGCTCTGTTTTGCACGTGCATTCCTATCCTATTCCTATGTATTTCCTATCCTTGCGTTGTTAGAATCCTCCAATTCAAACGAGCCCTTACTGAATTACTTCTGTTACAGATAGGTTTCGAAGAAAACCTTGTGTGGTTTGTTTCGCTCCTGCCGCGCCGTCGTCCACCCCAGCTCAGCTGCTCCAACGACGGAAGGGTCCAGCACAACAGAGATCCACCCTCCAGACTGTCTTTCGCTGCCTTAGATCTTCTTCCACGCCGCCGGCAGCCACCACAACTGCATTACCATCATCAACTAAGCAGATGACCTTGAGGACTACACGGGTCCGCAAGAGAGGTCACACCCTTTCGTGTCTGCTTACGTTATGCATCGCTTAATATTACCTGCTACTTTATCGTCCTCTTCACCTGTTAGACTCCGAGTCGGCTCAAAACTAATGCTCAAACTTAAGTTTTTAAATGGTTGTGGGGTACATATCGGCGCAACAACGAATATTATCTGTTTACTACCTGGTTAATCTCGGGTGTCTACTATGACTTTCATGTTGGGTGGAAAACAAACAGTAAAGGAGCCATTATCTGTATTTTTTAACGACAGCTATTATCTGCCTGCTATCACTGGTTTCGGGTCTGTCCACAGTTGCTACCATCACTCTAGATTTCTGCATGCACACCTTACATAATCTCACTATGTTTTATTCCTATGCATGTCAGTTATTGTACACAATGGTACTGAACATGTAGATCAAAAGAGACGAGCCTTGCGTGGCAATAAAATTTCATGCAGATGTCGCTCCATGGTGGGCGCAAAGGCAGCCCCCTCCCCCCATTCCAGATTGTAATCTAGAGGAAGATAACTGTTCAGAGGGGGATTCAGAGGGAGCAGACCAGTCCTATTTACCCCCTGAGGTCTTTGCTCTAACTTGCCATACTGATGTTGGTCATATCATGCATATGGCGCCTTGCATTGCTTACTTTATACATTAAAAATGTCATCTGCTTAGTTTAGACATGCTTTGTGTGAATGCCATCTGTTTACTTTCTATATCATATATGTGAATTATGCAATACCATCTTGTTTAGCCCGGCATCATATATGTGAATTTTGCAGTGCCATCCTACTTAGCCAATCATCTTATATGTGAATTATATCATGCCATCCTTTTTTTTCATTACGTAGTACATTTGTCAACAATGTAAGTACATTCAACTACTCTTCCTGTGCATCAGCCATTTGACACGGTGATGGAAAAATCTGGAGTGAAAACAAGGTCTTCAGAGCAGACAATGCTATCTCACGAAGCGCATAACTTGCTGGTTACAGATGGCTCCTCAGAGGAGGATTCAGAGACAGATGACCAGTCCTATCCCCCCCCCCCGAGGTGTATGCTCTTAACTTGGCATGGTTATCTTGCTCATATCGTGCATATGGTGTCTTGCCTTGCTATGCCATTTGCTTAGTTTAGACATTCTTTGTGTGAATGCCACCTGTTTAGTGTCTAATTACCATATATATGTGAATTATGCAATGTCATCTTGGTGTAAGGCATTATATATGTGAATTATCCAATGCTATCTTGTTGCAAGGCATTATGTATGTGAATTATGCAATGCCATGCTGTTTAGCCAAGCATCATATATGTGAATTATATCATGCCATCCTTTTTTTGTATCACGTATTCCATTTGTCGACAATGTTCTTATATTCAACTACTCTTCCTGTGCATCAGCCATTTGAATTGGTGATGGAAAAATCTGAAGTGAAAACAAGGTCTTCAGAGCAGACAATGCTACCTGCTGAAGCAGATATCTTGCGGGTTACAGATAGCTCCTCAGAGGAGGATTCAAAGACAGATGACCAGTCCTATTTCCCCCCTGAGGTGTATGCTCAAACTTGGTAGGGTTATATTACTCATATCATGCATATGTTGTCTTGCATTGCTTAGTTTTTACATCATATACAAAATATTGAATGCCATCTGCTTAGTTTAGACATCATATATGCGATTGCCATCTGCTTACTTGCTTAGTACATAAATCATATACAGTATTTGAATTATATCATGCCATCATGTTTACATAGACAGCATGTATCTGAATTATGCCATGCCATCCAATTTAATAAAGACATCATATTAGTTATATCATCTCATCCTGTTTACATAGTCATCATATTTTGAATTTTGTCATTATATCCGTGAATTATATCATGCCATCTGGTTTCCATAGATGGCATGTATGTGAATTATAGCATGCCAACCACTTTAATAGAAACATCATATAGTTATATCATGTCATCCTGTTTACATAGTCATCATATTTTGAATTATGTCATTCTATCCTGTTTAGTTAGCCATCATATATGTGAAATTGTGTCATGCTATCCTGTTTAGTTAGCCATCATATATTTGAAATTGTGTCATGCTATGCTGTTTGATTAGACAACATATGTCGGGGGGATGAACCCTGGGCAGGTAACGGAACCCGGATCCTTTTTAAAAACATCGGGGCCGGCAACGCCCCTCAATCCAGCTCGTACTTGGCTGGGTTCCTCGACCTGGCCAAGTCCCCCAACTCGGCCAAGACTGCAACATGGCCGGACCTGCTGGCGCATGCCGGCCCATCCCGACAAGCCAAGACTTCTCCAACAAGCCGGCACCCGCATGGCGTCTTCCTCAACCCAGCCGCGGATCAGCTCGCGTCCCATCCAAGGCGTACGATGGAGCAAGTCCCCGTAGAGGGGATGAGCGTGGCTACAGTGGCCCACCAACCCCGCTTACTGACAGGAGCGTGGCTACAGTGGCTCACCTACTCTGCTGACCGAGGCCGGCATGGCAACAGTGCACCCCTCGTCCTGCTGACGCAAGCCGATGGCGACCTGGCGACGTGCCACTGTAGCCGAGCCGGCTAAACCACTCCGTGATGCACAACAAGACAGGGAACAGTGTCCTCTGGCGCACGGGGCCCGCGCCCGGAGAACCCCGCGAATCCTGGCACCCGGCGGGTCCCAGCACCGGCTTCCCACACGCTGACATCCCGGCCCCATGGGCTTGTATCTTTACCATTGTAACCCTGGAGGGTTGACCTATAAAACCCCCCAGGGAGCTCCCGTGTGAAGGGTCGACCCGATCATCAGTAGAACACACACACGTACGAGGAGAAGGAGTGGCCTAAGCCCTGGCCCGTCTTCCTTCCTCCCTCCCCCAAATAGCTCTAGGAGCAAGCCTGTAACATCCGCATATAAACCACTCTCGGCAGGACTAGGGGTGTTATCTCTCCGGAGATCCCCGAACCTGGGTATGTCTTGCCTCCCTCGCTCACTCATGCCGACCTCGCCTCTGGAGCCCACCAGTGCCCTCGAGCATATCCCTATCTTTAGCCATCCTTTAGCATCTGTTGTGCGCCCACCACGACAGTTGGCGCCCACCGTGGGGCAACTCGAGGTCCCGGCCGGAGACATGTTCCAGACGGGGCCCCTCATCGATTCCGGTGAGCACATTGCGCGCTACGCGTCCCCCGAGCCCGTTGCACTGGCAGCCGACGTTGTCGACGCGCTCATCGCCTCCTCAGCCGCGCTGCGCATCTCCGACGCGCCCGCGGCCGATGAGTACCCCAGCGGGGTGCTCGACATCTCCGACTCGCCCCTCCCCCTCGGCGATGACCTCTCCGTCGGGGCAGTGGACCTCTGCATCCGGGTAGAGGTATTCGTCACCGACTCCGGCTCTTCTTCATCTAGCAAGAAGGCCGCCGCCGCCAGGGCTGCCGCAGAGCGCACCAGCGTGGCCGACCCGCTGCGCACCACGATGCAGAACCTCAGCATCCCCATCACCACCGACATCGATGCTGCCGACGCAGCAGAGGCCCGGGCCCGGCTCGAGGAGGAGTGCAAGCGCCTGCTGGACAGGGCCGAGACGCTTGCTGCTACACAGCGCCGGCTGGAATCGACCCAGCGAGAGCGCACCGCCGCGTACGGCTTCACTCCGACCGCTGCCGAGCCCAGCCGGGTCGCCGAGGTGCGGGCCAGTGGTGGTGCCAACGGCCGCGCGCTGGGCGTAGACCCGCCCGTCTATGACACCCCAGTCAAGAACATGCTCGCCGCAGAGGCAGCCGCTGTTGGCCTGGAGCAGCTGCAGGAAAGCTTGCAGCGCCTGAACAAGCTTCTCGGCGCCGTGAACGCGCAGCAAGACCAACTCGACCATCCCGCTGCGTCTGCCTCGTGGCGCGCCAAGGATCCCGAGAACGATTGATAGAACACGGCGTCTTCCCCGCGCCCGGACGAAGCTCAGTCCGGCCAGACCCAAACCCGGTGCAACCGCGCCCCGACGGTTGGAGACGGCCTGGGCGATAAGCCGTCTGCCGGAGTCCAGCGCCAGCAAGACCCTTCCCCACCGTCCGGTCGGCGTGGCAACCCGTCTTCGGCCAACCCGGCGCCTCGCGGTCCCGTCGCAAGCCGGCTGGGCCCGCGCGCCATCGACGACGCCGACGATCGCCATCGCCTCGACCAGCTTGCCCTCTCCTTTGACCTGGAGGAAGACAGCACCGTCGGCCCGGCTTGTTTCGGCCCGCGCATCTGGGATGAGCCCTTCCACAAAGGGTTCACGCTGCCCTGTGACACCCCCAAGTACAACGGCACCGTCATGCCGGAGGACTGGCTCATCAACTACACCACCGCCATCGGCATCACGGGCGGTAATCGTCGTCTTGCCGTGCGCTATGTCCCGCTCATGCTCCAGGGTTCGGCCCGCACATGGATGAACAGCCTGCCGGTCGGCAGCATCAACGTGTGGGTCGACTTCGAGCAGGCCTTCGTGCGCAACTTCACCAGCACCTACAAGCGTCCCGGCCGTCCCAGCCAGCTCGCCATGTGCGTGCAGGGGCCGGCTGAAACTGTCCGCGAGTTCCTCGCACGCTGGACTGAACTCCGGAACAGCTGCGAGGGCGTCCATGAGGTCCAAGCCATTCAGTACTTCGTGAGCCATTGTCGGGATGGCACCCTCCTCAAGCACAAACTCCTGTGCTCCGAGCCAACCACCATGGCCGCGCTCATGGTCATCGTGAACAAGTACGCCAACGCCGACTCCGCCATGAAGATCCAGGTGGTGCTAGATGAAGCCCGAAAGGCGATACCGGCACCACCTCCCAAGCCGGCCGGCGAGAGCAGCCGCCAGCAGAACAACCAGCAGAACAACAAGCGCAAGGCCGACCAGCAGGCTTCGCGCTACGAGAACTGCCTCGTCGCGACCGCCGAACAAGTGCCCGCAGCCGAGCCGGCCGGCAAGACGACATGGCTACCCACCATGAGTTTTGAGGAGATGCTCGACGCTCCCTGTAAGCACCACAGTGGCGCGAGGCCATCCACGTACACGCTCCAGCAGTGCGCCATCACCAAGCGCATCATGAGGGGTGACATCCCGCCGCCACCGGTTCCGGCTACGGGCGCAGGGCAGCCGGCTCCGCCTCCTCCCCCTCCGCCCCCGGCAAATGACGCGATGCGCAATGACATCTTCCCCAACCAGAACACGAGCTACGTCGTCTTCACCAGCCTCGGTGACGACAAGCGTAGCGAGCGCCTGCTCCGGCAGGAGGTGAACACCGTCGTCCCGGCCATGCCGGAGTACATGCACTGGTCGGAACGCCCAGTCAGCTGGACTCGGGAGGACCACCCGGCCGTCATGCCAAACCCGGGTGGCTATGCCCTTGTCCTCGACACCACCATAGTCGCAACCCGGCGCACCTGCAAGTTCTCGCGAGTCCTCATAGATGGCGGTAGCAGCATCAACATCCTCTACCGCGACACAATGACCAAGCTTGGCATCGAGGCCAAGGACCTGGAGCCAACCCGGACGGTGTTCCACGCCATCGTGCCGGGTCTCTCCTGCTCCCCCATCGGCCGGGTCCGGCTTGACGTCCTTTTCGGCACGAGCGACCATTTCCGACGCGAACCAATCTGGTTCGAGGTGGTGGACCTGTCCAGCACGTACCACGCGCTGCTGGGTCGGCCTGCGCTCGCCAAGTTCATGGCGGTCCCCCACTACGCCTACCTCAAGATGAAGCTATCGGGTCCCAAGGGTCTTATCACCATCGTCGGCGACTACCACAAGTCCCTGGAGTGCACCCAAGCCGGCGCCAGACTGGCCGAGTCGCTAGTCATAGCCGAGGAGCGGCGCCAGCTCGACCGGATCGTCGCGCTGTCCAGTGAGACGCAGGCAGTGCCGGCTTCAGCCAAGGAGCCGGCCGGCGAGGCCTCATTCCAGCCATCCAAGGAGACCAAGAAGGTCAAGCTGAACCCGGAAGACCCCAGCTGCAGCAAGTACGTCGTCGTGGGCACCCGCCTCGACAGTAAATAGGACGGCGAGCTCGTTGACTTCCTCCATGAGAATCGGGATATCTTTGCATGGACCCCAAAAGACATGTCGGGAATTCCGAGGAAGTATGCCGAGCATAAACTACACGTCCGCAAGGACGCCAACCTGTCCGCCAACCCCAACGTCGCTTTTTAGAAGAGAAGAGAAGAACCATTGGTGAAGAGGTCGCCAAGCTACTCGCGGCCGGCTTCATCATGGAAGTGTTTCACCCCTAGTGGCTGGCCAACCCGGTCCTCGTCCTAAAGAAGAACAACACCTGGCGCATGTGCATAGACTACACCAGCCTGAACAAGGCCTACCCCAAGGATCCTTTCGCCCTCCCGCGGATAGATCAAGTCATCGACTCCATCGCCGGCTGCGAGCTCCTGTCCTTCCTGGATGCTTACTCCGGCTATCATCAGATCAAGCTGGACCCGGCCAACGCCCTGAAGATGTCCTTCATCATGCCCTTTGGGGCGTACTGCTACATCACCATGTCGTTCGGCTTGAAGAATGCCAGCGCCACCTTCTAGCGCTGCATGCAAAAATGCCTGCTGACGCAACTTGGCCGCAACATCCACGTCTACATGGACGACATCGTGGTGAAGACCAAGCAGCACCTCACGCTCCTTGACGACCTGAGGGAGACCTTTGCCAATCTGCGCGAGTACCAGATCAAGCTCAACCCGGAGAAGTGCAGTTTCGGAGTGCCGGCCAGGAAGCTGCTCGGCTTCCTCGTCTCGGAGCGTGGCATCGAGGTGAACCCGGAAAAGATCAAGGCCATCGAGCGCATGCGCAAGCCGACCTAGTTGCGTGATGTCCAGAAGTTCACCGGCTGCTTGGCCTCGGTCAGCTGGTTTCTCAGCCGGCTGGCCAAGAGGGCCTTGCCCCTATATCAGTTGATGAAGAAGACGTCACCATTCGAGTGGAATGACCAGGCGGACGAAGCTTTCCGGGATCTCAAGCGCATGCTCTCCACCGCACCCATCCTGGCCGCGCTAGCAGACAAAGAGCCGCTATTGCTATACATTGCCGCCACCTCGCGGTCGGTCAGCATGATGCTGGTGGTCGAGCGACCAGAGAAGGGCAAGATCCAGTCTGTCCAGTGCCCGGTCTACTACCTGAGCTAGGTGCTTTCCGCCTACAAGCAGAACTACCCGCACTACCAGAAGATGTGTTACGGTGTGTACTTCACCGCCAAGAAGCTGAAGCAGTATTTCCAAGAGCATGTCATCATCGTGGTCAGCACGGCCCCCATCGACGAGATCATGGGCTACCGGGATGCCTCTGGCCGGGTTGCCAAGTGGGCCATCGAGCTGGCCAGCCACACCATCTTCTACGAGCCCCGCACCACGATCAAGTCCCAGGCCCTGGCCAACTTCCTCGTCGACTGGACGGAGACCCAGTACCTGCCGCCGCCGCCGGATTCAACGCATTGGCGAATGCACTTTGACGGCTCCAAGATGCGCTCCGGCTTGGGAGCCGGCATTGTGCTGTCTTCAACGAAGGGGGACCGGCTACGGTACGCACTCCAGATCCACTTCACCGCCTCCAACAACGTCGCCGAGTATGAGGCCCTTGTGCACGGCCTCCTGCTAGCCAAGGAACTCGGCGTCCAGCGCATTGATACGTCTCCAACGTATCTATAATTTATGAAGTATTCATGCCGTTATATTATCATTCTTGGATTTTTTACAATCATTTTATAGCAACTTTATATCATTTTTTGGGACTAACCTATTGACATAGTGCCCAGGGCCAGTTGATGTTTTTTGCTTGTTTTTTACATCACAAAAAATCAATACCAAACGGAGTCCAAACGCAGCAAAACTATTTGGAGATTTTTTCTGGACCAGAAGACACCTGGTGGGCCAAAGAAGTACTAGAGGGGAGCTCCGAGGAGAGCACAACCCACCAGCGAGCGCCTGGGGGCCCAGGCGCGCCGAGGTGGGTTGTGCCCACCTCGGTGGCCTCCCGCACCGCCTCTTCGCCCTATAAATTCCCAAATATTCCAAAATTCCTCGCGGTAACCCTAGATCAGAAGTTTCGCTACCGCAAGCCTCTGTAGTCATGAAAAACCAATCTAGACCCCGTTCCGGCACTCTGCCGGAGGGGGAAATCATCACCGGTGGCCATCTTCATCATCCCGACGGCCACCATGATGAGGAAGGAGTAGTCCACCCTCGGGGCTGACGGTTTGTACCAGTAAATATGTGTTTAATCTCTCTATCTCTCGTGTTCTTGAGATGGCACGATCTTGATGTATCACGGGCTTTGTTAATATAGTTGGATCATATGGTGTTTTTCCCTTCTCTATCTTGTTGTGAATTGAGTTTTCCCTTTGATATTTCGTTTTATCGGATTGAATACTTTTATGGATTTGAGAACACTTGATGTATGTCTTGCATATGAATACATGTGGTGACAATGGGATATTATATTGATTCACTTGAGATATGTTTTGGCACTCAACTCGCGGATTCCCGAGGTGACATTGGGGTAATCTATGCATAGGGGTTGATGCACGTTCTCGTCTTTTGTTTCTCCGGTAGAAATCTTGGGGCACTCTTTGAGGTTCTTTGTGTTGGATTGAGTATTATGAATTTGAATTTGCTTTGGTGTTATTTTAGTACGAACTCTTGATAGATCGATCAGAAAGAATAACTTGGTGTTATTTTAGTACGAACTCTTGATAGATCGATCGAAAAGAATAGCTACAAACAATTTCTTCTTATGTTCTCCGCTAGATAAGAACTTTGGAGTGATTCTTCATCGCACTTTGAGGGATGGTTATATGATCCAATTAGATTAGCATTGTTGAGAGACTGCACTAGCGAAAGTACGGACCCTAGGCCTCATTTTCAAGCATTGCAATACCGTTTGTGCTCCGTTTTATCAATTGCTACCTTGCTGTTTTTTATTGTTCCTATTACAAAAATCAATATCTACTATCATTACTACACTTGTATCACCATCTCTTCGCCGAACTAGTGCACCTATACAAATTACCATTGTATTTGGTGTGTTGGGGACACAAGAGACTTTTTATTATTTGGTTGCAGGGTTGTTTGAGAGAGACCATCTTCATCCTATGCCTCCCATGGATTGATAAACCTTAGGTCATCCACTTGAGGAAAATTTGCTACTGTCCTACAAAACTCTGCGCTTGGAGGCCCAACACGAGTCTACAAGAACAAGTTGTGTAGTAGACATCAAGCTCTTTTCTGGCGCCGTTGCCGGGGAGGTGAGTGCTTGAAGGTATATCTTCAGATCTTGCAATCGAATCTTCTAATTTCTTGTTTTATCACTAGTTTGATTTATAATAGAAAACTACAAAAAATGGAATTGAGGTTGCATCATATTGTTCATCTTTATAATGTCTTTCATGAAAATGATGGAAAGGAAAATTGTGCTCAATTGATAGAGGAAGAATTCTATAAAATGTTTGACAAAAAATCTTTGAATGATGAGCATTTTTGCAATATTGTTGGTATTAATTCTTTGAATATCCATGATGCTAATGATATGCAAAGCCATAAGCTTGGGGATGCTATGTTTGATGAAGATGATATTTTTAGTCCCCCAAGATTTGATGTGAAAATTTGTTATAATGGTAGCATGCCTCCTATTTTTGATGATTATGATGATGACATGTATGGTATAGAGAATAATGATAACCATGAAACTTATCATCATGATTTTAATGCTCAAATTGATCATTCCAATCAAGTGTCTCATGATAGTTATTTTGTTGAGTTTGCTCCCACCACTATTCATGAGAATAAATTTTCTTATGTGGAGAGTAGCAAAATTTCTATGCTTATGCATCATGGAAAGAGTGCTCTATGTGATAGCTATATTGTTGAATTCATTCATGATGCTACTGAAAATTATTATGAGAGAGGGACATATGCTTTTACATATTTCAATAATATCAAGTTTTCCCTCTTTATGTTGAAAATCTTGAAGTTTTGTTTGTTTTGCTTTCCTATGCTAGTTGATTCTTTCTCCCATAAATTGTTTGCTCACAAAATCCCTATGCATAGGAAGTGGGTTAGAATTAAATGTGTTTGTCATGTGATTCACGATGCTCTTGTTATGTTTCAATTCTTATCTTTTATGCGAGCATCATTGAAATCATCATGCCTAGATAAAAGGCATTAAAGAAAAGCGCTTGTTGGGACACAACCCAATACTTTTACCTACTGTTTTTGTGTGTTCACATAATTAGGATACTGTAGTAATTATGTTTTATAGCTTTTGTTTCAATAAAGTGCCAAGTAAAGCCTTTGGGATAGTGTGGATGATAGTTGACTTGATTCTGTGCAAAAACAGAAACTTTTGTGTCCAGTGCAGAAATTCCTATAATTTACTGCAAGGTGTAAAAATTCTGATTTTTTTAAATTTTATGGGAATACAAATTTTATACGTTGTCCTAAATTTTACGAATTTTTGGAGTTACATAAGTATTACCTTAATTCAGATCTTTA
Source organism: Thinopyrum elongatum (assembly GCA_011799875.1). Taxonomy (NCBI): domain Eukaryota; kingdom Viridiplantae; phylum Streptophyta; class Magnoliopsida; order Poales; family Poaceae; genus Thinopyrum; species Thinopyrum elongatum. Next base: position 278,891,931 of record CM022301.1, read on the forward strand.
CGTACTGTTCTGTTTTTGACAGATTCTGTTTTCAATGCATAGTTTGCTTGTTTTATGGTTTCTATGGCTCAAATTGCTTAATATAAATTATGGAAATTGTAGATTACAGTAGGCATTGTATGATAACAATTATGAATCTTGTCTTTGACAGTACCAAAGTGAATGATTTGTCTTTATCATACTAACCCATCTCATGAAGTTTCGTTAAGTTTTGTGTGATTGAAGTTTTCAAGTTTTGGGTGAGATATCGATATGAGGAGAATAAGGAGTGAGAAGACCCTAAGCTTGGGGATTCCCAAGGCACACCCAAGGTAATATTCAAGGAATATCCAAGCAACTAAGCTTGGGGATGCCCCAGAAGGCATCCCCTCTTTTGTCTCCAACATTATCGGTAACCTTACTTGGGGCTATATTTTTATTCGTCACATGATATGAGTTTTCCTTGGAGAGTCATTTTATTTTGTTAGGATTTTCTTTCTTTTACTTATAATAATGTTTTGCATCATTTATTTCAATAAAAATGTCAAGTATAGCCTTTTCCATGCTTATTTTGCAAGTATATGAGTTGCTGTTTCAAAACAGAAAGTTTATTACTGTTGCAAAAATTCTCTAGAAAAGTCAGAATGTGATAAAAGGTTGAATTTTTTTTGCATAGTAATCTATAATAAATTTTTTACAGTGTGGTAATTTTTTAGAATTTTTGGAGTTAGTGAAGTATGATGAATATTGCACTCTTTACAGACTGCCCTGTTTAGACAGATTGCTGCTATGTTTGCATTGTTTGCATATGTTTGCTTGTTTAATGATTCTATTTGAGGGTAGGAGTATTAAATATGCAGAGGCATTTAGTATGCAATGTTAAATAATAATTTTAGTGATTTTCTACAGTAGAGAATGATAAGGTGTTGCATTGATTTATACTAACTTATCTCACGAGTTCTTGTTGAGTTTTGTGTGGATGAAGTTTTTAAGATTTAGGGAAACCGTGATATAAAAGGAATTAAGGAGACACAAAAGCTCAAGCTTCGGGATGCCCAAGACATCCCAAGTTAATAATCCAAGAAGTCTCAAGCATCTAAGCTTGGGGAATGCCCCGGTAGGCATCCCACCTTTCTTCATGAACAACTATCGGCTAGTATCGGTTGAGCCTAAGTTTTTGCTTCTTCACATGATGTGTGCTATTCTTAGAATGTCATTTTATTTTGTTTTGCTTGCTGTATTAATAAAATACTTAGATCTGAAAGTTTGAAATAAGAGAGAGTCCTCAATTAGCTACCCATTTACTTAACTACTCATTTGATCTTCACTTGTATATTTTTGAAGTAGTTTGTCATTTACTCTCATGCTTCACTTAGATTATTTTGAGAGTTGAAAATTTTGAAGAAATACTTATGCTCTCATGATTCACTTAAATTTATTTGAGAGCTTGTTAGTAGCAATGGTAATACATAAATTTAGTCCCAAAGTGATGGATATTCAAGAAGGATATAATAAAACCTTTCATGTAGATCATTGGATATGATAAGTTTGATTTCTTGCAATAGTTTTGCGATATGGAGATAATAATATGTGAGTCATGTTGGTGAGTAATTGTGCTTTAGTAGGAATATTGGTGTTAAGGTTTGTGATTCCCTATGCAAGCACGAAAGTCAATAATTATGCAATGAAATTACATCCTACTTGTGGTGCATTATTCGGTGTTAGTTATGCTCAGTGCTCGTTTATGTGAATTTTTGTTTCTTGGTTGGTTGCTTCTCAATATATTTGCTAGCCTCCATTTGTACTAAGTGGTAATACTACTTGTGCATCCAAATTATTAAACCCAAAGTTGTGCCAAATGAGTCCACCATACCTACCTACATGCGGCATTTCCATGCCGTTCTAAGCAAATTTGTATGTGCCATCTCTAAATTTTCAAAATAATTTCCTTTTTGTGTGCTCGTACCGCTCATGAAGTGGTAGGGGTTGGCCAATATTTTCCATGCTAGATGTGTTATTCTCAAGATGAGTGTTTATTCACTTGTCATTGCATGAGAGTACGACAAAGGTATTAGGGATGCCCAGTCTCGAAATGAAAAATGAATTTACTTTATGTTGTCAAATAATAAATTCCTTGGAAAGTGTTGGTATGGAGGGCACCCGTGGATACGGCTAGCCATGGATCATGAAAGAATGGTGGAAAAAGGAATAAACTTTATATTCTGTTTGGGAACCGCCTATGATATATCTAGCATGGAAAGTGTTGGGAATTACTCGGTCATTTTCGTTGACGGGAAAAGTATGCCTCTCAAAAAAATTATCTCTCAATTTAAGCTTTGAGCTTTGGCACCTCTACAAATCCCTACTTCCCTCTGCGAAGGGCCTATCTATTTACTTCATGCAATTTTTATTTTTATTTGAGTCTCCATCTTCTCTTATAAAGCACCAACTAAGGGGCACTATGATCGTACTTGAGCATTGGATGTAGCTAATATGCGAGTGTGTTTTGCGAATGGATCAATGATTGAGCATGATGGGCTAGGGATAACTTTCTTTAGTGTTGATATTTTGAAAGACATGGTTGCTTGTTGATATGCTTGAGTATTGATGTCTTCATGTCAAATTATAGACTATTGCTTTGAATCATTCAAGTCCAAATGTCCATGCTACAAAAGAAAGAGTATATGATGAATATGATAGGTAGCTTTCCACAACAAAAATTTCGTTTTCAATTGCTACTTTATCATGATAAGTTTTATGAGAAAGAGTTACTATTATGATGCTAGAAAAAGTGATTGAAATTATCATTGATCAAACTTATGCACTTTGCTAGCATTCACACTTCATAAATTATTTCTTTTATCATTTACCTACTCGAGGACGAGTAGGAATTAAGCTTGGGGATGCTGATACGTCTCCAACGTATCTATAATTTATGAAGTATTCATGCCGTTATATTATCATTCTTGGATGTTTTACAATCATTTTATAGCAACTTTATATCATTTTTTGGGACTAACCTATTGACATACTGCCCAGTGCCAGTTGCTGTTTTTTGCTTGTTTTTTACATCGCAGAAAATCAATACCAAACGGAGTCCAAACGCAGCAAAACTTTTTGGAGATTTTTTCTGGACCAAAAGACACCCGGTGGGCCAAAGAAGTACCAGAGGGGAGCTCCGAGGAGAGCACAACCCACCAGGGCGCGCCCAGGTGGGTTGTGCCCACCTCGGTGGCCTCCCGCACGACCTCTTTGCCCTATAAATTCCCAAATATTACAAAAACCCTCGGGGTAACCCTAGATCAGAAGTTCCGCCGCTGTAAACCTCTGTAGCCATGAAAAACCGATCTAGACCCCATTCCGGCACTCTGCCGGAGGGGGAAATCATCACCGGTGGCCATCTTCATCATCCCGGCGGCCACCATGATGAGGAAGGAGTAGTCTACCCTCGAGGCTGAGGGTTTGTACCAGTAGCTATGTGTTTAATCTCTCTCTCTCTCATGTTCTTGAGATGGCACGATCTTGCTGTATCGCGGGCTTTGTTAATATAGTTGGATCATATGGTGTTTTTCCCTTCTCTATCTTGTTGTGAATTGAGTTTTCCCTTTGAGATTTCATTTTATCGGATTGAATACTTTAATGGATTTCAGAACACTTGATGTATGTCTTGCATATGAATACCCGTGGTGACAATGGGGTATTATATTGATTCACTTTAGATATGTTTTGGCACTCAACTCGCGGATTCCCGAGGTGACATTGGGGTAATCTATGCATAGGGGTTGATGCACATTCTCGTCTTTTGTTTCTCCGGTAGAAATCTTGGGGCACTCTTTGAGGTTCTTTGTGTTGGATTGAGTATTATGAATTTGAATTTGCTTTGGTGTTCTTTTAGTACGAACTCTTGATAGATCGATCGGAAAGAATAACTTGGTGTTATTTTAGTACGAACTCTTGATAGATCGATCGAAAAGAATAACTTGGTGTTATTTTAGTACGAACTCTTGGATAGATTGATCGGAAAGAATAGCTACAAACAATTTCTTCTTATGTTCTCCGCTAGATAAGAACTTTGGAGTGATTCTTCATCGCACTTTGAGGGATGGTTATATCATCCAATTAGATTAGCATTGTTCAGAGATTGCACTAGCGAAAGTACGGACCTTAGGCCTCATTTTCAAGCATTGCAATACCGTTTGTGCTCCATTTTATCAATTGCTACCTTGCTGTTTTTTATTGTTCCTATTACAAAAATCAATATCTACTATCATTACTACGCTTGTATCACCATCTCTTCGCCGGACTAGTGCACCTATACAAATTGCCATTGTATTTGGTGTGTTGGGGACACAAGAGACTTTTTATTATTTGGTTGCAGGGTTGTTTGAGAGAGACCATCTTCATCCTACGCCTCCCACGGATTGATAAACCTTAGGTCATCCACTTGAGGGAAATTTGCTACTGTCCTACAAAACTCTGCGCTTGGAGGCCCAACACGAGTCTATAAGAACAAGTTGTGTAGTAGACATCACGCATCATGTGCTATGGCAACTCGGATCTGGTGGTGCAACAGTGTTCCGACGAGTGGGACACCCAGGATGCCAACATGGCCAGCTACCGTTTCCTGGTCCAGCAACTCTCTGGCGCCTTCGACGACTGTGAGTTCCTCCACGTCCCGCGCACGGAAAACGAAGCCGCCGACACGCTAGCCAAGATTGGCTCATCCCGGCAGGCCATACCATCCGGTGTCTCCCTCGAGCACCTACACAAGCCGTCCATCAAGCCATCTCCGGACTCCGAATCCATCTTCGTCCAGGACGACCCCGCGGCACCCCTCCCCTACTCGGACCCGGGGGCTGCCGGTCCAAGCTCGGGGGTTGCCACCCCAACCCGGTCCCAGGGGCTCCGGATCTCGGCCCGGGGACTGCTCATCCCGGCCCGGGGGCTACCGAGCTCAACCCGTCCGCTGCTATCCCCAACTCAGTGGCTGCCACCCCAGAACCCGCCTTGGTGGCCGTCTTCATTGTCGTGACGGCTCCGTCATGGCCCAGCCAATCCTAGCATTCCTGGAGAGCGGAGCGCTCCCCATGGACGAGATCGAGGCCCGCCAAGTGCAACGCCGGGCGTCCGCCTACAGCATCATCAACAGTGAGCTCGTCAAGCGCAGTGCGACAGGCGTGTTCCAACGCTGCGTCGAGCAAGACAAGGGCACGGAGATCCTCCTCGACATACACCAGGGCGAGTGCGGGTACCATGCCGCCTTCAGGTCCCTGGTGGCCAAGGCTTTCCGCCATGGTTTCTACTGGCCCACGGCCCTCGAAGACGCCGAGTCGCTCGTCCTCAAGTGCGAGGGTTGCCAACGCTTCAGCAAGCGCAGCCGCCAGCCGGCTTCAGCCCTGCAAACCATACTGATCACCTGGCCCTTCGCGGTCTGGGGGCTCGACATGGTAGGACCCTTCAAGACCGCCCAGGGCGGCATGATGCACTTGCTTGTGGTGGTCGACAAGTTCACCAAGTGGATCGAGGCACGGTCAATCAAGAAGCTGGACGGGCCAACGGCTGTCCGGTTCGTCAAAGGCATCGCGGTATGCTTCGGCGTCCTGCACAGCATCATCACGGACAATGGCACCAACTTTGCCAAAGGTGCTTTGGCGCAGTACTGCTCCGTCTCTAATATCCGGCTTGACCTGGCCTCCGTAGCTCATCCTCAATCCAACGGCCAGGTTGAGCGGGCCAACGGCCTCATCCTATCCGGCATCAAGCCATGACTCGTCGAGCCCCTCATCCGTTCACCCGGCAGCTGGCTTGACGAGCTGCCGGCCGTCCTATAGAGTCTCCGGACAACACCAAACCGGTCGACCGGGTTCACTCCGTTCTTCCTCGTCTACGGAGCAGAAGCCGTCATCCCAACCGACATCGAGTTCGACTTGCCACGAGTCGCAATGTACACAGAAGCACAAGCCAAGGAAGCCCGTGAAGACGGCGTCGACCTACTCGAAGAAGCACGCCTCTTAGCCCTTAGCCGATCGACCGTCTACCAGCAAGGCCTGAGGCACTACCACAGCAAAAAGATCAAGCCCCTCACATTCCGCAAGGGAGACCTCCTCATCCTCCGGCTTGTCCAGCAGCAAGCCGGCCAGCACAAGTTGGCCTCTCCATGGGAGGGCTCCTTCATCGTCAGCAAAGCCCTGCGCGACCGCAACGCCAACTACCTCATCGACGCTCGCAAGACGAACAAGCGCAAGAGAGATACCGCCGGTGAAGAGACAGGCCGGCCCTGGAACGCAGAGCTCCTCCGCCCATTTTACAGTTAGCTGTGTGCACGTATGTATCGCTGCCTTTTGTAATTTCATGAAAAACAATGGGAACCTCGAACGACACTTGGGGGCTGCCTTTTCCTACCAGGTTATTGTGTTCTACACATCCTTGTGATCTTTCTTAAAACCTCCGCCGCCGGGTTGGTCTGACCAACCCGGGGGCTCGGGGGCTGGCCGGCTTGGCCACAACCCGCCGTCCACCTTGGGACATCCCGGTGTGTCCGGGTTGCCGAGGCCCTCCACTTCGCCCTACGCCACAGTCCGGCTTCGGCTGTTGGCCGGAAAGAACTATGGGCTAGAGCACCTACACGTCGCGGAACACTAAGTTGGATCCGTTGGATTGGCCAACCCGGCCTCACTGCTTTAAATTGCTGCACGACCGGCTGCTCGCCAGCCGGCTTCGCCAGCTGCCGTCAGCCGGCCCAGTGCATGTTTCGCTCGCGCTCAACGTTTGAAGGGCCTAAGTACTGCACGCTCTTTCCAAGGACCGAACTCCTTGTCACAGACTGGAACCCGGCTGTTCAACTCGCGGGGGGAGGTCCAAGTAAAGGTCAAGCAAGAAAGAAGGCCTAGAAAACAATGAGCAAAAGTGCAAGCATTCGCGAAAATATTTACATTACAGCAATATGGGCCCAAGGCTAGAGTTCATTACATTCACCTAAAAACACCCCAGTGGGTGGGTGGACCTGCTACTTAACAAAAGTGCGATAAAAGCTAAAACAGGACGGCTTCAGGCGACTCCCGCGCCGGGTTGCGCAACCATTGGCTCCTCCTTGGTGGCCTCTGGGTTCGTCGAGGTCCCGGTATCAGCCAACCCGGCGTCCTCATCCGCATAAGGGCCGGACTCCTCAGAGCTGCCTACCGGGTCGTCGAGCAGCAAGCTGAAGTCGTCAGGTGGCACCACCCCACCGTCGTCAGTCAGCTCTACCTGGAACTCATCGTGGAGCGTGAACAAGGCCAGGTAGCTGGCCCTGGCGGCAATCCGGCCTGCCTCCGCCTACAGCTGGGGCTCCGCACCGGCTCGTTGGGCCACCAGCCGGTCTAGGGCCAGGGTCGGGTACCAGGACATGATGAACCTGAGCACCACGTCGGCATCGGCACGGGCGGCAGAAACGCGCCACGCGTGAAGCCACGCCGGCCCGACCTCCAGCCACCGCGCCCGCCACGTGAAGCAGTTAGGCGCGACGGCGCCAGGCCAGAGGGCCGCCGTCATCTCCACGCCGGCCGCCGAGACCCACCCCATCTGCTCGCCCAAGACCTATAGGCGGGCCTCGGCGGCCTGCATGATCTTCGAGAAGCTCCAGGCGATGTTCGAGTCAAGCCCAGCGCCCACGATCCCCTGGGGCGACCGTTGAGCACGAATGGCCTCCTCCGCCGTCCTCTGCGTCTCTGGGAAGTGCCCTGTCAAGAAGAAAAGCAAGACAGTCAGCAACAAAAATGCAAAGCCAGCTTCACAATCCGGCGAGATAAACAAAGAAGCACTTACTAGCGAGGACTTCATCCAGGTGCTGTTCTTCAAGCAACGTACCGTGCCGCTCCAAGTCCCCGGCACGGTTGCGCGCTTCGAGCGCCTTCTCCAGCTCGGTGCCCTTGTCAACGGCCACCTTCAGCTCGGCGTCCTTGGTGGCGGCCGCCTTCTCATGCTCCTCCATGAGGCAGAGGAGCTCCGCCTAGTGGGCATCCGCCGCCTTGACGGCCTCCGCCTTCAGGCGCTCCACCTCAGCCTGAAGCTGGCCCTTGTCGTTGGCCAGCCGATTGCGCTGCTTGCCTGCTTCGGCGAGCGCCTGCTGGGCCTCCGCCGCCTTGGCCGCCTCCGCCGTGAGGCGCTCTACCTCGTCCTGAAGCCGGCTCTTGTCGCCAGCCAGCAGCTCACGCTGCTTGCCGGCTTCGGCAAGCGCCCGCTGGGCCTCCACGACCTTGGCGGCCTCCGCCTTCAGCTCCCCCACTTCGACCCAGAGCCGGCCGACGTAGGCAATCACCAGGTCGCGCTGCTGACCGGCCCTGATCAGCCGGGTTCGCTAGACCGGTGCCTCGGCCACGGCAGCTGCGCAGCGAAGATTCAAAGTCAAGAACAATAAAAGAACAAGAACACTTTAAGATTCGACCCAACTACTACGTAGTCGGCCCGAATCTCGGGGGCTACACCCAGTGGGTGCGCTAGCGCCCCCCCACTAAGAGCATGCGAAACATACCTTCAGCAAGGCGGAGTGCCTCCTCTTTGGCCGCGAGCCACGCCGTGAGCTGCTGGTGCTTCTCCAGAAGCCGGTTGTAAACACCGACCCAGAAGGCGTCCAGTTACTGCAAGATAAAGCAAGAATCAACATGAGACAGAGCATATGAAGATTCGACCCAACTATGATGTAGTTGGCCTGAATCTCGGGGGCTACACCCAGTGGGTGCGCTAGTGCGCCCCCACTAGCCGGCTACGAAGAAGAAGCCAGAGGAAAAGAAAGACTCGCCAACACGGAGCGCTCCAGCTCCCGTGCCCGCTCCGCTTCGGCCTGAGCAAAGGCCTAAACCCGCTCTGCGCGCCCACGGAGACGCTGGCTCACGGCGGCCATAGCCGCCTCCTCCTGCGTCAGCGGCCCGAAGACGGCCGCCGCGCTCGACCCGGCCCGTACCTACTGCAACCCGGCGGCAGGACGGCCTCCCGGCGCCGTTGGCGGCTGCCTGACCACGAGGGCATGCTCGCCGCCCGTCGTCTCCTCCGCGGCCGGCGTCCCCTGCGGCGCCACGTCCGGCGTCGCCTACGGCGCCCCATCCGCTGTCGCCTGTGGCGTCCCCTCCAGGGCGGCCCCACCTCCGCCTCCTTCCGCCTCCACCCGCTCGACCATGTCGCTCCATGGTGGGGTATCGTCACCGATCATCACGACCTCCTTGCCGTCCACCGCCATCTCCGCCGGGCCGTCCAGGCCGCGCCCCTCATTCGTTGGCGGCACAACAGCCGATCTCGCCGGCTCCATGCCCACCGGCCCCTCCGGCCACGCTGGCCAGGCCCGGGCCTCCGCCTCCAGCTCCTCGAGGGCCTTGTTGCGGTCCCTCCAGGCGCAGAGCTCCGTGTCCGCCGGGTCCAGGCCGAGATCCTCCCCGGCCGGCCCATCGGGCGCCTCCTCATCCCGGTCAATGACGCTGCTCCGGGTCCGCCGGAATGAGAAGCCGCCCCCGGATGCGGCATCCGTTGCCGCCAGCGCAAAGTCCAACGGCGACCTGGATCATGATAAGCGAAGCATGAGAAAAAGGAACGGCTCGGCAGCACGCCGACGCTCGCAAACAGACCTTACCCAATCACCGTCGGGATGGTTGGCCTTGGTGGCGCTGCCAGCGCGGCACAGCGCCTCTTCTTGGCGGGAGGCTTGCTGTCGGCGGCCGGGTCCGCCGTGGGCTTGGTGGCTGGTTTCCTTGGCGCCACGTCCCCTTTCCCGTATGGCCGGCTAGCCGTGGCCGGCATGCGGGATGACCCGGCCCCGGCCGCATCACCGTCTCCTCCCCTCGGTGGTGCCGCATCATCAACATACGTCAGAACCCTCGCATCGCCTTCCATTCGGTCTCGCGAGGGATTGGGATGCAGAAACATACCCGTGTGGCGCGCCTCACCGGCACCGGCATCCGCCGTCTCCGGGTTCTCAGCGAGGTCCTTCGCCTCCTCCGTGCCGCCTGGCTGGGCGGCCGCCACCTGCATTGTCGTTCCCTCATATGGATGCCAGATGGCGTTCAACAGCACCTCCCTCGTCGCATCAGGACAGAGAAAAAGGTGAGACATGGCAAAGAACGGAGACCAAGGACTCACCGCCAGCGCCGGGTTCCCGTGGCTGTAGGGGGCCTTCCCGAACTGCCACTCCTCCTTCATCCCAGCCTTTGAGATGTCGTTGACCCGGCCGGCGACCTGCTCCTGCGACAGCCGCCGGGATGACATCCGGTCGGGATCCTAAAGGCCAGTCATCTGACCGATGATATGCGTCCGGTGCTGCAGCGGCAGCACCCGGCGCGCGATGAAGGCCGCAATGAGGTCCGTCCCAGTGAGCCCCTCGCGCGCCACCATTTCGGCGACCCGGCTGCTCAAGTTCAGCAACTCCTGCGCCGGTTTCTTTGGGCAGTAGTTCCAATTGGTCTTGGCGTGCGGCGTCACGTCAAGGAAGGGCGGCTAGTTGATACGGTCTGCGCCGAGGTTGCGGACGTAGAAGAAGGTATTCTGCCACTTCTTGGCAGAGTCCTCCAGCGGCATCTTGGGGCATGCCCCGTGCGGCCGAGACGAGACAATGGCGGCTCCGCAGGCGGACATGACATGACGCCGGCCTCCGGCCCCTGCTGCTTCAAGAAGAAGAAGCGGACCCAAAGATCGACGCTGGGCTCGACGCCCAGGTAGCCCTCGCACAGGGTGACGAACCCTGAGAGCTGCAGCACCGCATTCGCCCCCAGGTGGTGCGGCTGAAGCCCGAAGAACTCCAAGAACGCACGGAAGAAGTCACTCGCGAGGAGGCTGAACCCGCGCTTAAAGTGGGAGTAGAAGACCACGCGCTCGGTCCCCTCTGGCCACGGCGCCAGCCCGCCGTCAGGCAGGCACACGACCACCTCTGTCTCCGGCAGCAGCCGCCGCGTATTGCGCAGATACTGAACATCCTCAGTGGTGACGGTGGATCCCTCCCACGAGCCTTTTGGCAGCGCCATCGGTGATGCTCGGCATGGGTGCGAGGCGCGTGGGCTGGGGCGAGAAGAAGGGGTGTCCGCTGAGCGCTGCAGAGCGGCGGCAGTGCTTCGCTCGAGAGCAGCGGGGCATTGCGGCGTGCGACAGGCTCGGAGGCGAGAGCAAGAGAGGAAGAATAAGATGGGGGGCGCGTGCATGAATGATTTCCGCCGCCCCTCCCCCCGATTTATAAGCCACGGCCAGAACGTGGGGAAGTGGGATCGGTTGCGCCCGCCCCTCCCACTTCCCCGCATTAAGTGGGCACGATCCACGCGCAAATTAACTACGTCGAGATTGGCAACCGCCCGCGGGTGCCACAGTAAATCCTCGTGCGTGGGCCGAGGGCGCGGAGTGGCGGGCCCCAGCCTACCGTAACGTCCCGTCCCGCGCGTGGCCTGTCAGGGCCTCTTCAGCTTCTGAGCGCCCTGTGGCGTCCACGCCAAAACCAAGAGATTGTGTCCCTCCCCCTTCAAGATTCGGCGGACTCCTCTGTTTCCCGCCCATACCGGGATGCCGCGATCCGGCTTCCGGAAGCCGGCACACAGTGGATGTTGCCGGACCCGACGATCGCAAGCTTCACCAACATCAGCCTCCTTCTCAGGGGGAGAAACTGTGAAGGCCCCCCTGCTTGAAGCCGACGAGCCTTCACAGCTTCGGGGACTACTGTCGGGGGATGAACCCCGGGCAGGCAACGAAACCCGGATCCTTTTCAAAAACATCGGGGCCAGCAACGCCCCTCAATCCGGCTCGTACATGGCCGGGTTCCTCGACCCGGCCAAGTCCCCCAACCCGGCCAAGACTGCAACACGGCCAGACCTGCTTGCAGATGCCGTCCCATTCCGACAAGCCAAGACTTCTCCAACAAGCCGGCGCCCGCATGGTTCCTTCCTCAACCCGGCCGCGGGTCAGCTCCCGTCCCATCCAAGACATACGACAGAGCAAGTCCCCATAGAGCGGATGAGCGCGGCTATAGTGGCCCACCAACCCCGCTGACTAACAGGAGCGTGGCTACAGTGGCTCACCTACTCTGCAGACCGAGACCGGCATGGCAACAGTGCGCCCCTCGTCCTTCTGACGCAAGCCGATGGCGACCAGGCGACGCGCCACTGTAGCCGAGCTGGCTCAACCAATCCGTGACGCACGACAAGACAGGGAACAGTGTCCTCTGGCGCACGGGGCACGCGCCCAAAGAACCCGGCAAATCCTGGCACCCGGCGGGTCCCAGCACCGGCTTCCCAGACGCAGACATCCCGGCCCCATGGCCTTGTATCTTTACCATTGTAACCCTGGGGGGTTGACCTATAAACCCCCCCAGGGAGCTCCCGTGCGAAGGGCCTTCCCGATCATCAGTAGAACACACACACATACGAGGAGAAGGAGCGGCCTAAGCCCTAGCCCGTCTTCCTTTGTCCCTCCCCCAAACAACTCTAGGAGCAAGCCTGTAACATCCGCATATAAACCACTCTCGGCAGGACTGAAGGAAATATGCCCTAGAGGCAATAATAAAGTTGTTATTTATACTTCCTTATATCATGATAAATGTTTATTATTCATGCTAGAATTGTATTAACCAGAAACTTAGTACATGTGTGAATACATAGACAAAACAGAGTGTCCCTAGTATGCCTCTACTTGACTAGCTCATTCATTAAAGATGGTTAAAGTTTTCTGACCATAGACATGTGTTGTTATTTAATGAATGGGATCACATCATTAGATAATGATGTGATGGACAAGACCCATCCATTAGTTTAGCATAATGATCGTTAAGTTTTATTGCTATTGCTTTCTTCATGACTTATACATATTCCTCTGACTATGAGATTATGCAACTCCCGAATACCGGAGGAACACCTTGTGTGCTATCAAATGTCACAATGTAACTGGGTGATTATAAAGATGCTCTACAGGTGTCTCTGAAGGTGTTTGTTGGGTTGGCATAGATCGAGACTAGGATTTGTCACTCCGAGTATCGGAGAGGTATCTCTGGGCCCTCTCGGTAATGCACATCACTATAAGCCTTGCAAGCAATGTGACTAATGAGTTGGTTACGGGATGATGCATTACCGAACGAGTAAAGAGACTTGCCGATAACGAGATTGAACTAGGTATGAAGATACCGACGATTGAATCTCGGGCAAGTAACATACCGATGACAAAGGGAATGACGTATGTTGTTGTGCGGTTTGACCGATAAAGATCTTCGTAGAATATGTAGGAGCCAATATGAGCATCCAGGTTCCGCTATTGGTTATTGATCGGAGATATGTCTCGGTCATGTCTACATAGTTCTCGAACCCGTAGGGTCCGCATGTTTAACGTTCGATGACGATTTGTATTATGAGTTATGTGTTTTGGTGACCGAAGATTGTTCGGAGTCCCGGATGAGATCACGGACATGACGAGGAGTCTTGAAATGGTTGAGAGGTAAAGATTGATATATTGGAAGGTAGTATTCAAACACCGGAAGGGTTCCGGAGTGTATCAGGTACATACCGGAGTACCGGAAGGGTTACCGGAACCCCCCGCTGGAAGATATGGGCCATATGGGCCATATGAGGGAGGCTAACCATCCCACAAGAGGCTGGTGCGCCCCCGACAAGGGAGGAGGCCGAATTGGTTTAGGGAAGGGGGCGCCACCCCCCTTTCCTTCTCCTACTCCCTCTCCTTCTCTCTTTCCCCCTCCGGAAGAAAGGAAAAAAGGGGGGGGGGGGCGAATCCTACTTGGACTAGGAGTCCAAGTAGGACTCCCCCCATGGCGCACCCCTCCTTGGTGGCCGGCCTCCTCCTCCCCTCCTTTATATACGTGGGCAGGGGGCACCCCAAAGGCACATCAGTTATTCTCTTAGCCGTGTGCGGTGCCCCCTCCACAGTTTACTCCTCCGGTAATAGCGTCGTAGTGCTTAGGCGAAGCCCTGCGCAGATCACATCACCAACACCGTCGCCATGCCGTCATGCTGACAAAACTCTCCCTCGACCCTCTGCTGGATCAAGAGTTCGAGGGACGTCATCGAGCTGAACATGTGCTGAACACGGAGGTGCCGTACATTCGGTGCTTGGATCGGTTGGATCGTGAAGACGTTCGACTACATCAATCGCGTTAACCTAACGCTTCCGCTATCGGTCTACGAGGGTATGTGGACACACTCTCCTCCTCTTGTTGCTATGCATCTCCTAGATAGATCTTGCGTGAGCGTAGGAATTTTTTTGAAATTGCATGCTACGTTCCCCAACAGTGGCATCCGAGCCAGGTCTATGCGTAGATGATATGCACGAGTAGAACACAAAGAGTTGTGGGCGATAATAGTCATACTGCTTACCACCAATGTCTTACTTTGATTCGGCGGTATTGTTGGATGAAGCGGCCCGGACCGACATTACATGACCGCGTTCGTGAGACTGGTTCTACCAACGTGCTTTGCATAAAGGTGGCTGGCGGGTGTCTATTTCTCCTACTTTAGTTGAATCGAATTTGACTGCGGCCGGTCCTTGAAGAAGGTTAAAACAGCAAACTTGACGAATCACCATTGTGGTTTATGCCGTAGGTAAGAATGGTTCTTGCTAGAAACCCGTAGGAGCCACGTAAAACTTGCAACAACAAAGTAGAGGACGTCTAACTTGTTTTTGCAGGGCATGCTGTGATGTGATATGGTCAAGACATGATGTGATATACGTTATTGTATGAGATGATCATGTTTTGTAAAAGTTATCGGCAACTGGCAGGAGCCTTATGGTTGTCGCTTTATTGTATGAAATGCAATCGTCATGTAATTGCTTTACTTTATCACTATGCGGTAGCGATAGTCGTAGAAGCAATAGTTGGCGAGACGACAACGACGCTACGATGGAGATCAAGGTGTCAAGCCGGTGATAATGGAGATCATGATGGTGCTTTGGAGATGGAGATCAAAGGCACAAGATGATGATGGCCATATCATGTCACATATTTTGATTGCATGTGATGTTTATCTTTTATGCATCTTATTTCGCTTAGTACGGCGGTAGCATTAAAAGATGATCCCTCACAAAATTTCAAGGTATAAGTGTTCTCCCTAAGTATGCACCGTTGCGACAGTTCGTCGTGCCGAGACACCACGTGATGATCGGGTGTGATAAGCTCTACGTTCACATACAACGGGTGCAAGCCAGTTTTGCACGTGCAGAATACTCGGGTTAAACTTGACGAGCCTAGCATATGTAGATATGGCCTCGGAACACTGAGACCGAAAGGTCGAACATGAATCATATAGTAGATATGATCAACATAGAGATGTTCACCATTGAAAACTACTCCATCTCACGTGATGATCGGACATGATTTAGTTGATTTGGATCACGTGATCATTTAGATGATTCGAGGGATGTCTATCTAAGTGGGAGTTCTTAAGTAATATGACTAATTGAACTTAATTTATCATGAACTTAGTCCTGGTAGTATTTGTAAATTATGTTGTAGATCAATAGCTCGCGTATAGCTCCCCTGTTTTATTTTTGATATGTTCCTAGAGAAAACTAAGTTGAAAGATGATAGTAGCAATGATGCGGACTGGGTCCGTGATCTGAGGAATATCTTCGTTGTTGCACAGAAGAATTATGTCCTTGATGCACCGCTAGGTGACAAACCTATTGCAGGAGCAGATGCAGACGTTATGAACGTTTGGCAAGCTCGATATGATAACTACTTGATAGTTTAGTGCACCATGCTTTACAGCTTAGAACCGGGACTTCAAAAACATTTTTTGAACGCCACGGAGCATATGAGATGTTCCAAAGAGATGAAATTGGTATTTCAGACTCATGCCCGTGTCGAGAGGTATGAGACCTCTGACAAGTACTTTGCCTACTAGATGGAGGAGAATAGCTCAGCTAGTGAGCATGTGCTCAGAATGTCTGGGTACTACAATCGCTTGAATCAAGTGGGAGTTAATCTTCCAGATAAGATAGTGATTGACAGATTTCTCTAGTCACTATCACCAAGTTACTAGAACTTCGTGATGAACTATAATATGCAAGGGATGACGAAAACAATTCCCAAGCTCTTCGCGATGCTGAAATCGGCGAAGGTAGAAATCAAGAAATTGCATCAAGTGTTGATGGTTGACTAGACCACTAGTTTCAAGAAAAAGGGCGAGGGCAAGAAAGGGAACTTCAAGAAGAATAGCAAGCAAGTTGCTACTCCCGGGAAGAAACCCAAGTCTGGACCTAAGCCCGAAACTGAGTGCTTCTACTGCAAAGGAAATGGTCACTGGAAGCGGAACTGCCCCAAATACATGGCGGATAAGAAGGATGGCAAAGTGAACAAAGGTATATTTGATATACATGTTATTGATGTGTATTTTACTAGTGTTCATAGTAGCCCCTGGGTATTTGATGCCGGTTCAATTGCTAACATTAGTAACTCAAAACAGGAGCTGTAAAATGAACAGAGACTAGTTAATGACGAGGTGACGATGTGTGTTGGAAGTGATTCCAAGGTTGATAAGATCACCATCGCACACTCCCTCTACCTTCGGGATTAGTGTTGGACCTAAATAAATGTTATTTGGTGTTTGCGTTGAGCATGAGTATGATTCGATCATGTTTATTGCGATACGGTTATTCATTTAAGTCAGAGAATAATTGTTGTTCTGTTTACATGAATAAAACCTTCTATGGTCATACACTCAATATAAATGGTTTATTGAATCGCGATCGTAGTGATACACATATTCAAAATATTGATGCCAAAAGATGCAAAGTTGATAATGATAGTGCAACATATTTGTGGCACTGCCGTTTAGGTCATATTGGTGTAAAGCGCATGAAGAAACTCCATGCAGATGGGATTTTGGAATCACTTGATTATGAATCATTTGATACTTGCAAACCATGCCTCATGGGCAAGATGACTAAAACTCCGTTCTCCGGAACAATGGAGCGAGCCAATGACTTATTGGAAATAATACATACCGATGTATGCGGTCCGATGAGTGTTGAGGCTCGCGGTGGGTATCGTTATTTTCTGACCTTCATAGATGATTTAAGCAGATATGGGTATATCTACTTAATGAAACACAAGTCTGAAACGTTTGAAAAGTTCAAAGAATTTCAGAGTGAAGTGGAAAATCATCGTAACAAGAAAATAAAGTTTCTACGATCTGATCGCGGAGGCGAATATTTGAGTTACGAGTTTGGTCTTCATTTGAAACAATGTGGAATAGTTTTGCAACTCACGCCACCTGGAACACCATAGCGTAATGGTGTGTCCGAACGTCGTAATCGTACATTATTAGATATGGTGCGATCTATGATGTCTCTTACCGATTTACCACTATCATTTTGGGGTTATGCATTAGAGACAGCTGCATTCACGTTAAATAGGGCACCATCTGAATCCGTTGAGACGACACCGTATGAACTATGGTTTGGCAAGAAACCTAAGCTGTCATTTCTTAAAGTTTGGGGTTGCGATGCTTATGTGAAAAAGTTTCAGCCTGATAAGCTCAAACCCAAATCGGAGAAGTGCGTCTTCATAGGATACCCAAAAGAAACTGTTGGGTACACCTTCTATCAAAGATCCGAAGGCAAGATCTTTGTTGCTAAGAATGGATCCTTTCTAGAGAAGGAGTTTCTCTCAAAAGAAGTGAGTGGGAGGAAAGTAGAACTTGATGAGGTAATTGTACCTTCTCTCGAATTGGAGAATAACTCATCACAGAAATCAGTTCTAGTGATGCATACACCAATTAGTCAGGAAGCTAATGATGATGATCATGAAACTTCAGATCAAGTTACTACCGAACCTCGTAGGTCAACCAGAGTATGTTCCGCACCAGAGTGGTACGGTAATCCTGTTCTGGAAGTCATGTTACTAGACCATGACGAACCTATGAACTATGAGGAAGCGATGATGAGCCCAGATTCCGCAAAATGGCTTTTGGCCATGAAGTCTGAGATGGGATCCATGTATGAGAACAAAGTGTGGACTTTGGTTGACTTGCCTGTTGATCGGCAAGCCATAGAGAATAAATGGATCTTCAAGAAGAAGACTGACGCTGACGGTAATGTTACTGTCTACAAAGCTCGACTTGTTGCGAAAGGTTTTCGACAAGTTCAAGGAGTTGACTACGATGAGACCTTCTCACCCGTAGCGATGCTTAAGTCTGTCCGAATCATGTTAGCAATTGCCACATTTTATGATTATGAAATCTGGCAAATGGATGTCAAAACTGCATTCCTTAATGGATTTCTCAAAGAAGAGTTGTATATGATGCAACCAGAAGGTTTTGTCAATCCTAAAGGTGCTAACAAAGTGTGCAAGCTCCAGCGATCCATCTATGGACTGGTGCAAGCATCTCGGAGTTGTAATATACGCTTTGATAAGTTGATGAAAACATATAGTTTTATACAGACTTGTGGTGAAGCCTGTATTTACAAGAAAGTGAGTGGGAGCTCTGTAGCATTTCTGATAGTATATGTGGATGACATATTGCTGATCAGAAATAATATAGAATTTCTGGATAGCATAAAAGGATACTTGAATAAGAATTTTTCAATGAAAGACCTCGGTGAAGCTACTTATATTGGGCATCAATATCTATAGAGATAGATCAAAATGCTTGATAAGTTTTTTCACAAAGCACATACCTTGATAAAGTTTTGAAGAAGTTCAAAATGGATCAGTCAAAGAAAGGGTTCTTGCCTGTGTTGCAAGGTGTGAAGTTGAGTAAGACTCAATGCCCGACCACTGCAGAAGATAGAGAGAAAATGAAAGTCATTCCCTATGCCTCAGCCACAGGTTCTATCACGTATGCTATGCTGTGTACCAGACCTGATGTGTGCCTTGCTATAAGTTTAGCAGGGAGGTACCAAAGTAATCCAGGAGTGGATCACTGGACAGCGGTCAAGAACATCCTGAAATACCTGAAAAGGACTAAGGATATGTTTCTCGTTTATGGAGGTGACAAAGAGCTTGTCGTAAATGGTTACGTCGATGCAAGCTTCGACACTGATCCGGATGACTCTAAGTCACAAATCGGATACGTATTTATATTGAATGGTGGAGCTGTTAGTTGGTGCAGTTCCAAGCAGAGCGTCGTGGCAGGATCTACGTGTGAAGCAGAGTACATAGCTGCTTCAGAAGCAGCAAATGAAGGAGTCTGGATGAAGGAGTTCATATCCGATCTAGGTGTAATACCTTGTCCATCGGATCCAATGAAAATCTTTTGTGACAATACTGGAGCAATTGCCTTAGCGAAGGAATCCAGATTTCACAAGAGAACCAAACACATCAAAAGATGCTTCAACTCCATCCGCGATCAAGTCAAGGAGGGAGACATAGAGATTTGCAAAATACATACGGATCTGAATGTTGCAGATCCGTTGACTAAGCCTCTTCCACGAGCAAAACATGATCAGCACCAAGACTCCATGGGTGTTAGAATCATTACTATGTAATCTAGATTATTGACTAGTGCAAGTGGGAGACTGAAGGAAATATGCCCTAGAGGCAATAATAAAGTTGTTATTTATATTTCCTTATATAATGATAAATGTTTATTATTCATGCTAGAATTGTATTAACCAGAAACTTAGTACATGTGTGAATACATAGACAAAACAGGGTGTCCCTAGTATGCCTCTACTTGACTAGCTCATTCATTAAAGATGGTTAAAGTTTCCTGACCATAGACATGTGTTGTCATTTAATGAATGGGATTACATCATTAGAGAATGATGTGATGGACAAGACCCATCCGTTAGCTTAGCATAATGATCGTTAAGTTTTATTGCTATTGCTTTCTTCATGACTTATACATATTCCTCTAACTATGAGATTATGCAACTCCCGAATACCGGAGGAACACCTTGTGTGCTATCAAACGTCACAATGTAATTGGGTGATTATAAAGATGCTCTACAGGTGTCTCCGAAGGTGTTTGTTCGGTTGGCATAGATCGAGACTAGGATTTGTCACTCCGAGTATCGGAGAGGTATCTCTGGGCCCTCTCGGTAATGCACATCACTATAAGCCTTGCAAGCAATGTGACTAATGAGTTGGTTACGGGATGATGCATTACGAAACGAGTAAAGAGACTTGCCGGTAACGAGATTGAACTAGGTATGAAGATATCGACGATCCAATCTCGGGCAAGTAACATACCGATGACAAAGGGAATGACGTATGTTGTTGTGCGGTTTGACCGATAAAGATCTTCATAGAATATGTAGGAGCCAATATGAGCATCCAGGTTCCCCTATTGGTTATTGATCGGAGATATGTCTCGGTCATGTCTACATAGTTCTCGAACCCGTAGGGTCCGCACGCTTAACATTCGATGACGATAAGTATTATGAGTTATGTGTTTTGGTGACCGAAGATTGTTCGGAGTCCCGGATGAGATCACGGACATGACGAGGAGTCTCGAAATGGTCGAGAGGTAAAGATTGATATATTGGAAAGTAGTATTCAGACACCGGAAGGGTTTCGGAGTGTATCGGGTACATACCGGAGTACCGGAAGGGTTACCGGAACCCCCCGGTGGAAGATATGGCCATATGGGCCATATGAGGGAGGCTAACCTGCCCACAAGGGGCTGGTGCGCCCCCCACAAGGGAGGAGGCCGAATTGGTTTAGGGAAGGGGGCGCCACCCCCCTTTCCTTCTCCTACTCCCTCTCCTTCTCTCTTTCCCCCTCCGGAAGAAAGGAAAAAAGGGGGGCCGAATCCTACTTGGACTAGGAGTCCAAGTAGGACTCCCCCCATGGCGCACCCCTCCTTGGTGGCCGGCCTCCTCCTCCCCTCCTTTATATATGTGGGCAGGGGGCACCCCAAAGGCACATCAGTTATTCTCTTAGCCGTGTGCGGTGCCCCCCTCCACAGTTTACTCCTCCGGTCATAGCGTCGTAGTGCTTAGGCGAAGCCCTGCGCAGATCACATCACCAACACCGTCGCCACGCCGTCGTGCTGACGGAACTCTCCCTCGACCCTCTGCTGGATCAAGAGTTCGAGGGACATCATCGAGCTGAATGCGTGCTGAACACGGAGGTGCCGTACGTTCGGTGCTTGGATCGGTTGGATCGTGAAGACGTTCGACTACATCAACCGCGTTAACCTGATGCTTCCGCTTTTGGTCTATGAGGGTACGTGGAAACACTCTCACTCTCTCGTTGCTATGCATCTCCTAGATAGATCTTGCGTGAGCGTAGGAATTTTTTTGAAATTGCATGCTACGTTCCCCAACAAGGACTAGGGGTGTTATCTCTCCGGAGAGCCCCGAACCTGGGTATGTCTTGCATCCCTTGCTCGCTCATGCCGACCTCACCTCTGGAGCCCACCGGTGCCCTCGAGCCTGTCCCTATCTTTAGCCATCCTTTGGCATCTTCCGTGCGCCCACCACGACAACATAAATGTGAATTATTCATGCCCTCTTTTATTCCCCACTATCCATTGCACTTGTCTATCATACAATGTCTGTACATTCAATTACTTTTCTTGTTTATCAGCCATTTGAATTGGAGGGGGTGATGGCTGTATCTAAGGGAGTAGAAACACGGTCTTCAGAAAAGATAGTGCTACCCGTCGATGTAGATAGAACTACGGTTGTACTTGCACAAGAACCAGCCCCACCACACATAACCTAGACTCTTGCAGATTGTACCCCTACCCAGTTCGACAGACAACCAGCTACACCTCTTCTAACCCCAACCCCAGCAGATAGTAACCCAGTTCCAGTTAACACATCACTATCTCCACCACAGAGCACCCAAACACGAGCAGTTAGTAAGGCAACTGTAGTGCCCAAAGCACAAGGACCACCACTCTGAACCCCAAGTCAACGCTTAAAGCAGAAGAAGAATTGTTCTGAGGTCAGGTTCCGTAGCTATGGTTCATACTCCTTTGCTCTTGCATTACTGTATTTACTTATACCAAATAATTTCAAATTTGAAGGATGCAATTGAAACTCCAATGGCGCAACAGGTATGTTTTAAACCTGTTTCTTTAACTGGTTTGCTGTTGTAACTTGCTCTATGTTGATTTCAGTTTCAATTGAACAAACAGTTATGTTTGAGGGAGTCCTGGATTAGGGGGTCCTCGGGCGTCCGGTCTATTTGATATGGGCCGGACTGAAGCGCCGTGAAGATAAAGCAGAAGACTATCCCCCGTGTCCGGATAGGACTCCTATATGCGTGGACGGCAAGTTTGGTGTCTGGATGTATTATTTCCTTCTTCTGTAAACTGACTCTGTACAACCCTAGGCCCCTCCGGTGTGTATATAAACCGGAGGGTTTAGTCCGTAGAGGCAATCAGAATAATCATAGGCTAGATAGATAGGGTTTAGCCATTATGATCTCCAGGTAGATCAACTCTTGTAACCCCTATACTCATCAAATACAATCAAGCAGGACGTAGGGTTTTACCTCCATTAAGAGGGCCCGAACCTGGGTAAACATCATGTCCCTATTGTCCATTGTTACCATCGATCCTCAGACACGCAGCTTGGGACCCCCTACCTGAGATCTGCCGGTTTTGACACCGACATTGGTGCTTTCATTGAGAGTTCCATTGTGTTGTCGACAGAAGAATCGATGGCTCGCCTCGTTGTCGATAACGATGTTGTTTCCGGGGAGACTTTTCTCCCTGGTCAAATCTTTGTGTTTGGCGGCTTCACGCTACATGCCAACTCGACCGGCCACCTTGAGCAGGTCGACAGCTACGCCTCTGGTCACCAGATCAGGTTTGGAAGCTTGAACTACATCGCCAATATCCGAGGAGATCTAATCTTCGAGGGGTTTACGGCCTCGGCCGTCGATCCCCACCCATACAAAGAAGGCCCTTTGGATCCGCTATCAGATCCCGTCCAGGGATCGACCATCATGCCTGCCCTGGCCCTAGATCCGGAGCGGGACACTTTGTCCGAATACCGGGGGGTGGACCCCGCCGGACTTTCTCCCATTGCGGAGCTTCTAGTCGGAGACCCAGATGCAACCATGCCGTCGATGGACCCAGAGTCAAACAGGACTCTCCCCGTCATCGGGAAGCCGGCTTCGCCTCTGGACGTCAACTCCGTACTCTCGAGGACTGCGTCTATCGAGCTCGGTTAAGTGGTTATTACGGAACATAGCTCCGCAGATCCTCAGATGCCTGTCTAGCTTTCACTCTTAAACGGAACACTGGACCTAATGCGATCTCTTGCCATCACGGAAGTATCACCTCAGAACTACGCCCAGCTTGAACTAGGGGCTGAGAGCAGGAAATTTTGCGTCCCACCCACCACCCATTTAATAGCCACTCTCGAGGATTTAATCGACATGCTAAACTACACCTCCAAAGACATCGATGGTATGGACGACGATGTCGGAGTTGAACCAGGCCAAAACCCGCCCATCACTGGGCGTTGGACGGCCACTTCTACCTATGATGTATACATGGTGGACACGCCTGAAAAGAAGAACGACGATGGCACTCAAGATCCAGATGAGAAGGAGCCCGTCGCAGAACTACCAAAGCGCCAGTGTCAGCGGCGCCGCCCACGATCACGTCAGGCAATGGAAAGCAATACCAGCACCAGAGATAACGACACTCCGGACAACGCCGAAGACTCCGACCACCCCACTGAGCCTGCGTTCGAATAGGACGAGAGGGAAGAGGGTCAAGTCAACCCCGACGAACTTGCCGATCACGGGGATTCGGAAGATAGTAACTACTTACCTGTCTCCGAAGAGGATATTAGCCTCGGTGACGAAGATTTCATCATCCCAGAGGAACCCCTCGAACAAGAACGCTTCAAGCGACGGCTGATCGCCACTGCACGGAGCCTGAAGAGGAAGCAGCAGCAAATTCAAGCCGAAAAGGATACACTCAATGACAGATGGACTAAGGTCCTGGCCGCCGAAGAGGGATACGGCTATGAGCTCCAAACAAAGAGCTATCCTAAGCGCAGGCTCCCACCACCTTCAACGAGGAGGCCTTTGAGCCAATACCGTCAAAATACAATCATGCTAATCAGCCGGACCGACCACCATGTGGATGGGATAAAACGGCCAATTATGCCGAACACCAGCCCGCGCCCCCTCATAACAGAGGCAAGGAAGCAGCGGCTCCGTGCTACACGTACGACCTACGTCACGACCTGACCAATAGAGCCAGCCAGACCAGATCCATCTATGGATCAAGAGGATGTGCCCCCACACGAGATGACGGCCATCAAGCCTGGCATGACAAACCTAACCAAGTCTGGGGTCAGCACCGGACACAGATGTCATCCGAACTCCGTCAAGATGTTGCCCAGTACAGAGGTGCCGCACACCCCATGTGCTTTACCGATGAGGTAATGCAGCACCAATTTCCGGAAGGGTTTAAACCCGTGAACATCGAGCAATACGATGGAACAACGGATACCGCCGTATGGATTGAAGATTTTCTTCTCCACATTCACATGGCTCGCGGAGATGATCTCCACGCCATTAAATACCTCCCTCTAAAGCTGAAAGGACCAGCACGGCACTGGTTGAATAGCCTCCCAGAGAACTCCATTGGAAGTTGGGAGGATTTAGAGGATGCTTTTCGGGACAACTTTCAGGGCACTTATGTCCGGCCACCGGATGCTGATGACTTGAGTCACATAGTCCAGCAACCCGGAGAGTCAGCTCGCAAACTTTGGAATCGGTTCTTAATTAAAAAGAACCAAATCATGGACTATCCAGATGCTGAAGCCCTACCGGCATTTAAGCACAGCGTCCGTTACGAATGGCTTGCCCGACACCTCGGTCAGTAAAAGTCGAAGACTATGGCAGCTGTTACTACACTCATGACCCGCTTCTGCGCGGGCAAAGACAGCTGGCTGGCTCGTAGATGCAATAGTACCAGCGACCCCAGCACTTCTGAGGCCAGGGATGGCAATGGAAGGCCACGACGCAACAAAAACAAGCGCCGGAATAACAACGAAGAAACAGAGGATACGGTGGTAAACACCGGATTCAATGGCACTAAACCCGGTCAGCGGAAGAAGCCTTTCAAAGGTACTTGGGACGGTCCATCCAACTTGGACAAAATACTGGACCGACCCTGCCAGATTCATGGCACCCCTAACAAGCCTGCCAACCACACCAACAGAAACTGCTGGGTTTTTAAACAGGCCATAAATTAAACACCGAACATAAGGGGAAAGAACCTCCTAGCGAGGACGAGGATGAGCCTCGCCCACCGCGCACTGGGGGACAGAAACAGTTTCCCCCCGATGTAAAAACGGTGAACATGATCTACGTCACCCACATCCCCAAGAGGGAGCGCAAATGCGCGTTAAGGGACGTCTACGCCATAGAGCCTGTCGGCCCAAAATTCAACCCATGGTCGGCTTGTCCGATCACCTTTGATCGCAGGGACCACCCAACCAGTATCCGTCATGGAGGTTCGGCGGCCCTGGTACTCGATCCTATCATTGACGGATATCATCTTACTAGAGTCCTTATGGACGACGGCAGCAGCCTTAACTTGCTCTACCAGGATACTATCCATAAGATGGGTATTGACCCGTCAAGAATCAAGCCTAGCAACACTACCTTTAAAGGAGTGATACCTGGCGTAGAGGCCTGCTGCACGGGTTCCTTAACACTGGAAGTGGTATTCGGCTCTCTAGATAACTTTCAAAGTGAAGAATTTATCTTTGATATCGTCCCTTTCCGCAGTGGTTATCATGCATTGCTTGGACGAACTGCTTTCGCCCGCTTTAATGCAGTACCGCACTATGCTTATTTGAAGCTCAAAATGCCCGGACCACGCGGTGTCATCACAGTCAATGGAAATATGGAACGCTCCCTCCGTACTGAGGAGCACACCGCGGCCCTAGCAGCTGAGGTACAGAACGGCTTCAACAGCTCATCGGTCATCAAGACCCATGACACCGCCAAGCGAGTCCGATCAACATTACAGCATGACAGCTCAGCAAATCCGGAGCTTGAATAGTAGTTCGGCCTCCGCCGATCGCCCCATAAGGTTGCGGCATATGTACCGTGTGTGCATAATTACGCACTTAAAATACCTTGGGCGGCGCCGGAGGCATACTGCAGAACAGGTCTATAGTACGGCTTGACCCTATTAGGACCTTAACTTTCTTTTTTCTTTTCTTTCTCTTTTACCATAGGTTCATTAAAAATCTACCTACTCTACGGTTGTACAGAGACTCCTTTCTAGGTTCCCCTTTCTTATAGATGACCATCGACTCCTCCTCTCAAAGGATTTCCAACCAAGGAGAAACGGCGCATACGTGCAGCAGGGCATCATTAGGACCTTCAAGCCACTATTTTCTCAGAAAAGCCCTGTATAAACCTTTCCCTTGTGTAAAATTTCCGCATGTAAAATGGCCTTGGCCTTCGGGCATTATCTGTAATGACACATCTCGATGTATCAATCAGGGCATAAAAGAAGCAGTTGATCACCACTTTTGTTTGGTACTCATCTATTTTATATTATCATCTGTCTTCCTTCCCTACGCCCTACTGCCACACGTGCCTTAGTCCGGTCTTAAACACTGGGGGATGTATCCGGCCCGGCACATTTTAAAGTCCGAACTACTATGGGGTACTCTTCGGCGTCCCGAATATTGCATTATATGCATCGGCTCCGAATCATGTCTTTGGTCTATAGTTGGGTTGCCCGGCTCCTGTGCTTACCACCTTACGTTCTGCTCGTTTGGCTAAGGTAGTAAAGGGAGAACTACTGCGATTGTATTTCTGGTTCGTCCGGTCAAATACCTCAGTAGAGAAAGCCGAAAACTGACTGTCATGATAAGCGCGGGCTGGTCAGCGATTCGGTGACTTAGTATTATACTACAAATCGTTAGCGATTCACTCCATGTTATACGAGGGGCTGGTCTTCGTCCAGCCGCGTGGTAAAGGCACCATAGTCCGGATAGCCGCACACGTACTAGGGGCTAGTACTTAGCTCCACAGTCAAACTCCTATGGCTAAGTGAAAGTAATAAAGCCGCATAGTCTGATTGCCTGGTTCACCACGCTGACACCTCCTTTACGGACCAAGACGTTGGATAAAGTGTGGTCACGCGTTACGCCGAACACCCCTGTAGCATCTACATGGGGGCTGAAGCCGACGACTGGCAACTTTCAGAAATAAAATAATAAACGGCCGCACAGGAGGAAAAATCGCTTGAAACAAAAGGCGCAAACATAGATATATAAACAGCATGGGTTCATCACATTGTTTGGACAACCCGAACACACTCAATCAAATATTACGTCCTTCGAGCATTGACCCTCGATCACTCGGGCTCCTTCTAGGACGTCATCAAAGTACCTCTCCGGCTTCCGGTGATCTTTGCCTTCGGGCGGGCCTGCGGTTGCCACTTCGGTGGCCTTCATCTTTGCCCATTGCATCTTGATGCGAGCGAAGGCCATCCGGGCAACCTCTATGCAGGCCGAGCGCTTAAATGCATCAATCCGAGGCCACGCGTCGATAAGCCGCTTCACCAAACCGAAATAGCTACTAGGGATTGGCTCGGCCGGCCACAGCTGGACTATCAGGTCCTTCATGGGCAAACCTGCCACCCTATGCAGCTCCATCAGCTGCTTCAGCTGGTCGTTCAGAGGCGTCGGGTGTTCCGGCGCAAGAAATTGTGACCAGAACAGCTTCTCGGTCGAGTTCCCCTCCTGGGCTCGGAAGAACTGTGTGGCATCGGCGGCACTCCTCAGAAGATCCGCAAACACGCCTGGAGAACTCCATACTCAGGTGAGCAAAGCAAACCTCTGACCTCCAAAGATACTCTGCAAAAGAAAGGCCTTACCAGCCGCTATCTGCCTCGCCTGATGGATCTCTTCATGAGCACTCCGGGACTCGATCCGCGCCTCTTTCGCATCATGGAGAGCTTTGGCAAGCTCGGATGACTAGGCCGAAGACTTCTGCTCCAAGGTTTCGCATTTGCTGAGGGCATCCTTCAGCTCCTGCTCTACTTCGGCCACCCGAGCTTCATGTTGGCGGCGGGCATCTTGCTCGGTCTTCAGTTCGGCAGCCGCCTTGTCAGCGGCTGCCTAATTCGCCTCCGCCTCTTTTTTGGCCTGGGCAAGGGCACCTTTGAGGGTCTCGACCTCGGCTGCGCCAGCTATGGTTATAATAATGGCATTCCATGAGTTAATCTTTAAATATACATATCACTTTTGATATCAAAATAAACTTTTAACATTATACGCATACCTTGCGTCTTATCGAACCGCTTATTAATGCGGTCGATTTCCTCATTGGCCACCTGAAGCTTCCGATTTAGTTCGGAAACTTCTATGGCCTGGGCGTTTGCCGCCAACAGGGAAGCCTGTTACAAAAACAGCACAGCGGGTTAACTCTCCCGAATATTATATGGATCCTCTGTCCGGTTTCTTTTAACCGAACACAGCCTCAGGGGCTACTATCTATACAGAGGTATATTCCTCTATATGAAAAGTTTTTAGAACATTACGTCGCATACCTCAAAGCCTGTCAGTAGGCTGGTGAAGGCTTCGTTCAATCCGCTCTTAGCAGACTGAACCTTCTCCACCACCGCACCCATCAGGGTGCGGTGCTCCGCCACAATGGAAGCACGCTGCAGTGCTTCCTCCAGAGTGTTGGGCGCCTTCGAATTAGTGGAGGTCGCTAATGGAGCTGATGCTCCTCCCCCCTCCTTCGAAGAGGGCTGCTTATCCCATCCTGGAGCCGTGTTGGTCTCTGGAATGGTGTCCGGCTGGGGCCCGGATTGTTGGGGGTCCCCACCGTCGGTTGTCATAGGGGTTGCCTCCCCTAGGTTTTCGGCGACCGAGGTATTAACCTCGGGCGCTTTCTCGGCCGCTTTGTTCGCCCCCCCTCTGCCAAGAGAGGTCCTTTGGGACGACACCTCGGTGTCCTCCATGACGATAGGTGAGGTGGCACGTGTCGGCGTGTCACTCTCTGCCATTTCGGGTGACCGAGAGTTCTCCTCCGATGATGGGGTTTGTGGGAGGGCTGAAAGGCAAATAGCAAAATAACTTATATAATGGAAGCAAGTAGATCGAAGATAAACAGTAAGTTTCCGAATACTTACGATTCGGCCAGGGGCTTCACCCTGGGTGGCTTCTTAGGGACTAGTTCGGTCTCTGAGTCCGAACTGTCCAGAAGGGCCAGCTTCCCTCTCTTGGGCGCTTCCTCCTCTGGGTCTTCGGAGGCCGCCCTTTTCTTCTTCCTCCCCTTACGGGGGGAGTCGCTCTCCACCTCCTCCTCCTCTTCTTCCTCATCTCCTTCATGGGAAGAGAGGGCTTCGGTCTCTCCAGACACTGTTTCCGAAGGACCTTTATGGCAGGGGCCGCCCTTGGCCTCCTTGCTTTTGTTCTTCTTGGTCTTCCTCTCCGGCGCCTGATAGGGCGCCGGAACCAGCATCTCCGTTAGCTGGGGTATGGCCGGATCCTCAGGCAGCGGTGCCGAACAGTTGATCCGCTCTGCCTTTGTCGTCCAGGCCTGTAAAGAAAGCAGGCAATATTATTTCTATCATATCCGAAATATTGATCGGATAGGTCTTCGAAAAGACTATGCTTACCGCCGAGGTTGGGTTCTCGATGTCGAGCCCGATGTCTTCATTCTTCTTCGGCCACTTTTTCTGAGCCTTGAAGAGCTGCTTCCTTATATCTTCGTGCGTGGTGCCGAAGAAGCACTTCAGGGTCCGTGGCTTCTCCGGATCGAACTCCCACATGGGGGAGGCCCGGAGCTGGCAAGGAAGGATGCGGCGGAAAAGCATCACTTGAATCACGTTTGTGAGACCGGTGTTCTCACCCAACATGTCGGAGATGCATTTTTGGAGCACCTTCATCTCCGGTTTGGACCCCCAATCAAGACCCTTGGCGGTCCATGAGGTGAGTCTCGTGGAGGGGTCCGGATCTAAAGACAGGCGTGGCCGCCCAGTTGGCGTCGCGGGGTTCGGTGATGTAGAACCACTCCTGCTGCCACACCTTGATCGTCTCCACGAATGCCCCTTTGGGCCAAACGGCGTTGGGGATCTTGCTCACCATAGCCCCGCCGCAGTCCGCATGCTGTCCGTCGAACACCATCGGCTTCAGATTGAAGACCTTGAGCCATAGGCCGAAGTGTGGGGGGATGCGGAGAAGAGCCTCACACACGATGATAAACGCCGATATGTGAAGGAAGGAATTTGGGGCTAGATCATGGAAATCTAGCCCGTAGTAGAACATAAGACCCCGGACGAAGGGGTGGAGGGGAAACCCTAGCCCCCGGAGGAAATGGGGGATGAAGACGACCCTCTCACTGGGCTCCGGAGTAGGAATGACCTGATCTTTGTCAGGGATCCTATGCGCGATATCCATGGACAAATAGCCCACGCTCTGAAGCTCCTTGACGTCCTTTTCAGTGACGATGGAGGCCTCCCACTTGCCCTTGGAGCCGAACCCGGCCATTACTGGGGTGGGTGGCAGCGGTGGAGGAGATTGGAGCTATGGGCGCTGGAGCTTGGAGATTGGGAGACAGAAGCTAGAGGAAGGCGTGGGGAAAAAGGAGGGATCTTTATCTTCTTATAGACGGTAAAAATACCAGACGTCCCCTTCTCAAGCCATAAACCTCGCCTGTTCCCAACGAAATCATGTGTAAGGTGCGGTTAGATTACCCAAACCATATTGATGAGAATCCCGTAATGGGTGGGCATGATCTCTGTTTTGACAAGATGTGCCAATGAAGGCTAGACCTCGAAACGAGAAACGGGAGGCGTGAAAACGGTTCAAAATGTTAAAGAGTGAAGTGTGACGCTTCGCCAAAAAAGTTGTCAGTAAAAGACAATGTTCCTATTTTGACATCTTGCCTTCATGGCTAAGGGTTGTATTGATTATGCAGAGCCGGATACCGTTTCTTTATGCATGGAGCTAACTTAAAAATTTTGGGGGAAGGAACCCGCCTTGCAATGCCGAAGATAATCCGCACGCCGAACCATCGTCATCGAAGACTGGTTCAGGGGCTACTGAGGGAGTCCTGGATTAGGGGGTCCTCGGGTGTCCGGTGTATTTGATATGGGACGGACTGATGGGCCGTGAAGATAAAGCAAAAGACTATCCCCCATGTCCGGGTAGGACTCCTATATGCGTGGACGGCAAGTTTGTGTCCGGATGTATTATTTCCTTCTTCTGTAAACCAACTTTGTACAACCCTAGGCCACTCCGGTGTGTATATAAACTGGAGGATTTAGTCCATAGAGGCAATCAGAATAATCATAGGCTAGATAGCTAGGGTTTAGCCATTATGATCTCGAGGTAGATCAACTCTTGTAACCCCTATACTCATCAAATACAATCAAGCAGGACGTAGGGTTTTACCTCCATTAAGAGGGCCCGAACCTGGGTAAACATCGTGTCCCTATTGTCCATTGTTATCATCGATCCTCAGACATGCAGCTTGGGATCCCCTACCCGAGATCTGCCGGTTTTGACACCGACAATGTTCTCATGTCATGTTGTGTGGTTTCCCGCACTTATATTCTGTCTATGCTGCGTTGTCTTAAACAGATATGATTTGAACTGTCTCTATCTTGATTAGACAACATACAATAGAATGATATAGACCATACAGTGACCATAGTACATAGATATATGTTTGTTTCATGTTGTTATCCTATCCACCTTACTGTTGAACTGGTTTACCAAAATGAGTTTCATATACAACATGGTAAACCTGTGATGTGTCTGCTTGTTTCTCTTTTAGAATGCGGACAAAATATTGGAGAAGAGTACCCCGTTATGCAGTGGTAAATGAAGTAATGCAGATAAAGCTCAAGATAGTGAGACATCCCTGTTGGTCTCCAAGAAAGCTGATAAAAACTATCTTGAAGACAGTGAGACAGCCCCAAAGTCCTGTCTTGATGTAGTGTTCGAGTTACTGGCCACTACTGCTGGCACAAGCTCTTGGAACTCTCTGCCTGAATCAATTTGGCTTCTTGAGTCTCAACTTCAAGTTGAAAGACATCGATCAGATGTGCTACGACAGGAAGCCGAAGGACTGAGGAAGTCCCTGCAGAATTCAGATGCATACTTTTTGGTGCAACAACAAGCGCTGGAGGATTTAAGCGACAAACAAGAGAAAGTTAATAAGCTTGCTAAGCATCTTGCCAGCAGGTTGGGTACCCAGGATATTGTTTCTTGAGCTCTTCTGAAGTGGTTTCAGTTCTGGACTTGTTTTGCTGCGGCGTTTATTTGCACTGGTCGCCAACTTTGACAACCAGTGTATGTGATATGCTGCTTTGTTCCCTATATTTGTACTGGTGGCAAACTTTGATGCCTAGTGGATGTAATATGTGTAATAGCCGTAATAGTCTAGCGTTAGTTGCTTGCTTATTTATTTCCTTATTGTCTTGTTTAGTTGTTTGCTTGTAGTCACTGCAGTTCTTTTTCCGCGTTTTTCTAGTGGCCACAATAACCTATTTTTTATAACTAGGCCACAATAACCATGGGCAACATACGGACCATTGTAACCATGGTCCTGGTACCTGCTGTAGTGACCATGGGCCTCCTACGGGCCGTAGAATCCATGGGCCTTTGATGGGCCGTATAAACAATGGGCCTTCTACAGGCTAAACGATCGATTGGCCAAACATGGGCCGTACTATAATGATCCACAAAATGGGCCATAAATGGGCTAGAGTGGAAATCGTGTATTTATGGCCCAACCATAACTGGCCGTTAATCGGCCGAAATGTATAACGGGCTTAATTCTATCGACAAGCATCACGGGTCGTTAATGGGCTGTATTTGATAACGCTATGGAAATAGCCCAACGGGTTAACGGGCCACAAACGGGCCGACTGTAACCACGGGCTGAATTAGGCCCACAAGCGGAACTGGCCAGTAACGGACCATAAGTAACCAAATGCTGGAAATGAGACCAAGAATAAATGGGCCCTTAGAAGGCCGAAAGGTAACACGGGCTGGAAATGGCCCAACGGAATAATGGGCCGTTAATGGGTGTAAAGCGATACACTGTTCATTGTAGGCCGGTTTCACCACGGGCCTTTAATGGGCCCAGAGTTACAACGGGTTGGAATCATATTGGACCGCCCAGATGACGCTACTGGGCCCAATTCGGATAGGCCATAACAGGCCGTGAGTTAGAGGGCTGTAAATGGGCTATATGCGAACATGCTGTTAACAGGCTTTCCATGGGCCGGACCGCTACCTTTTGACCAAGTCAAACGGGCCGGCCTTTTCACCTGAATGGGCCTCTGTTGGGCCGAACCACGTGTCGACTTATCATAGGCGTGTCCCGTCCATTGGCTGGATGACATCTGTCCCAAGGCTGAGCTGACACGTGGATCCTCCGGCGTACAGAATTTTACACATGGAAAATCCCCATTGGTCAGGGCAGTTAACGGGTTATCAGATCCAAACCGGAACCCGGTAGCTTAACGGCGACCCGTTACAGTGGATGCCACGTGTCGGTCACCCTTGACAAAAACACTTCTATGATGCGCCATTTATTGTCATGGAAGTGGACACTTTCGTGATGATAATTTTGGTATTGTCATGGAACACTTCTACGACACCACAGGTATGACTATCTTGATTCTGTCATAAAATCGTCATGGATGTACATGCATGACAGAAAACGTGACCTACTGTGACAAACACGTATCATCACGGAAGTGTATTTTTTTGTAGTGATCGCCCATTGTAGCCCTGTGTAAGTACATGGAAAGCCAATGTTAACTACAACAGGGTTAACATCCACCAAAAATAGCAAATGGTAATAAAACGACAGCATCTGTAGTGATATCTTCATTGCGAAAGAGTAGCACGGTAGCAAAGGGGCGGATTAAAAGATGGATACAATTGTTAATTGCAATAGGCTTAACAGCATCCTAAGTCATGTTTTGTAAGTTTGTAGCCATTGAAATACAACTGTTTAAAAATGGATACAACTGTTAATTGCAACAGGCTTAATAGCCATTGAAACCGGTACTGATAAAAATGCAATTGGCAGAGTTAAACATCACAAGGTAGGTGATGCCAGAGCAGAGAATGGCC
Source organism: Thinopyrum elongatum (assembly GCA_011799875.1). Lineage (NCBI taxonomy): Eukaryota > Viridiplantae > Streptophyta > Magnoliopsida > Poales > Poaceae > Thinopyrum > Thinopyrum elongatum. The sequence continues at coordinate 278,925,909 of CM022301.1, forward strand.
CAGTTGTCTATAAAAAGGTTGGGAAAATAGTTAAAACGTGTTAGACATGTTTACTACAACATTCTTAATACATCGACCGTACAAAACATAGCCATTAATTGCAACTGGTATTGGTAAGATTGAACTGGTGAGTTCATACTTGGTAAGTCCTGAGAGGTAGTTGCTGGGGCACTTCATCTTTGCCAGAGCCCGCCCAAAGTCAGCGGCGGCGGAGGCGAGCTCTTCCTCCGGGTCGAAGCGTGGATCAGTGCCGCCGACATGTGTACCTACAAGAAGCAAGTAAATGTTAGAAGCCGAACTGCAATTGCACAAATGATGTAAAATACTGTAAGACATGGGATGCAGCTAACCTCGACGGCAAACAACAGCATCACCCGTTATGGCCCTGCGTAAGTACATGGAAAGGAATGTTAAGTACAATAGGGTTAGCATCCACCAAAAATAGCAAATGGGCAGCATCTCTAGTATATCTTCATTGTGGAGAGTAGCACGGTAGCAAAGGGATAGATTAAAAAATGGATACAACTATTAATTGCAACAGGCTTAACAGCATCCTAAGTCATGTTTTGTAAGTTTGTAGCCATTGAAATACAAGTGTTTAAAAATGGATACAACTGTTAATTGCAACAGGCTTAATAGCCATTGAAACCGGTACTAATAAAAATGCAATTGGCAGAGTTAAACATCACAAGGCAGGTGTTGCCAGAGCAGAGAATGGCCCAGTTGTCTATAAAAAGGTAGGGAAAATAGCTAAAACATGTTAGGCATGTTTACTATAACATGCTTAATACATCGAGCGTACAAAACATAGCCATTAATTGCAACTGGTATTGGTAAGATTGAACTGGTGAGTTCATACTTGGTAAGTCCTGAGAGGTAGTTGCTGGGGCACTTCATCTTGGCTAGAGCCCGCCCAAAGTTAGTGGCGGCAGAGGCGAGCTCTTCCTCCGGGTCGAAGCGTGGATCAGTGCCACTGACATGTGTACCTACAGGCAAACAGTAAATGTTAGAAGTTAAACCGCAATTGCACAAATGATGTGAAATACTGTAAGACTTGGGATGCAGCTAACCTCGACGGCAAACAATAGCATCGGCCATTATGACCCTGCATAAGTACATGGATAGGCATGTTAAGTACAACAGGGTTAGCATCCACCAAAAATAGCAAATGGGCAGCATCTCTAGTGATATCCTGAGTCATGTATTGTAAGTTTGTTGTTGATATTGGTGAAATTGAGCTGGACAGTTAATACTTGAACATCACACAGTGTGCAGTAGTGAAATAAACAAGGAACGAACATGCTTAATACATCAACCATACAAAACATAGCCATTGCAAGTGGTATTGGTAAGATTGAGCTGGTCAGATCATACTTGGTAAGTCCTGGGGGGTAGTCGCTGGGGCACTTCATCTGGGCCAGAGCCTGCACCAAGTCGGCGGCGGCAGAGGCGAGGTGTTCCTCCGGGTCAACAGGCACAGCGGCCGTCGTGCCATCGACCGCCATCAGCTCCTCGACCTCCACGTGATATGTGGTTGGGCTTGCATGGCGATGCTCTAGAGGTAGGGGCGGTGGGGATTTGGAGGCATGAGGATGTTTCGCAGGCGCCATTCAAGCAATCAGGCCGGGGCCGGGATAGAGATTGGTGGGTTACCTGACTGGATCGACGATGCTCGGGCAGAACATAGATGTGTTTGAAGCTGTGGTTGCGGCGGCGGTGGTTTGAGCTGCCGGCAGGGGAAGGGGGGAGATGGGGGGAGATACTGAGGACATTTGATGGTGGGAGGAATAAATTCTGAAATTGCGCACATAATGAAAATTTCACTGCGAAACTTGAAACTTGGGCGGGGAAACACACAACGCAGACAAAGCGCGTAAAATACTCGTGTGTGAGAAAAGAGAAAATTGGCAGATCCCGTCTCCAAGAAAATGTACACATGTAGTTGATTTTTTCGGTCAATGGTACGCCTGGTTTATTAGGAAACATCGCACAGGTAACTGACTTATGGATCATTAACACAAAAAAACGCACATGGGTACGCCATAAAAACTGTGTGTTTTGTGATCTTCTAATAATTCTTATATCTATCAGCATCTCCAACCGCACCTAATTTCAAAAATCTCTTTCATTGTATCAGGATTATTCAATGTACATGAACGAGGCAAAGTGACACCCGATGAGGAATCATCGGTTTATGAAATACAATCAAGTGTCAACCTGCCTCGCTCACATAGCCAGATTTGATCGTATGCAACAAGAGAGAAGCTTGCTGCCATCCGCCGATGCGGCAATTTAAGCCGGTGTGCGGCCAACTCGCGCGGCGACGTGGGACTAAAAACCAGCTGCGGCCAGCTCTAGTCTCCTCCGGTGGCTGTGGGCGGACGTTTTGGGAGTATTTAGGGCCGGGGTGCGGCTACAAAACTTCAGTGAACACATGCTAATCAACGCTCAAAGCCCTCTTACCGACATTGTACGTTAATAATAGATAGTACCAACTTAAAGTACTACTGGTAATTTACTCTAAAACTAGTACATATGTAGTACCGGTAGATGCTCCAAATTAATTATACAAACTTACGGGTGACACACGCACTAACTACTTCTCACATGCTGCCATCGGGGCATGCTGGCCAGACGCCGGCATTCTCCTTCCCGGCCTTGTAGGCGGCAGCCCACCGTGCTTCGATCTCCGCCAAGCTCTCCTCAGCACGGTGTGCGGCCTCTTCTTTCTTGCGGCGGCGGGACTCTCTTTTCTTGACTGCTTTCTGCCTTTTCCGCTCCTTCTGTGCAGCTTTGGCCGCCTCTAGATCCACCGCCCATTCAGCCATGGCAGCCTCAAAGTCCGCCCATGTAACTGTGTGGCCGCCGGCGGCAATGAACTCGGTGCGGCGAGATGCCAATGCTTCCTTACCATGTGTGCGGTCGCGGGCGGCGAGGAACGCGGCGCGGCGGGATGCCATCGATACCTTCCCAGTTACTGTGCGCCACGGTGCCATGAACGACGCTTGGAGAGAGCTCTGGGACGGAGTGGCCGGGCAGCCGTACAGTGCGGTGGTTTTTACGAGCTAAACAACAAACGATGAAGGAAATTTGGCTTCCCTTACAATTTTGCTCGTTCATTATCGCACACGGTTCATCTCCGTCGCCTCCGGAAACAGTGTGTGTTGAGCCTATTTTGTGTTGTGTTATGATTGGCCGGAACCCCAGCCACGCGGATCGCGCGTGTGCACCGTAGGATGTGCCGCGATTGAACGGCAATCCACATCCCGCACATCACACCCGTGCAGCTGTAGCTGGATTGGATTTATATGCGCTAAATGCCTAGAAAATGCACATAATCCTCTAAATATGGTAAATGAGCTCGGAAAAATGCCAAATTTGAACACGGTGATTTGCAGGGTGTATGTTCATCATAGAAAAAAACTCCAGGGCAAAGAACAAAGAAAATTTGGATTCCCCTTCAATCTTGGTGATTTCCCTCTCGAAAGCATGGAACTTCCTTGGTGATGGTTCGATTTATGAAGGGCGTGCACGACGACATAAGCCAAACCTTCTCAAATTTTTACCAGGGCATGATGAGGCCATACCATGGCACTATTCCAGGCGTCATGTTTTTCAAGTATTTATTTCATTTTTCCATAGTTGAAAACCCAATAAACAAATGTTTGTGGTTGACTATTGCCACACATTTCATCAAAATATCAGCCCATTTCTTGTAAAAGGCATGAGAATTTACTAAATGGCACGAGCATGGTTTTCCAGGACGTTCTTGTGCACCCTTTCATGCACCGATTGTTTGAATTTGAATTATGAACATTAATGCCTAGAAAATGCACATAATCCCCTAAATATGGTAAATGAACCCGAAAAAGTGCCAAATTTGAACACAATGATTTGCAGGGTGTATGTTCATCGTAGAAAAAAACTCATGGACAAAGGACAAAGGAAATTTGGATCCCCCTTCAATCTTGGTGATTTCCACCTCGAAACCATGAAACTTCCTCGGTGATGGTTCGATTTATGAAAGGCGTGCATGACGACATAAGGCAAACATTCTCAAATTTTTACCAGGGCACGGTGAGGCCATACCATGGCACCACGCCAGGCGTCATGTTTTCCAAGCATGTATTTCATTTTTGCATAGTTGTTAACCCAATAAACGACGCGTTTGTGGTTGACTATTGCCACACATTTCCTTGAAATCTCTGCCCATTCCTTGTAAAAGGCATGAGAATTTACTAAATAGCACGAGCATGGTTTTCCAGACCGTTCTTGTGCACCTTTTCATGCACCGATTGTTTGAATTTGAATTATGTGCATTAATGCCTAGAAAATGCACATAATCCCCTAAATATGGTAAATGAGCCAGGAAAAATGTCAAATTTGAACACGTTGCATTGGAGGGGGTATGTTGATCATTGGAAAAAAACTGAATGACAAACTAGGACGAAAATTTGGATTCCCTTCAATCTTGGTGATTTCCCTCTCGAAAGCATGGAACTTCCTCGGTGATGGTTTGATTTATGAAGGGCGTGCATGACGACATAAACCAAACCTTCTCAGCTTTTTACCAGGGCACGGTGAGGCCATACCATGGCACCATGCCAGGCATCATGTTTTTCAAGCATGTATTTCATTTTTCTACAGTTGAAAAACCAATAAACGACGTGTTTGTGGTTGACTATTGCCACACATTTCCGTGAAATCTCCGCCCATTCCTTGTAAAAGGCATGAGAATTTACTAAATAGCACGATCATGGTTTTCCAGACCGTTCTCATGCACCTTTTCATGCATCGATTGTTTGAATTTGAATTATGTGCATTAATGCCTAGAAAATGCACATAATCCCCTAAATATTGTAAATGAGTCCGGAAAAGTGCCAAATTTGAACACGGTGATTTGCAGGGTTTATGTTCATCATAGAAAAAAACTCATGGACAAAGGACAAAGGAAATTTGGGTTCCCTTTCAATATTGGTGATTTACTATCGCACACGATTCATCTCTGTCGCCTCTGCGAACCGTGTGTGTTCACCCATGCATGCAAAAGGAAAAAGAAAACCCTCGCCCACTTCGTCCCCACCCACTCGCCACGAACTCCTCCGCAACTCTGCACCTCATCAACTTCTATCGCGGCGGCCACCCGACGGCTGTCGTCGGCGGGCGGAGGTCACGCTCCAAACGGCACGGGATTTCGCCCCTACCACTTTCCGCCGCCTATCTACACCGACATTCTAGACTCTGGTCGATTGGGGTTTTCTGCGGGATTGGGCCGGGGATTTTTCTCATGGAGAAGGTAATCAATTTAGCGAAATATTCACTCATCTCTTATCGCAGTCCGTCCATTGCTGTTAATCAACCGGCGGAAATCACCGTGGATTCATTTTTCTTCTAGCTGATTTGAGGGTTTTCATTCACGTGCCCACAGTGCGAGCACAAATCGGGCAAGTGTGGTTGCGGCCAGTCGGAAATGAAGTTCTATCTCACCATTTCGGATGACTTCAGGGAGCGCTCGGTATGTTCAATTTCACCCTACCACGGTCGGCATGGCCTAAATTTGTGAACATATACCGCCTGTTGCTACATTTGGATAAAAGGTACGGTGCCACGTGCATCCTAGATGTCAAAGCCGATTTTCACCCCCATATTAGGCAAATTTATGATGTATTGTTCATTTAGTTACTCTCGTATTTGCATCAAATCTTTGTTACATTATCTATTTTTAATTATATATTTTTGTACTTTGCTTTCATCTATATATTGATCTGTTCTATTAGTTACTCCCATATTTGCACCTTGCTCTGTTATTTCAATATATCTAATTTGTGATCTTAATTTTCATTTCAAGCAGTACATCCCTTGCTTTGCAAGAACAGGAGTAGAAGGAAATCTTGGGCTTTACTTTGTTGATGACTCCACGGATGTCATATTGACAACGCAGCATGGATTTACAATGACAGGTAGCATAAAACTTGATAAAGATGGTCACTCCTATTTTGATGCGGACCTTTGGAGAAATATGTCTAAGTGTTATGAACTGAAAGCTGGCAATAAAAGTCTAGTGCGTGCACCACGGCCTGGTCTAATTAACATGGATGTTTACTTCCCAATGTCATCAGCCGATCAAAGTCTGATCGAGGTTAGTGTCCTTTCGACTTTCTCCATGCTGGCATATTACTTAGCAAAATCAGGGTATTTGTTCTGACTAATTGATCACTATTTAAGCAACCAATTGTGATTTCATTTTCTGACTCCGTTCCTAGGTAGTAACAAATTCTATTTACCAATTTATGTGCACTATATATTCTTCTGCCTTGTTCTGAATAAATAATATGTTTCCACCTTTTAAGCAGGATATGTTGGATGCATAGTGAACGATCTGTATGTTACTAAGCGTACCAAATTTCACTGGAAGGACTTGAAGCATGTCATAAACTTTGTTGATAATCTGACAGAGATAGCACAGCGTATGAACACTGGATTTTGGATGGGATTAATTATACCTATGGTGCACACATTGAACAAGACCAATTGTGTGCACAAAACACTGGTACAAAGTCTTATTTTTATGTTGATGCTCATAAACTATATATATCTTCAACGATATGTTACAATAGGTTTTTATTCTACATTTCAACAGAAATTGCCCGCTGTAGCTGTTCCTGGATTGATTTCCCAGCGTGATTGAATTACACTTGTGCCTGCTAATAACGCTAAAGTGATTGCAAGGTACTGCATTTCTCGTAGAAATGGAACCATTCATATTAACAAGTTCTCGCTTGTCGTGGCAATGCATCCATATTGGAAAATTGGAGACACTATTCTACTCATGCTCTACCAAGGCACATGAGGGCTCTTCCTTTTCATTGACGAGATGTCGAGTCACCGTGATCAAGCTGCTTCCAGCGGATAGTTGTGGTTGTTGGCCCTCAGCCTCCTAAAATGTGCTAGCTGTTACTCCCTCCGTTCCTAAATATAGGGTGTATAGTTTTTGGCACGGAAATTAAAGAACACACATGGAGGGAAAATTTCACAAGTTGTGGGCGAGATTACACAGGACTAATTGACATGAGAAAATAGAGCAGCTTGCCTAATATAAGGAAATGTAATCAAATCCCTAAAGAAATTATCCAAACGAGCGGCGCAACGCAAAACACCTTATATTTCGGATTTTTTTGTCAAAAATCTATACACCTTATATAGGAATGGAGGGAGTACTATGTTAAGTATGTAGATATGAACCATATGGTTGTTGGCCCCCAGCCTCTTAAAATGTGATAGTTGTTACTATGTTAAGTATGTAGATATGGACCATATGGTTGTCAAAACCGTGTTACGAAGATCCTCCTTTTGTCGAATAGTGTAACCACTATATATATGTTACTCAAATGCTGTTAGCCAAGTTCTTAAATTTTCATGGAATGTATTAGTATCATACACAGTTCATTGAGTTTAAGCATGTGCCCGGTAGAGTGGTAGAGTAGAGGACGGCCATGTTTTGGACGTGGCGATCAGCACCGATGTCCAGAAGGCATTTGCATATTAATTGTCCATATTGCAAATTCACACATGTGTTAACATAAGGAAACATATGTGTAACTTACTAATCATCACACACGAGTACTCGCAGACGCATCGTGTGCGATAATCCTAGCCACCGCAAGCAACTAGTTAGCAATTTTCAAAGGTTTTTGTACACACAGAATCACACACGAATTAACTATAGTAACCGTCTGTGTTGTAATTTCTCATCGTAAACAGTTCATCCGAGTGGGATGTTTGCCGTGTATCACACACATCTTGTTTACACGACTCGTTTGTGTTCTTTTGGATCATCGCAAACAGTTCATCTATGTGAACTGTATGTCGCATATCACACACATCTTGTTAAGTTGAACCGTTTCTGTTGTGTTCCCTAATCGAAAACAGTTCGTCCGAGTGAACCGTATGCCGTATATCACACACACCTTGATCTGGCCAACCATTTTTGTTGCACTCCCTAATAGCAAACAATTCATCTGAGCGAACTGTATGTCGTATATCGCACACAGCTTGATATGGTTGCCTGTTTCTGTTGTTCTTTATCATCGCAAATAGATCATCCGTGTGCCCTGAATTGCACACGCAACTAAAATCTGAACCGTGTTTGATGTCTCTACCATCGCAAACGTTTTGCATCTTTTTTTATGGTTTTTTTACATCACCGTTTGTGATTAATGCATCCCACACAGTTTCGTCAAAGGGTCTCTGATCGTAGTGTCGCGTTAGCAGCATCCTGCAGTAGTGAATTTATCTAATTGACATTTCATAGTAAGCACACAATATATTTCATTTTCATATTAAGGAACATGATTTCATAATTGAAATACATGAGAGTACAACATCATATAGCTTCAGCACTCAGCTACCCCATTACACAACTGCACCAGCACCAAGTTTCACATGCAACATCTATAACCTTTGGAAATTATGATCATAGACGGTACATAGACAAATGAATCTCATCTGGAAAACTGCTGAAGCGGAAGGCGAATATTGAGCCTTGATTGATGTTGAAGGTCTTTGCAACTTTAGGCCAGTGCCTATGGATGATTGACTGTCCACCCTTCATCCTCTTCAGGAACACTTCAATATTGAACCGTGGGTGTTGTATGAATACCTTCCTCACCTCCTGACCATACAGATGGTTTGAGAGGTAATCATCAGTGAACTGCTTTGGAAAGGCCTCAAAACAAGGATGTGCATAAATATCTTCTCTATATTGGAAATGGGGCAAAGGAATAAAAAATCCAAGGTATAATAGTTAGTACCATCCTATAGTGAACTGATGTCTTCTTCATTGTGTAGACAAAGACCTTGTTGTTTTTTGTCGCTAATTTCTTTATCCTAACAATCTTTCTGAGTTTCTTGACTTGACTGATATTCATGGACAACTCATTTCCCCATATGCAAAAAGGGTCGAACAGTGGGTCAAAACCTCTGACGGCAGGACCTACATGTGCAAGACCAAATTGTTAAAAACCTAAATATTAGAATGGTTCCTGCAATTGCACAATAATGTGCTATTAGACAAAGGACCATGCATGTGCAAACCTCGATTGTAAACCTCAGTGCTTCCCATTGTTTCCCTGCAACACATATAAGGTAGTTAGTGATCAGGTTAAGTGAGGGTTCACATGCTATCAGTAAAATATGTTGATGAAAAATAAGCACATTGCAGATTCATCAGATTAATTCAAGCCACATGGAAAACCCATTTATGCAAACCAAGCATGATTAAGAACTAGGAAATATAGCAATTGTATATGTTTCTCATGTATTAAGTGCAGCCAAATTCGATTTATTCCTCACATGCACAACAATACAAAATTCTACCCACGACAATTGGACATCGCATTGCAGAATTGAACCAAGCAGTTAACTAAACACCACAACAAATGAACCAAACATTAACTGAGCACCACATTGCATAATATAACATACTCCTAATAGCAGATCAGACAGTTAACCAAACCAAGCATGCTTAACAACTTGGAAATATAGCAATTGTATTTGTTTCTCATGTATTTAGTACAGCCAAATTCGATTTATTTCTCACATAGTATACAATAACAGAATGCACCCACAACAATTGAACATCGCATTGCAAAATTGAACCAAACAGTTAACTAAACACCACAACAAATGAACCAAACGTTAACTAAGCACCACATTGCACAATATATAACATACTAGATGATCAGACAGTTAACCAAACCAAGCATGCTTGACAACTTGGAAATATAGCAATTGTATTTATTTCTCATGTATTTTTTAAAGATAAATTTGATTTATTTCTCACATGGAAGACAATACAAAATTACACCCTGAAGAATTCAACATCACATTTGCAGAATTGAACCAAACAGTTAACTGAACACGACAACTAATGAACCAAACAGTTAATAAGTGAGCACCACATTGCACGACATATAGAACATATACACTAGAGCAACAGATTGCATGGTAAAAGTAGATAGGACAATTCACTAGAATTTGTTAAGGAAAGGCAAGAGCAGCACATGCAACGGGTAAACCGAGCATGCTTAACCGGCATAGCTAGCAAACTGAACACAGGTCCTTATAGTGAGCTAATAAGACAAGCTACTCCTCATCGTCGGAGATATCGATGATGATTGGCTCCTTGGACATGGAAGAGGGTGAGGCCTCCACATCGTGGGTGCCCTCGTCATAGTAGTGAGTTTCCTGAGCTGCTCCGGGCACCAACCTGCTGGCTCTCGAGTTGAGGTAAGCACGGGCACACTGAGAAAACACCTCGTAGTCTTCATCGAAGGCACCGACGGTGGCCTCGAGAAAACGCCACGAACTGTCATTTAAAGCAGCCAACCGCGTCGCGACGTTGGCGCGTGAGGCGTCGACGGTGGCCTCGACGATGAGGTGCTCCTCCAAGATCTGGGGGTCGACACGAATGGCAGCCATCGTGACCTCATTCGCGCGTGCGGCCGCGATTTGCTTCTCCACTGCCAAATGCTCCTTGAGCTCCTGGCTATACTGCGTGCACCATGGCTTAGGGCGGCGCCTATTTGGGGGAGGGGTCGGTGATTTGGGTGGAAGGTGTCGCACCGGCGGTCGGGGCATGTGGCATGTGGAAGGAGGTTGAGGATGGGGGTCGGGTGTGGATTACCTGTCTAGATCGATGAGGCCGAGCAACATGAAGGAGGGTCGTCGGCGAGGAGGTGGCGCTGCAAGAAAGGAGTGAAGGTTTCAACTTGAAAAGGAAGGCAGAAACATGGGAAATGTGGCTTTTGGTAAGGGGGAGGGGGCGGCGAGGTAGATATTTCCGCAGAAGCCGAAATTTTTGGATCGGAGCAACGAAAATCTGGCGCGCAAAGTGTCATCAGACACGATCCCTTATTCAGCACTGTGTACAATATGTGAACATCACAAACAATTCATATAGCTTAACCCGTGTATGATGAGTTTGAATGTGCAAATTTTGGTTCGAATTTCCCTGGTTACAATGGTCATCCACGTCATTGCATAATTTGGGTACACAAAGGAGACTACAACACACCCACACTTCTTAATCGGGCAAGTTTAGCAATTAAACAGAGCTAGCTACCCTAAACATTACTCTAACAAATTAAAGACCAGCGCTCTTAATTAAACAAAACAAAGAGTACTACTTCAGCTGGTGCTCGTCAATCTCTGCCACCTCCTCCATGTCCAGCTCGTGCCCGACAATCTCCTGGGGAAGGGGCTCCATGGCATCCATCACACCATACTCGGCAAGCATCTCGCCATCTGCCTCCACCATATCTTTGGAAAAGGCCGCCATGAGCTGGGCGTGGGCGGCTACGATCTGGGCTTGGACGGGCTCCGTCATGGCAAGGTATGCCGCGGAGGAATGGACGGCTGCTCGAACGCTCTCGGCGATTGCCAACTCTTCGGCCGTGGGTTGCCGACCATTATCGGAGAAGCTTCGTTTGATTTGTGCGCTGACCGCCACGAGCTAGGCGTGGGCAGCCTCGACATGGTCACGGGCGGCCTCCATCAAGGCTAAGGCCGCATCTGTGGAACGGACAGCTGCTGTGCCGCTCTCGCCAGTTGCTACCCTTGAGGCAGATGTTGTTGTCGCCACCTGAGAAGCAACAGCAGCCGTTTGGGCTGCCTTGGCCGCCCGATCGCAGATTGTGGCCGCGCTCACGAAGCTTGTTAGCACGCGCCTGGCGGCTGAGCCGCGCTCTTGCCGGAGTGGGCCGCCGAAGTTGTCCTCACGAAGCGGGTCCATGTCCCCATCTTTCACCGGCGACGATTGAATAGTGAAATGATATTTGGGGAGCGAGCTAGTGTGCTTGACAAGCCGACTTTGGACTGTAGCCGACACACCTTCTTGTGTAAGCCATAGGCATACTATACTCCGACGGTGCTGCAAGATATTTTGTGCTGCATCTCACACGGTTGGTGATAATAAACTGTGTCTGATCTACTTGATTTTTCGTCTTGATTTGAATTACATAATGGGGTCACAGCGGCAAAGGAGGGTGTTTGAATTGCTAGAACTTTTATCTGCAGTGAACATGCAACTATAGGTGTGTCATCAAAAAAATTGGAGTTATTCAGGGTTCGTTTGGACATTTTTATACATTAACTTGGTTTTCTAGGCATTTCAGGTGCACAATTCAAAATTAAACTACATGCACATGCTCTGGTGCACCAAAATGGGTTGTAAAGTCATATATGTGTCCATGGGTTGATGCTTATGTCTCATGCAAGAAATGGGGATGAATTTCAAACACCACGGCACCGTGGCTCTCTGGCAAACATTGAGGTACTTGCTTTTGTAATTCTAGTAAATCCAAAACTCGTCTGAAATTCATGAACCTTGGCATGCTATCATGGAATGGCATCAACATGCTGGGGTAAAAAATATTGTCCCATTTGGGGCAGGTTATGGTATAAGCTTCTCACAAACCATAGCTTCTCACAAGAAGCCTCATGGTTCTGGTAGGGAAACGTGTCACCTTTGTGGAAAAAACAATATTCGTCGCTTCTTCTTGCTTTCAATTTTTTTTCTGGTGTCAACATAGAACAACAGGAGTGTCGTGTTAAATTTTGGAATTTTTCGGGGTTCGTTTGGACATTTTTATACATGAACTGAGTTTTATAGGCATTTATGTGCATAATTCAAAATTGAACTACATGCACATGCTCCAGTGCATAAAAACGGGTTGAAAAATCAAATGTGTGTCCTTGGTTGCAAGCTTAGGTCACATGCAAGAAATGAGAATGAATGTCAAACACCTTGACACTGTCGCTTGGCCGTTAACATTGAGATACATGGTTCTAAAATTCTAGTAAATCAAAAACTTGCCTGAAATTCATGAAACTTGACATGATATCATGGAACGGCATCAACATACCATGGTAAAAATATTGTCCCATTTGGGGCAGGTTTGGGTATAAGCTCCTCGCAAACCAGAGCTTCTCACAACAAGCCTGATGGATTCGGTAGGGAATGTTTCACCTTTGTGGACGAAACGATATCCGTTGGCTCTTCTTGCTTTCAAAATTTTTCTAGTGTCAACATAGAACAACAGGAGTGTTGTGTCAATTTCTGGGATTTTTCGGGGTTCGCTTGGACATTTTTATACATTAACTGAGTTTTCTATCCATTTATGTGCATAGTTCAAATTTGATCTACATGCACATGCTCCAGTGCATATAAATGGGTTAAAAATTCAAATGTGTGTCCTTGGTTGCATGCTTAAGTCCCATGCAAGAAATGGGAATGAATGTCAAACACCTTGCCACCGTCGCTCGGCCGCTAACATTGAGATACATGGTTTTTAAATTCTAGTAAATCGAAAACGCATCTGAAATTTATGAAACTTGACATGCTATCATAGAACGGCATCAACATGCCGTGGTAAAAATATTGTCCCATTTGGGTCAGGTTGGGGTATAAGCTCCTCACAAACGAGAGCTTCTCACAACAAGCCTCATGGTTACGGTAGGGAACGTTTCACCTTTCTGGACAAAACGATATCCGTTGCCTCTTCTTAATTTCAAATCTTTTGCTAGTGTCAACATAGAACAACAAGAGTGTTGTGTTAAATTTTGGAATTTTTCGGGGTTCGTTTGGACATTTTTATACATTAACTGAGTTTTCTAAGCATTTATGTGCATAATTCAAATTTGAACTATAGGCACATGATCCAGTGCATATAAATTGGTTGAAAAATCAAATATGTGTCCTTGGTTGGATGCTTAGGTCCCATGCAAGAAATGGGAATGAATGTCAAACACCTTGCCACCATCGCTCGGCTGCAAACATTGAGATACATGGTTTTCAAATTCTAGTAAATCCAAAACTCGTCTGAAATTCATGAAACTTGGCATGCTATCATGGAACGGCATTGATGACCGACAAGTATAGGGGATAAATCATAGTCCTTTCGATAAGTAAGAGTGTCGAACCCAACGAGGAGCAGAAGGAAATGACAAGTGGTTCTCATCAAGGTATTTTCTGCAAGCACTGAAATAGCCGGTAACAGGTAGTTTGATAGCAAGATAATTTGTAATGAGCAAATAACTGTAACGGTAAATAATGTGCAGCAAGGTAGCCCAATCCTTTTCTCGCAAAGGACAAGCCAAAATGGTCTCTTATGATAAGCAAAGTGTTCTTGAGGATACACGGGAATTTCATCATATCACTTTCATCATGTTGGTTTGATTCATGTTCGCTACTTTGATAATTTGATATATGGGTGGACCAGTGCTTAGGTGCTGTTCTTACTGGTACAAACCTCCTACTTATGATTAACCCCCTCGCAAGCATCCGCAACTACGAGAAAAGTATTAAGATAAAATCTAACCATAGCATTAAACTTTTGGATCCAAATCAGTCCCTTACAAAGTAGCGCATAAACTAGGGTTTAAGCTTCTGTCACTCTAGCAACCCATCATCTAATAACTAGTCCACAATGCATTCCCTTAGGCCCAAATATGGTGAAGTGCCATGTAGTCGACGTTCACATGACACCACTAAGGGAATCACAACATACATATCATCAAATTATCGAACACATATCAAGTTCACATGATTACTTGCAACATGACTTCTCCCGTGACCTCAAGAACAAAATTAAGTACTCACAAATGATAATCATGCTCAAGATCAGAGGGGTATTAAATAGCATAATGGATCTGAACATATAATCTTCCACCAAATAAACCATATAGTAATCAACACTGCTAGTCACCCACAAGTACCAATCTAGAGTTCCGGTACAAAGATTCAACACAAGAGATGAACTAGGGTTTGAGAGGAGATGGTGCTGTTGAAGATGTTGATGGAGATGGCCCTCCCAAAGATGGGATAGTTGTTGGTGATGATGATGACGATGATTTCCGCCTCCGGGAGGGAAGTTCCCCCAGCGGAATCGCTCTGCCGAAGGGCAAAAGTGCTCCTGCCCTACTTCCGCCTCGAGACGGCGGTGCTTCATCCCGAAAGCCCTCTCCTTATTTTTTTCTAGGTCAAAATGACTTATATACTAGAAGAGGGGCACCGGAGGTGGGCCGAGGAGGGCACAACCCACCAGGGCGCGCCTGGGCTCCCTGGCGTGCCCAGGTGGGTTGTGCCCACCTAGTGGGCCCCCTCTGGTAGTTATTTGATCCAATATTCTTCATATATTCCAAAACAATTCTTCGTAAATTTTCAGCTCATTTGGAGATGTGCAGAATAGGTATCTCTGACGTAGCTTTTCCAGGTCCAGAATTCTAGCTGCCGGCATTCTCCCTCTTTGTGTAAACCTTGCATAATATGACAGAAAAGGCATTAGAAATACTCCAAAAAACATTATTATGCATAAAAACATTATAAATAATAGTATGAGAACATGATGCAAAATGGACGTATCAACTCTTCCAAGCTTAGACCCCGCTTGTCCTTAAGCGAAAACCGAAATCGAAAACACATGCCCACATGCTTAGAGGGAGAGGTGTCTATAAAAACAAAATATGGACATAGAAGCATCATGCATATTATTATAACAGGAAAGAACTTTAACATAAGACTTTATCAGATAACTTTTGTCATATAACTTCTCATGAACAAGTAACAATTCATCCCAACATTGAAGTATAAAGCATAAACCTTATTGAAAACCAACAAACTATGTTCTCAGTCAACTTTGCAACTACAACTCATCATATTTTCAGGAAGGGTCATGTATCAGAGCCTTTAGGCAAGTCCACATACTCAACCATCATTTAATCTTCTATGATTGCTAACACTCACAGCGTACCCATGAACAAAAAGTTTCAACCGGACACTTAGAAAGATAGGGGCTTATAGTTTCGCTTCCCAATGTATTCACCTCAAGGGTGATGTCAACAATAATAACTCATGCATACTCATATCCAACTGGATATATGTGCCTAGATCTTTCCTCACCACATGATGCTTGAAAAAAGAGAAAATAAAAAGGAATAGGGAAGAAAACTTTGACTCTTCATAAAAGTAAATGCATAAAAGTAAAAGATAGGCCCTTCGCAGAGGGAAGCAGAGGTTGTCATGCGCTTATTTGTTTGTATGCCAAATCCCTTAATGGAAAAGAACGTCATGTTATATTGCCCCTTATGATAGCAACCTTTATTATGCAGTCCGTTGCTTTTATTACTTTGCCATCACAAGTTCGTACAACGCTCAATTTTCTCTTACACTAAATAATCCAACACATTTAGAAGCAATTTTTATTGCCTTATTGCACCGATGACAACTTACTTGAAGGATCTTACTCAATCCATAGGTAGGTATGGTGGACTCTCAAAATAAGATTTGGGTTAAGGGTTTTTGGTTGCACAAGTAGTATCTCTACTTAGTGCGGAATTTTTGGCTAGAGAAGATATTGAGCAAGCACCACATGTTAAAGGATCTATGACAATATAACTTCTATGTGAATATGAACAAACATAAATAATTACGTTGTCTTCCTTGTCCAACGTCAACTATTTTGACACAAAATATTTAATGGGGGCTCACAATCATAAAAGATGTCCAAGATAGTGTATTTGCATGTGAATCTTCTCTTCCCTTATTAATTCTTTCATGAGTTGCATCATTGACCAATGCTATGTTTGTCAATCTCCAACAAATTTTACCACTTATACCTTTCCTTATGTGATGTCATTACTTACCATAAGATCAGCATATGATCTTTTTCATTTATTTTGCTTTCCTTTATTGAAACATAAAAGTAAAGAAACAAAACTCAAACTACTCTTTATTATATATCTCGCACACGATTACATCGATAGATAGATCACTAAGCAAACACTCGAAAAGAAAGGATCGAACTAAACTTTTATTCAACTATATCATAGGAAAACTAAAGATCGAACTAAAATGGATAAAAGCAAAGATAGTGGTGGTGATACAATACCAGGGCACCTCCCCCAAGCTTGGCACAAGCCAAGGGGAATGCCCATACCATGAACTCAAGTTTCTTTTGTTGGAGAAGATGATGAAGGTGGTGGTGAAGTAGCTTCATACTTCAGGCTCAGGAGGTTCTCCAATCTACGGATGATGCTTCGGAGGGCGATGATGTGTTCTTGCAACAGAATATTTTCATGAGTCAGATATTTATTTGCACATGAACCGTTGCAATGAGCCTGAAAGCTTCAATTTCAGTAGGGGTAAGATAATCATAGTAAGGTTGAAGGATGTCTTCTTCTTCAGCTGCTGGAACGGCCTGCCCTTCTGCCAGAACTCAATCTCCCACGACTTCCTTGACCTTATCACCCTTGATGGTTTCCTCTGGATCCTCTCTCTTTAGTTCCATCTTCATCAACCAAGCATCTTTTTCTACTTTGTTGGAGGAGGAAGACATGATGCCTGGCCTGACAGATCCGACAGGAAACTGCAAGAAAGAAGAACAGAAGATTTCTCCATGATACGGTGGTCAATATGTTCTGGGGGTATATAAATATTTTTTCTCTTGGGAAACAAGCAAACGTGTGGAAAACGAAGTCGGGAAGGTTCCCGAGGTGGGCACAACCCACCTGGGCGCGCCCTGGTGTCTTGTGCCCCCCTCGGGTGCCTTCCTGGTTGTTTCTTATTTTCCTAATTTTTAAAATATTCCAAAACTGTCAGAAAATATTTTTGCGGATTTTTCGGAGTCTGTTTACTTACCGTATCACGTACCTCCTCCTTTTTAATTATTTTGGAGTGTTCCGGAAGGTCTCTTTTATGTATTCCTCAGGTGTCATGGTTTGAATAATATTGCTTTCAACATTAATAGGCGTACCAGAGATATAGTGTTTAACACTTTGCCCATTGACCACCTTCGGGTTAGTACCTTCGGCATTATTTATTTTGATAGCTCCAGAGCGGTAAACCTCTTCGATAATATATGTTCCTTCCCATTTAGAGAGAAGTTTTCCTGCAAAGAATCTGAAACAAGAGTTGTACAAAAGAACATATTCTCCAACCTTGAATTCCTGCTTTTGGATTCTCTTGTCATGCCATCTTTTAACTTTTCCTTTAAATAATTTGGCATTTTCATAGGCTTGGGTTCTCCATTCATCAAGTGAGCTAATATCAAATAACCTCTTTTCACCGGCAAGTTTGAAATCATAGTTGAGTTCTTTAATTGCCCAATATGCTTTGTATTCTAACTCTAGAGGCAAATGACAAGCTTTTCCATAAACCATTTTATAGGGAGACATACCCATAGGATTTTTATATGTTGTTCTGTAGGCCCAAAGTGCATCATCTAATTTCTTAGACCAATTCTTTGGGGACCTATTAACAGTTTTCTGTAATATTAATTTTATTTCTCTATTGCTAAGTTCAACTTGACCACTAGATTGAGGATGATAGGGTGATGCAATTCTATGGTTAACATCATATTTAGCAAGCATTTTACGGAAAGCACCATGAATAAAGTGTGAACCACCATCAGTCATTAAATATCTAGGGACTCCAAACCTCGGGAAAATAACTTCTTTAAGCATTTTAATGGAAGTGTTATGATCAGCACTACTAGTTGGAATAGCTTCTACCCACTTAGTAACATAATCAACAGCAACCAAAATATGTGTATACCCATTAGAGGAAGGAAAAGGTCCCATATAATCAAAACCCCAAACATCAAATGGTTTAACGGCAAGTGAATAATTCATAGGCATTTCTTGACGCTTACCGATATTACCAATTCTTTGACATTCATCACAAGATAAAACAAACTTACGGGCATCCTTGAAGAGAGTAGGCCAATAAAAACCAGATTGCAATACCTTATGAGCAGTTCTATCTCCCGCTTGATGCCCCCCATAAGCTTCGGAGTGAAATTTCCGTAGGATTTGTTCTTGTTCATGCTCAGGTACACAACGTCTAATAATACCATCTACTCCTTCTTTATAAAGATGTGGGTCATCCCAAAAGTAATGTCTTAAGTCATAGAAGAATTTTTTCTTTTGTTGGTATGTGAAACTAGGTGGTATGTATTTAGAAAAACAATATAATTAGCATAGTCAGCATACCATGGAGTATTATGAGAAACATTTATTGCAGCTAATTGTTCATCAGGAAAGCTATCATCAATAGGTAGTGGGTCATCAAGGATATTTTCTAACCTAGATAAGTTATCAGCTATGGGGTTCTCAGCTCCTTTTCTATCAGTGATATGTAAATCAAATTCTTGTAGCAAGAGAACCCACCTAATAAGTCTAGGTTTAGCATCTTTCTTTTCCATAAGATATTTAATAGCAGCATGATCGGTGTGAACAGTAACTTTGGAATCAACAATGGAAGATCTGAATTTGTTACAAGCAAAGACAACTGCTAAAAATTCTTTTTCAGTAGTAGCATAATTCCTTTGGGCACTGTCTAGAGCTTTGCTAGCAAAATGGATAACATTTAACTTTTTATCAACTCTTTGTCCTAGAACAGCACCAACAGCATAATCACTAGCATCACACATAATCTCAAAGGGCAAGTTCCAATCAGGTGGTTGAACAATAGGTGCAGAAGTTAAGGCTTTCTTAAGTGTTTCAAAGGCTTCTACACAATCATCATCAAAAACAAATGGAACATCCTTTTGCAAAAGATTTGTAAGAGGCGTAGAAATTTTAGAGAAGTCTTTAATAAACCTCCTATAGAAACCATCATGACCGAGAAAACTACGAATAACTTTAATATCTTTAGGACATGGCATTTTGTCAATTGCATCAACTTTATCTTTATCCACCTCAATACCTCGTTCAAAAATTTTAAGCCCCAAGACAATACCTTCACTAACCATAAAGTGGCACTTTTCCCAATTCAAGACAATATTAGTTTGCTCACATCTCTGCAAAACACGATCAAGGTTGCTCAAGCAATCATCAAAAGAAGTTCCATAAACATAAAAATCATCCATGAAAACCTCAACAACCTTTTCACAAAAATCAGAGAATATAGCAGTCATACATCTTTGAAAGGTAGCAGTTGCATTGCATAAACCAAAAGGCATACGTCTATAAGCATAAGTTCCGAAAGGGCAAGTAAAGGTGGTTTTCTCTTGATCAGGTTGTGAAA
This sequence comes from Thinopyrum elongatum, assembly GCA_011799875.1. Taxonomy (NCBI): domain Eukaryota; kingdom Viridiplantae; phylum Streptophyta; class Magnoliopsida; order Poales; family Poaceae; genus Thinopyrum; species Thinopyrum elongatum. Next base: position 278,945,992 of record CM022301.1, read on the forward strand.
CAGGTATTTGAGAAAAACCAGAATATCCATCTAGGAAGCAAAAGTGTGTGTGCTTTGATAATCTTTCTAGCATTTGATCAATAAAAGGCAAGGGGTAGTGATCTTTTCTAGTTGCTTTATATAATTTTCTAAAATCAATAACCATTCTATAGCCAGTAACAATTCTTTGTGGAATGAGTTCATTTTTATCATTGGGAACAACGGTAATACCTCCCTTCTTAGGGACACAATGAACAGGACTCACCCATCTACTATTAGCTATGGGATAGATTATACCTGCTTCCAGAAGCTTTAATATTTCAGTTCTTACCACTTCTTTCATCTTAGGATTCAAACGTTGTTGATGATCAACAACGGGTTTAGCATCAGGTTCCATATTGATCTTGTGCTGACAGAGAGTGGGACTAATGCCCTTAAGATCATCAAGATTATATCCAATAGCAGCACGGTGCTTCTTCAGAATTTTCAATAATCTTTCTTCTTCATGTTCTGAAAGGTTAGCACTAATAATAATAGGATATATCTTTTTCTCATCGAGATAATCATATTTCAAAGTGTCAGGCAATTGTTTTAATTCAAACACAGGATCACCTTTAGGTGGAGGAGGACCTCCTAGAGTTTCAATAGGCAAATTATGTTTGAGCAGAGGTCGTTGTTCAAAGAAATTTTTATCTATCTCATTTCTTTCATGCATATGCATATCATTTTCATGGTCTAGCAAATATTGTTCTAGTGGATCAGTAGGAGGCACGGCAATATAAGCAAGACCAATTATTTCATCCTTACTAGGTAATTCTCTTGTGAGGTTGTCTATTAAACTTGGAAGATTAAACTCATGAGATTCATCACCAAAGCTAACACTGACAGTTTGTTTATGACAATCTATAGTAGCATCTTGTGGGGAACCAAGAACTAGAAAATCAGTGGGGTATTTTATTTTCCCACACAAGACTTCAACATCTCTAACAATCCCAAGTGGTGTGATGGTGTCTCTATTAGCAAGTTTAATAGTAACATCTATGTCTTCTATTTCAGCAGGTGCTATGTCATTCACAATTTCTTGGTATAGGTAAAAGGAATAGCACTCACGCTAGCACCTAAATCACATAAACCATGATAACAATGATCTCCTATTTTAACTGAGACAACAGGTGTATGTTTATCTTTTTCATCTGGTTTGGCAATTCTAGCAGCTTCATCACAGAAGTAAATAACATGCCCATCAATATTTTCTACCAAGAGATCTTTAACCATAGAAACACTAGGTTCTACTTTAATTTGTTCAGCAGGTTTAGGTGCTCTAATATTACTCTTGCGAACCACAGTTGAAACCTTAGCATGTTCCTTTATCCTAATAGGGAAACGTGGTTTTTCAATATAAGCAGCAGGCACAACTGGATCAACTTTATAAATAATAGTTTCATCTTTAGCTATGTCGGGTTATTTAATTTCTTCTTTGATAGGGGGTGATATTTAAACCACTTCTCCTTAGGGAGATCAACATGAGTAGCAAATGATTCACAAAAGGAGGCTACTATCTCAGAGTCAAGACCATATTTAGTGCTAAACTTGTGAAAAGCATCAGTATTCTTAAAAGATTTAACACAGTCAAATTCAAGCTTAATTCCTGACTTTTTACCTTCATCGAGTTCCCAATCTTCAGAGTTGCATTTAATTCTTTCTAAAAGATCCCACCTGAATTCAATAGTCTTCTTCATAAAAGAACCAGTACAAGTGGTATCGAGCATGGATCGATCATCATGAGAAAGTCGAGCATAAAAATTCTGAATAATAATTTCTCTTGAAAGCTCATGATTGGGGCATGAATATAACATTGACTTAAGCCTCCCCCAATCTAGAGAGATACTTTCTCCTTCACGAGACCAAAAATTATATATATAATTCCGATCACGATGAACTAGATGCATAGGATAAAATTTTTGGTGAAATTCCAAATTCAATCGATTCCAATTCCAAGATCCAATATCATCGCATAGCCTATACCATGCCAATGCTTTTCCCTTCAAATATAAAGGGAAAACCTTCTTCTTAGCTTCATCTCCGGGCAAACCTGCAAGCTTAAATAATCCACAAATTTCATCCACATATATCAAGTGCATATTACGATGTTCAGTTCCATCTCCTACATAAGGATTAGCTAGCAGTTGTTCTATCATACCCGAAGGAATTTCATAACCAATATTTTTAGTAGGTGCAATAGGTTGAGGGTAGCTAATTGTGGTTCCGGTCGAGGTGAAGATACCCTGAACAAACCCCTCAAAGGATGATTCTCCATAGTAACAAGTGACAATAAATTTCAGCACGTAGTAATAATTTTCCGTTAGCAATTTCTATTGGGAAACGTTGCATGGAAAACAAAAAAAATTCTATGCACATGCAATGATCTATCCATGGAGATGCATAGCAATGAGAGGGAGAGTGTGTCTATGTACCCTCATAGACCGTAAGCGGAAGCGTTTCACAACGCGGTTGATGCAGTCGAACTTCTTCGCGCTTCAACCGATCAAGTACCGAACGAACGGCACCTCCGCGTTCAGCACATGTTCAGCTTGGTAACGTCCCTCGCCTTATTGATCCAACAAGACGTCGAGGTAGTAGATGAGTTTCGTCAGCACGACGGTGTGGTGACGGTGATGGTGAAGTGATCTCCGCAGGGCTTCGCCTAAGCACTACGAAATTATGACCGGGGGTGTAAACGGTGGAGGGGGGCGCCGCACACGGCCAGGCAATTGTCTGGTGTGTGCTAGGCGCCCCCTGCCACATATATATAGGTGGGAGGGGGAGGGAAGAGGCCAGGGCACGCCCTAGGGCTGGCCGCCGGACCCCTAGGGGCCCTGCCTTGCCCTGCGCCCCCCTTTCCATGTATTCCCAAGGGGGAAGGAAAGAGGGGGAGAGAGAAGGAAGTGGGAATCCTAATCCGCACTTTCCTTTCCCTTCTACCCTTTTCTTATCCTCCTTAGGCCAGCCCATATGGGGGGCGCATCAGCCCTTTGTGGCTGGTGTGTTTCCCCTCTTGGCCCATAAGGCCTATATCTTTTGACGGGGGTGCCCGGAACCCCTTTCGGTGACCTGATAAGTACCCGGTACTCCCCGAAACACTTCCGGTGTCCGAATACCATCGTCCTATATATAAATCTTTACCTCTCGACCATTTCGAGACTCCTTGTCATGTCCATGATCTCATCCGGGACTCCGAACAACATTCGGTCACCAAATCACATAACTCATATAATACTATATCGTCAACGAACGTTAAGCGTGCGGACCCTACGGGTTCGAGAACTATGTAGACATGACCGAGACACCTCTCCGGTCAATAACCAATAGCGGAACCTGGATGCCCATATAGGCTCCTACATATTTTACGAAGATCTTTATCGGTCGAACCGTTATGACAACATATGTAATTCCCTTTGTCCATCGGTATATTACTTGCCCGAGATTCGATCGTCGGTATCTTCATACCTAGTTCAATCTCATTACCGGCAAGTCCCTTTACTCGTTCCGTAATACATCACCTCATGACTAACTCCTAAGTCGTTTGCTTGCAAGCTCATGATGTGTATTACCGAGAGGGCCCAGAGATAACTCTCCGATACTCGGAGTGATAAATCCTAATCTCGATCTATGCCAACTCAACAAATACCTTCAGATATACCCGTAGAGCATCATTATAATCACCCAGTTACGTTGTGACATTTGATAGCACACAAGGCATTCCTCTGGTATCCGGGAGTTGCATAATCTCATAGTCGAAGGAATATGTATTTGACATGAAGAAAGCAATAGCAATAAAACTGAACGATCATTATGCTAAGCTAATGGATGGGCCTTGTCCATCACATCATTCTCCTAATGATGTGATCCCGTTATCAAATGGCAACTCATGTCCATGGTTAGGAAACCATAACCATCTTTGATCAACGAGCTAGTCAAGTAGAGGCTCACTAGGGACACGGTGTTTGTTTATGTATTCACACATGTATTTAGGTTTCTGATCTATACAATTCTAGCATGAATAATAAACCTTTATCATGAATAAGGAAATATAAAATAACAACTTTATTATTGCCTCTAGGGCATATTTCCTTCAGTCCCCACTTGCACTAGAGTCAATAATCTAGTTCACATCACCATGTGATTTAACACCCATAGTTCACATCGCCATGTGACAACCACCCAAAGAGTTTACTAGAGTCAACAATCTAGTTCACATCGCCATGTGATTAACACCCAAAGATTACTAAGGTGTGATCATGTTTTGCTTGTGAGAGAAGTTTAGTCAACGGGTCTGCCACATTCAGATCCGTAAGTATTTTGCAAATTTCTATGCCTACAATGCTCTGCATGGAGCTACTCTAGCTAATTGCTCCCACTTTCAATATGTATCCAGATTGAGACTCAGAGTCATCTGGATCAGTGTTAAAGCTTGCATCGATGTAACCCTTTACGACGAACTCTTTATCACCTCCATAACCGAGAAATATTTCCTTAGTCCTCTTAGGTAACTAAGGATAATTTTGACCGTTGTTCAGTGATCTACTCCTGGATCACTATTGTACCCCTTTGCCAAACTCATGGCAAGGTACACAATAGGTCTGGTACATAGCATGGCATACTTTATAGAACCTATGGCTGATGCATAGGGAATGACTTTCATTCTCTCTCTATCTTCTGCAGTGGTCGCGTTTTGAGTCTTACTCAACTTCACACCTTGCAACACAGGCAAGAACCCTTTCTTTGACTGATCCATTTTAAACTTTTTCAAAATCTTGTCAAGGTATGTGCTTTGTGAAAGTCCTATTAAGCATCTCGATCTATCCCTATAGATCTTGATACCCAATATATAAGTAGCTTCACCGAGGTCTTTTATTGAAAACTCTTATTCAAGTATCCTTTTATGCTATCCAGATATTCTATATCATTTCCAATCAACAATATTTCATCCACATATAATATCAGAAATGCTATAGAGCTCCCACTCACTTTCTTGTAAATACAGGCTTCACCGAAAGTCTATATAAAACCATATGCTTTGATCACCTCATCAAAGCGTATATTCCAACTCTGAGATGCTTGCACCAGTCCATAGATGGATCGCTGGAGCTTGCACACTTTGTTAGCACCTTTAGGATCGACAAAACCTTCTGGTTGCATCATATACAACTCTTCTTTAAGATATCCATTAAGGAATGCAGTTTTGACGTCCATTTGCCAGATTTCATAATCATAAAATGCGGCAATTGCTAACATGATTCAGACGGACTTAAGCATCACTACGGGTGAGAAAGTCTCATCGTAGTCAACTCCTTGAACTTGTCGAAAACCATTTGCGACAAGTCGAGCTTTGTAGATAGTAACATTACCATCAGCGTCAGTCTTCTTCTTGAAGATCCATTTATTATCTATGGCTTGCCGATCATCGGGCAAATCCACCAAAGTCCACACTTTGTTCTCATACATGGATCCTATCTCAGATTTCATGGCCTCAAGCCATTTGTCAGAACCTGGGCTCATCATAGCTTCATAGTTTGTAGGTTCGCCTTGGTCTAGTAACATGACTTCCAGAACAGGATTACCGTACCACTCTGGTGCGGATCATGCTCTGGTCGACCTACGAGGTTCTGTAGTAACTTGATCTAAAGTTTCATGATCATTATCATTTGCTTTCTCTCTGATTGGTTAGGCATCACGGGAACGGTTTTCTGTGATATGCTACTCTCCAATTCGAGAGAAGGTACAATTACCTCATCAAGTTCTACTTTCCTCCCACTCACTTCTTTCGAGAGAAACTCCTTCTCTAGAAAGGACCCATTCTTAGCAACATAGATCTTGCCTTCGGATCTGTGGTAGAAGGTGTACCCAATTGTTTCTTTACGGTATCCTATGAAGACGCACTTCTCCGATTTAGGTTCAAGCTTATCAGGCTGAAGCCTTTTGACATAAGCGTCGCATCCCCAAACTTTAACAAATGACAGCTTAGGTTTCTTGCCAAACCATAGTTCATACGGTGTCATCTCAACGGATTTAGATGGTGCCCTATTTAACATGAATGCGGCTGTCTCTAATGTATAACCCCAAAACGATAGTGGTAAATCAGTAAGAGACATCATAGATCGCACCATATCTAATAAAGTACAGTTACGACGTTCGGACACACCATTACGCTGTAATGTTCCAAGTGGCGTGAGTTGTGAAACAATTCCACATTGTTTTAAATGAAGACCAAACTCGTAACTCAAATATTCGCCTCCACGATCAAATCATAGAAACTTTATTTCTTGTTACGATGATTCTCCACTTCACTCTAAAATTCTTTGAACTTTTCAAATGTTTCAGACTTGTGTTTCATTAAGTAGATATACCCATATCTACTCAAATCATCAGTGAAGGTGAGAAAATAACGATACCCGCCGCGTGCTTCAACACTCATCGGACCGCATACATCGGTATGTATTATTTCCAATAAGTCATTAGCTCGCTCCATTGTTCCGGAGAACGGAGTTTTAGTCATCTTGCCCATGAGGCATGGATCGCAAGTATCAAATGATTCATAATCAAGTGATTCCAAAAGCCCATCTGCATGGAGTTTCTTCATGCACTTTACACCAATATGACCTAAACAGCAGTGCCACAAGTATGTTGCACTATCATTATCAACTTTGCATCTTTTGGCATCAATATTATGAATATGTGTATCACTACGATCGAGATTCAATAAACCATTTATATTGAGTGTATGACCATAGAAGGTTTTATTCATGTAAACAGAACAACAATTATTCTTTGACTTAAATGAATAACCGTATTGCAATAAACATGATCCAATCATATTCATGCTCAACGCAAACACCAAATAACATTTATTTAGGTTCAACACTAATCCCGAAGGTAAAGGGAGTGTGCGATGGTGATCTTATCAACCTTGGAATCACTTCCAACACACATCGTCACCTTGCCCTTAACTAGTCTCTCTTCATTTTGCAACTCCTGTTTCGAGTTACTAATCTTAGCAACTTAACCGGTATCAAATACCCAGGGGCTACTATGAACACTAGTAAAGTACACATCAATAACATGTATATCAAATATACCTTTGTTCACTTTGCCATCCTTCTTATCCGCCAAGTTTTTGGGGCAGTTCCGCTTCCAGTGACCATTTCCTTTGCAGTAGAAGCACTCAGTTTTAGGTTTGGGTCTAGCTTTGGGCTTCTTCATGGGAGCGACAACTTGCTTGCCATTCTTCTTGAAGTTCCCATTCTTTCCCTTGCCCTTTTTCTTGAAACTAGTGGTGTTGTTAACCATCAACACTTGATGCTCTTTCTTGATTTCTACCTTCACCAATTTCAGCATCGCGAAGAGCTCGGGAATCATTTTCGTCATCCCTTGCATATTATAGTTCATCATGAAGTTCTAGTAGCTTGGTGATAGTGACTAGAGAACTTTGTCAATCAATATCTTATCTGGAAGATTAACTCCCACTTGATTCAAGCGATTGTAGTGCCCAGACATTCTGAGCACATGCTCACTGGTTGAGCTATTCTCGTCCATCTTGTTGGCAAAGTACTTGTCTGAGGTCTCATACCTCTCGACATGGGCATGAGTCTGAAATACCAATTTCAGCTCTTGGAACATCTCATATGCTCCGTGGTGTTCAAAACGTTTTTGAAGTCCCAGTTCTAAGCCGTAAAGCATGGCGCACTAAACTATCAAGTAGTCATCATATCGAGCTTTGCCAAACGTTCATAACGTCTGCATCTGCTCCTGTAATAGGTCTGTCACCTGGCGGTGCATCAAGGACATAATTCTTCTGTGCAGCAATGAGTATAATCCTCAGATCACGGACCCAGCCCGCATCATTGCTACTATCATCTTTCAACTTAGTTTTCTCTAGGAACATATCAAAAATAAGGGAGCTATATCGCGAGCTATAGATCTACAACATAGATTTGCAAATACTATCAGGACTAAGTTCATGATAAATTAAGTTCAATTAATTAAATTACTAATGAACTCCCACTTAAATCAACATCCCTCAAGTTGTCAAAGTGATACATGATCCATATCAACTAACCCATGTCCGATCATCACGTGAGATGGGGTAGTCACCAATGGTGAACATCTCTATGTTGATCATATCTACTATATGACTCATGTTCGACCTTTCGGTCTCCGGTGTTCCGAGGCCATGTCTATACATGCTAGGCTCGTCAAGTTTAACCCAAGTATTCCGTGTGTGTAAATCTGGCTTACACCCGTTGTATGTGAACGTAGAGTCTATCACACCCGATCATCCTGTGGTGTCTCAAAACGACTAACTGTAGCAACAGTGCATACTCAGGGAGAACACTTTTACCTTGAAATTTAGTGAAGGGATGATCTTATAATGCTACCACCGTACTAAGAAAAATAAGATGCATAAAAGATAAACATCACATGCAATCAAAATATGTGACATGATATGGGCATCATCATCTCGTGCTTTTGATCTCCATATCCAAAGCATCGTCATGATCTCCATCGTCACTGACTCGACACCTTGATCTCCATCGTTGCGTCGTGGTCGTCTCGCCAACTATTGCTTCTACAACTATTGCTAACGCATAGTGATAAAGTAAAGCAATTACATGGCGTTTGCATTTCATACAATAAAGAGACAACCATAAGGCTCCTACCGGTTGCCGATAATTTACAAAACATGATCATCTCATACAATAACGTATATCACATCATGTCTTGACCATATCACATCACAACATACCCTACAAAAACAAGTTAGACGTCCTCCACTATGTTGTTGCAAGTTTTACGTGGCTCCTACGGGTTTCTAGCAAGAACCATTCTTACCTACGGCATAAACCACAACGGTGATTCGTCAAGTTTGCTGTTTTAACCTTCTTCAAGGACCCGCCACAGTCAAATTCGATTCAACTAAAGCAGGAGAAACAGACACCCGCCAGCCACCTTTATGCAAAACTAGTTGCATGTCTGTCGGTGGAACCAGTCTCATGTGCGTGGACATGTAAGGTTGGTCTGGGCCGCTTCATCCCACAATACCGCCGAATCAAAATAAGACATTGGTGGTAAGCAGTATGACTATCACCGCCCACAACTCTTTGTGTTCTACTCGTGCATATCATCTATGCATAGACCTGGCTCATGATGCCACTGTGGTGAAACGTTGCATGGAAAGCAAAAAAAATTCTACGCACACGCAATGATCTATCTATGGAGATGCATAGCAACGAGAGGGAGAGTGTGTCTATGTACCCTTGTAGACCGTAAGCGGAAGCGTTTCACAGCGCGATTGATGTAGTCGAACTTCTTCGCGCTTCAACCGATCAAGTACCAAATGCACGGCACCTCCTTGTTCTGCACACGTTCAGCTCGGTGACGTCCCTCGCCTTCTTGATCCAGCAAGACGTCGAGGTAGTAGATGAGTTCCATTCGCACGACGGCATGGTGATGGTGATGGTGAAGTGATCTCCGCAGGGCTTCGCCTAAGCACTACGAAATATGACCGGGGGTGTAAACGGTGGAGGGGCGCCGCACACGGCTAGGCAATTGTCTAGGGTGTGCTAGGCGCCCCCCTCCCACATATATATAGGTGGGAGGGGGAGGGGAGAGGCCAGGGCGCGCCCTAGGGCTGGCCGCCGGCCCCCTAGGGGCCCTGCCTTGCCCTGCGCCCCCCTTGCTATATATTCCCAAGGGGGAAGGAAAGAGGGGGGGGGGAGAGAGAGAGAAGGAAGTGGGAATCCTAATCCGGACTTTCCATTCCCTTCTCCCCTTCCCTTCTCCTCATTAGGCCGGCCCATATGGGGGGTGCACCAGCCCCTTGTGGCTGGTGCGTTTCCCCTCTTGGCCCATAAGGCCCATATCTTTTGTCGGGGGTGCCTGGAACCCCTTCCGGTGACCCGATAAGTACCCGGTACTCCCCGAAACACTTCCGGTGTCCGAATACTATCGTCCTATATATCAATCTTTACCTCTCGACCATTTCAAGACTCCTCGTCATGTCTATGATCTCATTCGGGATTCTGAACAACATTCGGTCACCAAATCACATAACTCAAATAATACTATATCGTCAATGAACGTTAAGCATGCGGACCCTACGAGTTGGAGAACTATGTAGACATGACCGAGACACCTCCCCGGTTAATAACCAATAGCGGAACCTGGATGCCCATATTGGCTCCTACATATTATATGAAGATCTTTATTGGTCGAACCGTTAAGACAACATACGTAATTCCTTTTGTCCATCGGTATGTTACTTGCCCGAGATTCGATCGTCGGTATCTTCATACCTAGTTCAATCTTGTTATCGGCAAGTCTCTTTAGTCGTTCCGTAATACATCACCTCGTGACTAACTCCTTAGTTGTTTGCTTGCAAGCTTATGATGTGTATTACCGAGAGGGCCCAAAGATACCTCTCCGATACTCGGAGTGACAAATCCTAATCTTGATCTATGCCAACTCAACAAATACCTTCGGAGATACCTGTAGAGCATATTTATAATCACCCAGTTATGTTGTGATGTTTGATAGCACACAAGGCATTCCACCGGTATCCGGGAGTTGCATAATCTCATCGTCGAAGGAATATGTATTTGACATGAAGAAAACAATAGCAATAAAACTGAACGATCATTATGCTAAGCTAACGAATGGGTCTTGTCCATCACATCATTCTCCTAATGATGTGATCCCGTTATCAAATGAAAACTCATGTCCATGGTTAGGAAACCGTAACCATCTTTGATCAACGAGCTAGTCAAGTAGGGGCTCACTAGGGACACGGTGTTTGTTTATGTATTCACACATGTATTTAGGTTTTCGATCAATACAATTCTAGCATGAATAATAAACCTTTATCATGAATAAGGAAATATAAAATAACAACTTTATTATTGCCTCCAGGGCATATTTTCTTTGATTTCCACTTACCAAGAGCGCTTCACTCCCCGGCAACGGCGCCAGAAAAGAGCCTTGATGACCCACAAGTATAGGGGATAAATCATAGTCCTTTCGATAAGTAAGAGTGTCGAACCCAATGAGGAGCAGAAGGAAATGACAAGTGGTTCTCAGCAAGGTCTTTTCTGCAAGCACTGAAATAGTCGGTAACAGGTAGTTTGATAGCAAGATAATTTGTAACGAGCAAGTAACGGTAACGGTAAATAATGTGCAACAAGGTAGCTCAATCCTTTTGTGGCAAAAGACATGCCAAAACTGTCTCTTATGATAAGCAAAGTGTCCTTGAGGATACACGGGAATTTCATCATATCACTTTCGTCATGTTGGTTTGATTCGTGTTCGCTAATTTGATAATTTGATATGTGGTTGGACCGGTGCTTAGGTGATGTTCTTACTTGAACAAACTTCCTGCTTATGATTAACCCCCTCGCAATAATCCGCAACTATGAGAAAAATATTAAGATAAAATCTAACCATAGCATTAAACTTTTGGATCCAAATCAGTCCCTTACGAAGTAGCGCATAAACTAAGGTTTAAGCTTCTGTCACTCTTGGAACCCATCATCTAATAACTACTCCACAATGCATTCCCTTAGGCTCAAATATGGTGAAGTGCCATGTAGTCGAGGTTCACATGACACCACTAAGGGAATCACAACATACATATCATCAAAATATCGAACACATATCAAGTTCACATGATTACTTGCAACATGACTTCTCCCGTGGCCTCAAGAACAAAAGTACTACTCACAAATGATAATCATGATCAAGATCAGAGGGGTATTAAATAGCATAATGGATCTGATTATATAATCTTCCACCAAATAAACCATATAGTAATCAACTACAAGATGTAATCAACACTACTAGTCACCCACAAGTACCAATCTAGAGTTCCGGTACAAAGATTGAACACAAGATATGAACTAGGGTTTGAAAGGAGATGGTGTTGTTGAAGATGTCGATGGAGATGGCCCTCCCAAAGATGGGAGGTTTGTTGGTGACGATGATGACGATGATTTCCCCCTCCGGGAGGGAAGTTCCCCCAGCGGAATCGCTTCGCCGGAAGGCAAAACTGCTCCTGCCCAAGTTCCGCCTCGAGACGGCGACGCTTCATCCCGAAAGTCCTCTCCTTATTTTTTCTAGGTCAAAATGACTTATATACCAGAAGAGGGGCACCGAAGGTGGGCTGAGGAGGGCACAACCCACCAGGGCGCGCCTGGGCTCCCTGGCGCGCCCAGGTGGGTTGTGCCCACCTGGTGGGCCCCCTATCATAGTTATTTGCTCCAATATTCTTCATATATTCCAAAACAATTCTCCGTAAATTTTCAGCTCATTTGGAGATGTGCAGAGTAGGTAACTCTGACGTAGCTTTTCCAGGTCTAGAATTCCAGCTACCGGCATTCTCCCTCTTTGTGTAAACCTTGCATAATATGAGAGAAAAGGCATTAGAAATACTCCAAAAAGCATTATTATGCATAAAAACATTATAAATAAAAGTAGAAAAACATGATGCAAAATGGACGTATCAGGCGTCAACATGCTGTGGTAAAAAATTTGTCCCATTTGGGTCAGGTTGGGGTATAAGCTTCTCAAAAACCAGAGCTTCTCACAACAAGCCTCATGGTTACGGTAGGGAACGTTTCACCTTTCTGGACGAAAGGATATCCGTTGCCTCTTGTTGATTTCAATTTTTTTTCTAGTGTCAACATAGAACAACAGGAGTGTTGTGTTAAATTTTGGAATTTTTCGGGGTTCGTTTGGACATTTTTACACGTTAACTGAGTTTTCTATGCATTTATGTGCATAATTCAAATTTGAACTACAGGCACATGCTCCAGTGCATATAAATTGGTTGAAAAATCAAATATGTGTCCTTGGTTGCATGCTTAGGTCCTATGCAAGAAATGGGAATGAATGTAGAACACCTCACCACCGTCGCTCATCCGCAAACATTGAGATACATCGTTTTCAAATTCTAATAAATCCAAAACTCGTCTGAAATTCATGAAAGTTGGCATGCTATCATGGAACAGCATCAACATGCTGTTGTAAAAAAATTGTCCCATTTGGGGGCAGGTTTGGGTATAAGCTTCTCACATACCAGAGCTTCTGACAACAAGCCTCATGGTTCCGGTAGGGAATTTGCCTCCTTGGTGGATGAAATGATATTCGTTGCCTCTTTCTGTTTTCAATTTTTTTTCCTAGTGGCAACATAGAGCAACAGAAGTGTCCTGTTAAAATTTGCAATTTCGGTGTTCGTTTGGACATTTTTATACATTAACTGAGTTTTCTAGGCATTATATGAGCATAATTCAAATTTGAACTACATGCACATGCTCTAGTGCATAAAAAATGGGTTGACATATCAAATGTGTGTCCTTGGGTGCATGCTTAGGTCCCATGCAAGAAATGGGAATGAATTTCAAACACCAGGGCACTGTTGATTGCTGGAAAAATGTTGAGATACTTTGTTTTTAAATTCTAGTAAATCCAAAAACTCGTCTGAAATTCATGAAACTTGGCATGCTATCATGGAATGGCACTTGACATGCTGTGGTATTTTTCGTGTCCATTTTGAGAGAAGGTGTACTCGAATAACAGCCAACAAAGGCATTTTGAAAGAAATAGCTGCCACTTTAACATCTCAAACGTTTTGTATAATTTAAATCGTGTGCGTTCTGTTAACGATTCACGTGACGCCATGCGTCACTCTTTTAATGGCTAGGAGGTGCCGTGCGGACAGTTGCTTGACTGAATGGGAGGCGTGCGAGCGCAGGCTGGCCGAGAGGCGTGCAAGCTGTCCTCCAATGCACAGGCTCACCGGGAAGCGTGCGAGCTATACGTCGTGCAGGCTCACTGGTAAGCGAGCCCTTTGACTTCCATGGCCGCCCGCCTTGCTCGCATCCTCTCCATTAATGGCGCCCGAGCCACAGTTTAATACGGGCGGCCTTACTGTTCGCCTCCCATTCCCCTCCCGCAAACCTCCACCAATGCCAAGACGCAGAAGGATCATTTGCCACTAATCTTCCAGTTTGGTGAAGTCGACTCCGAGCCGGAGGAGATAGAAAATAAGGAGGAATGGGGCCTCATGGACATGGCCCTGAACGTGTTGGCCGCGGCGGTTGCTGCCCCCGCGCACGTCCCAGCTCCCATCCCAGCACCCGCGCCAGCGACCATTCCCATAGCATTGACGGGATGGTCGCCAAGCACTATCACAGAGCTAGAAGCCGCGGGTGTCAGCGAGGTCTCCGCAGACCCGCGCGAGCTCGTGTACATTCCAGCGCACGTGCTCGTGCGCGCCCCTGCACCCACTGCGGCGCCGGTCCCCGTGCATTTGCCTGCACCCGCTGTGCCCGCGCCAGTGCGCACGCCCCCTCAGCGGCATGGGACGCCGCCGTCGACCGCTACCTCGCAGCACCGTGAGTTGCCATCCTCCCACGCCCCACCCGTCGATCGCGCGACGACATGATGTTTGATTTCCAAGAGAAGAACATTCGGTGCTGCCTTGAAGACTTCAACAACGGCGTCCAAGGACGACAACGCCGGCGCGGCACGCCGCCTCCGCCGCCGCCGGAATTAGTTTTTTTTGGTTTAATACTGTACCTCGATCATATGAATATAAATTCGCAGTGTGACTGTATGAAAGATATGGTTTGAACGAACTTGCATTTTTCCTAGTTTAGAATGCATGCAATTGTTTACTGAGGTGTGTGCAAATGATCTGTATAGTCAATTATGTAATTGGTTGTTTATTTCAGTTATATATATATATATATGTTATTCTTCTATAGATAGAGCAAATCACATGGCTCATTAGCAGCAATCGTCTGTGTTATTATTGGTCTTCGCACACATTTCTGATTACGGACCTGTTTGCCGCGTATCACACACATATTGTTCAGTTGAACTGTTTTTGTTGTCTTGGCTCATCGCAAACAGTTCATCCGAGTGAACTGTATTGCCTCCATTGCATACACCTTGATCTGGTTGACTGTTTCTATTGTGTTGCCTAATCGCACACAATTCATCCTAGTGAACTGTATGACGTATATCGCACACACCCTCATCTGGCTGCCCGTTTCTGTTGTTCTGCCTCATCGCAAACAGTTCTGCTAGATTAACCATTTACCACGCATCGCACATGGAACTCTAATCTAAACCGTGTTTGATGTCACCACCATCGCAAATGTTTTGTATCTTTTTTGATGGTTTTATTACATCACCGTTTGTGATTAATGCATCGCACACAGTTACATCGAAGGGTCTCTGATTGGACTGTCACGTTTGGACCAACCTGCAGTAGTGAACCTCCTAAAACACTCGATACTCGTTATGTGAAAAATATTAAAAACTACTTTGATAATCCTGAGAAAACCCCATTCAACTTGATAATGGGAGTAACGTTGGATCAACGTGAATACTTTAGGGATTATCGCTTTACTGAAAAAGGAAAACTTTTATGGGATGAAATTGAAATGTTGCAATGGTATGCTTGGAATTTATGCTCGAGATATGATTATACTTGTTGCTCTAGGATGAAGGCACGACACCTTCCCTTTTCATGTGAATTTAGTGATAATGAAACCTTGGCTTCTTATGCTAATGGAAGATATGATTATTATGATGTGGAATGAATAGAAGAATTTGTTGCTTTTAAGGGTGCTTATGAAATTGAATCTCTGTTTGAAAAGTATGAAGATTATGATGATTCTGTTTATAGACCTGAAAATTTTGCTATACTTAAATATTGCTATGAAAATTATCAATACAATTCCTATATTGATGCATTTATTGATAAAGTCTCCGCTGTCCAAGAAGAGACTAATATTTTGTAGGAGTCTATGGAAGAAGGAATTGATGAAACTGTGAGCTCATTGGATGAAAAATATGACGAGGAGAGCGAAGAACAAAAGGAGGAAGAGCGGATTAGCTACCCGTGCCCACCTTCTAATGAGAGTAACTCTTCAACTCATACATTGTTTAATGTCCCCTCGTGCTTACCAAAGGATGAATGCTATGATAATTGTCATGATCCCGTTGATTCATTTGAAATATCCATTTTTGATGAACTTGATGCTTGCTATGCTTGTGGCCAAGATGCCAATATGAATTATGCTTATGGAGATGAACTTGCTATAGTTCCCTATGTTAATTATGAAATTGTTGATATTGCACCCACACATGATAGTCCTATTATCTTTTTGAATTCTCCTAACTACACTATATCAGAGAAGTTTGCTCTTATTAAGGATTATATTGATGGGTTTCCTTTTACCGTTGCACATGATGATTTTGATGAACATAATATGCATGTGCTTGCTGCTCCTACTTGCAATTATTATGAAAGAGGAACTATATCTCCACCTCTTTATGTTTCCAACACGATAAAATTGCAAGAAACTTCTTATGCTATGTATTGGCCTTTACTTGATGTGCATGAATTGTTCTTGTATGACATGCCGATGCATAGGAAGACAGTTAGATTTTGTCATTTCATGATATATGTTGCTTTGTGCTCACTACTAAATGCCAAATCATTGTTAATTAAAATTGGCTTTGATATACCTTGGGATCCGGGTGGATCAATTACTTGAGCACTTTATGCCTAGCTTAATGGCTTTTAAAGAAAGCACTGCCAGGGAGACAACCCGGAAGTTTTAGAGAGTCATTTTATTCTGTTGAGTTCTTTCATAAAGTTTGAGAACAAAAAAATATAGAGGGGAACTTAAACTTCACAAACGGAAAAGTGAAAGTGAGAAGGACGAGCACCATGGAAGCGGGAGAATGCCTTGAACTTTGTTCATGCCCATGGAAACTTTGTGAATCTTGAATTACATAAACTTTTCAACAAAAATAATTATCCCCTTGTACAAATCCATTGCATTATAAAAATAATGTGCCAAGATTTGCCTTTAGGATGATTAGATTGCTTGTTGGTATGTGCGGTGCAAAAACAGAAACTTTGGCTAGAGTGCGTGATTTTAAATTTTTTACTGGAATGTCAAAAGTTTCTAAAACTTTTTCAAAGTATTTACATGCAATTTTTTTAATTTTTTTCTAATTTTTAAGAATTTTTGGAGTACCATAAGTATGGAGAATGTTCAGATTACTACAGACTATCCTGTTTCAGACAGATTCTCTTTTTGATGCATTGTTTTGCTTGTTTTGATGAAACTATCAATTTTTATCGGTGGTATAAGCCATAGAGAAGTTATAATACAGTAGCTACAATGCAAAAAATATATATGAATGGGTTTGCAACAGTACTTAAAGTAGTGATTTGGTTTATTATACTAACGGATCTCACCAGTCTTCTGTTAAGTTTTGTGTGGATGAAGTGTTCAAAGATCGACGAGGTCTCAATGTGAGGAGAAGGAGGAGAGGCAAGAGCTTAAGCTTGGGGATGCCCAAGGCACCACAAGTAAATATTCAAGGAGACTCAAGCGTCTAAGCTTGGGGATGCCTCGGAAGGTATCCCATCTTTCTTCAACAAGTATCGGTATGTTTTCATTTTCATTTCGTTCATGTGATATGTGTAAATCTTGGAGCATCTTTTGTGTTTAGTTTTCACTTTTATTTTGTGTACCATGCTGGTATGATATAGTCCATGGTTGATTTGTAGAATGCTCATTGCACTTCACTTATATCTTTTGAGTATGGCTTTATAGAATGCTTCATGTGCTTCACTTATATCATTTGAAGTTTGGATTGCATGTTTCTCTTCACATGGAAAACCGTTGTTTGAAGAATGCTCTTTTGCTTCACTTATATTTGTTAGAGCATGGTCTTTTATAGAAAGAATTAAACTCTCTTGCTTCACTTATATCTATTTAGAGAGTCAAAAGGAATTGGTCATTTGCATGGTTAGTCATAAAATCCTACATAAAACTTATGGATCACTGAATATGATATGTTTGATTCCTTGCAATAGTTTTGTGATATAGAGATGATAATACGTGGGAGGTACTAGTAAACGGTTGTGGTTAGTAAGAATATTGGTGTTAAGGTTTGTGATTCCCGAAGCATGCATGTATAGTCTCTCGTTATGCGATGAAGTTGGAGCATGATTTATTATTGATTGTCTTCCTTATGAGTGGCGGTCAGGGACGAGCGATGGTCTTTTCCTACCAATCTATCCCCCAGGGGCATGCATAGTAGTACTTTTCTTTGAGGGATAATAAACTTTTGCAATAAGTATATGAGTTCTTTATGACTGATGTGAGTCCATGGATTATACACACTCTTACCTTTCTGCAATTTGCTAGCCTCTACGGTACCGTGCATTGCCCTTTCTCACCTCGAGAGTCGGTGCAAACTTCGCATGTGCATCCAAACCCCATGATATGATACGCTCTATCACACATAAGCCTTATTATATCTTCCTCAAAATAGCCACCATACCTACCTATTATGGCCTTTCCATAGCCATTCCGAGATATATTGCCAGGCAACTTCCACCGCTTCCGTTTTGATGACTTGAGCATTCATTGTCATATTGCTTTGCATGATCGTAACATAGCTAGCATGATATTTCCATGGCTTGTCCATTTTTTGATATCATTGTTATGCTAGATCATTGCACATCCTGGTACACTGCCAGAGGCATTCATGTAGAGTCATATTTTGTTATAGGTGTCGAGTTGTAATATTGAGTTGTAAGTAAATAGAAGTGTGATGATCATCAATTTTCATTATTAGAGCATTGCCCCAGTGAGGAAAGGATGATGGAGACTATGATTCCCCCACAAGTCGGGATGGGACTCCGGACAAAGATAGAAAAAAAAAGAGAAAAAAAAGAAAAAGAAAAAAACAAAGAGAGAAGGGGCATGCAAATACCACACTTGTGCTTCAAAGTAGCACCATGTTTTTCATATAGAGAGTCTCCTATGTTGTCACTTTCATATACTAGTGGGAATTTTTTGTTATAGAGTTAGATGCACACCCACTTAGTTTTCATATTTAGCTTTCATAAACTTATAGCTCTTAGTGCATTCATTGCATGGCAATCCCTCCTCCTACATTGATATCAATTGATGGGCATCTCCATAGCCTGTTGGTTAGACGCGTCGATGTGAGACTTTCTTACTTTTTTGTCTTCTTTACATTTACCCCTATCATCATACTCTATTCCACCCATAGTGCTATATCCATGGCCTGCGCTCATGTATTGCGTGAGGGTTGAAAAAGCTGAAGCACGTTAAAAAGTATGAACCAATCGCTCAGCTTGTCATCGGGGTTGTGCATGATAAATACTTTGTGTTAAGAAGACAGAGCATGACAAGACTATATGATTTTGTAGGGATATCTTTCTTTAGCATTGATATTTTGAAAGACACAATTGTTTGTTGGGATGCCTGAGTATTGATGTCTTTATGTCAAATTATAGACTATTGCTTTGAATCACTCGTGTCTTCATATTCATGCCATGATTAGATATATGATCAAGATTATGCTAGGTAGCATTCCACATAAAAAATTATCTTTTTATCATTTACCTACTCGAGGACGAGCAGGAATTAAGCTTGGGGATGCTGATATGTCTCCGTCGTATCTATAATTTTTTATTGTTTCATGGCCAATATTATACAACTTTCACATATTTTTGGCAATATTTTATATGATTTATTGGACTAACCTATCGATCCAGTGCCTAGTGACAGTTCCTGTTTGTTGCATGTTTTTTGTTTCACAGAATATCCATATCAAACGAAATCCAAACGCGATAAAAATTTATGGAGAATTATTTTGGAATATATGTGATTTTTGGGAATTGGAATCAACGCAAACGGGGGCCCATAGCCACCACAAGATACCTGGGCGCGCCAGGCAGCCCAAGCGCGTGGTGGTGGGTTGTGCCCTCCTCGTACATCGGTTGGAGCTCTACTTCGGGCGCAAGGAAGCTTATATCCGAAAAAAATCGGGTTAAAATCTCAGCACAATCGGAGTTATGGATCTCCGGGAATATAAGAAACGGTTTTCGGCCAGAAAACAGGAACGCGAAATAGAAGAGAACAGAGAGATAGATCCCATCTAGGAGGGGCTCCTGCCCCTCCACCGCCATGGAGGCCATGGACCAGAGGGAGAACTCTCCTCCCATCTAGGGGGGAGGCCAAGGAAGAAGAAGAAGGAGGGGTGCTCTCTCCCCCTCTCTCCCGGTGGCACCGGAGTGCCGCTGGGGCAAGGATCGTGACAGCGATCTACATCAACAATCTAGCTACTATCAACACCAACTTTATCCCCCTCTATGAAGCGGTGTAACACCTCTCTTCCCCGCTGTAATCTCTACTTAAACATGGTGCTCAACTGTTGGGAAACGTTGCATGGAAAACAAAAAAAAATCTATGCACACGTAAGATCTATCCATGGAGATGCATAGCAACAAGAGGGGAGAGTATGTCTATGTACCCTCATAGACCGTAACCGGAAGCGTTTGTTAACGCGGTTGATGTAGTCGAACTTCTTCGCGCTCCAACCGATCAAGTACCGAACATACGACACCTCCGCGTTCTGCACACGTTCAGCTTAGTGACGTCCTCCGCCTTCTTGATCCAGCAAGACGGCGAGGTAGTAGATGAGTTCCGGCAGCACAACGGTGTGGTGATGGTGATGGTGAAGTGATCTCCACAGGGCTTCGCCTAAGCACTACGAAAATATGACCGGGGTGTAAACGGTGGATGGGGGCGCCGCACACGGCTATGACAATGTTGTGATTTGTGCAAGGTGCCCCTTCCCACATATATATAGGTGGGGCTGGAGGGAGCAGCCAGGAGGCGCCCCCAAGTAGGCCGAATCCTACTTGGGATTTTCCCCCAAGTGGCGACCCCCTTCCTTATTTGGAGTGCGGGAGGAAGGAAGGAGGAGGCGGCGCACCCCCCCCCCCCCCTCCTTTCCTTTCTCTCCTAAGGAGGGAAAGGCGGGAGGGGCCACCCCTCCCCTTTCCTTCCCCTAGGGCCGGCCAGCCAAGGGAAGGGGCGCACCAGCCCCCTTGTGGGCTGGTCTATCCCTCCTTTGGCCCATAAGGCCCATACACTTGCCGGGGGTGCCCGGAACCCCTTCCGGTGACCCGATGGGTACCCGGTGCACTCCGAAACTATTCCGGTGTCCGAATACCATCGTCCTATATATCAATCTTTACCTCTCGACCATTTCAAGACTCCTCGTCATGTCCGTGATCTCATACAGACTCCGAACAACATTCGGTCACCAAAACATATAACTCATATAACACTATATCGTCAATTAACGTTAAGCGTGCGGTCCCCACGGGTTCGAGAACTATGTAGACATGACCGAGACACCTCTCCAGTCAATAACCAATAGCGGAACCTGGATGCCCATATTGGCTCCTACATATTCTACAAAGATCTTTATCGGTCGAACCGTTATGACAACATACGTAATTCCCTTTGTCCATCGGTATGTTATTTGCCTGAGATTCGATCGT
The DNA here is from genome assembly GCA_011799875.1 of Thinopyrum elongatum. Classification (NCBI taxonomy): domain Eukaryota; kingdom Viridiplantae; phylum Streptophyta; class Magnoliopsida; order Poales; family Poaceae; genus Thinopyrum; species Thinopyrum elongatum. Next base: position 278,967,440 of record CM022301.1, read on the forward strand.
CGGTACCTTCATACCTAGTTCAATCTCGTAACTGGCAAGTATCTTTACTCGTTGCGTAATACATCACCTCGTAACTAACTCCTTAGTCATTTGCTTGCAAGCTTATGATGTGTATTACCGAGAGGACCCAGAGATACCTCTCCGATACTCGGAGTGACAAATCCTAATCTCGATCTATGCCAACTCAACAAACACCTTCGGAGATACCTGTAGAGCATCTTTATGATCACCCAGTTATGTTGTGATGTTTGATAGCACACAAGGTATTCCTCCGGTATCCGGGAGTTGCATAATCTCATAGTCGGAGGAATAGGTATTTGACATGAAGAAAGCAATAGCAATAAACTGAACGATCAATATGCTAAGTTAACGGATGGGTCTTGTCCATCACATCATTCTCCTAATGATGTGATCCCATTATCAAATGACAACACATGTCTATGGTTAGGAAACCTTAACTATCTTTTATCAACGAGCTAGTCTAGTAGGGGCTTACTAGGGACACGGTATTTGTTTATGTATTCACACATGTATTTAAGTTTCCGATCAATACAATTCTAGCATGAATAATAAACCTTTATCATGAACAAGGAAATATAAAATAGCAACTTTATTATTGCCTCTAGGGCATATTTCCTTCAGTCTCCCACTAGCATTACAGTCAATAATCTAGTTCACATCGCCATATGATTAACACCCATAGTTCACATCGCCATGTGACTAACACCCAAAGAGTTTACTAGAGTCAATAATCTAGTTCGCATTGCCATGTGATTAACACCCAAAGAGTACTAAGGTTTGATCATGTTTTGCTTGTGAGAGAGGTTTAGTCAATGGGTCTGCCACATTCAGATCCGTATGTATTTTGCAAGTTTCTATGACTACAATGCTCTGCATGGAGCTACTCTAGCTAATTGCTCCCACTTTCAATATGTATCTAGATTGAGACTCAGAGTCATCTGAATCGGTGTCAAAGCTTGCATCGACGTAACTCTTTACGACGAACTCTTTATCACCTCCATAACCGAGAAACATTTCCTTAGTCCTCTTTAGGTACCTAAGGATAATTTTGAACGCCGTACAGTGATCTACTCCTGGATCATTATTGTACCCCCTTGCCAAACTCATGGCAAGGCACATAGCAGGTCTGGTACACAGCATTGCATACTTTATAGAACCTATGGCTAAGGCGTAGGGAATGACTTTCATTCTCTCTCTATCTTCTGCCGTGGTCGGGCTTTGAGTCTTACTCAACTTCACACCTTACAATACAGGCTAGAACTCCTTCTTTGACTGATCCATTTTGAACTTCTTCAAAACTTTTGTCAAGGTATGTGCTTTGTAAAAGTCCTATTAAGCATCTTGATCTATCCCTATAGATCTTGATGCCCAATATATAAGTAGCTTCACCGAGGTCTTTCATTGAAAAATTCTTATTCAAGTATCCTTTTATGCTATCCAGAAATTCTATATCATTTCCAATCAACAATATGTCATCCACATATAATATCAGAAATGCTATAGAGCTCCCACTCACTTTCTTGTCAATACAGGCTTCACTGTAAGTCTGTATAAGACCATATGCTTTGATCACCTCATCAAAGTGTATATTCCAACTTCGAGATGCTTGCACCAGTCCATAGATGGATCGCTGGAGTTTGCACACTTTGTTAGTACTTTTAGGATCGACAAAACCTTCTGGTTGCATCATATACAACTCTTCTTTAAGATATCCATTAAGGAATGCAGTTTTTGACATCCATTTGCAAGATTTCATAATCATAAAATGCGGCAATTGCTAACATGATTCAGACGGACTTAAGCATCGCTACGCACTACTAGGGAAAACCCTAGCAGTAGCGCGGGTTTTAGGTATATCAGTAGCGCGGGGTCCCGCGCTACTGATACGGTGCTACAGCTAGCCTGTATCAGTAGCGCATGTTGGCCCGCGCTACTGCTATACTTTGGTAGCAGTAGTGTGCTCTGCGGCAATGCGCTACTGCTAATAGCTGCAGCGCTTTGTGTTGAGCCGCGCTACTGCTATACTTTGGTAGCAGTAGCGTGCTTTGCGGCAACGCGCTGCTGCTAATAGCTGCAGCGCTTTGGGTTAAGCCGCGCTGCTGCTAGTATTATTAGTTTCTAATTTTTTTCTGCATATTTGTTTTGTATTTGAACAGGATTTATACAATAATCTTTAGCACATACAAATGTCATCATCATACACATACAAATGTAATCATAGCATATACATACAAAAAGTCTCATCAAATCATGTCATCATCATAATCATCATCCAACACAAAGTGGTCTCTCGTCATCATCTCGAAAATAGCGATACAAGTCTCGAATACTTGCAACTACATCGTCATCCATCTAAACAATGATATACGCGAGAAGAGCTATCACTATGAGTGAGAGCGGAACTATGCAGTACATGAGGCGGCGGTTATGAGTCCTCTCTCGCGCTAGCATGAACCTCAAGTAACTAGTTTCTGCTTCTTGTCTGCTTTTGAAGCCTTTATGGCTGGCGCCCGAGACCCCCCTCCACTTGCGCCTGACACTCAGGCCACTCGTCGTACACTTCCGGAACCTTCCCTTTGTACACGACATAGCACTGCTTCTTCGCCATCAAGAATCTAGGTACCTGATAGAGATGCATCTTCATCAAGAGAATGTACAATCATATGCAACAAAATATACTTGAGCAACACGAAAAAGAAAGGGTTAGCAACTAGATGCAACATATAGTAAACATACAAATAATCAACGCAGTTTCATCGTACGCAAACTAATTAACTAGGGGTACGCAGGTCATCGTACCCAAACTAACAAAGTAGCGTTACGCAAGTTCGGCAGGGACCATGGACATCACAAAGTTTCATCGCTACAGAAACTATACAAGTTCAACCGACACATATCATCATCATCGGCATCGTAAATCACTAGAAGTTCCATCCTTCCATATCATCGAGGATGGACCCTAGCTTCTTGAACGGCGTGAGGTCCTGACGTTGCATGCCTATGCGAGTTCGGATGTCAGCTCGCGATATAGGGCCGTGGTGGAACATCCCCTTCTCTTCGACGACTTCTTTCATGATGATCGTCGCAATGTCCCTCTGGATGCGAAAGAAGTCATCTCTAAGTTTATAATCCGCTTCTCCATGAGATTCTACCCACTTGCAGATATGATCATCGTTTCTGCTTGTCATGCGAAGCTTTTGGTGATCCCTTCTGAACTCCATCATGAGATGGAGGAGGTAGAATCCATCGTTCTTGCTTTGTTTTGGGACATGGATGCAACAGAAGTTAGTTTTATGCGAGAAACCCGGCTTCTTGTTCCTTTGTTTCCTAATCTGTAGGTAGCCACCCCTCAAGCTGAAGCCTTGGAGAGCATCATCTAGAATATTCATTATGTGGGTGTAGTCCTTCATCTCGTAACCTCTGGTAGGGTCGAAATACACGGTGTGGGAGACTCGCGGGTAAAGAACGATAAGGACGGCGCGCCCGTTGCTGCGGGGAAAAAACACCTCAAATTAGTCTCCATATGAGCGAGAAGGAATGATTGAAATGTACGAAAGGGTTGTCCGGCACTGGCTTACTTTGGATGATAAGGCAGGAGGACAATTTCCTGGTCCTTATTCTGTAGCATGAAGTTTTCGAGGTACTCCCTAGCAGTTTTACGCTCAAAGTCGCCGAGACTCAAGAAGGACTCATGCATGTAGTATGGATCCGCCACACAGATTTGTGAGACTTCTTCTATCTTCATGACGGAGCTCATATGTAGCGCAAAAAGGCGGATGATTGTACAATCGAGCCGCCTTGTCAGAAACATCTCGAAGATATGCTCAAACCGCAGGAAGAACACCTCCGCGGGCCGTGTGTCGACGTAGCACTTCCCCACAGGCACACAAGTCGCGTATGTCGGATATCCTGGATCCTTCGAGGCTAGTAGGCTTTTCTCAGTCGACAGCACATGGTCGTGCTGTGGCGCCCCCGACTCAATCGTACACTAATCATACACGCAAACGTGTACGATCAAGCACAGGGACTCACAGGAAGATATCACAACACAACTCTAACACAATTTAAACGGAGGTCCACAATATTACAGACCAGGGATCCGAAGATCCGAATACATAAGTCAGTCATACAAATATTATCTGACTACAGACATAGTTAGACAAGTTTTGCCTTAAGAAGGCTAGCACAAACAGCGACACTAGATCGAAAGGCGTTGGCCTCCTGCCTGGGAGCCTTCGATCCTACTCCTGGTCAGCTGGCTCGATCAAGTAGTAAGTACCCTCTGGACCCTCCTGATAGTAGGCTCCGGTGGTGGCATCTGGCTCCTGGACTCCATCGTCTGATGTATCACCAAGGTGGGGTATATGGGGAAAAGAGAAAGTAAAGCAACTGTGAGTACTCATCCAAAGTACTCAGCAAGCAAGGATCTATACTACATATGCAACATTATCAATGGAGAAAGGCTGTATATGTGGACTGGGCTGCAGAAATGCTAGAATAGAGAGAAGGCCTAGTCCTATCGAAGACTAGCATCTTCAAACATCTTCACAAGGCCATCATCTTGCAGTAGTAGAAGAGAGTAGAATAGCATTTTATTTAGCAAACATGTTGAAGTATAGCTTAAAGATCCTTCCTTGACTCCCAAGCGAGAAAGCGATCCCGAAGCTTCAATTAAGTAACAAGTATCCAGTTTAAGTAGTAGATCGGGATACACAAACTGAGCGTCCTTTACCGTAGGACCGGCTATCGATAGAAGATTCATCCCTGCAGGGGTGCACTACTATTACCCAACACGCTCGATCAACTCTGGCCGGACACACTTGCTGGGTAATGCCCGTCCTCGGAAGATCAACACAAAGCAGCGCTCTACCTAGGCTCGGCAGAGAGGTCAGCACGCCGGACTAACCTATGCACCCAGAGGTCTCGGGCCATCGCCCTGGGCACCCTGCGCGTTGCGAGACTGGCCGGGGTGCAGGCGCGACACTGAACTCGTCAGTGAAGTATCCAGCCCAATCCCGACAATCAGCCCGCACGGTGAATCGTGACGTCAGACGAGCTTTCGGAGAAACGTACTTCGCAGAGGGTCCCATAACCATTATCCCGCGTGGTGGTAGTGCGTATAGGGCACGTCGACCCACTCAGATCACACACCCAAATCCAATAGGCTCAATTAGTATCAAGCGGAGACAATCAGAGGCTCTGATGCTCCGCCACAATGTCACACTCGAGTGCCCTTCCGGCACACCCGACATCATAGATCCCCAGCGGGTACCCACCAGGGTGGACCCGCCTGTAACAGAGGTCAAGTAATCATGTGGTCATAACATCAAGGGGGAAACCCGAGGAATCACCCTCGGCGGATTCCACTCGACGAAATCATCAGGGCGAACGTATGAGGTATCACCCTCGAGGTTCACACTGAGGGTTGCACGACAGAGTCGTATCGGAAGTGGAGAAGGAGGAATCACCCTCGATGACCACGACCGAACAGCTACACTACAGAGTATTCATCGGGAGTGCGTTACGAGGTATCACCCTCGGCACTCGATAGTTACTACGCAGAGTCGTACAACTAAGGGGGTGTGAAGTGAGGTGTCGGTCTCTGGCCGATGATCACGTTGATCGAGTCGTCGATGATCAAGCAGGGGCAACAAAGGTAAGGTGGTGGGGTCACTGATGGTTCATTCCAACCTATACTAAACATTTTATCATAGGCAGGTAAGGTAGCAATGAATAGGTTACAACAGCAGGCAATGCATCAGAATAGGAGCATACATTAACAGTAGCAAAATCTAATGCAAGCAGGAGAATAGAGTGGGCGATATCTGGAACGCTCAAGGGGGGGGCTTGCCTGGTTGCTCTGGCAAGAGAGAGGGGTCATCAACGGGCTGCTCGTCGGTAGAGTAGTCGTATCCAGGTGCAGCGTCGTCGGTCTCGGTGTCTATCGAGAGAGAGAAGGAGGGGGAGAGAAACAATAAATTCACGGCAATAATGCAAACAATATGTATGACATGCCTAAATGATATGCCGGGGTGTTCTACTGCCTAACTAAATGATTTAGTTAATTTAGGAATTTATTTGGATTTATTTAATTAAAGTTGGGCACTATTCATTTACTGAAAACGGTCTAAAAGTTCAACGTTCTTATAGCTGCGGGCGTCTGACGGGAATACGGAGGGCGTATCCGGGTTCGTATCAGAATTCTGAGCAAGTTTCATGTATAAAGTATTTTCATCGGAGTTACGGATTATTTAATATGATTTTCTAAAGTTTTTATTAATTTCTGGAATTTATTTAATTATTTAAATCAACATTATCCGAAACAGTGCTGCGATGACATCAGCATGACATCATGCTGACGTCAGCAGGCGTCCTGACAGGGTGGGTCCCACCTGTCATAGACTGATTTAGTTAATTAGGGTTAACTAATTAATTAACTATTAATTAAACTAATTAATTAAATTAGATTAGTCTAAACAGAGTTAATTAACCTAATTAATTAATTAATTTTAAATAATTTTTTTATTTTTTTATTATTTTTTTAATTGTTTTTGGGGGTGGGCCCCCACTGTCAGCGGGCCAGGGGGGTTTGGGCCCGGCTGCCAGGGGCGCGGGGCCCATCGGGCAGTGGCCCAAGGCCACGGGCGCGCGACGGGGCGCGGCGACGGGCACTGGGCGCCAGCCCGATACGGCTCAGCGGGCGCGGGCGCGGCCAGGGGCGAGCCCGGGCGCTGGCCACGGGCGCGCGGGGCGGTGGCTGGAGGCGGGGCAGCGCGGCGCGGCGCGGCAGGGGGAGGCGGTGGCCGGAGCGGGCGGCAGCAGGGCGAGCGGCAGCGCGGCGCGGCGATGCGCGAGCGCGGGGAGGCGGAGGCGCGGCGCGGAGCGGGCCAGGCGCGAGCGAGCGGAGGCCGGCGCGGACGCGGCCGGAGCGCGGCAAGCGAGGGGGCCGGAGCGCGCGCGCGGGGGCGAGCGGGCGAGTGCGCGGAGATGGGCGCGGTGAGCTCGAGCGCGGCCGAACCGGCGACGGGAGAGAGTGGGGAGAGGTCGGGGGCCTCACTGGCGTTCGTGAGAAGAGGGGCGGCGAGGCTCGGTGGAGCCATCAAGGGGGAGGCGTGGACGGGCAGTCCGGCGAGGCGGCGGCGTCGGCGGCGGCAGTTGAGTGCGTCGGGCGCTGGAGGAGATTGGGGGGGGGGAATGTGGATCGGGAGGGGGGCTAGGGTTCGGCCTGTGGCCATATAGCCAGGGGGTGGGAAGTGGGCCGGCCCAGTTGGGCCGGGGGGGTGGGGGTCCCTTTTTTTCTTTTTCGGTTTTCTTTTTCTTTTGCCTTTTTCTTTTTATTTATTTCCTTTTCCTTAGTTTAGTAAATAGTTAGGCCACATATTGGATTTTGTAAAACAAAGGAACTGCTCCAACAAATACTAGGCATTACCTAACACTACCAAAAATTGGTTTGGAGACAATATGAGCTCCCACAATTTTTATAATAATTAATATGCATTAATCCTCACTGTTTTAATTATGTTAGAGCCACCTAATTATTTTATTATTTGTTGGTTACGATTTTAGACTAGCCTCTGCAATATTTGTTATTTATCGAACAATTTAGTTTTTATGTTGGACAACTTTTATATTTCACTTTCATTTAAATTTGAATTTGACTTAGGAGTTGAAATGCAACATGATGCTAATGATGATTATGCACTATTAAGCTTGCTGACATGTCATTATCAAAAGTGATTACTGTAGCTAATGACAGGGGGTGTTACAACTCTCCTCATCTATTAAGAATTCTCGTCCCGAGAATTAAGAGGAAGACTGAAAGAAAGAGGGGTATTCTTCGTGAAGACGATCCTCGCGTTCCCAAGTGGCCTCATCTTCAGAATGATTCAACCACTGAACTTTGAGGAATTTGATTGACTTTTGACGGGTCCGACGTTCAGCTTCATCAAGAACACGGATGGGATATTCTGGATAAGACAGATCTTCCCGTAATTCAAGCACTTCGTGGTCCACAGCTCGAATAGGATCCTTGAAGCAGCGACGGAGTTGGGATACATGAAAAACATCATGTCCCTGTGAATGATTTGGCGGCAACTGCAATTGATATGCCACCTCTCCTCGACGGGCAAGAATACGGAACGGGCCAATGTAGCGAGGAGCTAACTTGCCTTTGATTCCGAACCGATGAGTGCCTTTCAACGGAGTGACGCGGAGGTAAGCTTGCTCGCCAGGTTGATAGACCATTTCCTGGTGCTTTTGGTCATAGTTGCTTTTCTGACGAGACTGAGCAGTTTTCAAATGTTCACGGATAATGCGGACTTGATCTTCAGCTTGCTGAATAATGTCCGGTCCGACGAGTGAGCGTTCCCCAGTTTCTGACCAATTCAGAGGGGTTCGACACTTACGACCGTATAGAATTGTTGTAAGAGAATTCAGCATACGGGAGAGATTCCTCCCATTTCTTACCGAAGGAGATGACGCAAGCTCGAAGCATATCTTCGAGCACTTGATTAACTCGTTCAACTTGACCCTGTGACTGAGGGTGAAAAGCGGTACTGAACGACAGATGTGTTCCCATAGCTTCTTGGAAACTATTCCAGAATCTGGAGGTGAAGAGGCTGCCACGATCAGAACTGATCTCCAACGGAACACCATGGAGTGACACAATTCGGGAAACATACAAGTCTGCTAACTGGCTAGCAGTGATTGTCTCTTTAACTGGCAGAAAGTGAGCAACCTTGGAGAATCGGTCAATGACGACAAATATAGCATCATTACCCTTCTGAGATTTGGGAAAACCAGTAATGAAATCCATTTGGACCTTGTCCCATTTCCATTCAAGAATTGCAAGGGGTTGCAGAGTTCCTGCGGGCCTTTGATGTTGAGCTTTAACGCGGCGGCAAACGTCACACTCAGAAACATAACGAGCAATATCTCGCTTCATATTAGGCCACCAGTATCTCTGACAAATGTCACGGTACATCTTTGTGCTACCAGGATGAATTGACAGAGGAGTGTCATGAGCTTCCATCATAACGTGTTCTCTCTCATCTTTGAACTTAGGTACGAAGAGACGGTGTTGGAAAAATAGGATCCCATCATTATCAAGATGGAACTCTGACGGTTTTCCTTTTTCAAGGTACCGCTTGATCCTTTCAACTTCAGAGTCATACCTTTGCATAGTTTTGATGCTGTGTTCTAAATCTGGTTCGACAACGAGGGTATTGAGATAACCCTGTGGAACAATATGGAGGTTCAATTTACGAAACTCTTCATAAAGAAGAGGTTGTGATTCTTGAACCATATGGTTGCTGCAATAAGCCTTGCGGCTCAAAGCATCGGCCATTACATTTGCCTTGCCAAGGGTGTATGAGATATTCATATCATAATCGGCTATTATCTCGAGCCATCTTTGTTGACGAAGGTTCAGATCCGGTTGAGTATACAAATACTTCAAACTTTGATGATCCGTATATATCTCACAACGGTTACCGAGAAGATAATGTCGCCATAGCTTCAGGGCATAAATAACCGCAGAAAGTTCGAGATCGTGCACTGGGTAATTTTCTTCGTGAGGACGCAATTGTCGGGAGGCATAAGCAATCACCGTGCGTTCTTGCATTAGGACACAGCCTAATCCTTGACGGGAGGCATCGCAGTATATTATGAAATCCTTTTAGGAATCCGGGGGTGCTAATACTGGGGCAGATTTCAATTTATCTTTTAGTGTCTGAAAGCTTTCTTGACATTTTTCTGTCCACTCAAACTTAACACCTTTGTGAAGCAGATTTGTCAATGGTTTTGCAATCTTGGAAAAGTTCTCAACGAATCGACGGCAATAACTAGCAAGTCCGAAAAACTTCTGACTTGCTTAACATTCTTCGGGGGAGTCCAGTCAAGAATAGCCTGAACTCGTTCGGGGTTAACAGCAATTCCATCCTTGGAAATCACATGTCCAAGGTAAGTTACTTCAGAAAGCCAAAATTCACATTTGGAATACTTGGCGTACAACTGGTGTTCTCGAAGCCTTTCTAGTACCAAACGGAGGTGTTCAGCATGTTCTTCTTTATTCTTAGAATAAACCAGAATATCATCCAAATAAACCACGACGAATTTGTCGAGGTAATCCATGAATATATAATTCATCAGACGGGAGAAAGTTGCTGGAGCATTCGTTAGGCCAAATGACATGACGGTGTATTCATAGGAGCCATAACGAGTGACGAATGCAGTCTTGGGAATATCCTCTTCACGGACACGGATCTGGTGATAACCCAACCTCAGGTCGAGTTTAGAGAACACCGATGATCGATCAACTTGCTCGATCCTACTCTCCGGGTAGATGGGATTTACGAGATCCTAAGTGTCGGCGTTAGTAAAATTTATTTAACCCGAGTAGAAGAGAGATCAGAGTCCCAGAGTATTGACGAGGAATAAAAGATCCTAATACCACCCAGTTGGCGACGTGGGCCCATAAGCCACACAGCCAAGTTAGTAAATTAGTTTTTCGATGTCTAGACTCAACTTCGGCCAAGGAATTGGAAGGGGGCTTCCTACAGGCAGTCGGCTCTGATACCAACTTGTGGCGCCCCCGACTCAATCGTACACTAATCATACATGCAAACGTGTACGATCAAGCACAGGGACTCACGGGAAGATATCACAACACAACTCTAACACAATTTAAACGGAGGTCCACAATATTACAGACCAGGGATCCGAAGATCCGAATACATAAGTCAGTCATACAAATATTATCTGAGTACAGACATAGTTAGACAAGTTTTGCCTTAAGAAGGCTAGCACAAACAGCGACACTAGATCGAAAGGCGTTGGCCTCCTGCCTGGGAGCCTTCGATCCTACTCCTGGTCAGCTGGCTCGATCCAGTAGTAAGTACCCTCTGGACCATCCTGATAGTAGGCTCCGGTGGTGGCATCTGGCTCCTGGACTCCATCGTTTGATGTATCACCAAGGTGGGGTATATGGGGAAAAGAGAAAGTAAAGCAACCGTGAGTACTCATCCGAAGTACTCAGCAAGCAAGGATCTATACTACATATGCAACATTATCAATGGAGAAAGGCTGTATATGTGGACTGGGCTGCAGAAATGCCAGAATAGAGAGAAGGCCTAGTCCTATCGAAGACTAGCATCTTCAAACATCTTCACAAGGCCATCATCTTGCAGCAGTAGAAGAGAGTAGAATAGCATTTTATTTAGCAAACATGTTGAAGTACAGCTTAAAGATCCTTCCTCGACTCCCAAGCGAGAAAGTGATCCCGAAGCTTCAATTAAGTAACAAGTATCCAGTTTAAGTAGTAGATCAGGATACACAAACTGAGCGTCCTTTACCGTAGGACCGGCTATCGATAGAAGATTCATCCCTGCAGGGGTGCACTACTGTTACCCAACACGCTCGATCAACTCTGGCCGGACACACTTGCTGGGTAATGCCCGTCCTCGGAAGATCAACACAAAGCAGCGCTCTACCTAGGCTCGGTAGAGAGGTCAGCACGCCAGACTAACCTATGCACCCAGAGGTCTCGGGCCATCGCCCTGGGCACCCTGCGCATTGCGAGACTGGCCGGGGTGCAGGCGCGACACTGAACTCGTCAGTGAAGTATCCAGCCCAATCCCGACAATCAGCCCGCACGGTGAATCGTGACGTCAGACGAGCTTTCGGAGAAACGTACTTTGCAGACGGTCCCATAACCATTATCCCGCGTGGTGGTAGTGCGTATAGGGCACGTCGACCCACTCAAATCACACACCCAAATCCAATAGGCTCAATTAGTATCAAGCGGAGACAATCAGAGGCTCTGATGCTCCGCCACAATGTCACACTCGAGTGCCCATCCAGCACACCCGACATCATAGATCCCCAGCAGGTACCCACCAGGGTGGACCCGCCTGTAACAGAGGTCAAGTAATCGTGTGGTCATAACATCAAGGGGGAAACCCGAGGAATCACCCTCGGCGGATTCCACTCGACGAAATCATCAAGGCGAACGTATGAGGTATCACCCTCGAGGTTCACACTGAGGGTTGCACGACAGAGTCGTATCGGAAGTGGAGAAGGAGGAATTACCCTCAATGACCACGACCGAACAGCTACACTGCAGAGTATTCATCAGGAGTGCGTTACGAGGTATCACCCTCGGCACTCGATAGTTACTACGCAGAGTCGTACAACTAAGGGGGTGTGAAGTGAGGTGTCGGTCTCTGGTCGACGATCACGTTGATCGAGTCGTCGATGATCAAGCAGGGGCAACAAAGGTAAGGTGGTGGGGTCACTGATGGTTCATTCCAACCTATACTAAACAGTTTATCATAGGCAGGTAAGGTAGCAATGAACAGGTTACAACAGCAGGCTATGCATCAGAATAGGAGCATACATTAACAGTAGCAAAATCTAATGCAAGCAGGAGAATAGAGTGGGCGATATCTGGAATGCTCAAGGGGGGGGCTTGCCTGGTTGCTCTGGCAAGAGAGAGGGGTCGTCAACGGGCTGCTCGTCGGTAGCATAGTCGTATCCAGGTGCAGCGTCGTCGGTCTCGGCGTCTATCGAGAGAGAGAAGGAGAGGGAGAGAAACAATAAATTCACGACAATAATGCAAACAATATGTATGACATGCCTAAATGATATGCCGGGGTGTTCTACTGCCTAACTAAATGATTTAGTTAATTTAGGAGTTTATTTGGATTTATTTAATTAAAGTTGGGCACTATTCATTTACTGAAAACGGTCTAAAACTTCAACGTTCTTATAGCTGCGGCCGTCTGACGGGAATACGGAGGGCGTATCCAGGTTCGTATCAGAATTCTGAGCAAGTTTCATGTATAAAGTATTTTCATCAGAGTTACGGATTATTTAATATGATTTTCTAAAGTTTTTATTAATTTCTGGAATTTATTTAATTATTTAAATCAACATTATCCGAAACAGTGCTGCGATGACATCAGCATGACATCATGCTGACGTCAGCAGGCGTCCTGACAGGGTGGGTCCCACCTGTCATAGACTGATTTAGTTAATTAGGGTTAACTAATTAATTAACTATTAATTAAACTAATTAATTAAATTAGATTAGTCTAAACAGAGTTAATTAACCTAATTAATTAACTAATTGATTAATTTTAATTATTATTTTATTTTTTTTATTATTTTTTTAAACATTTTTGGGGGTGGGCCCCCACTGTCAGCGGGCCAGGGGGGTTTGGGCCCGGCGGCTAGGGGCGTGGGGCCCATCGGGCAATGGCCCAAGGCCACGGGCGCGCGACGGGGCGCGGCGACGGGCACTGGGCGCCAGCCCGATACGGCGCAGCGGGCGCGGCCAGGGGCGAGCCCGGGCGCTGGCCACGGGCGCGCGCGGGGCGGTGGCCGGGGGCGGGGCAGCGCGGCGCGGCGCGGCAGGGGGAGGCGGTGGCCGGAGCGGGCGGCAGCAGGGCGAGCGGCAGCGCGGGCGCGGGGAGGCGGAGGCGCGGCGCGGAGCGGGCCGGGCGCGGGCGAGCGGAGGCCGGCGCGGACGCGGCCAGAGCGCGGCGAGCGAGGGGGCCGGAGCGCGCGCGCGCGGGCGAGCGGGCGAGTGCGCGGAGATGGGCGCGGTGAGCTCGAGCCCGGCCGAACCGGCGATGGGAGAGAGTGGGGAGAGGCCGGGGGCCTCACCGGCGTTCGTGAGAAGAGGGGCGGCGAGGCTCGGTGGAGCCGTCGAGGGGGAGGCGTGGACGGGCAGTCCGGCGAGGCGGCGGCGTCGGCGGCGGCGGTTGAGCGCGTCGGGCGCTGGAGGAGATCGGGGGGGAATGTGGATCGGGAGGGGGGCTAGGGTTCGGCGTGTGGCCATATAGCCAGGGGGTGGGAAAGTGGGCCGGCCCAGTTGGGCTGGGGGGGTGGGGGTCCGTTTTTTTCTTTTTCTGTTTTCTTTTTCTTTTGCCTTTTTCTTTTTATTTATTTCCTTTTCCTCAGTTTAGTAAATAGTTAGGCCACATATTGAATTTTGTAAAACATAGAAACTGCTCCAACAAATACTAGGCATTACCTAACACTACCAAAAATTGGTTTGGAGACAATATGAGCTCCCACAATTTTTATAATAATTAATATGCATTAATCCTCACTGTTTTAATTATGTTAGAGCCACCTAATTATTTTATTATTTGTTGGTTACGATTTTAGACTAGCCTCTGCAGTATTTGTTATTTATCGAACATTTTAGTTTTTATGTTGGACAACTTTTATATTTCACTTTCATTTAAATTTGAATTTGACTTAGGAGTTGAAATGCAACATGATGCTAATGATGATTATGCACTATTAAGCTTGCTGACATGTCATTATCAAAAGTGATTGCTGTAGCTAATGACAGGGGGTGTTACACGTGCAGTCTCCTGAGATCCCCTGATATTGCCTCCAGCGGTTTCGGCGGTAGCATCGGCTCGCCTGTGACATGGAACATGGCCGCACCTTTGACAGGTACACGCTCTTCAAAATCTGCCGTCTGGCTGCTATGTGCTCTGGCTTGTTTGTAGGCAGCAGAGCCTCTCTTCCCCGGTCTCTTCCTCTCCTTTTTCATGGGCAGACCTTCCAGACCCTTCCTTAACCCCTGCCCCAGTGTTGTCGGGCTAAGCACTGTACGACCCTCGAGTTGAGCCTGTGTTGAGGCGGCATCTTCAGGCGTGTCCTGTGAGGATTGCATGAAGAGAGACTTCTTGCAATCCCTGCTAGGACGTTCCTGCCCGGGCAGATCATCCATATCCTAATCAGCATGTAGATAGCCCGAATCGTCATATGGCTGACTCATCAAATCTAAGTCACCGTCATAGGCGCCTGTATTGAGGAACCAAAGAGGGTCCTCCTCCATCTCATCATGCATACTTTGTTCTACGGGGGCGATTACATCAGCCACTATTGGACCCCCTTCATCATGTCATCCGCCGCTCTCACCCGGCACTACAGGCGCTGGTAATTGCGTAGGCGGGGTGGTGGTGTCCGTACCTACTTCTTGATGTGTGGTTATTGGTGTGCTCTCGGCCGGCTCCAGACGAAGAAGGTTCTTCGGCCATAGCAGCACCCAACCCTTACAGTTTCCAATCTGCAGTGGGGTCTCATCGTCCTCTCCCCCTAGCCGTACTGGAGGAGGCAAATCCTCATGCCCCGATTTCACACTCGACAAGGTAACCCTGAAGTGCCCACGGGGCATCGGCTGGCCATGGAACGTGAGTTCCAAGGGCTTCGTTATCACCGCCTTTCCCACATCCACCTTCTGGCCTTTGATCAAGTAGAGTACGGTGCACGGGGTTTCGTCGGCCTGCAAACACATGTCTGCGGCGTAAAACATCCGAAAGGCAACGAAAATGGAATATTCTAGATATATGTTGGTGCGACATGTAATTACCGTGAGGGCATCGAGCTCAGCCAAAGACGAAGGCCCGCCTAGCACGCCAGAGACTGAGGACGGGCTGCTATGAGCGGGTGCGGGTGCGGGTGAGGGTGCAGGAACAGGCCCGGTTGCGTGAGCAGGTGATGGTGCGGTGGTGTTGTTCACCGAGTTGCTCCCGACGAAACTGGGCATGGGGAAATCATGTACCGTCTTGTCTGGATTTTCCTTCGTCCAGTTGATGATAGACGAGATCAAGTTAGTAGCGAAATCATTTCTGCAGGCATGTACAGCTGCATCGACTGCTTGCTGTAGCAACTCATTTTTCTCCTCGGCTGCTTTTTTCGCGTCCTCAGCTGCTTTTTTCTCGAACGCAAGCTTCACCTTCTCGTCGATGTCCGCCTGACTAAACTTCTTTTTCTACTTCTTGGCCTCCAGGCCCTCATTGTAAAACACCTTCCACATGGCACCGTCTCCGGCGCCGTGCACACGTCCATATTGCGGCCGCTGGCCCAAAGGGAGTCCCTTAAGTTCGTTCAAGGCCCGGTTGAGAGGGGTGTCCCAATTGGGCCTCATCGGCGAAGTAGGGCTTTCGGCTGTAAGCTGGTGTTGCTTCTCCTGCAGAAGGAACGTGAACTATTTACGAATGTGTAGTCGACTTGATCAGAAGCTAAATTTAAGGTGGTAAAAGAATAATTACCAGTATTCTAATCAATTTCCTTGTGATCGGGTCCATGTAAAAAAACTTCTTTTCCTTGTCCCACTTGTAGCGGGCCCTGATGAAGTCACGCTCCAAGGGGTTGGTGAACTTCGCGAAGGGGTCTGGGAGACCCGCGGCTTCACGTTCCACGTCCTCCTTATCCCATATGGGCCTTTTGCCAATGTAGCCACGGCTTCCGAGGAGATGCTTCCCCGTGTTCCTTTGCTGAAGGCTCTTGAATTTCGCAGCCTTAGCCTTGGCTGCCTCGGTAACACAAGTGTCCTTGAACTTTTTGAACTCCTCTTCCGTAAGTGTCGGATTTTCCTCCAGAATCTTGGACAGGGGTTCCTCAGCCTCAATAGCTCTTTTCACCCTCCCTTTCCAGGAGGCCAAATCATTGCTGAACATGCCCATGGCGTGATTGTTAATCTTTTTCAACTTCGGATCATCCCACGGTTGTTCTATGCTATCATCCCGGTCGGGGAACTTGAATCTCTTGTGCAACTTCGTCAGGAGCAACTGCCTCAAATGTTCTTTACTCCTTAAGTCATCGTCGTTGATGCTCACGCATTCCCGTAGGATGCATCCTTCTTGGTTCCCATAGCACTTGCGAGGTTCTTCCAGCTCTAATGGCTCAAACTTGCCAGGGGCCATCTTTGTGATCACCAGTCGTCCGATGCCGAGTTTGTTAGGTTTCATATGCTCTGCTTCTTCTTCTTTTCGGTAGCGGCATCGGCGCCGGTACCTTCCCCGCCGGTATCTTCCCCGTCGGTACCTTCCCCGCCAGTCTCGGTGCCGCCATCGGTGCCGGCGCCGTCGGTGTCGATGTCGGCGTCAGTACCATCATCGAGGCCGACCTGCAAACCTTGACTGTGCTTAGCAGACAAAAATTTGAGGTACTGTTGTTCACCCTCATAATCCATCTCGTCTGCATCTTGGTCAGTAGGCCCGGTTTCTTCGTTGTTCGACATGTTTCCTATGATTAAGTCTCCTCGTTTAATTCTAAAACTATAAAAAATGAGAAATGACATAAAAAGGTCTATGTTTGCCGGAATGCCGTTTCCCAGCAAATCCCGGCACTCGATATGCCTACTTTCTAGCACAAGTCATGCTAAAATTCACGGAAAATTTCGGCATGACCTTTGCTAAAAAGTGGACATATCAAGCGCCGGAAATTCACCGGAACGGAAATGAATCAACATTCCGGCGAAACATAGGCCACTCGGATCATTTACCCTGCACATAATCATCATTTTCCAAATATGACATGTCCAAAACATCACATGTCCAAATATGACATGTCCAAATCACATGTCCACTTCAAATTTGCATATAAAAGGAAGAAAAATATAGAACTGGAAGAAAAATGCAAGAAGTCATTTTTCTTCACAATATTTGAAACTAAATTCAGCCTACCTAAATTTGAAACTAAAAAAATTTGCCTTAACTAGGGTTCATACTAATTCTGTTTTTTTTAATAGCAACAATTGCTTAAACTAAAAAATGCAAGAAACCTATATAATCAATTTTATTTTTTCTCTTAACTACACCTAAAACACCTAACCCTAAATTTCTATCCTAATTTGAAACCTAGTGTTCGTACTAACTAGGGTTAATTCTAACTAAGGTTCATACTAACTAGGGTTCAAATTGCACCTAGGGTTCATAATATATAGCCAAATTAACCTACTAGTTTGATACCAAGCTAAATTCATAACTAAATAGATAACCTAATTAACCTACTGCCCTAACTAAAACCTAAGTAAATTAACCGAAGAACCCTAGCTAGCAGAGAGAGGAGGAGCGGTGGGGGGCTTACAGAGGGTGCAGGGGCGAGGAGGCAGGCCCGACGACGGCCGAGGTTGGGAGGGGAGGAAGCAGAGGAGGGAGGCATGGCGCGCCGGGGCCGGGGTCGGGGGCGAGGGCGAGGTCGCAGGGGTCGGGGGGTCGGGGGCGAGCGCCGGGGTCGGGGGCGAGCGCCATGGTCGGGGCCGAGCGCCGGGGTCGGGGGCGATCGCCAGGGTCGGGGGCGAGGGCAGGACTCCGACGAGGTCGAGGGCGCAGCGAGGGAATGGGCTCCGGCGGCGACGAGGGGGAGAAGAGAGAGTGGGGATTTGGGGGAAGAAACAGAGGCGGGAAGCCCGCCGGGGCGGGTTAAGTCAACATAGCAGTAGCGCGTTACCTCAAAACGCTCTATAGCTAGAAACAGAGGCGAGAAGCCCGCCGGGGCGGGTTAAGTTAACATAGCAGTATCGCGTTACCTCAAAACGCGCTATAGCTAAGTTAGCTATAGCGCGTTTCGCTGAGAAGCGCTACTGCTATCAGAGGTAGCTATAGTGCGTTTCTCCAAACGGCGCTACTGCTATTTTGACTAGCTATAGCTCTTTTTTGGAAAAGCGCTACTGCTATAACCAGTACCTATAGCAGTTTTCCTGTTTGTTTCTTATATATTTTTTCTTTTTCCTTTTCTTTTCTTTTCCCACTTTTCCGGAGAGCAGGAACGAAGGGAAGGTGATACAATGTATATAAGTAAGGCGATATATATTGCATCATTTGACGGTTAAGTATGTGTACAAAATAGGAACATATATATTACATCATTTGACCCATGCATAACGGTTAAGTGTGTACACAAAATAGGAACATATATATTACATCATTTGACCAATAACGGTTCCTCAGCATCAACATTTTCGTTTTTGAGTGAGCTTCTTTCCCTTCTTGTTCGTTGAAGAATAATTGAGCCCCTCATTGTGACTTTTACTTTTCCATGGAGTATGATCTTTCTTAGGTAATGTAGTATTGATTCTTGTTTTGACGTATACTTCATCATCATTGTCATATTTCCTCATTGGGTTGCCATACTGGTCGTAGTCTTCCTCATTGGCGACTCCATCCATTCCAATGATGTTCCTTTTGCCTCTCCTCACGACAACACTGCTGGGATTGCACGGGTCGGTTATGAAGAAGCATTGTGTCACGTGCTTAGCGTGTACCCATGGCTCATTTTTTGCGATAGCGTTCACGGTACCGCTCTTGGCATCGGGTATAGTCATGGTAGTGAAATACCGGTTTTCTCTACCGACATTCTTAGCCCATCTGACATGGAACATCGTCGCGTTGTGCAGTCCAGAGTAGTCAAGCTCCTAGATCTCCTCGACCCTTCCGTAAAATCTCTCAGTTGCGCCGTTGTCGCTGCCGCTCATGCATTCCATCGTCACCCCTGAGTTCTGATCATCACTGTCCATTTCTTTGGCCTCCGTGTAGAACGTGTATCCGTTGATATCGTATGCCTGATAGGTGATGAGGTTGGGCGAGGGGCCATGTACTAAGGTGTATATGAGCAATCCATCCTTAGAGCCCTCTTCCGGGGGATTAGCAATAATATGCTCTTTGAACCAATGCAGGAAAGTGGAGTTGTGCTCTCTAGTAACTTCGGCGTCCGTCCTGCATACCCCCCGATCACGATACTTATTTGCGATAGTTTCTTTTTCAGTGCCGCGAAAGGATCTACCTGGTGTAGGTGTTGTAGCACTACCAAGTTTGCTCTGTCAAAGTCGTTGCGTCGATCTGAGTAGGCCACATGCAGTTCCCTGCGACCGTTGGAGTGACCTTCTCCTTCGAGCCTCCCATCGTGCTTGTTAACGGGCAAACCAACACCAGGCGTCCGGTCTGCGCCATATAGAAAATTCTCGCAGAAAGAGATGCACTCGTGTGTCAGATAGCCCTGGACGATGCTTCCATCCGGGCAGGACATGTTACGAACGAATCCTTTGATGATCCCATTCATCCTCTCAAACGGCATCATGTTGTGCAGGAATGACGGCCCCAGGTCTATTATGTCATCCACAATATGGACACACAGATGCACCATGACGTCAAAGAACACCGGCGGGAAGTACATCTCAAGCTCATTTAGTATGACAACGATCTCTTCCTGTAGCCTTCGGAGCTGCTTCACACTGATCGACTTTCGAGAGATGACGTCGAAAAAGTTGCAGAGACCAATAAGTGTGTCACGGACGTGCTTGTCCATTATCCCTCTAAGGGCAACAGGTAGTATCTGCGTCATCATCACATGACAGTCATGGGACTTCATCCCGCTGAACCTTTTCTTCTTCGTGTCTAGATATCTGCTTATCTTGCCACAGTATCCGGAACTAACTTTGATTCTAGTAAGGCACTTGAAGAATTGATCGATCTCAGCCGGACTTAAGGTGAAGCAAGAAGGGGGGCAATAATCCTCTTCCTTTACTTTTTTGCCCTTCTTCTCCCGTGCCTCTATCTCCGTCTCTGTCTCCTCTGACTTTTTAAGGGGTGACATGTGCAGATCTGCCCTGATCCCTAAATCTTGCAAGTCTTTTCTTGCCTTCGGCCCATCCTTGGTCTTATCTGGCATGTTCATTAGTGTCGCAAGCAAGCTCTCAAGGACATTCTTACAGATATGCATTTGATCAAGGCAATGAGGTGTGTCGAGTTTGTGCCAGTACTCCAAGTCCCAAAAAACAGACCTCGTCTTCCATACCTTCAGCAGCGGCTCCGGCGCCTTTTTCATCGTCTTTCCCGGCGGGGGGCACTGTTCCCAGTTTTTAACAGCTCATCGATTTTGGCGTCGCTCCGCTTACGTGGAGGTCCTCGATGCTCAGCCTCACCATTGAATAGATCTCCACGGTTTCTCCACGGGTCGTCCTTCTCGAGCCATCTTCGATGCCCCATGTACACGATTTTCCCAGACCCGCCATCTTTCCTTGATGTTAGCTGCTGAGACGTCATATCATCCATGCACTGCGTGCATCCACAATATCCATGGCACACCTGGCCTGCGACATATCCGTAACCGAGATAGTCGTGCACCGTCGTGATCAGCATGGCTCTCATATAGAAATACTCGCCTTTGCTGGCGTCCCATGTCAGCGCCGGTGTTTTCCATAACGTGTCTAACTCCTCTTGAAGTAGCCCAAGATACAGATTAATATTATTTCCCGGTTGTTTCGGCCCTTGAATCAGCATGCTCATGTGTATGTACTTCGACTTCATGCACACCCAGGGGGGGATGTTGTACATCCATACAAACACGGGCCATGTGCTATCGTTGGTGTTCTGGTTGCCAAACGGATTCATGCCATCGGTACATGCACCAAGCACGACGTTCCATGCATCACATGCAAAATACCGATATTCGCCGTTGAACGCTCTCCACTGGCTTCCATCCACGACGTGTCTCAGCTTCGGATCATCTCCATCGTCGGGCTTCTTCCTCTCCGCGTGTCAGCGCATGAGCTTTGCTTCCTTGGGATCTATGAAATACCGTTGGAGACGGGGAGTGATCGGTAAGTACCATACAACTTTCTGGGGAGATTTCTTCCCGGCCTTCTTGTATCGAGAAGCATTGCACACCGGACAGCTGGTTTTTTCCGCATGCTCCTTCCGATAAATTATGCTATCGTTGATGCATGCATGGTATCTAACGTGCGGCAGATCAAGAGGGCACATGATCTTCTTGGACTCATCCACACTAGTAGGACATAGATTCCCCGCGGGAAGAACATCCTTTAGGTACTTGAGAAGCTCATCGAGGCTAGTGTCGGTCCATTTTTTTTAGCCTTCGTCTTCAGGAGTTCGAGCACGAAACTCAAGCGGGTCACCTCGGGATTGCAACCATGATACAATGGAGTGTTCGAGTCTATCACCAGTTGCTGCAGCTTGGCCTCCTCTCTAGAAGCAGCTCTGTCAGTACTCGTCTCCTTGTCAAGCAGTGCTTGAACATGAGGGTCCCGCACGATTGAACTTAGTACCGACGAATTCTGCGGCGTGGATTCCATGTTTTCTCCGCCGCCATGTCTGGCCCCTTCTCTGCCGCCATGTCCGGCCCCTTCTCCTCCGCCATGTTTGGCCCCTTCTCCGCCACCATGTCCGACCTCTTCCCCGCCGCCATGTCCGGCCCCTTCTCCACCGCCATTATCGATCATCTCTTCGTCTTGCCCCGTGCCGTCATTACCTGCCCTGTCGGCGACCTCAACATCATCATCCTCATCTTCAATTATCCACTGAGTATAGCCATCCATGAAACCAGTCATGAGCAGGTGCGCCATCACATGACCATCGTCATAGGGGTCGAGCCAAACTCGTCCTTTGCATCTTCGACACGGACATAAAACCTCTGTCAGGTTATTTTCTATCATGTCCTACATCGCCGACCTCAACCACCTGTCCACCATCGTTCCACTGACGATCCTGAACGCCTGCACGGTAATAATAAACAAATTGATTATAAAAATGCATTCATGCATCAAAGTCATACAAAAATTCGGCATGACCTTCCCTAAAAATAGGACATATAGAGTTTGCCCGAAATTCGCCGAAACAGAAATAAATCAACATTTCGGCAAAACATAGGCAACTCACAAGCACAATTCGGTGTCAACTCATGCCACACACACAATTTCCATCATATCGCCCGATTATGTCATATCGCACACACATACACATATTTCCATTCTTGCAAAAGCATAAATTTTTAATCACCTATCTCGAGATCGAGCACGGTGATGATGATGTCGATAGGTGTCGCCACACACACCTATGGAATGATCAAAAGTGGACAAAGCTCTTCTTGACAAGGCTAGATCTAGTTAGGGAGGTACGTAGGTCACTTCACTAAATGCCTAGATCTACCTAGCTAGGTAGTTTGGAGGGAGACAAGTTCAACTAGTGGAGGGGGAGGGGAAGGAAAAAGAGAAAGGGATGCATTAATGGAGGTGGTGTAGTTAGCTAGGAGTAATAAAGAGAGAGAAAGATAGGTAGAAGAAGGAGAGTAATGGGGGGGAGAAGTAGTGAGGAAGAAGCAAAGTGAGGGAGAGAGGAGGTGGGAGCTAGGGGAAAGTGAGGAAGAGAGGATGGGGGAGGGGGAGGGGGAGGAAAAAGGTGGTATAGCTACGGCTTAGCAGTAGCGCTGGGCGTAAAACACGCTACTGCTAATAAAATAGCAGCAGCGCGCTTCTGGCAAACGCGCTACTGCTAAGCGGGGGCCGCCATGTGGCCAGGTTCAAAATTAGCAGTAGCGACCTGCAAAAAAAGTGCACTGCTACTATTACTTTAGCAGTATCGCGGTTAATGTGGGCGCGCTACTGCTAAACCTAGGGTGGCGGGAACGGTCGGTCAATTTTAGTAGCAGCGTGGTTCTACCAAGCCGCGCTACTGCTTAGTTGGTAGCAGTAGCGCCTGTTTGGGGCACACGCTACTGCTAATTAGCAGTAGCACCCCTTCCTGACCCACGCTGCTGCTAAGATTATGTGTATAAGGTTTTCCCTAGTAGTGACGGGTGAGAAAGTCTCATCGTAGTCAACCCCTTGAACTTGTCGAAAACCTTTTGCGACAAGTCATGCTTTGCAGACAGTAACATTACCATCAACGTCAGTCTTCTTCTTGAAGATCCATTTATTCTCTATGGCTTGCCGATCATCGGGCAAGTCCACCAAAGTGCACACTTTGTTCTCATACATGGATCCTATCTCAGATTTCATGGCCTCAAGCCATCTGTCAAAATTTGGGCTCATCATAGCTTCTTCATAGTTCGTAGGTTCGCCTTGGTCTAGTAACATGACTTCCAAGACAGGATTACCGTACCACTCTGGTGCGGATCGTGCTCTGGTCGACCTACGAAGTTCAGTAGTAACTTGATCTGAAGTTTCATGATCATTATCATTAGCTTCCTCTCTAGTTGGTGTAGGCATCATGGGAACAGTTTTCTCTGATGTGCTAATTTTCCAATTCGAGAGAAGGTACAATTACCTCATCAAGTTCTACTTTCCTCCCACTCACTTCTTTCGAGAGAAACTCCTTCTCTAGAAAGGATCCATTCTTAGCAACAAAGATCTTGCCTTCGGATCTATGGTAGAAGGTGTACCCAACAATTTCTTTAGGGTATCCTATGAAGACGCACTTCTCCGATTCAGGTTCGAGCTTATCAGGCTGAAGCCTTTTGACATAAGCGTCGCATCCCCAAACTTTAAGAAACGACAGCTTAGGATTCTTGCCAAACCACAGTTCATACGGTGTCGTCTCAACGGATTTAGAAGGTGCCCTATTTAACGTGAATGTGGTTGTCTCTAATGCATAACCCCAAAATGATAGTGGTAAATTGGTAAGAGACATCATAGATCGTACCATATCTAATAAAGTACGGTTACGACGTTCGGACACACCATTACGCTATGGTGTTCCAGGTGGCGTGAGTTGTGAAACAATTCCACATTGTTTTAAATGAAGGCCAAACTCATAACTCAAATATTTGCCTCCGTGAACAGATCGTAGAAACTTTATTTTCTTGTTACGATGATTCTCCACTTCACTCTAAAATTCTTTGAACTTTTCAAATGTTTCAGACTTGTGTTTCATCAAGTAGATATACCCATACCTACTCAAATCATCTGTGAAGGTCAGAAAATAACGATACCCGCCGCGTGCCTCAACACTCATCGGACCGCATACATCTGTATGTATTATTTCCAATAAGTCATTAGCTGGCTCCATTGTTCCGGAGAATGGAGTTTTAGTCATCTTGCGCATGAGGCATGGTTCACAAGTATCAAATGATTCATAATCAAGTGACTCCAAAAGTCCATCTGCAAGGAGTTTCTTCATGTGCTTTACACCAATAAGACCTAAATGGCAGTGCCACAAATATGTTGCACTATCATTATCAACTTTGTATCTTTTGGCATCAATATTATGAATATGTGTATCACTACGATTGAGATTCAATAAACCATTCACATTGGGTGTATGACCATAGAAGGTTTTATTCATGTAAACAGAACAACAATTATTCTCTGACTTAAATTAATAACCGTATTGCTATAAACATGATCCAATCATATTCATGCTCAACGCAAACACCAAATAACATTTATTTAGGTCCAACACTAATCCCGAAGGTAGAGGTAGTGTGCGATGGTGATCGTATCAACCTTGGAATCATTTCCAACACACATCGTCACCTTGCCCTTAACTAGTCTCTGTTTATTCTGCAACTCCTGTTTCGAGTTACTAATCTTAGCAACTGAACCAATATCAAATACCCAGGGGTTACTACGAACACTAGTAAAGTACACATCAATAACATCTATATCAAATATACCTTTGTTCACTTTGCCATCCTTCTTATCCGCCAAGAATTTGGGGTAGTTCCGCTTCTAGTGACCATTCCCTTTGTAGTAGAGGCACTCAGTTTCAGGCTTAGGTCCAGCTTTGGGCTTTTTCACGGGAGTGGCAACTTGCTTGCCATTCTTCTTGAAATTCCCTTTCTTTCCCTTGCCCTTTTTCTTAAAACTAGTGGTCTTGTTAACCATCAACACTTGATGCTCTTTCTTGATTTCCACCTTCGCCGATTTCAGCATCGCGAAGAGCTCGGGAATCGTTTTCGTCATCCCTTGCATATTATAGTTCATCACGAAGTTCTAGTAGCTTGGTGATAGTGACTAGAGAACTCTGTCAATCACTATCTTATCTGGAAGATTAACTCCCACTTGATTCAAGCGATTGTAGTACCCAGACATTCTGAGCACATGCTCACTGGCTGAGTTATTCTCCTCTATCTTGTAGGGAAAGTACTTGTCAGAGGTCTCATTCTCTCGACACGGGCATGAGTCTGAAATACTAGTTTCAGCTCTTGGAACATCTCAAATGCTCCATGGCGTTCAAAACATCTTTGAAGTCCCGGTTCTAAGCCATAAAGCATGGCAGACTAAACTATCAAGTAGTCATCATATTGAGCTTGCCAAACGTTCATAACGTCTGCATCTACTCCTGCAACAGGTCTATCACCTAGCGGTGCATCAAGGACATAATTCTGTGCAGCAATGAGGATAATCCTCAGATCATAGACCCAGTCCGCATCATTGCTACTATCATCTTTCAACTTAGTTTTCTCTAGGAACATATCAAAAAATATAGGGGAGCTATATCGCGAGCTATTGATCTACAACATAGATATGCAAAAACTATTAGGACTAAGTTCATGATAAATTTAAGTTCAATTAATCAAATTACTAATGAACTCACACTTAAATAAACATCCCTCAAGTTATCTAAGTGATACATGATCCAAATCAACTAACCCATGTCCGATCATCACGTGAGATGGGGTAGTCATCAATGGTGAACATCTCTATGTTGATCATATCTACTATATGACTCACGTTCGACCTTTCGGTCTCCAGTGTTCCGAGACCATGTCTGTACATGCTAGGCTCGTCAAGTTTAACCCAAGTATTCTGCATGTGCAAAACTGTCTTACACCCGTTGTATGTGAAAGTAGAGTCTATCACACCCGATCATCACGAGGTGCTTCAAAATGACGAACTTTGGCAACGGTGCATACTCGGGGAGAACACTTTTATCTTGAAATTTAGTGAAGAGATCATCTTATAATGCTACCACCGTTCTAAGCAAAATAAGATGCATAAAGGATAAACATCACATGCAATCAAAATATGTGACATGATATGGCCATCATCATCTTGTGCTTTTGATCTCCATCTCCAAAGCATCGTCATGATCTCCATCGTCACCGGCTCGACACCTTCATCTCCATCGTTGCATCGGGGTCGTGTCGCCAACTATTGCTTCTACAACTATCGCTAACGCACAGTGATAAAGTAAAGCAATTACATGGCACTTGCACTTCATACAATAAAAAGACAACCCTAAGGCTCCTGCCGGTTGTCGATATTGCAAAACATGATCATCTCATACATCAACATATATCACATCATATCTTGACCATATCACATCACAACATGCCCTGCAAAAACAAGTTAGACATCCTCTACTTTGTGTTGCAAGTTTTACGTGGCTGCTATGGGCTTCTATAAAGAACCATTCTTACCTATGGCAAAAACCACAACGGTGTTTCATCAAGTTTGCTGTTTTGACCTTCTTCAAGGACCGGTCGTAGTCAAATTCAATTCACCTAAAGTAGGAGAAACAGACACCCGCCAGCCACCTTTATGCAAAACTAGTTGCATGTCTGTCGGTGGAACCGGTCTCATGTGCGTTGACATGTAAGGTTAGTCCGGGCCACTTCATCCGACAATACCGCCGAATCAAAATAAGACGTTGGTGGTAAGCAGTATGACTATCACCGCCCACAACTCTTTGTGTTCTACTCGTGCATATCATCTACGCATAGACCTGGCTCGGATGCCACTGTTGGGAAACATTGCATGGAAAACAAAAAAAAATCTACGCACACACAAGATCTATCCATGGAGATGCATAGCAACGAGAGGGGAGAGTATGTCTATGTACCCTTGTAGACCGTAAGTGGAAGCGTTTGTTAACGCGGTTGATGTAGTCGAACTTCTTCGCGCTCCAACCGATCAAGTACGGAATGTACGACACCTCCGCGTTCTACACACGTTCAGCTCGGTGACGTCCTCCGCCTTCTTGATCCAGCAAGACGGCGAGGTAGTAGATGAGTTCTGGCAGCACGATGGTGTGGTGGCGGTGATGGTGAAGTGATCTCCGCAGGGCATCGCCTAAGCACTATGAAAATATGACCAGGGGTGTAAACGGTGGAGGGGGGTGCCGCACACGGCTAAGACAATGTTGTGGTTTGTGCTAGGCGCCCCCTCCCACATATATATAGGTGGGGGTGGAGGGAGCAGCCAGGAGGCGCCCCCAAGTAGGCCGAATCCTACTTGGGGTCTTCCCCCAAGTGGCGCCCCCCCCCCTTCCTTATTTGGAGTGCGGGAGGATGGAAGGAGGAGGTGGCGCCCCCCCCCCCTTTCCTTTCTCTCCTGAGGAGGGAAAGGCTGGAGGGGCCACCCCTCCCATTTCCTTCCCCTAGGGCCGGCCAGCCAAGGGAAGGGGCGCACCAGCCCCCTTGTGGGCTGGTCTTTCCCCCCCCCCTTTAGCCCATAAGGCCCATACACTTGTTGGGGGTGCCCGGAACCCCTTCCGGTGACCCGATGAGTACCCGGTGCACTTAGAAACTATTCTGGTGTCTGAATACCATCGTCCTATATATCAATCTTTACCTCTCGACCATTTCGAGACTCCTCGTCATGTCCGTAATCTCATCCAGGACTCTGAACAACATTCAGTCACCAAAACATATAACTCATATAACACTATATCGTCAACGAACGTTAAGCGTGTGGACCCTACGGGTTCGAGAACTATGTAGACATGACCGAGAAACCTCTCCGGTCATTAACCAATAGCAGAATCTGGATGCCCATATTGGCTCCTCCATATTCTACGAAGATCTTTATCGGTCGAACCGTTATGACAACATACGTAATTCCCTTTGTCCATCGGTATGTTACTTGCCCGAGATTCGATCGTCGATATCTTCATACCTAGTTCAGTCTCGTTACCGGCAAGTCTCTTTACTCGTTCTGTAATACATCACCTCGTAACTAACTCCTTAGTCATTTGCTTGCAAGCTTATGATGTGTATTACCGAGAGGGCCCAGAGATACCTCTCCGATACTCGGAGTGACAAATCCTAATCTCGATCTATGCCAACTCAACAAACACCTGTAGAGATACCTGTAGAGCATCTTTATGATCACCCAGTTACGTTGTGATGTTTGATAGCACACAAGGTATTCCTCCGGTATTCGGTAGTTGCATAATCTCATAGTCGGAGGAATATGTATTTGACATGAAGAAAGCAATAGCAATAAACTGAACGATCAATATGCTAAGCTAACAGATGGGTCTTGTCCATCACATCATTCTCCTAATGATGTGATCCCGTTATAAAATGACAACACATGTCTATGTTTAGAAAACCTTAACCATCTTTGATCAACGAGCTAGTCTAGTAGAGGCTTACTAGGGACACGGTATTTGTTTATGTATTCACACATGTCTTTAAGTTTCCAATCAATACAATTCTAGCATGAATAATAAACCTTTATCATGAATAAGTAAATATAAAATAACAACTTTATTATTGCCTCTAGGGCATATTTCCTTCGTCAACACTATATATTATTTCCCAATGATATGTGGTTATCCTATGATGTTTGAGTAGATCCGTTTTGTCCTATGGGCTAATTGATGATCGTGGTTGGTTTGAGTGTATATTTTAATATGGTGCTATCCTACGGTGCCCTCCGTCTCACGCAAACATGAGGGGTCCCTGCTGTAGGGTGTTGCAATACGTTCAGAATTTGCTTGTTGTTGGTTGCCGGAGTGACAGAAGCCTGAACACGGATAAGTGGTTGTTGTGTATGGGAATAAAGAGGACTTGATACTTAATGCTATGGTTGGGTTTTACAACCTTAATGATCTTTAGTAGTTGCGGATGCTTGCTAGTGTTCCAATCATAAGTGCATATGATCCAAGTAGAGAAAGTATGTTAGCTCATGCCTCTCCCTCATATAAAATTGCAAGAATGATTACCGGTCTAGTTATCGATTGCCTAGGGACAAATGACGTTCTTGTTGACAAAAGCTATCTACTTTTATTACCTCGCAATTTATTCGTAGTTTTATTCTCGCAAAGTACTCATAGTTTTATTCTTGCAAAATAGTTTCATACTTGTTTTAGGTAAAGCAAACGTTAAGTGTGCGTAGAGTTGTATTGGTGGTCGATAGAACTTGAGGGAATATTTGTTCTACCTTTAGCTCCTCGTTGGGTTTGACACTCTTATTTATCGAAAAAGGCTACAAACGATCCCCTATACTTGTGAGTTATCAATAGTCTAGTTTTGACATGAAGATTTCAATACTCAAGCATATCAACAAGCAACCATGTCTTTCAAAATATCAACACTAAAGAAAGTTATCCCTAGCCCATCATGCTCAATCATGGATCCATTCATGAAACACACTCGCATATTAGCTACATCCAATGCTCAAGTATGATCATAGTGCTCCCTAGTTGGTGCTGTATAAGAGAAGATGGAGCCTCAAATAAAAATAAAAATTGTATAAAGTAAATAGATAGGCCCTTCGCAGAGGGAAGTAGGGATTTGTGGAGGTGCCAGATCTCAAAGCTTAAATTGAGAGATATTTTTTTTTGAGAGGTATACTTTTCCCGTCAACGAAAACGACCGAGTAATTCCCAACACTTTCCATGCTAGATATATCATCGGCGGTTCCCAAACATAAAATAAAGTTTATTCCTTTTTCCACCATACTTTCACACTCCACGGCTAGCTGTCGGTGTACTAAGTATTGGGCCTTTAGTACCCCGTACTTGTGCACGGGCAGTTGTAGCCATACCTGCCACAAGGCTTGTCGGGGAACAGCTGAAGATTAATCCAAGATTATCAGAGACATTCAAGCCAAGGACCAGAAGATAAATAGAACTGGAGATCAGGGGCTCGGTCCCCGGCAAGATCTTGCCGGGGTAGCCTGCAGAGCCCGGCAAGATCTTGCCGGGATAGCCCGCGGAGCCCGGCAAGATTCGCACCCCGGCAAGGTTCCGCCACTGTGCCACCGCTCCAGCGCAGTGACCAGCCTAGCGTTCTGGCCCCATCTCTGGATGCGTGGCAAGGCGCTAGTGGAGGTGTGCTTAAGTGGTGCTGATGGGATGGCCCCTTTTTCCATCCCCAAGAAAGTAGGGACACCTAAACAGACACTTCACGATGCATTAAATGCATTTGTCCTAAACCGCCAGTGGTTAGGTATGATAACTCTGTAGCTACTTTACACCTCGCGTATGAACAGTTCGCCACTGTGGTGACCCCTTCAAGCATATAAAAGGAGGCCCAAGGCAACTGCTACAGGAGAGAGAACACTCTCGGCCCATTCTGCATGCGTAGCCGCTGCACGAACACACTGTTCATCGCAAGCACTCCAAGAACTAGGACGAATACACTGATAATAAACAAAAGCAGGAGTAGGATTTTACGCTGATCAGCGGCCCGAACCTGTGTAAAAATCCCCTCTCGCTGATCCTCGGTTCTGCTATTTGTGCATACCTCTCTCCCTGCCGAATCGTAAAGGGGTCCTTTGGATCCCATAGGTGTCGTACGCCGACATCTTTGGCGCGCCAGGTAGGGGGATCGAGGTTGCGCGAACCTGATCCGGTGATCAGCGTGTCAGTTTCTTCACCGTCTTTGTCATCATGCCGCCCAAGAAGAAGGGTGCGGCAGCGGTTGTTCCGTCTACGTCCGTCTTGCCTGTACCTACTCGGACGGGTGACGGCCTGGATGCAGGAGATGGAGGTTTAGAACTCCATGGCGTTCTGGTGATCCAAGCCAGGCGAGCGGCGTCGTTCACAGCAGCGACGGCAACCCGCACGCCGCTAGATCTAGAGATGAAGCTGTGCTGCCTACGGGTGGCGCGGCGAACTCCAGAGATTGGAGGACGCCTTCTAAGACTCTCACGCCGGCGCAAGCATTGCGGCCTTCTCAGGTCGCACACGACGAGCAGCGTTGTGGCATTGGTGGGTTTGAACGTCCCCATGGAAAGACTTCTGCGTATCGATCCCAAGGTGCGCAGGCCCAGCATGCACGCCAAACTGCCGATGGAGGTGACGCGCGGTCACGTGATCGTGATGGTGCTCCTTCTAACACTGTTAGGAGTCAAAGCACCTCACGTACCTCGCACCTGTCGCCGCCACCTACGCCGGCAGAAGCCTTGGCACGTGCGCAGCTGCTCCTCGATTTCCCTCCTGCTCCGGAAAAGATGGAGGAGTGGCGATCTACTATCCAGAGCCTCATCGGCTTCATCAACAAGGATGGGCCGTAGCCTGCAGGGCCCTCGCGGCAGCAGTCTATCAATCCGACATGAGCTGATGGTGAGAAGACTGGAGGCGGTGCGACCACGGTGCACTCCCCTCCACGACAGCAGCAGCGGTCGTCAACCCGGCGGACTGACGGCCGTGATGACGATTCCACGGCATCATCCGATCCGCGGATGCGCCGCGATTAGTGTCAAGTTCTTCAGGAACGAAGCAAAGAAGATGCTCAAACTACCATCGAGCGGTGACGGGAGGCGCGTCATCAGTCAGATAAACGCGCAGGGCCTACTGTCGACAAACCTGCCCCAGGGCACGTAGGTGACTTGCCCTATGAGGTAGGTTGTCCGGCATTTACCTGTGAGCTGCGGCGAGTCCAGTGGCCCAACTCCCGGACGTTCAAACCAGAGGTCCCGGAGAAATATGACGGCAAGACTCACCCCTCGGAGTTCTTGAGCATCTACACCATTGCGGTGCAGGCTGCCGGGGGCCGAGATGACAAGATACTTGCCAACTACTTCCCGTTGGTGCTCAAACCCAACGTCAAGTCGTGGTTGATGCATCTGCCGGAAAATTCCATTTCTTCTTGGTCAGATCTGTGCCATTAGTTTGTTGGCGCCTTTGTTGGAGGCCACCAAGCTCCTGGCCAAGAGAGTGATTTGCATCTCCTCCCTCAAAAGGAGGGCGAACCCCTGCGCAAGTTTATCCAGAGATTTAGCCGGGTGCAATACAATATTCCAGACGTTCATCCTGCCGCTGTTGTTAGCACGTTTCATCAGAACGTGCGTAACCGCAAAATGCGCGAAGAGCTGGCGATGAACAAGGTCAGGAGTATTGCCGAGCTTTACGCTTTGGCCGACAAGTGCGCTCGGGCTGAAGAAGGGAGAAAACTCCCTGGCGAGGGTGTTGGCGCGAGGGGCGAATCAGAAGACGAAGATGCTGCGACCCCGCCAAAGAAAGGCCGGCGGCGGAACAAGAAGCGCAGAGGCAAGGCCGTGCTTGCTGTTGAGGAATCCGGCAACCCCGGCACCGCCAAGATGGCCAAGGTTGATGACCCCAGCAAGGAAGTTGCTGGGTGCACCTCCTGCCAGGCCTTGGCGGCAGCCGACAAGTCGGAAAACTCTGGCAAGCAGTATTGCAAGATCCATCGCACTAAGGGCCACGATCTCCAAAACTGCCGGCAAGTTGAGCAGCTTGTCGAGAAGCAGAGAGTTGAGTACGAACGACGAAACAAGGAGAAGGCCCAGGACGGTGCTGAGGGATCTAGCAAGAAGCATGGTGGCCGAGGAGGCCACCGCGGCAAGGCTAAGCAACACAAGGAGAGGCCCGCCCAAGGACGCGACAAAGACGAGGGAGGCGATGATGATGAAGAAGACGATGAATCCAGTGAGCACGAGTTTCAGAAAGCCATAGAGGCCATCTGTATTGACGGGGGCACCTCGTTGCATTCTTCTCATCGCGGACTTTAAATAGTGGATGCGTGAGGTTAATGCAACGGAGCCGTCATTCGATGCACGCAAGCCTTAAAAATGGTCCAGCACGCCTATCATTTTTTACGCCAAGGATCATCCTGATCGCACAACTGCGGTCGGGTGTTTGCCCACCAACAATCCGCAACCTCCAGGTGACAAAAATGCTAGTTGACGGTGGGGCCAGGCTGAACTTGATCTCGCCGGACATGCTCAAGAAGCTGCAAATTCCTAATGAAGATCTCGAGGAAACGGGCACGTTTCAGGGGATCAATCCAGGAAGGACCCAGCCAAAAGGCAAGATTACGCTACCGGTAACATTTGGTAGCGAGCTCAACTACAGGACAGAAAAGGTAGTGTTTGATGTCGCCAAAATCCCTATGTCATACAATGGGATCCTTAGCCGCCCAGCGCTGGCTAAGTTCATGGCGGCATCACACTATGCGTACAATGTGTTGAAGATGCCCGGACCGATAAGTGTCATCACTATCCACTTTGACAAGAAGGATGCACTTATCTGCACCGACCAACTATACCGGGAGGCAGTTGTAGCACCTGCCGTCAAGGCATCTGCTCCTGCCGCTGGAACTCCCGGGGGAAGAAGAAGACCGGCAAGATCTTTGGCGCAAACTCCGGCAAGCGCACCTCCTCAGAGTGCTGCACTTCCGTTGAGGACGCACCAGAAAGTTCCACCGGCAAGAACAAGAAATCTAAGGCTGCTCCACCAGAGATCAAGAAGGTGCCCGTCAAGGAGGACGGAACGGGAGGAACTTTCACCATAAGTTCCACCCTAGATGACAAATAGGAAAGCGCGCTCATTGCCTTCCTGCGGGCGAATGTCGACGTGTTTGCATGGCAACCATCTGACATCCCTGGTGTTCCCAGGGAGGTAATTGAGCACCACCTTGCTGTCTGTCCTCACACGCGGCCCGTCAAGTAGAGGGTCAGGAAGCAAGCCTTGGAGCGGCAATAATTTATTGCCGAAGAAATCAGAAAGCTAGAAGCGGCAGGCTAGGTCAGAGGAGTGCTTCACCCAACGTGGTTGGCCAATCCGGTTGTAGTGCGCAAGGCGAATGGCAAATGGAGGTTGTGTATTGATTATACAGACATCAATAAAGCTTGCCCAAAAGATCCTTTCCCCTTGCTGCGCATCGACCAGATCGTAGACTCCATTGCTGGTTGTGACCTACTGTCGTTCCTTGATGCCTACTCGGGATATCATCAGATCTTCATGGCAAAAGAAGATGAAGAAAAGACCGCATTTATCACCCCATGTGGTACGTATTGTTTTATATGAATGCCTTTTGGGTTGAAAAGTGCTGGTTCTACATTTGCGAGAGCGGTCCAAATTGGTTTTGAGCCTCAGCTACATAGAAATATGGAAGCATACATGGATGACATAGTGGTCAAGACCAAGGGTAAAGCGGCGCTCATACAAGATCCAGAAGAAACATTTACAAATCTGCGCAAGATCAATTTAAAGCTCAATCCTGAGAAGTGTGTGTTTGGCGTTCCTTCCAGCAAGCTTCTCGGGTTCTTTGTATCTCAGCATGGAATTGAAGCGAATCCCGACAAGATCAAAGCTATTGAGCAGATTGAAGCACCAAGACGCGTCAAGGATGTACGTCGTCTTGCCGGCTGCATTGCTGCCCTAAGCAGGTTCATCTCCAAATCCGCTGAACGTGCCCTGCCCTTTTTCAAAATTTTGAAGAAGGTAGGTCCAATGAGATGGACTCCGGAAGCGGAGGCAGCGTTGCAAGATTTGAAGAGGTACCTCTCCTCTTCGCCGACGCTAGTCGCACCTAGGCCACAAGAGTCGTTGCTGTTGTATCTAGCGGCAACGAATCAAGTGGTTAGTGCTGCGTTAGTGGCGCAGAGAGAAGTTGATGAGGAGGCAACAGCAGTGGCAGGACCGTCAGATAACACGCCGGGATCTTCCCCGGCAAGGTCTGGTACCGGCAAGACAGGATCTGCGCAATCAGAGGAACCCGTTCAAAAGAGGAAGATGGTGCAGCGCCCGGTTTATTTTGTTAGCTCTCTTTTACAGGGAGCTAGGTCAAGATACTCTGGTGTGCAGAAGCTGCTCTTCGGCCTTCTCATGGCCTCAAGAAAGCTGCGCCATTATTTTCAAGCACATGAGATTACCATCGTCACTCGCTTCCCGTTGCAGCGGATTTTGCAAAATCCAGAGGCAACCGGCAGGATTGTGGAGTGAGCGTTGGAACTATCAAGCTTTGGTCTCAAGTTTGAAAGTACTTTAGCAATTCAGAGCAGAGCTTTGGCGGAGTTCATTGCGGAGTGGACCCCAACGCCAGACGAAGAGATTCAAGAAACGACTCTTCCCGGCAAGGAAACAGGTCAAGAATGGATTATGTACTTTGACGGGGCTTTCTCGCTGCAAGGCACCGGTGCTGGCGTGCTGCTTGTCACACCCACCGGAGAGCACCTCAAGTACATAATTTAGATGCATTTTCCCTGGGAGAGCTCAACGAACAACACTGCGGAGTACGAAGGCCTGCTTGCCAGTCTCAGGATCGCGGCAGACCTTGGTATCAAGAAGCTCGTCATCAGAGGCAATTCACAGCTTGTTGTCAAGCAAGTCAACAAAGATTATCAAAGTCCATTGATGCAAGCCTATGTGGATGAAGTGAGAAAAATGGAAGAGCGCTTTGACGGCCTACAAACAAAGCACATTCCTCATGCCGAAAACAGTATTGCAGATGACCTGTCAAAACGCGTTGCCCTCAAGTTACCTGTGGAACCAGGAACTTTTGTGCTCCACTTAACTCAGCCATCTGTGACGCCATCAATGAGGTGAGAAAAGAGAAGGAAGTTGAATTCTGGTCAGTACTTTCCGGCAGAGCTCCCGGGAGCCGCCGGTAAGGAAGTTGCAGGGGTCAACGACAAGCCTGCCGGGGAACAACAGGCTCTAGCAGGGGCTCAGGCCCTTGCCATTGAGACAAATGTTCCCTCGGCAGAAGAGATGCCTTTAGTCCTAGTTGTCGAGCCCCAGGCTCCAGCTTGGGCACAGCCCATTGTCCATTTTCTTCACATAAGAGAACTCCCTGAGGAGCAGGAAGAAGCGGAAAAAGTAGCCCGTCAGTCTAGCATGTACCAATTCGTCGATGGCGTTCTGTACAGGAAGAGATTGAACGGTGTGAAATTGAAGTGTATTCCTCGGGAGGATGGACTACAACTGTTGGCAGAGATACACGGAGGCATATGTGGCTCTCACATAGGGTCAAGAGCGCTTGTCGGAAAGGCATTCCGACAAGGTTTCTTTTGGCCCACCGCTCTCCAAGATGCAACTGCACTAGCAACCAAGTGTGAAGCGTGCCAGTTTCATTCAAAGAAATCGCATCAGCCAGCTCAAGCTCTTCAGACAATCCCTCTCTCCTGGCCATTTTCGGTCTGGGGGCTCGACATACTGGGCCCTTTTCCCCGTGCTACCGGGGGCTTTGAGTACTGTACGTTGCAATCGACAAGTTCA
This sequence comes from Thinopyrum elongatum, assembly GCA_011799875.1. NCBI lineage: Eukaryota > Viridiplantae > Streptophyta > Magnoliopsida > Poales > Poaceae > Thinopyrum > Thinopyrum elongatum. The sequence goes on from CM022301.1 coordinate 279,004,198, forward strand.
CAAAGTGGCCGGAGGTGGAAGCAGTGAGGAAGGTGACAGCTCAATCAGCCGTCAAGTTCTTTAAAGGGATAGTTTGCCATTTCGGTGTGCCCAACAGGATCATCACCGACAATGGCACACAATTCACAAGTCGCACCTTCATGCAGTACGTCCAGGATCTTGGCGGCAAAATCTGTTTTGCCTCTGTTGCTCACCCAAGAAGCAACGACCAAGCAGAGAGGGCTAATGCTAAAGTGCTGCGCGGTCTCAGGACCAGGACTTTTGACAAGTTGAAAAAGTGCGGAAGGCGCTGGATTGATGAGTTGCCGGCGGTTCTTTGGTCAATCAGAACGACACCAAATCCAGCTACTGGCCAGACACCCTTCGCTCTGGTTTACGGAGCAGAAGCAGTTCTCCCCACGGAACTCATATACGGGTCACCTTGAGTGCTCGCTTATGATGAGCTTGAGCAAGAGCAACTGCGGCAACATGACACTGTGTTCCTTGAGGAGGATCATCTTCAGGCTACTGTGCGAGCTGCACGCTACCAGCAAGCTTTGCGTCGCTACCATAGCAGCAAAGTTCATGCCCGAAGTCTTGAGGAAGGCGACCTTGTTCTTCGGCGGATTCAGTCCGCCAAGAATTCAAACAAGTTGACGCCGAAGTGGGAAGGCCCTTATCAAGTAGTACGAGTCACCAGGCCCGGCGCTGTCCGCCTGGAGACCGAGGATGGCATTCCAGTGAGTAACTCCTGGAATATCGAACATCTTCGCAAGTTCTACCCATAAGGTGCGGTTGCCGGGGGCTCCCGACAACCTCCTTTTGTACGAGTTTTGCTGGCAAGGCATGTAATCCTTTGTACAAAGCCAGGCGCAGACCCTGTGCGCAGTTGAATAAGCTTAAGTGTTGTACATTTCTTGTTGATTTCCATGTTTATATATATGCATGCTTGTCTGAGATATTGTATGACGCTTGCTCCTGGTAAGCATTAATGAACCACCAACGTTCCATATCTTTATTTTCTCTTCTTTCTTTTTCTCAAAGGATGGAAGGTTCCTTTGCGCAGAAGTTTGCCGGGGGGAAGGTATGGATACCAATGGGCAACATTCAGAATTGATGTCTTGCCGGAAGAAGTACAGCGACAGAAAGCTAAGTTACGAAACTTTGAGCAAGTTTTTCAATTTTTACAATCAGGCTATTTTCTTTAGACAATTTCGGTCCTTGTATGGAAAACCTGCATGCGAAGGAACCCTTGTCATAATTGGTTGCGCCCTTATTTTGTTTCGAGTCTGCTCAACAGTTTAAGTGGCTGCACCAAGAGCGCCAAGGTGTCTTGCCGGCTGCTGCACCTCCAGCAGGCTGCTGAAGTCCCGCACCCAGCGCTCGCGGCAGGTTGCGCGCCAGCAAGTTTCCAGTTAGCGTAGGGCGTATACCATACAAAAAGAAATTGGACAGGAGAAATAGCATGCATGTATTCAATCATAGCGAGTTATATTACATTGATAGTTGCCGCAGTTCTAACTTAAGACTAAATTGTCTTTGGCATGGAATGGTGGCGGCAAGGAAAAGTGAGACGGCTAGTCCCTACGCTGGCCTTCAGCCTTCTTGATTGAATCCACCTTCTCAAGGATGGGCGTGACAAGCTCCTCAAGTGCCTTGAGATCTGCATCCTTCGGCAAGCGGTCGAGCACGTTGGTGAGATCAACACCAGGGTTCTTATGTACCACCTTGACGAGTACCTTGCGAAGGATGGCCCGGCAAAGTTTGCGGGATTCATTGGCCAGTTGGGTTGCTCAGTTGGACTGTAGCAGCTTTAGATCATCACTAATGCTTTCAAAGAACATGGTCAACCTGGCGCTCGAGGATATCCTTTCTTCAGAGGAATACCTGAAGTTTTGCAGACCATCCTGGCCCATGGTTGACAATTGTGCTGTGAGCCTCTCCACGGTGTCGACAAGGCGATCAGTCCAGATTTTCACACCCTTCTCATAGTCGATTTGGGCGGCGGCAGCGCTCTTAAGCAAGTTCTTCTCATCCTGAAGATCTTTTCTTAGGGCCTTCTCGCGGGCCCTGCCATCCTCAAGAGACTTTTCCAGCGTGGTTAGCTTCAGCCTCAGATCGGCAATGGCATCATTGGCTGAAGAGAGCTGCTTGGTCTTGTCGGATATAGCAATTTGCATCTCCGCCAGACTGTGGAGAGTTTTCTCCCTATCGCCTTTGAGCGTCGAGAGCTCCTTGCTGTGTTCCTCAAGATCCGTCTCCAGCTTTTTCACTTTGTTGCTCAGCTCGTTCTTGGCAGCCTCTGCTGCCTCGGCAGCATCGATGGTTTCCTTGAGCTTGCTGGCGTGATCTGCAGTTGAAGCTTCGAGCGCCTCCTTGTGTTTCTGCTCCAGCTCCTGGGTCCGCTGCGCGACAAGCTTTTCAATCTCCTCGTCCTTGCCACGGAGTTTGGCAGCAAGTGCCTGCTCACGCGTGGCAAGATCTTCTTCGTGAGCATCAAGCCCAACGCGGTGCTCCGTTAAGAGGGCTTCCTCAGCGGCAATCCTTTGCGCATTTTCCTCTTGCGCCTTCTCTATATCGGATTGCCTCAGAAGGAGCTCTGTCCAGCTTTGGCTCACTTGTTCCCGGCTAGCGGTCAACTCCTGAAGGGCCTCGGCGTACCAGATCTGCATCTGCTCAACGCGCTTCTGGAAATCTGCCTGGGCTGCTTCAACAACCGCAACTCTGGAATCTGCCTTCTCCTTTCGAGCACGGTGGAGTGCTTGGAGCTTGCGGAAATTATCACCCATAGCCTGAAGGAGCTGATCTTCTTCAGATTTACCACTGCTGGCGCTTGGTTCATCAACAATTTCGAGCCCAGCAGTGGTGATGATTTCTTCATCAAAGGTTTCCCCTTCGGTCGGCGCTCCAATACTTGCCGTGCCCAGCAAGTTGATGAATAGGTTGTCGCCAACCTTGAGATATTTGCTCGATGAAGGAGCCTCGGATGTCGATGGTTGATCCTCGACGATCGTCTCACTGGTGGCTGGGGGCTCTGTGGCCGATGTAGCGCCTGGCGCTCCTGCGGCAGGAATGCTGTCAGTATGGTCATCAGTCTCCTCGCCGGCCCTCTCGGCAGATTCCTTGGCGGCTTCCTCGGCAGCAGTTTCGCTGACCTCGACAGTGGCGTCTTTGGCGGCCTCGCTAGCAGTGATCTTGTCAGCTTCGGCGGCGGCGTCTCTAGCGGTCTCCTCGATGACAACGTCGACGTCCATGTCTTCCATCACAGGGAACTCTGGAGGACGAAGGAAGGAAACAAAATAAGATCAAGATTGAAGTTCAAGAAAACAAAGAGAAAGAAAGATAAAGGAAAAGAATGACAAGTGTTCTGAGGCAAGCAGTCACCTGCGTCGAGCTGTTGAGGGGTGGTTTCATCCCCCCCGGCAACATGGGTTGCCGGGGAAAGGTTGCCGGTGCCCATGTTTGCTGGCTCCTCCTCCTCCAAGGTAGGCTCATCGGTAGGAACTCTTGCCGGGGATGCGCTTGCGGGCGGCGTGGTTGACGGAGGCGGCACGACGGGGGCGTCCTCCAATGACTCTCCCTATTGCTGTCCTCCTCCTGCAAGCCCAAAGATATTAGCGGCAAAGGTAGAAACCTCAGCACCCGCCAGCGGAAAATGAGTAGTGAACTCACGCTGGGGGCTGCGTTGAGTGCTAAGCTCCGGGCTGATGATGATAGTTCCTGGCACACTCACAAAGCTTGTCGGGGGCTCGTCACCCGTGGAAGTCTTTGCCCTTTTCGCCGTCCTTTCCGCCAAAGTTTCTGCATCACTGTAGAGACAAGACAAAGCAAGATAGTGAGGACAATCTAATTCAGAATTTGGGAGATAAAGGCTGTGACAGGATATTTACTCTTCCTCTTCCCGTTCCGGGCTGAAACCGGAGATGTCGAAATCGACCTCCGTTGCAGCGTCCATATGGGGAGGCGGAGGAGGGGTCCTGGGTCGCTTGGCTGCAGCAGCTGCAGGGGGTTGGCGCGACCCTGCCGCCTCAACCTCTGGTGCTGTTGTGTGAGACGCCCCTGCCACCCCAGTGGTTGCCGCAGGTGTGTGTCTCGTGCACCGCACGGGTTGTTGTCGAACTCCTTGCCGTGGTGCAGCCTTGCCGGCCGCCTTCTTGCCGGGAGCATCATTGCTCGAAGAAGGTTGATTTGCTGGGGCATCAGAGATGGCTTTCCGAAGGACACGCTTTGCCCTCTTTGGAGCTGGGGGCTCCTCTTGTGGCTGTTCTTCGGCTGCGTCCTCATCAGACGAGTTTTCGGCGGCTGTGCCACTCTGCTCCCCGGCAGCCTTATCCTCCCCGGCAGGATCTTCTTCCAAAACGACCTCTGCGTCGCTGGTTTCCCATTTCGTGAAGCCGACGTCGCCGGCCTCCGCGGCAAGGTTCGCCTCTTCCACCCTAGTGGCAATATACGCCACTTCCTCGTCGGTGGTGGCGCGGACGAGTCATGTTTCTTCCCGGACGGCCCTCTTCGACAAGTTGTCGAAGAACGTTTGAGCCTGCTCCTCAGATGGCTCGACCCAAGTTGCGTCAAGGCCATGGGCGTTGAACATTGGCATCGTGGAAATGATCGACCCCAGGGCAGAGTTATTGCACAAAGGGATAATTCTCGCTGGCAACCTATGCTTGTCATCACACTGAAATAGCTTATGGCGGAGAGTGGCAAGCTGCATGATTGTCAAGTTGCTGTTTAATCTGGGGTGCAGCCTCATGATGTCTGCCGCGTTCTGGACCTCCCAAGCTGGTCTCCCCTTATTCTGCAGAGGGGCGATGCGGCGGCGAAGGAAGTCGGACCCAATCATCTCTATTGTGAGCCCGGCAGCTTTAAGACGAAGAATCCTGGTGGTGGCGATCGTGAGCTTGTCGTCTTGAGTGTCAAGATTACTCTAGTCCTCGCCACGGACCACTTTCTGCCGTCGGGGCGAACAAAATGGATGGGGATCTGCCTCCTTGATCCAGCACCACTCGGACCGCCATTCTTCCCACTTCTCGCGGTAAACCCCATTTGGATATATCTCCTTATTCCATGCCCTTGGGATCTAGGCGATAGAACCGGAAAGGGCGTCCCCTTTTTGGATGCGAGGAACAAAGTAATGGCGAAAGAGGGCAGTGTTGGGGACTACTCCGGCAAAGTTTTCACAAAGATGAGCAAAGATCGACATGCATGTTACGGCATTCGGCGTGAAATCCAGAAGATGGAAGCCGTATGTGTACATGATGTCGATAAAGAAATCGAAGAATGGAGGACAGAGCCCGCAATAAAAGTAAGCGACGAAGAAGGGATATTTATCTGGTCCGCCTTTGAAAGAAGAACCTGGGGCCACGCGAGTTGCGGGGTGATCCTGCGTCTACCTCGCCCACATGCACTGGTACCAGTTCTTCAAGGCTTTCGCGTCGAGCGTCGGAGCGAAGACGACGTACTTCTTCCGCATCTTCGCCAGCTCGCTCTCTGGGACATCGGCCTTCGTCTCCTTGCTCTTGCCTTTGCCCTTGCTAGCCTTGGGCGGCATGGCGATTGCAAAGGCAGAAGCCGAGGATAGAGCGGGTGCGGAGGCGGTGAGCGGATGAGGAGAAGTTCTGCTCTGGGCTCGGGGGGGAAGAAAGTAATGGCGGATTCTAGATTGGAAAGAAGAAGGGGGTAAATGGGCGGCGCCTCTGCGGATTCCTTTTTACGGGGAAGGAGCGAGGCTGCATCTTTTACTGCCCAATGTGAACATGTATATGCAAGCGCGCTGCGGCCGTGGCCGTTCAGCGCACGCTTCCCATGTCGCGCATTCAATGCGCGTAGTGGGGAAGCGCAGTAAGCGGAATAATTACAAGCAGTTAACCCCTGCCACGCATGCCCGTGCACTGTTTGGGCCTAGCCCAACAACGCCTCGCACTCGTGTGTGGCCTAGGCCCCGGGGCTCCTGTCGGTGTACTAAGTATTGGGCCTTTAGTACCCCGTACTTGTGCACGGGCAGTTGTAGCCATACCTGCGGCAAGGCTTGTCGGGGAACAGCTGAAGATTAATCCAAGATTATCAGAGACATTCAAGCCAAGGACCAGAAGATAAGGAGAACTGGAGATCAGGGGCTCGGCCCCCGGAAAGATCTTGCCGGGGTAGCCTGCAGAGCCCGGCAAGATCTTGCTGGGATAGCCCGCGGAGCCCGTCAAGATTCGCACCCCGGCAAGGTTCCACCACTGTGCCACCGCTCCAGCGCAGCGACCAGCCTGGCGTTCTGGCCCCATCTCTGGATGCGTGGCAAGGCGCTAGTGGAGGTGAGCTTAAGCGGTGCTGATGGGATGGCCCCTTTTTCCATCCCCAAGAAAGTAGGGACACCTAAACGGACACTTCACGGTGCATTAAATGCATTTGTCCTAAACCGCCAGTGGTTAGGTATAATAACTCTGTAGCTACTTTACACCTCGCGTATGAACAGTTCGCCACTGTGGTGACCCCTTCAAGCATATAAAAGGAGGCCCAAGGCAACTGCTACAGGAGAGAGAACACTCTCGGCCCATTCTTCATGCGTAGCCGCTGCACGAACACACTGCTCATCGCAAGCGCTCCAAGAACTGGGACGAATACACTGATAATAAACAAAAGCAGGAGTAGGGTTTTATGCTGATCAGCGGCCCGAACATGGGTAAAAATCCCCTCGCGCTGATCCTCGGTTCTGCTCTTTGTGCATACCTCTCTCCCTGCCGAATCGTAAAGGGGACCTTTGGATCCCATAGGTGTCGTACGCCGACACTAGCCATATCCACGGGTACCGTCCATACCAACACTTTCCAAGGAATTTATTATTTGACAACATAAAGTAAATTTCTTTTTCATTTCTGGACTGGGCATACCTATTACCGCCGTACTCTCGCGCAATGACAAGTGAATAAACACTCATCTTGAGAATAACACATCTAGCATGGAAAATATTGGCCACCCCTGCCGCTTCATGAGCGGTACGGGCACACATAAAGGGAATTCATTTTGAAAATTAGAGATGGCACATACAAATTTGCTTAGAACGGCATGGAAATACCGCATATAGGTAGGTATGGTGGACTCATATGGCAAAACTGGTTTAAAGATTTTGGATGCACAAGTAGTATTTCTACTTAGTACAAGTGGAGGCTAGCAAAAAGATTGAGAAGCAACCAACCAAGAAACAAAAATTCACATAAGCGAGCATTAAGCATAACTAACACCGAATAATGCACCATAAGTAGGATGCAATTTCATTGCATAACTATTGACTCACAAACCTTAACACCGATATTCTTACTAAAGCATAATTACTCACCAACATGACTCACATATCACTATCATCATATCTCAAAACTATTACGAAGAATCAAGTTTATTTTGTCCAATGATCTTCATGAAAGTTTTTATTATATCCCTCTTGAATATCTATCACTTTGGGACTAGTTTCATATATTACAATTGCTTTCCACATGCTCAAATAAATCTAAGTGAAGAACATGAGCATAAAAATTTTAGTCTCTCAAAATAATATAAGTGAGGCATGAGAAAATTTATTCAAAAATTTACTAACTCTCAAATAAATCTAAGTGGAGCATGAGAGCATTTCTTCAAAAATATTAAAGCACACCAAGCTCAAAAAGATATAAGTGAAGCACTAGAGCAATTCCATAGCTAAAAAAAATTAACTGAAGCATAAAGAGCAATTCTAACAAATCATAGCATAATTTTGACTCTCTCAAATAGGTGTGTCTAGCAAGGATACTTGTGACAAACTAAAAAGTAAAACAAACAAAGACTCATATAATACAATACGCTCCAAGCAAAATTCATGATATGTGATGAATAAAAATATAGCTCCAAGTAAAATACCGATGGTCGTTAGAAGAAAGAGGGGATGCCTTCCGGGGCATTCCCAAGCATAGGTGCTTGGTTCTCCTTGAATATTAACTTGGGGTGCCATGGGGCATCCCCAAGCTGATGCTCTTTTCACTCCTTATTCCTTCATCCATCATGATCTCACCCAAAACTTAAAAACTTCAATCACACAAAACTTAACAAAACCTTCGTGAGATCCGTTAGTATAAGAAAACCAATCTTTACTTTAAGTACTATTGCAAACCCATTCAAATTTTGTTATTGCATTATATCTACTGTATTCTAACTTTGCAATGGCTTATATCCCCCGATACAATCCATAGATTCATCAAAATAAGCACACAATGCAAAGAAAATAGAATCTGTCAAAAACAGAACAATATGTAAAGATGCGAATTGCTCTCATACTTTTGTAAATCCAAAAATTCTGAAAACTTAGGACAACAGAGGAAATTTGTATATCAATCTCTTGTAAAAAATTCAGAATCAATCAACTATCACCAAAGCTATCCCAAAGGCTTTACTTGGCACAAATACTAATTCAAACATAAAAAACACAATCATAATAGAGGCATAATTGTTAAAACACTCAAGAACATAAATAAAAAGGCAAAAATAAATTTTATTCATTGGGTTGCCTCCCAACAAGCGCTATCATTTTATGCCCCTAGCTAGGCATAATTCATAGATTCAAGTATTATCATCTTTAGTTTTTGATCCATAGGATGCCCTCATGATTGATTCATATGGTGGCTTAATTCTTGTTCTAGGGAAGTGTTCCATACCATTTCTTAGTGGAAACTGAAATTTAATATTGCCTTCTTTCATATCAATCACGACACAAATAGTACGTAAAAATGGTCTACCAAGTATAATTGGGCAAGACGGATTGCAATCAATATCAAGAACAATAAAATCTATGGGCACATAGTTCCTATTTGCAAGAATAAGAACATCATTAATTCTTACTAAAGGCTTTTTAATAGTAGAATCTGCCAAATGCAAATTAAGAGAACATTCTTCAATATCGGTAAGACCAAGCACATCACACAAAGATTTCGAAATTGTTGAAACACTTGCACCCAAATCACATAAAGCAAAACACTCATAATTTTCAAGATTGACTTTAATGGTAGGTTCCCATTCATCGTGTAATTTTCTAGGAATTGAAATCTCTAATTCCAATTTTTCTTCTAAAGCTTTCATCATGGCATCTACGATATGTTTACTAAAAGCTTTATTTTGTTCATAAGCATGAGGTGAATTTATCATGGATTGTAACAAAGAAATACATTCAACCAAAGAGCAATTATCATAATTAAAGTCTTTGTGATCCAAAAGAGTGGGCACATCACTAGTTAAAGTTTTGACCTCTCCAAACCCACTTTTATTAATTTTTTCATCAAGATTTTCCCACTCCAAATTATCGGGACACCCTCTAGCTAAAGTTGACTCTTCTTCAGTCCCTTTTTCATAAATTTTAATTTTACATAACAAGGAATCAATAGAAGAAACACCAATCACTTTAAGATATTCATCATTTTTATGAAAGCAATCACTAGAAAAAGCTCTTTCTAAAAATTCTCTTTTAGCTCTAAGCATAGAGGTTCTTTTCTTACTTTCATCCATAGAAAAATATAAAGCTTTAATTGATTCCTCAACCATGGGTCAAAAAGTTTGCAACTTGAGATTGTCTACATCGTGAGATATTCTATCAATGCTTCTAGACATATCATCAATCTTATTCAACTTTTCTTCTATCGTAGTATTGAAAACTTTTTGAGCATTGATAAATTCTTTAATATTATTCTCAAGTTCAGAGGGATTCCTATTATTATCATAAGAAGAATTACCATAGGAATTACCATAATTATTAGAGGAATTTCCAGGAAAAGGTCTAGGATTAAAATTACCTCTATAAGCATTGTTATTAAAATTGTTTCGCGAGACAAAATTCACATCTACGGGATCACTATTTTGCTCAATCAAAGTAGACAAAGGCACATCATTAAGATCAATAGGAGCACTTTTATTAGCAACCAATTTCATAAGAGCATCAAATTTTTCACTCAACGTACTAATTTCTTCAACCGAATTAACTTTTTTACCAGTAGGCGCTCTTTCAGTATGCCATTGTGAATAATTTGCCATAATATTATCAAGCAATTTAGTAGCTTGACCCAAAGTAATTTCCATAAAAGTACCACCGGCGGCAGAATCTAAAAGATTTCTAGAAACAAAGTTCAATCCCGCATAAATTTTTTGTATGATCATCCAAAGATTTAAACCATGAGTAGGGCAATTTCTTAGCATCAACTTCATTCTTTTCCAAAGATTGTGCAACATGTTCATGCTCAAGTTGCTTAAAATTCATGATTTGAGTTCTAAGGGAAATAATTTTCACGGGCGGAAAATACTTAGTAATAAAAGCATATTTGCACTTATCCCAAGAATCGATACTATTGCGAGGCAAAGAAGAAAACCAAATTTTTGCACGATCCCCTCAAAGAGAAAGGAAATAATTTCAACTTCACAGTATCATTGTCCACATCTTTTTCTTTTGCATATCACACAATTCTACGAATGTGTTTAGATGGGACGCGGCATCCTCATTAGGAGTACCGGAAAATTGATCTTTCATAACAAGATTCAACAAAGCGGCGTTAATATCACAAGATTCCGCACTAGTGGCGGGAGGAGCAATCGGAGTACTAATAAAATCATTATTATTGGTATTAGAAAAATTACACAATTTGGTGTTTTCTTGAGACATCATGACTACGCAAACAAGACTGCAAACAAAAAACAGATCTGACGAGAAAACGGCGAACGAAAAAGAGGGCGAATAAAACGGCAAATTTTTGTGAAGTGGGGGAGATGAAAACAAGAGGCAAATGGAAAATAATGTAAATTGCAAGGAGATGAGATTTGTAATTAGGAACCTGATAGATGTTGATGTTGATTCCCTGGCAACGGCGCCAGAAATTCCTTTTGATGTCGCTTGAACTGCGTCGGTATTTCCCCAAAGAGGAAGGGATGATGCAGTACAACTACAGTAGGTATTTCCCATGATTATAAAACATCCAAGAATGATAATATAACAGCACGGAACAAGCAAAAATTATAGATACGTTGGAGATCTATGAGTTCACTGCAGATTCTCCACTGATTTTTGTGTTTTGGGTCGGTTATGATTTTTATTCCCACCGCTTGGTAAGCAGACAATAGATATTTCACTCAGTTCTTTTTATGCTTCTTTTTAAGTTTTTTATTTTTATTTTTTATTTTACAAGTTTAGTTTTCATTTTTGAATAAATGTTTAGAAATTTATAAAATGTCCTTACTTTTAAAATTTTGATCATTTTTTTAATGTTAGTGTTTTCAAATTTTGTTCGGAAATTCCAAAAAAATAGTTTAAAAATCTGTTACATTCATTTAAAAATGTTCGGAAATGAAAAAGTTTAGAATTTCAAATTTTGGAAAAAATGTTTGCATTTTTAACTTCAGGGTTCCCCTTCTTTCCTCCTTCCGCCGTCTCACGTTCCCTCCTACTTGTGAGCTGCGTTGGGATTTCCCCGAAGAGGAGAGGATGATGCAGTACAATAGAGATACGTATTTTCCTCAGTTAAGAACCAAGGTTATCAATCCAGTAGGAGAACCACACAAGACCTCGTGAACAACACCTACACACAAAAGAACAAATACTTGCACCCAACGCAAACAAGGGGTTGTCAATCCCTTGGCGGTTAATTGCAAGGATCATGTCTGATAATGGTAGATAGATAAAAAAAACACAAAATAAAAATAATGGTAAATGAATTGCAGTTGGATTTTTATATATGATAAAGATAGAACCGGGGGCCATAGTTTTCACTAGAGGCTTCTCTCTTGAACATAGCATACGATGGGTAAACAAATTATTGTTGGACAATTGATACAAAAGCGCATAGTTATGACGATATTCAAGGCAATGATCATGTATATAGGCATCATGTTTGAGAAAGGTAGACCGACTCCTGCCTGCATCTACTACTATTACTCTACACATCGACCACTATCCAGCATGCATCTAGAGTATTAAGTTCATAAAGAACGGAGTAACGCCTTAAGCAAGATGACATGATGTAGACAAAGTAAACTCAATCAATATGAATAAGCCCCATCATTTTATCCTTAATGGCAATGATACGAATACTTGTCATGTCCCTTTCTGTAATTGGGATTGAGCACCGCAAGATCGAACTCATCACAAAGCACCTCTCCCATTGCAAGATAAATCAATCTAGTTAGCCAAACCAAATCAATAGATCAGAGAGAAATACAAAGCTATAACAATCATCCATATAAGAATTCAGAAAAGACTCAAATAATATTCATGAATAATCTGATCATAAACCCACAATTCATCGGATCATAGCAAACACACCGCAAAAGAAGATTACATTGAATAGAACTACAAGAACATCGAGGAGAACATTGTATTGAAGATCAAAGAGAGAGAATAATCCATTTAGTTACAATCTATGGACTTGTAGGTCTGTGGTAAACTACTCATGCATCATCCATAGGGCAGCAAGGATGATCTAGAATCCCTCCGTGGTCGATTCCCCCTCTGATAGAGTACCGAAAAAGGCCTCAAGATGGGATCTCGCAAGAACAGAAACTTGCGGTGGCGCAAAAAGTGTATCGGATGGATCTTTGATGTATTGGGAATATTTTGGAATTTATAGCGTTGGAATTAGGTCAGGAGGGGCCACGAGAGGCCCACAAGCCTAGGGGTGCCCCCCTAGGGCGCGCCTGGCAGGCTTGTGATACGTCCATTTTGCATCATGTTTTCCTACTGTTATTTTTGATGTTTTTATGCATAATAATGCTTTTTGGAGTAATTCTAATGCCTTTTCTCTCATAATATGCAAGGTATACACAAAGAGGGAGAATTCCGGCAGCTGGAAATCTGGACCTGAAAAAGCTACGTCAGGCTACCTATTCTGCACAACTCCAAATGAGCTGAAACTTCACGGAGATTTTTTATGGAATAAATGAGGAATATTGGAGCCAATAAGTACCAGAGGGGGCCCACCAGGTGGGCACAACCCACCTGGGCACGCCAGGGAGCCCAGGCGCGCCCTGGTGGGTTGTGCTCCCCTCGGCCCACCTTCGGTGCCCATCTTCTGGTATATAAGTCATTTTGACCTAGAAAAAATAAGGAGAGGACTTTCGGGACGGAGCGCCGCTGTCTCGAGGTGGAACTTGGGCAGGAGCACTTTTGCCCTTCGGCGGAGGGATTCCGCCGGGGGAACTTCCCTCCCGAAGGGGGAAATCATCGTCATCGTCATCACCAACAACCCTCCCTTCTTGGGGAGGACAATCTCCATCAACATCTTCAACAGCACCATGTCCTCTCAAACCCTAGTTCATCTCTTGTGTTCAATCTTTGTACCGGAAATATAGATTGGTGCTTGTGGGTGACTAATAGTGTTGATTACATCTTGTAGTTGATTACTATATGGTTTATTTGGTGGAAGATTATATGTTCAGATCCAATATGCTATTTAATACCCCTCTGATCTTGAGCATGATTATCATTTGTGAGTAGTTACTTTTTTTTCTTGAGGTCACGGGAGAAATCATGTTGCAAGTAATCATGTGAACTTGATATGTGTTCGATATTTTGACAGTGTGTATGTTGTGATTCCCTTAGTGGTGTCATGTGAACGTCGACTACATGACACTTCACCATATTTGGGCCTAAGGGAATGCATTGTGGAGTAGTTATTAGATGATGGGTTGCGAGAGTGACAGAAGCTTAAACCCTAGTTTATGCGCTATTCCGTAAGGGACCGATTGGATCCAAAAGTTTAATGCTATGGTTAGAATTTATTCTTAATACTTTTCTCGTAGTTGCGGATGCTTGCGAGGGGGTTAATCATAAGTAGGAGGTTTGTTCAAGTAAGAACAGCACCTAAGCACCGGTCCACCCACATATCAAATTATCAAAGTAGCGAACACGAATCGAACCAACATGATGAAAGTGACTAGATGAAATTCCCGTGTACCCTCAAGAACGCTTTGCTTATTATAAGAGACCGTTTTGGCCTGTCCTTTGCCTCAAAAGGATTGGGCTACCTTTCTACACTTTTATTACTACTACTACCGTTACTTGCTCGTTACAAATTATCTTGCTATCAAACTACTCTGCTACTTACAATTTCAGTAATTGCAGACATTACCTTGCTGAAAACCACTTGTCATTTCCTTCTGCTCCTCGTTGGGTTCGACACTCTTACTTATCGAAAAGGCTACAATTGATCCCATATACTTGTGGGTCATCAAGGCTATTTTATGGCGCCGTTGCCGGGGAGTGAAGCGCTCTTGGTAAGTGGAAATTGGAAAGGAAAAATTATTACTACGTGCTGAAATTTATTGTCACTTGTTACTATGGAAAACAATCCTTTGAGGGGTTTGTTCGGGGTATCTTCACCTCGACTGGAACCACAATTAATTACCCCTCAACCTACTGCACCTACTGAAAATATTAAATATGAAATTCCTTCGGGTATGATAGAACAACTGCTAACTAATCCTTATGCAGGAGATGGAACCGAACATCCTGATATGCACTTGATATATGTGGAAGAAATTTGTGGATTGTTTAAGCTTGCAGGTTTACCCGGAGATGAAATTAAGAAGAAGGTTTTCCCTTTATCTTTGAAGGAAAAGGCATTGGCATGGTATAGGCTATGCGATGATATTGGATCTTGGAATTGGAATCTATTGAAATTGGAGTTTCACCAAAAAAAATATCCTATGCATCTAGTTCATCGTGATCGGAATTATATATATAATTTTTGGCCTCTGATACGTCTCCAACGTATCTGCTTTTCCTAATGCTTTTCCTCTTGTTTTGGACTCTAATTTGCATGATTTGAATGAAACTAACCCCGGACTGACGCTGTTTTCAGCAGAACTACCATGGTGTTGTTTTTGTGCAGAAATAAAAGTTCTCGGAATGGAACGAAACTTTGCGAGGAATTTTTATACAAAACAAGAGTATTTCCGGAGCTAAGAGCCACCTGAGGGGGGCACCTGGGTGGGCACAACCCACCAGGGCACGCCTGTCCCCCCCCCCCCCAGGCGCGCCCAGGTGGGTTGTCCCCACCTGGTGGCCCCGCAGACCCTGAAACTGACTCTATAAAATCCTATTTTTCCAGAAAAAATCAGGGAGAAAGAATTATCGCGTTTCGCGAGACGGAGCCGCCGCCACCTCCTGTTCTTCATCGGGAGGCCAGCTCTGGAGTCCGTTTGGGGCTCCGGAGAGGGGGATCTTCGGTATTCGTCATCACCAACCCTTCTCCATCAACAATTCCATGATGCTCCCCATCGGGAGTGAGTAATTCCTTCGTAGGCTCACTGGTCTGTGAGGAGTTGGATGAGATTCATCATGTAATCGAGTTAGTTTTGTTAGGGCTTGATCCCTAGTATCCATTATGTTCTGAGATTGATGTTGCTATGACTTTGCCATGCTTAATGCTTGTAACTTTGGGCCCGGGTGCCATGATTTCAGATCTGAACCGTTTATGTTATCACCATTATATCCATGTTCTAGATCCGATCTTGCAAGTTATAGTCACCTACTACGTGTTATGATCCGGCAACCCCGGAGTGACAATAGTCAGGGCCACTCCCGGTGATGACCGTAGTTTGAGGAGTTCATGTATTCACCGTGTGTTAATGCTTTGTTCCGGTTCTCTATTAAAAGGAGGCCTTAATATCCCTTAGTTTCCAATATGGACCCCGCTGCCACGGGAGGGTAGGACAAAAGATGTCATGCAAGTTCTTTCCATAAGGACGTATGACTATTTACGGAATACATGCCTACATTATATTTATGAACTGGAGCTAGTGCCGTATCGCCCTAGGTTATAACTGTCTCATGATGAATATCATCCAGCAAATTACCGATCCAATGCCTATGATTTTCCTACATATTGATCTTGCTAAGTTACTACTGCTGCTGTTACTATTGCACTTGCTACAAAATTACTGCTATCACTGTTACTGTTACTATTGCTGCTGCTACTATTATCAAAACTATCATACTACTTTGCTACTGATCACTTTTCTGCAGATAATTAATCTCCAGGTGTGGTTGAATTGACAACTCAGCTGCTAATACTTACAAATATTCTTTGGCTCCCCTTGTGTGGAATCTATAAATTTGGGTTGAATACTCTACCCTCGAAAACTGTTGCGATCCCCTATACTTGTGGGTTATCAGCCTCGTGAAGGAGAAAGTATCGCTCTAGCTTGGGGGAGGCTTAAGTCAATGTTATATTCATGCCCCAATCATGAGCTCTCAAGAGAAATCATTATTCAGAATTTTTATGCTCGGCTTTCTCATGATGATCAATCCATGCTTGATACTTCTTGTACTGGTTCCTTTATGAAGAAGACCATTGAATTCAGGTGGGATCTTTTGGAAAGAATTAAACACAACTCTGAAGATTGGGAACTCGACGAAGGTAAAGAGTCAGGTATTAAGCTTAAGTATGATTGTGTTAAATCTTTTATGGATACCGATGCTTTTCAAAAATTTAGCACTAAATATGGATTGCCTAAGGTACCGGAAGGTTATGTTATGAATGAGGAGACAACTAGAGATATTCTTACTTGTAAGGATAGAGATGATCTACAGAAATTACTATGCAAGTATAAAGAAAAATCCTTGAATGCTAGAATGCAATATGATCCTAAGTTTGCTACCTCACCTATCTTTATTGATGATAAGGATTATGAATTCTCTGTCGACCCAGAGTTAATTACTTTGGTTGAATCTGATCCTTTCCATGGTTATGAAACTGAAACTGTTGTGGCACATCTTACTAAGTTGAATGACATAGCCACCCTTTTTACTCATGATGAGAAGACTCGCTATTACTTTATTCTCAAATTATTTCTGTTCTCATTAAAGGGTGATGCTAAAGCTTGGTACAATACTCTTGCTCCTGGTTGTGTGCGTAGTCCCCAGGATATGATTTATTACTTCTCTGAAAAATATTTCCCTGCTCATAAGAAACAATCTGCCTTACAGGAAATATTTAACTTTGTGCAAATTAAAGAAGAGAGTCTCCCACAAGCTTGGGGGAGGCTTTGCCAACTACTTAATGCTTTGCCTGATCATCCTCTTAAGAAAAATGAAATACTTGATATCTTCTATAATGGACTAACCGATGCTTCTAGGGATTTCCTAGATAGTTGTGCTGGTTGTGTATTCAGGGAACGAACTATTGGGCAAGCTGAAGAATTATTGAATAACATATTAAAAAACTATGATGATTGGACTCTTCTTGAACCACCATCGAAACCCACTCCGAAGAAGAGGGGTATTTTATATCTCAGTCCCGAAGATATGAAAGAGGCAAAGAAATCTATGAAGGAAAAAGGTATTAAAGCTGAGGATGTCAAAAATTTACCTCCTATTGAAGAAATACATGGGCTTGATACACCACCACCACCTGCGGTGGTAGAGGTAAATTCTCAAATGAAATTCAATGATAATGATAATCCTCACAATATGCACCCTAGCCAATGCCTTTATGAGTTTGAAAATTACATTAGAAAACAAGATCACTTCAATGCAAATGTTATGAAACAATTGAAATACAATTTTGATATGATTGCTTGCTTGAGTGACTTGTTATTTAGAATCTCAAATGATGTTAGAGGTGCAGGAAAGCATGCTTCTATGGTTCAAACTCAACTAGAACAAGTTGCTAAATCTCAAAGAGAGTTGCTTGATGAAATGAATAATAACATACATGACTTTGCTGTTAGAGTAGCAACTAGAGGAGGTAAAATGACTCAGGAACCACTTTACCCTGAGGGACACCCAAAGAGAATTGAACAAGATTCACAAAGAGCTAACTCTGATGCATGTAGTCCTTCTAAAAAGAAAAAGAAGAAGAAAAATGATAGGACTTTGCATGCCTCTAGTGAACCTGAAATAGAAAAACCTCATGATAATGATAATGAAATTTCTATATCTGATGTTGAAACTCAATCTGGTAATGAACACTCACCTTCTGATAATGAAAAAGATAATGATGAGGTTCATAATGATGCTCAAACAAATGATAAAGAACCAGATAATGATGTTGAGATAGAACCTGCTGTTGATCTTGATAACCCACAACCTAAGAATAAAAGATATGATAAAAGAGACTTTGTTCCTAGAAAACATGGAAAGGAAAGAGAGCCATGGGTTCAAAAACCTATGCCCTTCCCACATAAGTCAACTAAAAAGAAAGATGATGAAGAATTTGAACGCTTTGCTGAAATGCTGAGGCCAGTCTTTTGGCGTACTCGCTTGACTGATATCCTTAAAATGCCTCCTTATGCAAAGTACATGAAAGACATCATCACCAATAAGAGAAAAATACAGGAAGCTGAAATCTCCACTAAGCTTGCTAATTATACTTTTAATGATGGAGTACCTAAAAAACTTGGAGATCCGGGAATACCAACTATACCTTGCTCCATCAAAAAGAATTATGTGAAAACTGCTTTATGTGATTTAGGAGCTGGTGCTAGTGTTATGCCTTTCTCTTTATATAAAAGACTTGACTTGAATAAACTCACACCTACTAAAATATCTTTGCAAATGTCTGACAAATCAACTGCCATACCTATCGGTATTTGTGAGGATGTGCCCGTTGTTGTTGCTAATGTTACTATTTTGACTGACTTTGTTATACTTGAGATGCCCGAGGACGACAACATGTCAATTATCCTAGGTAGACCCTTCTTGAATATTGCAGGGGCTGTTATTGATTGGAATAAAAGCAAGGTCACTTTTCATATCAATGGTAATGAGCATACGGTGCACTTTCCGAAGAAACAATTCCAAGTGAATGGTATTAATGTTATTGAAAAATCTCCGACAATCACTATTGGAAGTTTTCAACTACCTCTACCTACTGTTAAAAAGAAATATGAAATGCTTATTGTTGGGGATATTCATATCCTCGTTGAGGTAACTTAGTGATTTACGAAAGTTCTTTGGTGTCATACTTGAGATATCCCTTGTTAATAAGACTTGATCAACCTTATTAATGGATCATTTTTGAGAGGTATGAAGTTGATGAATTTAGTGAGCACTACCTTCTGTCCCTACCTTTTATTTTCTGTCCCTATTAGTTAAATAAAATAAAATGCCATGTTTTGTCTGTTTTCTGATTTTCCTGTGTAATAAAAAATGACCCAAAAATAAAAGTTATCAGAATGCTCTGAAAATTTGATACGATTTTTTTCTGAATATTTAAGAATTTTTGGTGCAAATAATATCAGAGGGAGGTGCACCAGGTGGGCACAACCCACCTGGGCGCGCCAAAACCCCTAGGCGCGCCCTGGTGGGTTGTGGTCCCCACGTGGGCCCCCTCACTTATCCATTCATCCCACATCATCACCTACCTCCAGAAAAAAATTCACCATTGCTCTTGCTCTCGTGTTCTTGCTCTCAAACCCGCGGATTTCGATCTCTTTGCTCGAAGCTCCGTTTCCGAAACTGTTTCGGGGGATTGTTGCTTGGTATGTGACTCCTCCGTGTGTCTAATTAGTTTTTGCTTTAGTTGTTTATATTTTGAATAATTAGCTACTCTTGGTGCTGCTGTAGATGAGCTTGCATGTTGAATTCTTAGAGTTTTAAGTAGTTTGAATGCTTGCTATGTCCTCTATGCTTCCCTATGAGTAGTTGCTATCAATCTTGTTAAGTTTTGTTGAGAAAAATTTTGTGGACTAAAATTTCAGAATTTTGCTCATAGGAAAAACATGAGTATCTTTAGGAAGTTTGCTTCCAAAAAGAACTCCAAGGGAGTAATTGGGGAGTCATCTGACAGTGATCTCCGCACCCGGAGGTTGGCAGAGTTACGGCCGTGCGAATGGCCGCATACCCCGTTCATGGAAGGGGCCGGAATCCTCCAAGAGTTTGCACAATATGCTGCTAATGCCAGCCTCACTGACTTCATCACAGCTGAATGCGAACAGTATCATCTCCTTACAAATTCCTCTGTGCAAAGTTTTACTTTCCTTCCTAAGAATAATCCCCCTGAAGTGCAGTTTAATTTATACGCTGAACCCCATCAGATACCGCTTACTGAATTTTGTGAAATATGCTTGCTTCCTTCTGATGGTGGGTTGGTAGAGCCTAGGCCTGCAGAGTTTGAAGGTTTTTACCGTACTCTGTCTATGGGGGACGAGAGAGGAGTGTCGAGTGTCATCACCACTAGCTTGCAATTTCCTGTTGTTCATTATTTTGCTCTTTTCATTGCAAAGTGCTTGCTTGCTAGAGAGAAGGTGGGTGCACTCAGTGCCCCAGACCTTGCTGTTTTACGTCGTGCACTGGAAGGCGACAACACTTATAGCTTGGGAGCTATTGTGGCATGCCGCCTCCACATTAATAAATCCAAGGGTAAAATACATGGTGGTATTTACGCTACTCACCTGGCAGCTCACTTTAATGTTCAGATATGCCAGCATGATTACCCTTTGCCCAAGGTTCACCTAGATCGCGCTGCTATGGAATACCATCAGTTTATTGCTGCCGATTATCCTGACATTCCTCTTCCTTATAATCTGGTTTTTAGTGTGAAAACTCGTGATATTATTCCACTGCCTGCACCTGCTTTGTTTGATCCCATTGCCAGGGGTGGATACAGGATTATGCCCGCGGACATCATCACTTATCGAAACAACCAGGCTGCGGCAGAGGAGGAGCCTCAGCAGTGGGACCCTCAGGTGACCGCACCTCAGCACTTCAACATAGGACCTCATGGCTTCTATGACTGGTGATTACCAAGTTAGGCCAAAAGCCTAAGCTTGGGGGAGTACGTATTTCCACCGACATTACATTCATGTTTACACATTTCATTTCAGTTGTCGGTGTCCACACTTTTTCATTGTATTATCCATGTTAGAATTATTTTCTTGCTTTCTTCTTATGTGTTTGAAAAACTTTGAGAAAATCCAAAAATATATTTCCTGCAACTTTTTGATTTTTCTTCCTAGTTCAAATTGTTGTAGTACTAAAAAGAAAACTCAAAAAGATTTCCTTGTTCTTCTTTTGCTTGTTGGGAGCTTTCCCGTGTAAATAGTTTTCTCATTTTTGTTTTTCCCTTTTTATTTGCTTTCTTTCAGAAAACCAAAAACTCCAAAAATATTTTAGTGTGTTTCTCTGAACTTCTTTTCTTTAATTGAGTCATACCAAGGAGAAGACCACGATGAAAATGTTGAGTGGTTCTCATATGCATAATTGTTGATCTAATAAAGAGCCCATTTTACCTTGTCTTCTTCTGTTGAATAAATGTTTGCATATTCCAGCTTCGTCCATGGCACTCTTGCACTATTATTATTTTCATATCGTTCGGTCGTGCAAGTGAAAGGCAATAATGACGATATTCGATGAACTGGCCGTGGTAGAGAGAAACGGGTATGAACTCGACTTGTTCTGTTTTTGTAAATATGTTTAACCTAGTATCCATGATTCAGCCCATTATGATTAAGCATGTTTGCAATGACAATTAGAGATTATAGTTTCTCATGCCATGCGTAAGTAGCTGGGAGTGACTAATGATGTATCTTCGATATCAACATTACGTTAAGATGATTGTGATGTAGTATGATGATATGGTATCCTCCTCTGAACATTCGAGTGGCTTGACTTGGCACATGTTCATGCATGTAGTTGAATCAAAACCAACATAGCCTCTATGATATTTATGTTCATGGTGTTCATATCCTACTCATGCTAGTATCCAATGTTACTTATGCATAATGCATGTTCGTGACCGTTGTTGCTCTCTAGCTGGCCGCTTCTCAACCTAATTGCTAGCCTTCGCCTGTACTAAGTGGGAATTCTGCTTGTGCATCAAAAACCTGAAACCCAAGTTATTCCAGTTGAGTCCACCATACCTACCTATATGTGGTATTACCCTGCCGTCCTAAGTAAATTTGCATGTGCCACCTCTAATTTTCAAAATAAATTTCTCTTTTGTGTGCTCGTACCGCTCGCGAGGCGGCGAGGGGTGGCCGATATTTTTCCATGCTAGATGTGTTATTCTCACGATGAGTGTTTATTCACTTGTCATTGCACGAGAGTACGGCAAAGGTATTAGGGATGCCCAGTCTCGAAATGAAAAATGAATTTACTTTATGTTGTCAAATAATAAATTCCTTGGAAAGTGTTGGTATGGAGGGCACCCGTGGATACGGCTAGCCATGGAAAGTGAAAGAAATGATGGAAAAAGGAATAAACTTTAATTTCTGTTTGGGAACCGCCTATGATATATCTAGCATGGAAAGTATTGGAAACTCTAAGTCGTTTTCGTTGGTGGGAAAAGTATGCCTCTCAAAATATTTTTATCTCTCAATTTAAGCTTTGAGTTCTAGCACCTCTGCAAATCACTGCTTCCCTCTGTGAAGGGACTATCTATTTACTTTTATGTTGTGTCATCACCTTCTCAAATAAGCACCAGAACCTGAGAGCACTACTGTCATGCTTATGCATTGTGTGTAGTTAATGTTGGGTGCATCATGACTCGATCTTTTCTACCATGAATTACAATGTTTAGTCGCTGCTTGGACTCTGGAGGTTCTCTGCATTTATGTTTTGCGGTCTCATAAAGGGCTAGCGAGATACCACTATTGTCATATTATATCATGGTTGTCTTAATAACATGTTGCCATTTGAGATATCTTATTATTGCTCGCTAGCTGATTATGTCATTAATACGAGTTAATATAATTTTTAAGAGTTATTGTCGACATGGTTAGTTATAATATTGGCTGAAAACCTGGGTGCTGTTTAAGCTTATTTATGCAAACAAGAGCAAAAGAGTTCGTGAAAGTTTTTCTTTTTCACTTTCAGTTTATTGTGACGCCCCCGACTCAATCGTGCACTAATCATACACGCAAATGCACACGATCAATCCTAAGGACTCACGGGAAGATATCACAACACAACTCTAAAACATAAATAAAGTCATACAAGCTTTATATTACAAGCCAGGGGCCTCGAGGGCTCGAATACATAAGCTCGCATACAAGCGTGAGTGGAAGCATTAGATATCTGAGTACAAATATAAAAGAAAACACAGATAGGCCCTTAGAAGGCAGGGCAAAAGAAAACACTACGATCGAAAGGCGCAGGCCTCCTACCTGGGACCCTCCGATCCTACTCCTGGTCGTCGGCCAACTCGTAGTAGTAACCACCCTTGGGGTAGTAGTAGCGATCGTCGGCGGGGGCAGCTGTATCCGGGGCTCCGTCATCTGGTTGCATCAAAAGGGGATGGGGAGAAAAAGAAAGCAAAGCAACCGTGAGTACTCATCCGAAGTACTCAGCAAGCAAGGATCTACACTACATATGCAATCATTATCAAAGGAAGGCTGTATATGTGGACTAGGCTGCAGAAATGCTAGAATAGAGAGAAGGCCTAGTCCTATCGAAGACTAGCATCTTCAGAGGCCTTGTAGCATTAGAAGAGTGTAGATTAGTACCGTATAAAGTAGTAGTATCATTAAGTCTCAACCTCACCCAGAGATCCTTTCTCGACTCCCTGCGAGAAAGCAATCCCAGAGCCATACAGTCATCAACCTCGTCCAGAGATCCCTTCTAGACTCCTTGCGAGAAGCAATCCCAGAGCCATATATCCAGGTATCATCTCACGTTCTAGTTGTGTCAATCATGATACAACTCCGAGTGTCCTTTACCGTAGGACCAGCTATCGATAGATGTGTTCTTCCCTGCAGGAGTGCACCAACTTACTCACCACGCTCGATTAACTCCGACCGGACACACTTTCCTGGGTCATGCCCGCCCTCGGCCAAACGATACACTGCAGCCCTACCTACAACTCAGCAGAGAGGTCCCCGCCGGTCTACATCCTAAGCGCTCAGGGGTCTTGGGCCGTCGCCCTGTGCACTCCGGGTCGTTGCGAGCAGGGTGGATACCAGCGCCAACGGCACGATCCGACCCGGCCACAATGCTGAACTGGACGTCTGACAGAACTGTCAGCTGATGCTACGATGCAGAACGCCCATACTATGCCCACGTGATGGTTAGTGCTATCAGGCCAGAGGCCTGCTCGGATCAAATATCCAAATCGTTAGTGGACTAGGGCTTGCGGTAACGAGCAGAGACTCACGATCGATGTGACCCCATCGCCCCATCTCGAGGACTTGCTGCAAGGGCTAAGAATGCCCGGCCGTGCCTCGTATTCATCACTCGGGCACCATCCAGGTCAACCCGTCTTCACATCACACGCGGGAACCCCTCAGGGTCGACCCGCCTTTCCAAGTAACAGCGTAAAGTCCAAGTATCCGTGTGTCCATAACATCAGGGGAATCCGAGGTATCACCCTCGTTAGATTCCTACTCGATGTATCTGTCAAGGTGAACTCGAAGGAATCACCCTCGATGGGTTCACACTTGATGAGTTGCACGACAGCGTCGTTATCGGAAGTGGGGAAGGAGGAATCACCCTCGATGACCACGACCGAATAGCTACTCTACAGAATTAACATCAGAAGTGCTACACGAGGTCTCACCCTCGGCACTCGATAGTAACACTGCAGTGTCGTTACAACTAAGGGGGATGATGTGTGGTGCCGGGGTTTGGTCTTCAATCCCGTTGATTGGGTCTTCAAATAATCCAGCGGGGCAGTCGGGATAAGTGGGGTCACTAATAGGTCTCTACCCAGCCTATACTAAGCAGTTTAGGATATGAAGGTAATTATCAAAAGCAGGTTACAATAAACAAGCTATGCATCAGAATAGGTAAAGCAGTAGTAGCAGCAATTCTAATGCAAGCATGAGAAATTAGAATGGGCGATATCGGGATGATCAAAGGGGGGGCTTGCCTGGTTGCTCGGCGGCAAGGGCAAGGTCGTTAACGGTGTCGTCGGGCCCCTGAGTTGCGTCAGTACCGGGAGCTGCGTCGGGGTCTAACGAGAGAGAAGAGGGGGAGGAAACAATAAATACAAGCAAACAGATGCAACACGATGTATGACATGGCAATACGCAGTGCTAGGGGTAGTCTAACGCAGTACTACACATATCAGACGGAGCGGGAGAATATCTGACGATATTTCCCGGGTCTTTGGATTTATCGAACAGACGATCTGGAGAGGGAAGTTCCATGTTCATCATGCTAGGAGCATGTGACAGATGAAAGGAGGGCATATTCGGATTCGTGGGATTTTTCTGATCAACTTTCATATATAAATTATTTTCATCGGAGTTATGGTTTATTTAATATGATTTTCTAAAGTTTTTATTATTTTGTGGAATTTCTGGATTTCATTAAATCAACATTATCCAGAACAGTACAGGGTGATGTCATCATGACATAATGCTGACATCAGTAGTCAACGGTCGGCTGACCAGGGTCAAACCTGACCAGTGGGTCCCACTGGTCAGTGACTGGACTAATTAACAGAGTTAAATTTAACTAATCTAATCCTAATCATCTAGCGGGACCCACCTGTCAGTGTCTTATACTAATTACAATTAGTTTAAAATTTGATTTAGGGTTAATTAGGCGCTGGGGCCCGCAGGTCAGTGACTGGAGCTGCCCAGTCAGCGTTGACTCAAGTCAACGAGTCAACAGGGGCCCGCGGGGGCCCACAGTCAGTAGCACAGGGGTGGGACCCACCGGGGCCAAGTCAGCGCCGGCCGCCGGAGCTACTCCGGCGAGCCCGAGCGCGGTGACAACTCCGGCGAGCCTGGAATCGAGCTACGGGGCACCATTTCGCGCGCTCTTTAGCTCTCTGGAACGAGCAGACAGAGCCGTGTCCGGTGGTGGGGTGCACGGCGGCTGGGGAGGCCGGGACAGAGCAGCACGACGACGGTGGGCGGCGGCGGCTTCGGGTGCGGCTCGGGAACAGCGAAACAACGCGCGGGCGAGCGATCAAATAGCGCGGCGAGGCCCTATGTGATGCGGGGAGTACACTGGGCATGGGCACGGGGCCCAAAGGTCGCCGGGAGCACGCCGACGACATGTTCCACGGCGGCGCGTTCGGGCAAGAAGGGGGCGGCGTCTACGGCTATGGGGAGAGCGCAGGGAGAGAGGGAGGAGGACGGGGTGCTCACGTAGAGCCTGCAGATGTGCTAAGGTGGGCCTGGGGAGGACGGACGGCGACGAATCGAGGCGGCGATCACCGGCGGCCGAAGGTTGAAGATGTCGGTGTCGCGGGCGTAGCGGTGGCTCCCGGCTCCAACGCGTCGGTGTAGATGGCGTAGCCGAGGCCGGCGAAGCTCGTGGACACGGAGAGGCGACTAGAGGGGCACGGTGGCCGTGGCTACGCCGGAGCCATGGCGGCGGTGGCGCTCGGGTGAGATTGGGAGGCGAGGGAGAGCGAGAGAGAGTGAGCGAGGGAGAGCCAGGGGGTGCGGGAGATGCTCTGTATCCTCCCCGGCGAGCGCGACACGCTGTCGACCGCTCGGAGGGGGGGCCTGGCTGCGCGCGCCAGGTGCTCGACAGCGCGCGACATGAGCAGTGCGGGAGGAGGGTGGCGGCGCTGGGCGGGCTGGGCCGGGCACTGTGGCCACTTAGGCCCAGTGCTATGGGCCTTTTTCTTTTCTTTATTTCTTTTTCTGTTTTCTCCTTTGTTTTCTATTTTGCAAATAGTTGGGCACCCAAATGACTTTTGTAAAATATGTCACCTGGTCCATAAATCACAGGGCAACATATCCTATCACCAAAAATTAGTTTGGGGTATTTATCATTTCATATTTATTTTAAATTAATTAATAGGTTATTAATTATGGTTTTCAGCCACTGTTTGAGGATGTTTAAGTCACTTATCCAATTTCAATAAGGTTGGTTACAATTTTATCATTGCCTCCAAATGATTGGCTATTTAATGAACATTTTAGTTTCTGGGTTTGGACAACTTTTATTTTCACTTTTAGTTTGAGTTTCCATTTGAATTTGAATTTGAAAAGGGATTTATTACTAATGATGATTAAGCACTGTTGATCATGATGACATGGCATAATCAAGAAGGGTGATTACTGTGGCAAACCACTGGGGGTGTTACATTTATCAACTGAATTGCTTGAGGACAAGCAAAGGTTTAAGCTTGGGGGAGTTGATACGTCTCCAACGTATCTGCTTTTCCTAATGCTTTTCCTCTTGTTTTGGACTCTAATTTGCATGATTTGAATGAAACTAACCCCAGACTGACGCTGTTTTCAACAGAACTACCATGGTGTTGTTTTTGTGCAGAAATAAAAGTTCTCGGAATGGAACGAAACTTTGCGAGGAATTTTTATACAAAATAAGAGAATTTCCAGAGCTAAGAGCCACCTGAGGGGGGCACCTGGGTGGGCACAACCCACCAGGGTGCGCCTGCCCCCCCAGGCACGCCCAGGTGGGTTGTCCCCACCTGGTGGCCCCGCAGACCCTGAAATCGACTCTATAAAATCCTATTTTTCCAGAAAAAATCAGGGAGAAAGAATTATCGGGTTCCACGAGACGGAGCCGCCGCCACCTCCTGTTCTTCATCGGGAGGCCAGCTCTGGAGTCCGTTTGGGGCTCCGGAGAGGGGGATCTTCGGTATTCATCATCACCAACCCTTCTCCATCGCCAATTCCATGATGCTCCCCACCGGGAGTGAGTAATTCCTTCGTAGGCTCGCTGGTCGGTGGGGAGTTGGATGAGATTCATCATGTAATCGAGTTAGTTTTGTTAGGGCTTGATCCCTAGAATCCATTATGTTCTGAGATTGATGTTGCTATGACTTTGCCATGCTTAATGCTTGTCACTTTGGGCCCGGGTGCCATGATTTCAGATCTGAACCGTTTATGTTATCACCATTATATCCATGTTCTAGATCCGATCTTGCAAGTTATAGTCACCTACTACGTGTTATGATCCGGCAACCCCGGAGTGACAATAGTCGGGACCACTCCCGGTGATGACCGTAGTTTGAGGAGTTCATGTATTCACCGTGTGTTAATGCTTTGTTCCGGTTCTCTATTAAAAGGAGGCCTTAATATCCCTTAGTTTCCAATATGGACCCGCTGCCACGGGAGGGTAGGACAAAAGATGTCATGCAAGTTCTTTCCATAAGCACGTATGACTATTTACGGAATACATGCCTACATTATATTTATGAACTGGAGCTAGTGCCGTATCGCCCTAGGTTATAACTGTCTCATGATGAATATCATCCAACAAATTACCGATCCAATGCCTACGATTTTCCTACATATTGATCTTGCTAAGTTACTACTGCTGCTGTTACTATTGCACTTGCTACAAAATTGCTGCTATCACTGTTACCGTTACTATTGCTGCTGCTACTATTATCAAAACTATCATACTACTTTTCTATTGATCACTTTGCTGCAGATAATTAATCTTCAGGTGTGGTTGAATTGACAACTTTGCTGCTAATACTTACAAATATTCTTTGGCTCCCCTTGTGTCGAATCTATAAATTTGGGTTGAATACTCTACCCTCGAAAACTGTTGCGATCCCCTATACTTGTGGGTTATCAGCCTCGTGAAGGAGAAAGTAGCGCTCTAGCTTGGGGGAGGCTTAAGTCAATGTTATATTCATGCCCCAATCATGAGCTATCAAGAGAAATCATTATTCAGAATTTTTATGCTCGGCTTTCTCGTGATGATCAATCCATGCTTGATACTTCTTGTACTGGTTCCTTTATGAAGAAGACCATTGAATTCAGGTGGGATCTTTTGGAAAGAATTAAACGCAACTCTGAAGATTGGGAACTCGACGAAGGTAAAGAGTCAGGTATTAAGCTTAAGTATGATTGTGTTAAATCTTTTATGGATATCGATGCTTTTCAAAAGTTTAGCACTAAATATGGACTTGACTCTGAGATAGTAGCCTCCTTCTGTGAATCATTTGCTACTCATGTTGATCTCCCTAAGGAGAAGTGGTTTAAATATCACCCACCTATTAAAAAGGAAGTTAAAGAACCGGTACCAGCTAAAGAGGAAACTATTATTTATAATGTTGATCCAGTTATTCCTACTGCTTATATTGAGAAACCACCTTTCCCTGTTAGGATAAAGGAACATGCTAAAGTTTCAACTGTGGTCAACAAGAGTTATATTAGAACACCTAAACCTGATGAACAAATCAAAGTAGAACCTAGTGTTGCTATGGTTAAAGATCTCCTGGAAGAAAATATAGATGGGCATGTTATCTACTTCTGTAATGAAGCTACTAGAATTGTCAAACCTGATAAAACAGATAATCATAGACCCGTTGTTGGTATGCCCGTTGTCTCAGTTAAAATAGGAGATCACTGTTATCATGGTTTATGTGACATAGGTGCTAGCGTGAGTGCTATTCCCTTTACCTTATATCAATAAATTATGAATGACATAGCACCCGCAGAGATAGAAGACATAGATGTTACTATTAAGCTTGCTAATAGAGATACCATATCACCAATCGGGATTGTTAGAGATGTTGAAGTCTTGTGTGGGAAAATAAAATATCCTACTGATTTTCTTGTTCTTGGTTCCCCGCAAGATGATTTTTGTCCCATTATCTTTGGTAGACCCTTCTTGAACACCGTTAATGCTAGAATAGATTGTAAGAAACAAACAGTCGGTGTCAACTTTGGTGATAAGTCTCATGAGTTTAACTTTTCCAAGTTTAGTAGAAAACCTCATAAAAAAGAATTGCCTAGTAAGGATGAAATAATTGGTCTTGCTTCTATTACTGTGCCTCCTACTGATCATTTAGAACAATATCTACTAGACCATGAAAATGATTTACATATGCATGAAAGAAATGAAATAGATGAGATTTTCTTTGAACAACGTCCCCTGCTTAAACACAATTTGCCTATTGAAACTCTAGGAGGACACCTCCTCCACCCAAAGGTGATCCTGTGTTTGAATTAAAACAATTGCCAGACACTTTGAAATATGCTTATCTTGATGAGAAAAAGATATATCCTGTTATTATTAGTGCTAACCTTTCAGAACATCAAGAAGAAAGACTATTGAAAGTTCTAAGGAAGCAGTGAGCTGCTATTGGATATACTCTTGATGATCTTAAGGGCATTAGTCCCACTCTATGTCAACACAAAATTAATATGGAACCTGATGCTAAACCCGTTGGTGATCATCAACGCCGGTTAAATCCGAAGATGAAAGAAGTGGTAAGGACGGAAATATTAAAACTTCTGGAAGCAGGTATAATCTATCCTATAGCTGATAGTAGATGGGTAAGTCCTGTTCATTGTGTCCCTAAGAAGGGAGGTATTACTGTTGTTCCAAATGATAAGAATGAACTTATTCCACAAAGAATTGTTACAGGCTATAGAATGGTAATTGATTTTAGAAAATTAAACAAAGCAACTAGAAAAGATCATTACCCTCTGCCTTTTATTGATCAAATGCTAGAAAGATTGTCAAAGCACACACATTTTTGTTTTCTTGATGGATATTCTGGTTTCTCACAAATACCTGTTTCTCAACCTGATCAAGAAAAGACCACTTTCACTTGTCCCTTTGGAACTTATGCTTATAGACGTATGCCTTTTGGTTTATGCAATGCACCTGCTACCTTTCAAAGATGTATGACTGCTATATTCTCTGACTTTTGTGAAAAGATTGTTGAGGTTTTCATGGATGACTTTTCTGTGTATGGGAAGTCTTTTGATGATTGTTTAAGCAATCTTGATCGAGTTTTGCAGAGAAGTGAGCAAACAAATCTTGTCTTGAATTGGGAGAAGTGCCACTTTATGGTTAATGAAGGTATTGTTCTGGGCCATAAAATCTCTGAAAGAGGTATTGAAGTGGACAAAGCTAAGGTTGATGCAATTGAGAAAATGCCATGTCCTAAAGATATCAAAGGTATTCGTAGCTTCTTAGGCCATGTTGGTTTCTATAGGAAATTTATCAAAGACTTTTCTAAAATTTCTAGGCCTCTTACGAACCTTTTGCAAAAGGATACTCCTTTTGTTTTTGATGATGATTGTTTAGAAGCCTTCGAAACACTCAAGAAAGCCTTAATTTCTGCACCTATTGTTCAACCACCTGACTGGAACTTGCCTTTTGAAATTATGTGTGATGCTAGTGATTATGTTGTTGGTGCTGTTCTAGGACAAAGAGTTGATAAGAAACTAAATGTTATCCATTATGCTAGTAAAAGTCTAGACAGTGCACAACGAAATTATGCTACTACTGAAAAAGAATTTCTAGCAGTGGTGTTTGCTTGTGATAAATTTAGATCTTACATTGTCGACTCTAAAGTTATCGTTCACACCGATCATGCTGCTATTATATATCTTATGGAAAAGAAAGATGTTAAACCTAGACTTATTAGATGGGTTCTCTTGCTACAAGAATTTGATTTACATATTATTGATAGAAAGGGAGCTGAGAACCCCGTAGCTGATAACTTGTCTAGGGTTGAAAATGTCCTTGATGACCCACTACCTATTGATGATAGTTTTCCTGATGAGCAGTTAGCTGCAATAAATGTTTCTAATAACACTCCTTGGTATGCTGATTATGCTAATTACATTGTTGCTAAATATTTACCACCTAGCTTTACCTACCAACAAAAGAAAAAATTCTTTTATGATTTAAGACATTACTTCTGGGATGACCCACATCTTTATAAAGAAGGAGTAGATGGTATTATTAGACGTTGTGTACCTGAGCATGAACAGGGACAAATCCTACGGAAATTTCACTCCGAAGCTTATGGGGGACATCATGCGGGAGACAGAACTGCTCACAAGGTATTGCAATCTGGATTTTATTGGCCTACTCTCTTCAAGGATGCTCATAATTTTGTCTTATCTTGTGATGAATGCCAAAGAATAGGTAATATCGGTAAGCGTCAAGAAATGCCTATGAATTATTCACTTGTTGTTGAACCATTTGATGTTTGGGGTTTTGATTACATGGGACCTTTTCCTTCCTCTAATGGGTATACACATATTTTGGTTGCTGTTGATTATGTTACTAAGTGGGTAGAAGCTATTCCAACTAGTAGTGCTGATCACAACACCTCTACTAAAATGCTTAAGGAAGTTATTTTCCCAAGGTTTGGAGTCCCTAGATACCTGATGACTGATGGTGGTTCACACTTTATTCATGGTGCTTTCCGTAAAATGCTTGCCAAGTATGATGTTAACCATAGAATTGCATCACCCTATCATCCTCAGTCTAGTGGTCAAGTTGAACTTAGCAATAGAGAAATAAAATTAATTTTGCAAAAGACTATCAATAGGTCCCGGAAGAATTGGTCTAAGAAATTAGATGATGCACTTTGGGCTTATAGAACAACATATAAAAATCCTATGGGTATGTCTCCTTATAAAATGGTTTATGGGAAAGCTTGTCATTTGCCTCTTGAGTTAGAACATAAAGCATATTGGGCAATTAAAGAACTCAACTATGATTTCAAACTTGCCGGTGAAAAGAGGTTATTTGATATTAGCTCATTAGATGAATGGAGAACCCAAGCTTATGAAAATGCCAAGTTATTTAAAGAAAAAGTTAAAAGATGGCATGATAAAAGAATCCAAAAGCGTGAGTTCAAAGTTGGAGAATATGTTCTTTTGTACAACTCTCGTTTCAGATTCTTTGCAGGAAAACTCCTTTCCAAATGGGAAGGACCCTATGTTATCGAGGAGGTTTATCGATCTGGAGCTATCAAAATAAATAATGCCGAAGGTACTAACCCGAAGGTTGTTAATGGGCAACGAATAAAACATTATATCTCAGGTACGCCCATTAATGTTGAAAGTAATATTATCCAAACTATGACACCGGAAGAACACATAAAAGAGTCTTTTCGGAATACTCCAGAATCGTGAAAAAGAGGAGGTACGTGATACGGTAAGTAAACGGACTCCGAAAAATCCACAAAAATATTTTTTGTCAGTTTTGGAATATTTAGAAAATTAGGAAAATTAGAAGCAACCAGGAAGGCACACCTGGTGGGCACAAGACACCAGGGCGCGCGCCCAGGTGGGTTGTGCCCACCTCGGGTACCTTCCGGACTCTGTTTTTCTTCCGTTTGCTTGTTTCCCAAGATAAAAAATCTTTATATACCCCCCGAACCTATTGACCTCCGTATCGCGAAGAAATCTCCTGTTTTCTTTTCCTTGCTGTTTTCTGACAGATGTAATTCACCATGGCTGCTTCAAGCTCCTCCAAGGACAAGTTCTTCGAGAACGTCATCAAACCATATCTGCGGGGGGTGATGCAGCACCCTCAAGCTATCCAGATGCGTGAGGGGGTGCTCCACATCCGCGATGTGCAAGGCCCCAAGGGGACTGGATCCGTGGAGGCTAGGCTTGAAGCTGTGGAGGAGGACGTTTTCCGGTGCAAGGGGATGGTGGAATGTGGACTCAATGCCAATCACCTCATGATCGCGGACTACACCCATGATCTCAAGGTGGAGGGCAAGTCCACAAAGGACATCGCCTTCTCCTTCAATGAGCAAATCAACTTCCTCCAGAGCCAGATCTACGACCTCCAAAACCAAGTCTTTGATTATGAGGCAAGGTTTAAAGGTATGAGTTTGGCTGCCAGTTGCAGGACCTGTGAGACTCACTCCTCTTCTTATAATGGTGAGCCCCTGCCATGGAAACCCGAGGACAAGATCGCTTCTACTTCATCATCACCACCACCTCCTTCTTCATCACCAAAATAAAATTGAGTATCGGGTATGGGCACTCCCCTTGGCTTCCGCCAAGCTTGGGGGAGGTGCCCCGGTATCGTATCACCTCCACTACCTTTTGCCTTTAGTTTTCTTAGTTCGATCTTTTGCTTTAGATGAATAAAAGTTTAGTTTGATCCTTTCTTTTTGAGAGCTTGCTTAGTGATCTATCCTTGTAATCGTGTGCGAGATATAAAATAAAGTTTAGTTTGAGTTTTTGCTTTCTTTACTTTCTTGTTGCAATAAAAAGAAAAGAAATAAATGAAAAGATCATATGCTAATCCTATGGTAGGTGATAACACCACATAAGGAAAAGTATAAGTAGAAAATTTTATTAGAGATTGACAAACATAGCATTAGTCAATGATGCAACTCATGAAAGAATTAATAAGGGAAGAGAAGATTCACATATAAATACACTATCATAGAAATCTTTTGTGATTGTGAGCCCCCATCAAAATATTATATGCCAAAATTGTTGACGTTGGACAAGGAAGACAACTTAATGATTTATGTTTGTTCATATTCACATAGAAGTTATATTGTCATAGATCCTTCAACATGTGGTGCTTGCCCCCCATCTTTGCTAGCCAAAAATTCCGCACTAAGTAGAGATACTACTTGTGCATCCAAAAACCCTTAAACCCAAATCTTATTTCCAAGAGTCCACCATACCTACCTATAAAAATTGCTTCTAAAAGTGTAAGATCATTTAGTGTAAGAGAAAATTGAGCGTTGTACGAACTTGTGATGGTGAAGAAATAAAAGCGACAGACTCCATAATAAAGGTTGCCATCACAAGGGGCAATATAACGTGACGTTCTCTTGCACTAAGGGGTTGAGCATACAAACAAATAAGCGCATGGCAACCTCTGCTTCCCTCTGCGAAGGGCCTATCTTTTACTTTTATGCATTTATTTTCATGCAAGATTCAAAGTTCTTCTCTCTTTTCCTTTTATTTTTCTCCTTTGGCAAGCATCATGTGGTGAGGAAAGTTCTAGGCACATATGTCCAGTTGAATATGGGTAGCATGAGTTATTATTGTTGACATCACCCTTGAGGTGAATACGTTGGGAGGCGAAACTAGAAAGCCCCTATCTTTCTATGTGTCCGGTTGAAACGTTTTGCTCATGTGTATGCGGTGAGTGTTAGCAATCATAGAAGACTATATGATGGTTGAGTATGTGGACTTGCCTAAAGGCTCCGATACGTGACCCTTCCTAAAAAGATGATGAATTGTAGTTGCAAAGTTGACTGAGAACATAGTTTGTTGGTTTCTAATAGAGTTTATGCTTTATACTTCGATAGTGTGATGAATTGTTACTTATTCATGAGAAGTCTATGATAAAAGTTCTATGATAAAAGCTTTATGTTAAAGTTTGTTGCTATTACAATAATGCACATGATGCTTCTATGTCCGTATTTTGTTTTTATCAACACCTCTCTCTCTCTAAGCATGTGCACATGTTTTTCGATTTCGCTTTTCGCTTGAGGACAACCGAGGTCTAAGCTTGGGGGAGTTGATACGTCCATTTTGCATCATGTTTTCCTACTGTTATTTATGATGTTTTTATGCATAATAATGCTTTTTGGAGTAATTCTAATGCCTTTTCTCTCATAATATGCAAGGTATACACAAAGAGGGAGAATTCCGGCAGCTGGAAATCTGGACCTGAAAAAGCTACGTCAGGCTACCTATTCTACACAACTCCAAATGAGCTGAAACTTCACGGAGATTTTTTACGGAATAAATGAGGAATATTGGAGCCAATAAGTACCAGAGGGGGCCCACCAGGTGGGCACAACCCACCTTGGCGCGCCAGGGAGCCCAGGCGCGCCCTGGTGGGTTGTGCTCTCCTTGGCCCACCTCCGGTGCCCATCTTCTGGTATATAAGTCATTTTGAGCTAGAAAAAATAAGGATAGGACTTTCGGGATGGAGCGTCGCCGTCTCGAGGCGAAACTTGGGCAGGAGCACTTTTGCCCTCCGGTGGAGGGATTCCGCCGGGGGAACTTCCCTCCCGGAGGGGGAAATCATCGTCATCATCATCACCAACAACCCTCCCATCTTGGGGAGGGCAATCTCCATCAACATCTTCAACACCACCATCTCCTCTCAAACCCTAGTTCATCTCTTGTGTTCAATCTTTGTACCGGAACTATAGATTGGTGCTTGTGGGTGACTAGTAGTGTTGATTACATCTTGTAGTTGATTACCATATGGTTTATTTGGTGGAAGATTATATGTTCAGATCCAATATGCTATTTAATACCCCTCTGATCTTGAGCATGATTATCATTTGTGAGTAGTTACTTTTGTTCTTGAGGTCATGGGAGAAATCATGTTGCAAGTAATCATGTGAACTTGATATGTGTTCGATATTTTGATAGTGTATATGTTGTGATTCCCTTAGTGGTGTCATGTGAACGTCGACTACATGACACTTCACCATATTTGGGCCTAAGGGAATGCATTGTGGAGTAGTTATTAGATGATGGGTTGCGAGAGTGACAGAAGCTTAAACCCTAGTTTATGCGTTATTCCGTAAGGGACCGATTGGATCCAAAAGTTTAATGCTATGGTTAGAATTTATTCTTAATACTTTTCTCGTAGTTGCGGATGCTTGCGAGGGGGTTAATCATAAGTAGGAGGTTTGTTCAAGTAAGAACAGCACCTAAGCACCGGTCCACCCACATATCAAATTATCAAAGTAGCAAACACGAATCGAACCAACATGATGAAAGTTACTAGATGAAATTCCCGTGTACCCTCAAGAACGCTTTGCTTATTATAAGAGACCGTTTTGGCCTGTCCTTTGCCTCAAAAGGATTGGGCTACCTTGCTGCACTTTTATTACTACTACCGTTACTTGCTCGTTACAAATTATCTTGCTATCAAACTACTCTGCTACTTACAATTTCAGTACTTGCAGACATTACCTTGCTGAAAACCACTTGTCATTTCCTTCTGCTACTCGTTGGGTTCGACACTCTTACTTATCGAAAAGGCTACAATTGATCCCATATACTTGTGGGTTATCAGCTTGTTGCTGCCTCGTGGCACTTCACGTCTTATCCTGAAGCTTCTAGGGTCTCTTCTGGTCCAGAAAAAATCATCAAAAAGTTTCGTAACGTTTGGACTATGTTTGGTACTGATAAGCCAAAAACAAGCACAAACATCAACTGACACTGGGCACTAGATTAATATGTTAGTCCCAAAATAATGATATATAATTGCATATAATTGAAAATAAACATTCAAGATTGATACTATAATAGCATGGAACAATCAAAAATTATAGTTACGTTGGAGACGTATCAAGCATCCCCAAGCTTAATTCCTGCTCGTCCTTGATAACCCACAAGTATAGGGGATCAATTGTAGCCTTTCTTGATAAGTAAGAGTGTCGAACCCAACGAGGAGCTAAAGGTAGAACAAATATTCCCTCAAGTTCTATCGACCACCGATACAACTCTATGCACGCTTAACATTCACTTTACCTAGAACAAGTATGAAACTAGAAGTACTTTGTAGGTGTGATAGGATAGGTTTGCAAGATAATAAAGAGCACGTAAATAAACTCTAGAGGCTGTTTAGATAAAGAAATAACTAAGTTAGTTTTAGTAGAGAGCTTTTTGTCACAAGAAAGTTATTTGTCCCTAGGCAATCGATAACTAGACCGGTAATCCTTATTGCAATTTTATATGAGGGAGAGGCATAAGCTAACATACTTTCTCTACTTGGATCATATGCACTTATGATTGGAACTCTAGAAAGCATCCGCAACTACTAAAGATCATTAAGGTAAAACCCAACCATAGCATTATAAGGTATCAAGTCCTCTTTACTCCCATACGCAAACAACCTACTTACTCGGGTCTGTGCTTCTGTCACTCACGCCACCCACCATAAGCGAATCATAAACATATTGCAAACCCTACAGTGGGGATCCCTCATGCTTGCGCGACATGGAGAGCACCATAGGACAGCACCAATAATAAAACGTACAACTCAAACCAATCATGATCATCAATCAACCGATAGGACAAAACGGATCTACTCAAACATCATAGGATAGCCATACATCATTGGGAAATAATATATAGCGTTGAGCACCATGTTTAAGTAGAGATTACAGTGGGGAGAAGGGGTGTTACACCGCTGCATAGAGGGGGAGAGAGTTGGTGATGACGGCGGCGCAGTTGTTGGTGTAGATCGCCGTCACGATGATGACCCCGGCGGCGTTCCGGTGCCACCGGGAGAGAGGGGGAGAGAGCCCCCCCCCCCCTCCTTCTTCTTCTTCCTTGGCCTCCCCCCTAGATGGGAGGAGGGTTTCCCCTCTGGTCCTTGGACTCCATGGCGGCGGAGGGCCGGGAGCCCCTCCGAGATTGGATCTCTCTCTTTGTTTCCTTCTGTTTCTGTGCTCCCAGATTCTGGCCTTTCACCGTTTCTTAAATTCCAGGAGATCCGTAACTCCGTTTGGGCTGAAATTTTAACACGATTTTTATCCAGATATTAGCTTTCTTGCGGCCGAAGAAGGGCACCAACCGCCTTAAGGGGTGGCCACAAGGGTCCCAGGCGCGCCCTACCCCCTGGGGCGCGCCCTCCACCCTTGCCGCCGCCTCGGGCATCGTCTCGCGTTGATTCCAATTCCCAAAAATCACATATATTCCAAAAAAAATCTTCGTAAGTTTTTATCGTGTTTGGACTTTGTTTGGTATGGATATTCTGCAAAACAAAAAACATGTAACAAACAGGAACTGGCACTGGGCACTGGATCAATATGTTAGTCCCAAAAATAATATAAAAAGTTGCCAAAAGTATATGAAAGTTGTAGAATATTGGCATGAAACAATCAAAAATTATAGATACGATGGTGACGTATCAGCATCCCCAAGCTTAATTCCTGCTCGTCCTCGAGTAGGTAAATGATAAAAAAGATAATTTTTGATGTGGAATGCTACCTAGCATAATCTTGATCATACAATCTAATCATGGCATGAATATTAAGACATGAGTGATTCAAAGCAATAGTCTTTCATTTGACATTAAGACAATAATACTTCAAGCATACTAATAAAGCAATCATGTCTTCTCAAAATAACATGGCCAAAGAAAGTTATCCCTACAAAATCGTATAGTCTGGCTATGCTCCATCTTCACCACACAAAGTATTTCAACATGCACAACCCCGATGACAAGCCAAGCAATTGTTTCATACTTTTAATGTTCTCAAGCTTTTTCAACTTTCACGCGATACATGAGCGTGAGCCATGGATATAGCACTATAGGTGGAATAGAATATGATGGTGGAGGTTGTGTGGAGAAGACAAAAAGGAGAAAGTCTCACATCAACTAGGCAAATTAATGGGCTATGAAGATGCCCATCAATCGATATCGATGCAAGTGAGTAGGGATTACCATGCAACGGATGCACTAGAGCTATAAGTGTATGAAAGCTCAAACTGAAAACTAAGTAGGTGTGCATCCAACTTGCTTGCTCATGAAGACCTCGGGCATTTGAGGAAGCCCATCATCGGAATATACAAGCCAAGTTCTATAATGAAAATTCCCACTAGTATATGAAAGTGATAACTCAAGAGACTCTCTATATGAAGAACATGGTGCTACTCTGAAGCACAAGTGTGGAAAAAGGATAGTAACATTGTCCCTTCTCTCTTTTCTCTCATTTTTTTTCTTTTTGGTGGGCTTCTTTGGCCTCTTTTTTTTATTTGGGCTTCTTTGGCCTCTTTTATTTTTCATAAAGTCCGGAGACTCATCCCAACTTGTGAGGGAATCATAGCATCCATCATCCTTTTCTCACTGGGACAATGCTCTAATAATGATGATCATCACACTTTTATTTACTTACAACTCAATATTACAACTCGATACTAGAACAAAATATGATTCTATATGAATGCCTCTGGTGGTGTACCAGGATGTGCAATGATCTAGCGTAGCAAAGATATCAAAAAACAGAAAAGCCATGAAAATATCATGCTAGCTATCTTACGATCATGCAAAGCAATATGACAATGAATGCTCAAGTCATGTATATGATGATGATGGAAGTTGCATGGCAATATATCTCGGAATGGCTATGGAAATGCCATGATAGGTAGGTATGGTGGTTGTTTTGAGGAAGATATAAGGAGGCTTATGTGTGATAGAGCATATCATATCACGGGGTTTGGATGCACCAGCGAAGTTTGCACTGACTCTCGAGGTGAGAAAGGGCAATGCACGGTACCGAAGAGGCTAGCAATGGTGGAAGGGTGAGAGTGTGTATAATCCATGGACTCAACATTAGTCATATAGAACTCACATACTTATTGCAAAAATCTATTATCTATCGAAACAAAGTACTACACGCATGATCCTAGGGGGATAGATTGGTAGGAAAAGACCATCGCTCGTCCCCGACCGCCACTCATAAGGAAGACAATCAAAAAATAAATCATGCTCCGACTTCATCACATAACGGTTCACCATACGTGCATGCTTCGGGAATCACAATCCTTAACACAAGTATTTCTACCAATCCACAATTACTCACTAGCATGACTCTAATATCACCATCTTTATATCACAAAACTATTGCAAGGAATCAAACATATCATATTCAGTGATCCACAAGTTTTATGTAGGATTTTATGACTAACCATGTGAATGACCAATTCCTGTCAACTCTCTAAATAGATATAAGTGAAGCATGAGAGTTTAATTCTTTCTACACAAGATATGCCCACGCTCTAACAAATATAAGTGAAGCAAAAGAGCATTCTACAAATGGCGGTTTTCCATGTGAAGAGAAACAGGCAATCCAAACTTCAAAAGATATAAGCAAAGCACATGAAGCATTCTATAAAGCCATACTCAAAAGATATAAG
Source organism: Thinopyrum elongatum (assembly GCA_011799875.1). Lineage (NCBI taxonomy): Eukaryota > Viridiplantae > Streptophyta > Magnoliopsida > Poales > Poaceae > Thinopyrum > Thinopyrum elongatum. The sequence continues at coordinate 279,044,671 of CM022301.1, forward strand.
TGAAGTGCAAAGAGCATTCTATAAATCAACCAAGTACTATCTCATACCAGCATGGTGCATTTATTAAAAGATAAATAAAAGGCACATGACACTCCGAGATTTACGCATATCATGTGACGAATAAAAATATTGCTCCAAGTAAAATTACCGATGATCGTTAGAAGAAAGAGGGGATGCCTTCCGGGGCATCCCCAAGCTTAGTTGCTTGGGAGTCCTTGAATATTACCTTGGGGTGCCTTGGGCATCCCCAAGCTTAGGCTCTTGCCACTCCTTATTCCTTCATCCATCGTGATCTCACCCAAAACTTGAAAACTTCAATCACACAAAACTTAACAAAACCCTCGTGAGATCTGTTAGTATAATAAAACAAATCACCACTTTAAGTACTGTTGCAAACCCATTCATATTGTTTCTGCATTGTAGCTACTGTATTATAACTTCCCCATGGCTTATACCACCGATAAAATCGATAGTTTCATCAAAATGAGCAAAACAATGCATCAAAAACAGAATCTGTCAAAAACAGGACAGTCTGTAGTAATCTGAACATTCACCATACTTCTGTAACTCTAAAAATTCTGAAAAATTAGGAAAAAATAAAAAAATTGTATATCAGTACTGTGCAAAAAGTTTCAGAAGCTTTTGACATTCCAGTAAAAAATGTAAAGTCACGTGCTACAGCCAAAGTTTCTGTTTTTCCACTGCACATACCAAACAAGCAATCTAATCATCCTAAAGGCAAATCTTGGCACATTATTTTTATAATACAATGGATTTGTACAAGGGGATAATTATTTTTGTTGAAAAGTTTCTGTAATTCAAGTTTTGCAAAGTTTCCATGGGCATGAACAAAGTTCAAGGAGCTCCCCCACTTCAACGGTGCCCGTCCTTCTTACTTTCACTTTTCTTTTTGAAAAGTTTTAGGTTCCCCACTATATTTTTTTTGTTTTTAAACTTTATAAAAGCACACAATAGAAATAAATGACTCTCTAAAACTTTCGGGTTGTCTCCCTGGCAGTGCTTTCTTCAAAGCCATTAAGCTAGGCATATAGTGCTCAAGTAATGGATCCACCCGGATCCCAAGGTATATCAAAGCCAATTTTAATTAACAATGATTTGTGATTTAGTAGTGAGCACAAAGTAACATATATCAAGTAATGATGAAGTCTAACTCTCTTCCTATGCATCGTCATGTCATAAAAGAACAATTCATGCACATCAAGTAAAGGCCAATGCATAGTATAAACAGTTTCTTGCAATTTTATCATATTGGAAACATAGAGAGGCGGAGATGTAGTTCCTCTCTCATAATAATTGCAAGTAGGAGCAGCAAGCACATGCATATTATATCTATCAAAATCATCATGTGCAATACTAGAACGCAACCCATCAATATAATCCTTAATAAGCGCAAACTTCTCTGATATAGTGTAGTTGAGAGAATTCAAAAAGATAATAGGACTATCATGCGTGGGTGCAATAGCAACAATTTCATTCTTGACATAGGGAACTATAGCAAGTTCATCTCCATAAGCATAATTCATATTGCCATCATGGCCATAAGCATAGCAAGCATCAAGTTCATCAAAAAGGGATATTTCAAACGAATCCAAGGGATCATAGCAATCATCATAGCATTCATCCTTCGGTAAGCACGAAGGGAAATTAAACAATGTATGAGTTGAAGAGTTACTCTCATTAGAAGGTGGGCACGAGTGATCAATCCGCTCTTCCTCCTTTTGTTCTTCGCTCTCCTCGTCATCTTTTTCATCTAATGAGCTCACAATGTCATCAATTTCTTCTTCCATAGTTTCCTGCAAAATATTAGTCTCCTCTTGGACAGCGGAGGAGTCCTCAATATATGGTTTAACATAAGCATTAGAAGCATAATTCTCATAGCAATATTTAAGTATGGCAAAATTTTCAAATTTGTAAAGAGTATCATCATACTTTTCAATCAAAGAAGCAATTTCATAAGCACCCTTAAAAGCAACAAATTCTTCAATTTGTTCAACATAATAGTAATTACAAACACCCTTGGCATAAGAAGATAAGATTCCATTATCACTAAAGTCACATTGGTAGGGAAGGTGTTTCTTAGGGTCTTCAGGACAACAAGTAAAATCATATAATTCACATAAATTCCAAGCATAGCATTGCATAGTATTAATTTGATGCAGTAAATGTTTCCCTTTTTGAGATAAGCGGTGTCGCACAAAATAAGCATGCTCATCTAATGATTTTCCCTCAACTAAGCTAGTTGGGTTTTCAGCACGAGCACAAAGGGATCAAAGATGATCCAAGTAAAAAGCTTCAGGAGTTTGATAGATTTTGGGTGGTTCCTCAACCATTGGTTTAGCAGGTACAACTATTTTTTTTTGGTATTTTACATTTCCTACCCATAACTAAAGATAGAAAACAGGAGCACAAAATAAAAACTACTTAGTGATAAAGCAAACAAGCACACACGAGAATATTCACCCCACGCTATTGCTCCCCGGCAATGGCGCCAGAAAAAGGTCTTGATAACCCACAAGTATAGGGGATCAATTGTAGCCTTTCTCGATAAGTAAGAGTGTCGAACCCAACGAGGAGCTAAAGGTAGAACAAATATTCCCTCAAGTTCTATCGACCACCGATACAACTCTACGCACGCTTAACATTCACTTTACCTAGAACAAGTATGAAACTAGAAGTACTTTGTAGGTGTGATAGGATAGGTTTGCAAGATAATAAAGAGCACGTAAATAAAATCTAGGGGCTGTTTAGATAAAGAAATAACTAAGTTAGTTTTAGTAGAGAGCTTTTTGTCACAACAAAGTTATTTGTCCCTAGGCAATCGATAACTAGACCGGTAATCCTTATTGCAATTTTATATGAGGGAGAGGCATAAGCTAACATACTTTCTCTACTTGGATCATATGCACTTATGATTGGAACTCTAGAAAGCATCCGCAACTACTAAAGATCACTAAGGTAAAACCCAACCATAGCATTATAAGGTATCAAGTCCTCTTTACTCCCATACGCAAACAACCTACTTACTCGGGTCTGTGCTTCTGTCACTCATGCCACCCACCATAAGCGAATCATAAACATATTGCAAACCCTACAACGGGGATCCCTCACGCTTGCGCGACATGGAGAGCACCACAGGACATCACCAATAATAAAACATACAACTCAAACCTATCATGATCATCAATCAACCGATAGGACAAAACGGATCTACTCAAACATCATAGGATTGCCATACATCATTGGGAAATAATATATAGCATTGAGCACCATGTTTAAGTAGAGATTATAGCGGGAAGAAGGGGTGTTACACCACTGCATAGAGGGGGAGAGAGTTGGTGATGATGGTGGCGTAGTTGTTGGTGTAGATCGCCGTCACGATGATGGCCCCGGCGGCGTTCCGGTGCCACCGGGAGAGAGGGGGAGAGAGCCCCCCCCCCCCCTCCTTATTCTTCTTCCTTGGCCTCCCCCTAAGATGGGAGGAGGGTTTCCCCTCTGGTCCTTGGCCTCCATGGAGGCGGAGGGGCGGGAGCCCCTCCGAGATTGGATCTCTCTTTTTGTTTCCTTCTGTTTCTGCGCTCCCAGATTCTGGCCTTTCACCGTTTCTTAAATTCCCGGAGATCCGTAACTCCGTTTGGGCTGTAATTTTAACACGATTTTTATCCGGATATTAGCTTTCTTGCGACCGAAGAAGGGCACCAATAGCCTTACGGGGTGGCCACAAGGGTCCCAGACGCGCCCTACCCCCTGGGGCGCGCCCTCCACCCTTGCCGCCGCCTCGGGCATCGTCTCGCGTTGATTCCAATTCCCAAAAATCACATATATTCCAAAAAAATCTCCGTAAGTTTTTATCGCGTTTGGACTTCATTTGGTATGGATATTCTGTGAAACAAAAAACATGCAACAAACAGGAACTGGCACTGGGCACTGGATCAATATGTTAGTCCCAAAAATAATATAAAAAGTTGCCAAAAGTATATGAAAGTTGTAGAATATTGGCATGAAACAATCAAAAATTATAGATACGATGGAGACGTATCAGTCCTCACGTAGGTAAATGATAAAAACAGAATTTTTGATGTGGAATGCTACCTAACATGTCTATCATGTAATCTCTTTTTTGGTATGAATATTAAGATCCGAATGATTTAAAGCAATAGTCTATAATTTGATATAAAGACATCAATACTCAGGCATACTAACAAACAATCATGCCTTTCAAAATAAAAATGCTAAAGAAAGTTATCCCTACAAAATCATATAATCTTGTCATGCTCCATCTTCTTAACACAAAATATTTATCATGCACAACCCCGATGACAAGCCAAGCAATTGGTTCGTACTTTTTAACGCGCTTCAGCTTTTTCAATCCCCACGCAATACATGAGCGCAAGCCATGGATATAGCACTGAGTGGAATAAGATATGGTGGTAGAGATTGATATGGAGAAGACAAAAAAGGATAAAGTCTCACATTGACAAGGCTAATAAACGGGCTATGGAGATGCCCATCAATTGATGTCAATGCAAGGAGTAGGGATTGTCATGCAACGGATGCACTAAGAGCTATAAGTGTAAGAAAGCTCAAAAAGAAAACTAAGTGGGTGTGCATCCAACTTGCTTGCTCATGAAGACCTTGGGCATTTGAGGTATCCCATCATCGGATTATACAAGCCAAGTTCTATAATTAAAAATTTCCACTAGTATATGAAGATGAAAGCATATGAGACTCTCTATATGAAAAACATGGTGCTACTTTGAAGCACAAGTGTGGAAAAGGATAGTAACATCGCCCCGTCTCTCTTTTTCTCTCATTTTTTTGGTGGGCTCTTTTTGGCCTCTTTTTTCTTGGGCTCTTTTTGGCCTCTTTTTTTTAAAATTTATATTCCTCACTGGGACAATGCTCCAATAATGAATATGATGATCATCACACTTCTATTTACTTACAACAGAAAATTACAACTCGATACTAGAGCAAAATATGACTCTATATGAATGCCTCTGGTAGTGTACCAGGATGTGCAATGATCTAGCATAACATCTATAAAAAATAATGAACGGTGGCTGAGCCACATATACTATGCCAGCTATATGATCATGCAAACCAATATGACAATGATGATGTGTGTCATAAAAACGGAACGGTGGAAGTTGCATGGCAATATATCTCGGAATGGCTATGGACATGCCCTAATAGGTAGGTATGGTGGCTGTTTTGAGAAAGATATAAGGAGACTTATGTGTGATAGAGCGTATCATATCACGGGATTTAGATGCACCAGCGAATTTTGCACCACATCTCAAGGTGAGAAAGGGCAATGCACGGTATCGAAGAGGCTAGCAAATTGCGGTAAGGTGAGAGTGCGTATAATCCATGGACTCACATTAGTCATAAAGAACTCATATACTTATTGCGAAAGTTTTTTAGCCCTTGAAGCAAAGTACTACTACGCATGCTCCTAGGGGGATAGATTGGTAATAAAAGACCATCGCTCGTCCCTGACCGCCACTCATAAGGAAGACAATCAATAATAAATCATGCTCCAACTTCTTAGCATAACGAGAGACTATACATGCATGCTTCGGGAATCAGAAACCTTAACACCAATATTCTTACTAAACGACAATTATTCACTAGTACATCCCACATATTACCATCTTAATATCGGAAAACTATTGCAAGGAATCAAACTTATAATAATCAGTGATCTAGATGAAAGTTTTATTATATCCCTCTTGAATACCTATCATATTAGGACCAAATTCACAACCCGTGCATATTGCCATTATTATTTATCAAACTCTCAAAAAGATATAAGTGAAGCATGAGAGTGCAACTATTTCTTTAAAATATAACCACCGCCGTGCTCTAAAAAATATAAGTGAAGCACTAGAGCAACTTCCTAGCTCAAAAGATATAAGTGAAGCACAAAGAGTATTCTAACAAATCACGAATAAGTGTGTGTCCCTCTCAAAAGGTGTGTACAGCAAAGATGATTGTGGCAAACTAAAAAACAAACAAAGAAAATACTCATATAATACACGATGCTCCAAGCAAAACTCATATCATGTGATGAATAAAAATATAACTCCAAGTAATTTTACCGATGGTTGGTAGACGATAGAGAGGATGCCATCCGGGGCATCCCCAAGCTTAGATGCTTTGTTGTCCTTATATATTTCCTTGCGGTGCCATGGGCATCCCCAAGCTTAGAGTTTTTCCACTCTTTATTCCTTCATCCATCCTGATCTCACTTAAACTTGAAAACTTCAGCACACAAAACTCAACAGAAATCTCCTAAGATCCGTTAGTATAACAACCAAATCACAAACTTTAGGTACTGTTGTTAACCCATTCATATTTATTTTTTCATAATACCTACTGTATTCTAACTTGGCCATGTTTTATACCCCCTGATACAATCCATAGATTCATTACAACAAGCAAACAATGCAACGAAAACAGAATCTGCCAAAACAGAACAGTCTGTAGTAATCTGAATAATGGCTATACTTCTGCAACTCTAAAACTTCTAAAAAATTAGGATAGCATGGGAAATTTGTATATCAATCATGTGTCAAAAATTCAGAACAAAATCACATTCTAGTGAATTTAAACAATTCTTCTACTGGGCGCAAAAGTTTCTGTTTTTTCACAGAATCAAAGCAACTATCATCCAAATCATCCCACATGCTTTACTTGGCACAAACACTAATTAAAACACAAAAACACAACCATAACAGTAGAATAATTGTGTGCACACCAAAAAACAGAAAATAAGCAAGAAAAATAAAGATAACTATTGGGTTGCCTCCCAACAAGCACTATTGTTTTACGCCCCTAGCTAGGCGTAATGCATAGTTTCAGGTATTGTCATCTTTCATTCCCAGCTCCTCAATCACACATCCATACTTCCTAGGAGTTCTAGCATATATATTTTTAACAAAGTTGAGGATTTTATTTTCATAGATGGGTTCCTTTATCAAATCTAAAAAATTGGGGTGAACATTAATCATTTTAAGATCTTCGCTTCCATTACTAAATGTGGCACCCTTGTTTTTAGAAACATACATAAATTTGCAATTCTTGCTAGGAGGAGTCCTTTCGATGGTTTTAACCAAAGAAAAAGCAGAACCCAAATTATTAATAATTTCTTCCAACTTATCAATTCTAGCGAAACTTTGTTCTACCCTCTCATTAATTACCAGTTCTTTTCCTTTTAGCTCTTTTAAAGTAGTTCCTACCTTTACCCCAAATTGATTAATATGATCATGAATCTTTTTATCCAAATTTTCAATATGCTCTATGGTAGGCATTTTATTTTCAATAGCGTCTAACCTTTGCATAACATGCTCCAAAGTCAATGCGGTTTCATTAATAGTAATAGAAGGTGATCCCACTAAATTTTCCATAGCATTGAAAGCATCCATAGGGTGACAACTCAAGAAATTCCCTCTGGTAATAGTATCAAGCACAAATCTATACCAAGTAGTAATACCCACATAAAAATTATGAAGGAGAACGGTAGTGGATTGCTTACGAGTTGATCTATTCGGAGCATCACAAATCCTATGCCAAGCATCTTTTAAAGTCTCTCCCCCTCTTTGTTTAAAATTAAGCACTTCATTTTCAGGGGTGCAAGTAACAGGTGAAGAACTAGCCATAGCGACAAAACAAGCAAGCAAGCAAACAAGCAAAAAGGCAAACGGAAAATATTTTTGTGTTTTTATGAAAACGTTTTAGAAGTGGGGGAGATGAAAACAAGAGGCAAATGGAAAATAATGTAAATGCAAGGAGATGAAAGTTTATGTGTGGTACTTGATAGGTTTTGGTGATGTCTCCCCGGCAATGGCGCCAGAAATTCTTCCTGCTACTTGTGAGTTGCGTTGGGATTTCTCCGAAGAGGAGAGGATGATGCAGTACAGTAGAGATAAGTATTTCCCTCAGTTAAGAACCAAGGTTATCAATCGAGTAGGAGAAACACACAAGACCTCATGAACAACACCTACATGCAAGAGAACAAATACTTTCACCCAACACAAAAAAGGGGTTGTTAATCCCTTGGCGGTTAATTGCAAGGATCAAGTCTGATATTGGTAGATAGATAAACAAAAACACAAAATAAAAATAACAGTAAATAAATTGCAGCAAGGTATTTTTTATTTTTATATATGATAAAGATAGACCCGGGGCCATAATTTTCACTAGAGGCTTCTCTCTTGAACATAGCATACGGTGGGTATAAATAAATTACTGTTGGGCAATTGATAGAAAAGTGCAAAGTTATGACGATATTCAAGGCAATGATCATGTATATAGGCATCACATCCGAGACAAGTAGACCGACTTCTGCCTGCATCTACTACTATTACTCCACACATCGACCGCTATCCAGCATGCATCTAGAGTATTAAGTTCATAAAGAACGAAGTAACGCGTTAAGCAAGATGACATGATGTAGACAAAGTAAACTCAATCAATATGAATAAACCCCATCGTTTTATCCTTAATGGAACCAATACAAATATGTGCCATGCCCCTTTCTATCACTGGGATTGAGCACCGCAAGATCAAACCCATCACAAAGCACCTCTCCCATTGCAAGATAAATCAATCTAGTTGGCCAAACCAAACCAATAGATCAGAGAGAAATACAAAGATATAACAATCATGCATATAAGAATTCAGAAAAGACTCAAATAATATTCATGAATAGTCTAATCATAAACCCAACATCGGACCCCAACAAAGACATCGCAAAAGAAGATTACATCGAATAGAACTCCAGGAACATCGAGGAGAACATTGTATTCAAGATCAAAGAGAGAGACGAAGCCATCTAGCTACTAGCTATGGACCCGTAGGTCTGTGGTAAACTACTCACGCATCATCGATAGTGCAGCAAGGATGATGTAGAAGCCCTCCGTGGTCGATTCCCCCTCTGGCAGAGTACTGGAAAAGGCCTCCAGATGGGATCTCGCGAGAATAGAAACTTGCGGCGGCGGAAAAAGTGTTTCGGGTGGCTCTCAGATGTATTGGGAATATTGGGAAATTTATAGCATTGTACTTAGGCCAGGAGGTGCCACGAGGGGCCCACAAGCTAGGGCGCCCCCCTAGGGCACGCCTGGCAGGCTTGTCACTTCCTCGTGGCACTTCAGGTCTTCTCCCGAAGCTTCTAGGGTCCCTTCTGGTCCAGAAAAAAAATTGTCAAATAGTTTCGTGGCATTTGGACTCCGTTTGGTACTGATTTTCTGAAAAGCCAAAAAACAAGCAAAAAACAGCAACTGGCGCTGGGCACTAGTTTAATAGGTTAGTCCCAAAAAATGATATATAATTGCATAATAAACATCCAAGATTGATACTATAATAGCATGGAACAAACAAAAATTATAGATACGTTGGAGACGTATCATTCCCCTTTCCTCTTCCTGCACCACCACCACCTCCTCCACCTTTCCCTTCCACCTCCCATGCGCAGCCTTCCTCGGCCCCGGGTCCCCCTCGATCAAGCCTCCTAACTTCCTCCTGACTCCCACGCGCTTCCACCATTAGGAGAGGCCTGAGCGCGCCTCACCCGCCATCATGCACGTGCCAATGATGCGCTCAGGCCCGACTATTTCGGCAGCTACCAGTCACCGACGAACACCTCTCCGCCTCCTCTTCCTCTCTTCCATCTTCCCCCTTCACCCGCACGCCGCCCGAGCTCGTGGACGAGATCCTGTCTAGCGCCTCTGCCGCCGGAGCCCTGCGTCAACCCGACTCCTCCTCTCCCGCTCACCTAGAACTCCCACCCCCACCCCCCCCCACACACACACACCTTCCGCCAAAGCCCTCCATTGCGTCATCCCCTACACGACACGATGATGTCGTCATGCACCACAGCCAGCCAGCCAGCACGCAAGGATGGCATAGGAGGCAGGAGACTATCCTCGGAGCTGTACCCCGAGGCCAAACATGAGTTCCTCTATGACATGGGATGGAACAGGCTGTTCCTGTTTGGAATCAGTGGCTTGAAGGTGAAATAATTGAATGGAGATTCCTTCTCCTTACGTATGGGAACATCCTTGGCTATTTTTTCTTTAGTCAGCCGATATTCATTGATATACTTTCTATAGATTCATGTGAGTACATATGAGATTCATATTATTTATCCATTCTTTATTTTCTTTGAAGGTTCTGAAGTGGCTATCGACTATATAGCAGTCAACCTTCACTCGGAAAAAGTTCATTTTTGTCATCTTATATGAGCGATCTTGCCCCCTCAATGTTCTAGGCATCTAGGTGGACCTCAATGTTCTAGGCATCTAGGTGGACAATTTTGTTCGTCGTCAACCTCCCTCGGCATAATGGTGCTATCTATTTGCACTACAGCTCTATTGCAGTAGTTATAGATGTTGGCAATTCAAGTCTAACTATAGCGACTATTTTTGTATGTCAGAAAAGTTAGTTTAATCCAGACATAGTTAACTACAAACATCTACGGGAATAAAATCACAACACATCCCCATGTTATCACAGGCTGACTCTTCTGATGTATTTATCCATGGTGTCTATTTATCTTAGGTGTAAAATATATGCAAGGACTTCTAATGTATTTATCCATGGTACATGGCATATTCATACGTATATGTAACTATACTACACGGCTTTAGACAACAGGTATATACATGGCACACACATTTAGGAAGTGTTAAATTTTTGTGCATGAATGTTATATTGAATACATATTGTACAATTGCCTTGAGTAATTTAGCAATTAACCGATGTTGGATTTATGAAAAAAAGGTTGTGTGGTATGAAAGGGGACCATGTAATTCTCATGTAAGAGGTTTCCAGATTCTATACAAAGCTAAGAAAATTATGACCTGAATGTTCCTCTAGAAATTCGTATATAGCAGTTTCTATACAAAGCTACAAAAATCTATATTTCAGTTCAAATTTAGTACGTTATTTGAAGAGCATATAGGACAAAGAAAGTAGATCATCAGCAAATCCCCTTTTCTATGGCTGCTAATAGTCACTCCCTCTTTGCACTTTTCTCCACAATTCCTCCTTTGTTTCTATTCTGATATAACTATTTATATCTTTCTGCTTCCACATGTTCACAATAAACACAAGTATAGCATTTAAAGGTTGATCAGCAAAGCGAGCAAGAAGATCACTAAGGTATACAACTTCTCAGCTGCTCAATCCTCTAGAAAAAAATCAAATAGAAATACCTGACAAAATTGACAAATCGTAAATTAAGTTATATATAGGTGCAGATCCTAAATTAAGCTACTCTCTTCGTAAATGCTAAAGTTTTCCACATGTCACCCTGAGCATACACAAACAAACCATCTTAGCTCTCCGTCCTAGTGGGCTAGGCCTAAATACAAAACACATTTTGGTCTAAAGTAGTCCATGTATGCTACAATGAATTATTTTCAACTCAACATAATCCTCTCCTGCATATTCAAGCTCCATACACCAAATTTAACTGTTTCCTATTTAAATGGTTATTTCTGTTATTTATTCTAAATTTTGCCATGTTGTGATAGAAAAAAGGCATATAGAATAAAATGAACAAACCTTACATAAAAATTTATACAAGTCTAGATCATAAATTTGGTCGCTTGCCTAATCAGTACTTTTGCTTTGAACTACTTGCATTACTGTAACACTCACTATTGATTGATTCCCTATATATAGTGCTATAATGAATCCGGGTAATTTTTTTTCAAAGATGTGTTCAAGGATGATGTGCAGCTCCACATAAGACTATGTGCCACGTGGCACTATCCATTCATTGTTAAACCCCTCTCTCTCTCTCTCTCATAGCCAGACAACCTCCTGAAGCAATAATCACCGCTATAAACCAATGATTTGACACAGAGGTTCACCTAATCATCCACGAGATGAGTGAGGAAAAAGTGGTTCTCTCTTTCCCTAATCACTAGGAAGTCGAACAAGCATTCAGATATGCAGATAAAGGAGACGCTCCCTATGTGAACAATTTGGCATACCGCACTGATCAAAGGATTACAATCTGCACGAAAAGGCTTCCTCTATATAATTCATTGCAACCAGATCTACATACGCCCTAGTTTTAGAGCAAATTATCAGTAGTACTTTAAGTTGGTACTATCTATATTTAACGTACAATATCGGTAAGCGCATCTTTTGAGGACTTTGAGCGTTGATTGGCATGTGTTCACTGCAGTTTTATAGCCGCACCCCGGCCCTAAATACTCCCGAAACGTCTGCCAGTAGCCACCAGAAGCCACGGGAGACTAGAGCTGGCCTAGCTGGTTTTTAGTCCCACCTCGTCGCACGAATTGGCCGCACACCGGCTTAAATTGCCGCGCCGGCGAATGGCAGCAAGCTTCTCTCTTGTTGCATAGGATCAAATCTGGCTATGCGAGCGAGGCAGGTTGACACTTGATTGCATTTCATAAACCGATGATTGTTCATCGGGTGTCACCTTGCCTCGTTCATGTACATTGAATAATCCTGATACAATGAAAGAGATTTTTGAAATTAGGTGCGGCTGGAGATGCTGATAGATATAAGAATTATTAGAAGATCACAAAACACACGATTTCTATGGCGTACCCGTGTGCGTTTTTTTTTTTTGCGTTAATGATGCATAAGTCAATTACCTGTTCGATGTTTCCTAATAAAGCAAGCGTACCATTAACTGAAAAAATCAACTACACGTGTACATTTTTTTGGAGACGGGATCTGCCAATTTTCTCTTTTCTCGCACACGAGTATTTTACGCGCTTCGTCTGTGTTGTGTGTTTCCCCCGCCCAAGTTTCAAGTTTCACAGCGAAATTTTCATTAGGAGCGCGATTTCAGAATTTATTCCTTCCCTCACATCCCCACCCATCAAATTTCCGCAGTATCTCCCCCCACGCCCCCTCCTGGCAGCTCAAACCACCACCACCGCAACCACAGCTTCAACCACATATACGTTCCGCCCGAGCATCGTCGATCCAGTCAGATAACCCACCGATCTCTATCACGGCCACGGCCTGATTGCTTAAATGGCGCCTGCGAAACATTCTCATGCCTCCAAATCCCCACCGCCCCTACCTCCAGAGCATCGCCGCGCAAGCCCAACCACATATCACGTAGAGGTCGAGGAGCTGATGGCGGTTGATGGCACGATGGCTGCTATGTGTGTTTGGCCCGGAGGAACACCTCGCCTCCGCTGCCGCCGACTTGGTGCAGGCTCCGGCCCAGATGAAGTGCCCAGCGACTACCCCCAAGACTTACCAGGTATGATCTGACCAGCTCAATCTTAGCAATACCACTTGCAATGGCTATGTTTTGTACGGTTGATGTATTAAGCATGTTCGTGCCTTATTTATTTCAGTACTGCACACTATGTGATGTTCAGGTATTAGCTGTCCAGCTCAATTTCATCAATACCAGCAACAAACTTACAATACATGACTCAGGACATCACTAGAGATGCTGCCCATTTGCAATTTTTGGTGGATGCTAACCCTGTTGTAGTTAACGTGCCTGTCCATGTACTTACGCAGGGTCATAACGGGCGATGCTGTTGTTTGCCGTCGAGGTTAGCTGCATCCCATGTCTTACAGTATTTTACATCATTTGTGCAATTGCAGTTTAACTTCTAACATTTACTGGTTGCCTGTAGGTACACATGTCAGCGGCACTAATCCACGCTTCGACCCGGAGGAACAGCTCACCTCCGCCACCGCTGACTTTGGGCGGGCTCTGGCCAAGATGAAGTGCCCCAGCAACTACCTCTTAGGACTTACCAAGTATGAACTCACCAGTTCAATCTTACCAATACCAGTTGCAATGGCTATGTTTTGTACGGTTGATGTATTAAGCATATTGTAGTAAACATGCCTAACACGTTTTAGCTATTTTTCCTATCTTTTTATAGACAACTCAGCCATTCTCTACTCTGGCAGCACCTGCCTTGCGATGTTTAATACTGCCAATTGCATTTTTATCAGTACCGGTTTCAATGGTTATTAAGCCTGTTGCAATTAACAGTTGTATCCATTTTTTAATAGTTGTATTTCAATGGCTACAAACTTATAAAACATGACTTAGGATGCTGTTAAGCCTGTTGTAATTAACAGTTGTATCCATTTTTTAATCTTTCCCTTTGCTATCGTGCTACTCTCCGCAATGAAGATATACTAGAGATGCTGCCCATTTGCTATTTTTAGTGGATACTAAGCCTGTTGTACTTAACATGCCTTTCCATGTACTTACGCAGGGCCATAACGGGCGATGTTGTTGTTCGCCGTCGAGGTTAGTTGCATCCCATGTCTTACAATATTTTACATCATTTGTGCAATTGCAGTTTGGCTTCTAACATTTACTTGCTTCTTGTAGGTACACATGTCAGCGGCACTGATCCACTCTTCGACCCGGAGGAACACCTCGCCTCCGCTGCAGCCGACTTGGGGCGGGCTCTTGTCGATATGAAGTGCCCCAGCAACTACCCCTCAGGACTTACCAAGTATGAACTGACGAGTTGAATCTTACCAATACCAGTTGCAATGGCCATGGTTTGTACGGTTCATGTATTAAGCATGTTGTAGTAAACACGCCTAGCCCGTCTTATCTATTTTCCCTACCTTTTTATAGACAACGGGACCATTCTCTGCTCTAGCAGCACCTGCCTTGCGATGTTTAACTCTGTCAATTTCATTTCTATCAGTACCAGTTTCAATGGCTATACTAGGTTGTCTGTTGTAGTAAACAATTCTATCTATTTTTTAATCCGTCCCTTTGCTACTGTGCTACTCTTTCGCAATGAAGATATCACTACAGATGCTGCCGTTTTATTACCATTTGCTATTTTTGGTGGATGTTAACCCTGTTGTAGTTAACATTGCCTTTCTATGTACTTACACAGGGCTACAATCGGTGATGCTGTTGTTTGCCGTCAAGGCTAGCTGCATCTCATGTCTTATACACCATCTGTTCCTAAATATAAGTATTTTTAGAGATTCCAATATAGACTACATACGGAGCAAAATGAGTGAACCTAGATTCTAATCTAAACAATGTCTATAATTCTATATACATCCGTATGTAGTTCATATTGAAATCTCTAAAAATACTTGTACTTAGAAACATAGGTAGTTGTATTTTACATCATTTATGCAATCTCAGTTTAGCTTCTAACATTTACTGATTGCTTGTAGGTACATATATGAGCGGTACTGATCCACGCTTCGATCCCTTTTGCGTATGGGGCAATGAGATATTCATGAACAAGCATCAAGTGAGGAAACTAATAAAGATTATTAAACTCTTTATTTACACTTTGTCCAAGACAACAGCGAACTTTAGGATGGTAAGTAATGTGTTGCCTTTTTCCCCTGCCCACAACAAGTTACTCTATTAGACCTGAGTATCTGATTTTTTTTTCTCTTTTCAGTGGTTTCCGAAGCAATTTACTGATGATTACCTTGCAAACTACATGACCGGAGTGGAGGCAACTAAGGTTAAAGTATATAATTCATGCTACCATGATAATGCTCTAGAAGTCTTTCTGAAGGCGGTGAAGGATAGGCGGACGATCGTCACAAGGGGTTGGACAAAAGTTGTTCATGCCTATGGCATGCAGAAGGGCACATTATGAGCATTCCGCTTCTTCAACACCATCGGTAGCCAAAATGATTTACACTTGTCTCTTCACCTTTACCGCCTCTAAATATTATGGTTCATCATAGTTAATTGTTTTTTTAAAGCAGGCTCACCCTCGGCCTAATAGTTAATTGCTGCCTAACCCTGTAATTACTGAACATATTGTACTGAGAATTTTATTTATGGATTGGTTGTTGAACCATTGTGCTGAGAATTTGAATTCCATGTTTCATATTTCAAAAATTTCAATTCGAATAATAAATTACAGGGAAAAATAAAATTAAACAGGAGCGAATAAAATAATGTGCACACGGTTAGAAAGGAAGCAGCGTGTGCGATAAAAAATAGAGAACAAACGGTTCTTTGACGTGAAATGTTTGCGATGCCTGACGGACGCGCACATGGTTTCGTCTCATATGCGTGTGCGATTCATGGTAATACGGCAAACGTTTCAAACCTGGGTGCGTGTGTGATAGGAATACCTATCACACACAGTTATGAAAATGGACACATCGGCGTCAGTAGAGGCACCGCACACATTTTACATTCTTGAACTGTGTGTGATAACGTACCTATCGCAAACACATCGGTAGATTAAATGTTTGTGATGTCCCCCTTTTTTACATGACTATAACGGCGTAATCGTTTCGGATGTCTGTCGGATCAGAAACATAACGTCGAGATGTAACATGTGGGGCTGGGGCGACTTCTCATACATTAATTCTATGGCGACCGTTAGTAGCCGCTCGCCTATCCCCGACGGTTTTTGGGTCGTGTGGGAAGGACCCCCCCTATCGCACACACTCACTTGGCGACGGTTCAGAATGCCATCACGGAAAGGGATTAAAAACCGTTTGTATAGCACGATACGGTACCAGTGTATGAACACACACGCACACCCTACCCCTATGAGCACCTCCGAGAGACTGAGCCGACATATCATCTTGTGATTGACGAAGTCACCAAAGGCGCCTCGTAGTTGACGGGGACGTCTCCTCCCACTAAACGCGCATTGCCGAAAATCCTGAAATAAATTCAGCAAAAATGCGAGCACCAGGATTTGAACCCTGATGGACTGGACATACCACCGTCCTCCTAACCATCCAACCATAGGTTAGTTCGTCATTGAATATTTTTCTATATCAATCTCTTGTTATCTATCTTTTGACTCAAGAACCGCGCGCTGCTGGCTAGTAATAGCCGCCCTGCTAGTAGTAAGACTCTAGTGGTTGGTGTATTCTATCACGGGAGCTAGCTAGAAGTTTTCGGATAGCAACTTGAGAATCATGTGTAGCAACCAAACTTCGCGACGGTGGCAGGTTGGCAGCACAATGACATCACCCAAAGTGAATCCCTACAATAGGGACAGTTGGATTGGGCATAGGCAATGGTGTATACCAGGCCATGTAGTTCTCAGGCACAAGCCAACAAATATGAGCCACCCGATTAGAAAGATCCAACGGTCCATATTACTTGATACTGGTACACTGTATAGTAGTATAGATGCGAGTTCCTAGTAAACCACTACTTTCATACATTACTCCAAATGAATCCGTCTTTCTAATGAGCGAATCTCTATCGGGTAGGCCCACGATGATAGCCGGCCCAAGTAAGGGCCCAGGTCCAAACACGCTCAGGTCCAGTGCAGCGGTGCCACCAGTCTTGGGCTAGGAGACCTCCTAAACGGCGCTCTCAACGCTGCTTTGTGCTATTGGTGCCTGAAGGAGATGGCTAGGGGGGCGGCCCATGAAAACCTTCGCTCGATCGAACGCGACCTCATGCGAAGCAGTCGTTTGCTCGATCGCATCTCGCTGGTTGACATGTTGACTGGTTGGCCGTTCACTTAAAAACCATTTTTTAAACACGTCAATCTAAAGAGTTCATAAAAAAATGAATGAGAATTTCAAAAAGTTCATAAAAAATTGCAAAAATGAAAAAGTTCATGAATTTCAGAAAACTTCATGAATTTGAAGGTTCAAGAAATTGAAAAAGGTATGTGGAATTTGAAAAAGTTCATGATATTTGAAAAAAGTTCATGAATTTAAAAAAAAGTTCACGAGCTAAGACACACGAATTTGAATTTTTTTCATGAAATTTGAAAAATATTCAAGTATTGGGAAAAAAGTTCATGAATTTGAAAAGTTCACGAAATTGAAAAATGTTCATGAAATTTTAAAATGTTCTTGAAATTTTAAAAAAGCTCACTATGGTTGAAAAAAGTTCATGAGTTACAACACACAAATTTTAAACCAATTTGAAAAAAATTCATTAAATTTGAAAAAGTTCATGTTTTTGAAAAGTTCATGAAATTTGAAAAAAGTCACTAAGATTGGAATTTTTTGCGAAATTGAAAACAAGTTCATGAGCTAAGACACACGAATTTGAAAAAAGTTCAATAAGATTGGAAACAATCTCACGAATTTGGGAAAAAGTTCACTAAGGTTGGAAAAAAGCTAACGAATTTGGGAAAAAGTTTGACGATCTAAGACACGAATTTGAAAAAAGTTCTTAGGTTTTGAAAAATTAAATGGATTTAGAATTATTTTTACAAATTTGAAAAAACTTCATGGATTTGAAAACATCCATGAAATTTTTAAATAGTATTTTAAAAATAATAAAAACAAAAAAGGAAAAATGAAAAAGAAAAAAGTAAGAAAACCCGGCCAAAAAACACATAAAACCAGTAGCAAACAATGACTGGAAGCTACTAGAAGCTTCCAACAACCAGGGAAAAACCCAACCCAAGAGCCAACTTCCTCAGTTGAGCTTCGATTCAAGCGTAACGCTTTGTATGGGCCGGCCCACATATAATCTGTCGAGTGGGAGGTGTGCGCCCTGTATCATTATGACTATAACTTGCGCCACAGGCGCCAAATAAGACATGCTTCGAGCTAGTCAGTGTTCAAATGGTTGCTCATTTGCAGCAGTGGAGACCACTCAGTAGAGGTGGATGCCGAGGCCACTAACCTGATGATCTCCAAGATTCACGCTTCTGCTATCAACTTGGTGCACTCTGCTCTATCTCCGCCCATGTCTAGCTAGTGTCTTTTGTTCTTTATTTTGCTTGATCTGCGTGCCTTAAAGCACTTGCTTGAACTTATTTGTCTGTACTTGACCTGATGTACTTTTGAACCTTGTTTATACTCTGTCGGTCGTTGTTGGATGACGTTGTTGTTATGACTATTTACTTAACAATGTTTGTGCGTTGCAACGGGTTATAAATCTTCGTTTGTGCGTTGCAACGGGTTATAAATCTTCTAGTATGTCGGTTTGTGATTTACCTGTCTATAATAATGCGAATGTGTAAATAAATGAGCATCAAATTCTACCCATGAATTACCTTATATTTTGATCCGCAGTTTGGTAAATAAATTAAAATGAAACTACTTCAGAAGGTAAGTAAATTAAATAGATTTATTATCATATAAGTAAGGTTGGACGAAGGGATGGTGGGAAGAAAGGTGAAATGAGAGCCTTACGTTCTTTTTAAGTAGTAGAGATAAAGCAAGACATGGTGTGGTGTGGATTTTTGGGACATGGGTCTAGGCGCAGGTGATTAAGCAAAAGAATAAGAAAAAGTAAAACTTTTGGTGACAAACATAGTCTACCATAATACTCATGTTTAAAGTTTCAGGACAATGATCTATATTGTATTCTACCAAAACAAAAAAAGTGTTGCTACAAAAACCATAAATGATAGTGTTTATATAGTATTGATTCTATTGTATTTTGCTCGGAATAAGGCGTAAGTCATTTTGTCCTGAAATTTTTACCGTGAGTACTATGCTAGACCATATATGTTGCCAAAAAGTTTCAAGAATATTTTGACTATTTTTACTCTTTTCTTTTTCAATTCAGGTGCATCTAGACTCAGGTTCTGTTGTGTATTTTTGACATGGTATCTTTTATATCTAAAAAAGGAGATTTTGATATGAGTCAGACGCCACTGCCTATTGCCCGGGCCGACGGGTAGCATCGCCCAGACGAAAACCATACCATACGAAACCTCACTCAGAAGTGTAAGCAAAAAATCTCACCTAATTGTCTTTTGTAAATTGTCAAAACCCTTCTCAACCCCTTGGCCAACCACGAAAACAATGTTTCATGTGCGACGTAAGCAACATGTTCCCTCGTCCTACTCACTTTTCTTCAATCAGTTCCGTCAATCCCTGTTGCATCAAAGCTGTTCTTGAGCTTGTCCATGACGATGCAGTTTAGGTATTTAAGAAGTTCAATTTAATTTATGTGACCCTAGGTCACATTCTATCATCGCACTAGTTTTTTTCCTATAGATTATGAATGCTTAGCAATTAAACAAAGTTTGCATTATAGTCATTCATCAATACCTCCCGGAGATTGACAGGGACATCTCCTATCATCATACTACTTGGGTGTATACATTACTCGACGTTTCCACTCTCTCCCGCAACTTTGATTCTGACATTTTACTGAGAAAATTGTGAGAGAACGATGTGTTACATAACAAACGACCGGCCGGGAGATCAAGATCTACAACAATGCAGTTTTACTTTTATTTATATTTTTTGTGAAGTCGACTCCTTACAATCCGATTCATTTAAAAAACAGAAGAGAGCTATCTGATTAATTGCCGGAAGATCATGTGAAAATCATCACAACACGCCTACAAGAGAAGGCACTGCTCCTTTTCGGAAAGAAAAAGAGAAGGCACTCCGGCCTGTTAGATAAAACAAGGATAAACGAGACACGAGAGAGGCACGGATTTTTAAGTGAAAACCCTTGCGGGAGAAAACCACGGACGCACGAAGGCGCAATCACTATGATGGAGGAGTATTACAAGCACGAGACGACAGACCGTCTTAGGTGCGACTACATGGGGTATATATGAGGGGCAACACATAAGAGTCCTTGGAGGACAAGTAAACGAGTTGTACTCGTACGCGTCGACATCAACGGAACGCGGAACGCCCACACCGGTTGAACTACGTCTAGTCCAACACGGTACTAGAATTTGGATCACAATTTAACAATCTCCACCTTGAGCCAAATTCCCTCCACTAGGCGAAGAAAGTAAATAATTCCATCCAAATCAGTATAAACACCTTGTGCGTCAAAGTCCATAGGACTAGTGAGAAATACCAACTAAGCCTGAGCAAAGCTCAAACTTATTGGTAGGAACTGGCTTTGTCATCATGTCAGCAGGATTATCATGAATACTTATCTTTCGTACCTTCAAATTACCTTCAGCAATAACATCTCGAATATATTGAAACCTGACATCAATGTGCTTTGTTCTCTCAGCTTTGTTCTCTCATGATACATTGGATTCTTTGTAAGATATATGGCACTTTGACTGTCAAAAAATACAGTAGGGCAAAATGAATCTCCACAAAGCTCAGCATATAAACCTCTCAACCAGATAGCTTCTTTTCATGCCTCAGAAATAGCCATATGAAGGAAATATGCCCTAGAGGCAATAATAAAGTTATTATTTTATATTTCCTTATTCATGATAAATGTTTATTATTCATGCTAGAATTGTATTGATCGGAAACCTAAACACATGTGTGAATACATAGACAAACACTGTGTCCCTAGTGAGCCTCTACTTGACTAGCTCGTTGATCAAAGATGTTTAAGATTTCCTAACCATGGACATGAGTTGTCATTTGATAACGGGATCACATCATTAGGAGAATGATGTGATGGACAAGACCCATCCGTTAGCTTAGCATAATGATCGTTCAGTTTTATTGCTACTGATTTCTTCATGTCAAATACATATTCCTTCGACTATGAGATTATGCAACTCTCAGATACCAGAGGAATGCCTTGTGTGCTATCAAACGTCACAATGTAACTGGGTGATTATAAAGATGCTCTACAGGTATCTCCGAAGGTGTCTGTTGGGTTGGCATAGATCGATATTAGGATTTGTCACTCCGAGTATCGGAGAGGTATCTCTGGGCCCTCTCGGTAATGCACATCATAAGAAGCCTTGCAAGCAAAGTGACTTAGTCACAGGATGATGTATTACGGAACGAGTAAAGAGACTTGCCAGTAACGAGATTGAACTAGGTATAAAGATACCGACGATCGAATCTCGGGCAAGTAACATACCGATGGACAAAGGGAATAACATATATTGTCATAACGGTTCGACCGATAAAGATCTTCGTAGAATATGTGGGAGCCAATATGAGCATCCAGGTTCTGCTATTGGTTATTGACCGGAGAAGTGTCTCAGTCATGTCTACATAGTTCTCGAACCCGTAGGGTCCGCACGCTTAACGTTCAATGACGATTTAGTATTATATGAGTTATGTGATTTGGTGACCGAATGTTGTTCGGAGTCCTGGATGAGATCACAGACATGACGAGGAGTCTTGAAATGGTCGAGAGGTAAAGATTGATATATAGGACGATGGTATTCGGACACCGGAAGTGTTCCGGAGGGTACCGGGTATATATCGGGTCACCGGAAGGGGTTCCGGGCACCCCCGGCAAAAGATATGGGCCTAATGGGCCAAGAGGGGAAACGCAGCAGCCAGCAGGGGCTGCTGTGCCCCCCATATGGGCCGCACCAGAGGAGAAGGAAAGAGGGGAAGAGAGAAGGAAGGAGAGGGATTCGGCCTCCCCCTTCCTTCCCTCCTCCCTCCTCTTTCCTTCCCCCTCCGGTAAATAAGGAAGGGGGGGCCGAATTGGGATAGGACCCCAAGTAGGATTCCTCCTACTTGGGGCGCTCCATGGCTGTTCCCTTCCCCCTCCCACCTTTATATACATGGGGAGGGGGCCCCTAGAATACACACCAATAACTGTTAGCCATGTACAGCGCCCTCCTCCACAGATTACACCCTCGGTCATATCATCGTAGTGCTTAGGCGAAGCCCTGCGCGGATCACTTCACCATCACCGTCACCACGCCGTTGTGCTGACGGAACTCATCTACTTCCTCGACACTTTGCTGGATCAAGAGTTCGAGGGACGCCATCGAGCTGAACGTGTGCAGAACTCGGAGGTGCCGTACGTTTGGTGCTTGATCGGTCGGAACGAGAAGAAGTTCGACTACATCAACCGCGTTGTCAAACGCTTCCGCTTTCGGTCTACGAGGGTACGTAGACATACTCTTCCCTCTCGTTGCTATGCATCTCCTAAATAGATCTTGCGTGAGCGTAGGATTTTTTTTTTGAAATTGCATGCTACGTTTCCCAACACCATATACTCGGCATCAGTAGTGGAACAAGCCACAATAGACTGCAACGTTGCTCTCCAACTCACAG
This sequence comes from Thinopyrum elongatum, assembly GCA_011799875.1. NCBI lineage: Eukaryota > Viridiplantae > Streptophyta > Magnoliopsida > Poales > Poaceae > Thinopyrum > Thinopyrum elongatum. The sequence goes on from CM022301.1 coordinate 279,067,579, forward strand.
CACAACCACCAATGGTGAAAACATAACTTGTGAGTGATCTTCTCTTATCCAATCAACAAAACCAACAAGTCCATCTCTAGTTTTCCCAAACTGTAAATAAGCATTAGAAGTACCTCGCAAGTACCTGAAAATCCATTGAACTGCTTTCCAATGCTCTTTTTCAGGATTAGTCATGTATCTACTGACAACACTCAATGCATATGATAAATCAGGATGAGAACAAACCATGGCATACATAAGTGAACCAACTGCACTCGAATAGGGAACTCTAGACATGTACTCAATATCGGCATCTGACTTGGGACATAAAGCTGATGATAATTTGAAGTGTGAAGCTAACGGAGTACTTACTGGCTTGGCATTATGCATATTAAAACAACGAAGAACTTTATCAATATATCCTCTCTGACTTAGATATACTTTTCCAGACGGTGTATCTCTGGATATTTCCATGCCAAGTATTTTCTTTGCTGCACCCAAATCCTTCATCTCAAATTCATTACTCAATTGCTTCTTTAGTTCATTAATATCTGACATATTCTTTGCAACAATAAGCATATTATCAACATAAAGGAGCAAATAAATAGCTGAACCATTGACAGTTTTCAAATAAACACAGCTATCATAATTAGACCTTTTGGAACCTTGAGAGAACATAAAAGTGTCAAATCTCTTGTACCACTGTCTAGGGGATTGCTTCAATCCATAAAGAGATTTTTTTAACTTACAGACAAGCTTTCCTTTTCCAGGAATAACAAAATCTTCAGGTTGTTCCATATAAATATCCTCTCCTAATTCTCCATGTAAGAATGCAGTTTTAACATCCAATTGTTCAAGCTCAAAATCATGCACGGCAACAATACTGAGTAAAGTGCGAATAGAGCTATGCTTCACAACAGGAGAAAAGACTTCGTTATAGTCAATACCTGGAATCTGGCTATAACCTTTAGCAACTAACCTTGCTTTATATCTTGTCTCATCATTAGGAGAAATACCTTCTTTTCTTTTGAAAACCCACTTGCAACGAATATGTTTCTTCTCTCTAGGTAATTTTACTAAATCCCAAGTGCCGTTCTTTTCAAGTGATTCCATCTCATCATGCATAGCGGTCATCCAACTGGGTGGAACAATATGCTGATTTGGAGTAGGAGTGACATGTTCATCATCAACGACGGGTTCATCATGTGCATCAACATTTTCATTACCAGATGTATCACCTGAATAAATAACATGCTCCACCTGAACAGTAGGCTCCTGAACAATAGGCTGTTGTTCACTCTCAACAGGAACATTAGTACATGGAACATCATGTAACATAGCAGATTCATTAAAGATAACATTTCTGCTAATAACAACCTTCTGGGTTTCAAGATTCCACAATTTAAAACCTTTAACACCAGATTTATAACCAAGAAAGATGCACTTAACAGCCCTAGGCTCCAACTTTCCATTATCAACATGATTATAAGCAGTGCAACCAAAAACTCTCAATTGTGAATAATCAGCAGGTGAACCAGACCATACCTCAATTGGAGTTTTCTTATTAAGAGCAATAGGTGGTGAACGATTGATGAGATAACAAGCAGTGGAAGTGGCCTCAGCCCAAAAACACCTATGCAAACCTGCATTGGACAACATACAATGGGCTCTGGAAATAATGGTCCTGTTCATACGCTCAGCAACACCGTTTTGTTGAGGAGTATAAGGAACGGTGTAGTGTCTGACAATGCCTTCAGACTTGCAATAATTCTTACATTGCTTAGAACATAATTCCATACCATTATCAGTGCGAAGTATTTTTACCTTCTTTTCAGTCTGCCTTTCAATCATAATCTTCCACTCCTTAAAAACTAAGAATGCTTCATATTTATGCTTCAAGAAATAAGGCCAAACTTTTCTCGAATAATCATCAATAATAGTCAGCATGTAACTAGCACCACCTAGTGACTTTCTGCGAGATGGTCCCCATAAATCAGAATGCACATAATCAAGAATACCTTCGGTTGTATGAGTCGAAATGTTGAACTTCACCCCCTTGTGCTTGCCGAAGATACAATGCTCACAAAATTTCAGTTTACCAGTTTCATATCCATCAAGAAGACCTCTCTTATTTAACTCTGCCATACCAAGTTCACTCATATGTCCAAGACGCATATGCCAAAGGTTAGCAGCATCACAATCAGAATTCTTTGAAATAACTGGAGTAGTGTTACCTGAAATGGTAGAACCTCGAAGGTAATAAAGACCATTGGTTGAATTTAAGTCACCTTTCATCACAATAAGGGAACCTTTGGTGACTTTCAAAACACTATCTCCACCTGAATATTTATACCCCTTTGCATCAAGGGCACTCATAGAAATAAGATTTCTCTTCATCTTCGGAATATACCGAACATCTGTCAAAGTTCTGATTGTGCCATCAAACATCTTGATTCGAACAAAACCTATGCCTTCAATCTTGCATGGTGAATTATCAAAACCCAAAACGGAACCAGCAGCAGTAGTAGAATCAAAAGTAGTAAACCAATCTCTATGCGGGCACATATGAAAAGTACATGCAGTGTCAAGTACCCACTCATCATTGGTCTCAGCACATCCAGCAATAACAACAAGAGCATCATCAGAATTATCATCACAAGCAACATTAGCAGAATTTTCACCTTGTTTGTTACCTTTCCTCTTTTCTTTATTCTGCAACTTGAAACATTCTGAGATGTCATGCCCGTCTCTCTTGCAATATCTGCAATATTTCTTGTCTCTGGATTGCGACCGACCCCTATAGTCGTTCTTACTTTTGCCTCTGTTTCCATTATGTGAGTTCTTCTCCTTTGTCCTGCCACGAACAGATAATCCCTCTGCTTGGGATGAACTTGAACCATCATAAGGTACCATTAATTTCATCTTCTCCTTAGAGTTCAAAGCTTTATAAACTTCATTAAGTGTGAGAGTATCACGACTGTATAATATGGTGTCTCTAAAATTGGTATAAGAACTTGGCAGTGAACAAAGTAACATTAAAGCAGTATCTTTCTCTTCATACTTAACATCTATTGCAGCTAGATCGGATATGATCTCTTTAAATTCTGAAATATGATTCAAAACATTAACCCCCCCCCCCCCCTCGGGTAATCTGTGCAGGAATAATTTTTGCTTCAGATGCATCTTGCTGGTGAGTTCTTTAGTCATGCAAATCCCTTCCAGCTTTAACCATAGAGCGGCGGCAGTTTTCTCGCTCAAAACTTTCTGCAAAATATTATTATGCAAATGAAGTTGAATTTGGAACAAAGCCTTACGGTCAATTCTTTTCTCCTCATCAGTCCAGTCCTGAATTCTATTCTTCCCAAAACTATCCAGTGCTTCATCATAGTCGGCCTGTGCCAACAACGCCCGCATCTTTACTTGTCATAGGGTAAACCTTGTGTCATGGTCCAGCAACGAAAGATCGTACTTCATGAATACCATGAGTCGATAAAATCTGTGTAAACAAAGTAGTACAAGCCGGAAGACAAAATAATTTTTGCTAGAATTAATATTGCGGATAAAAACAGAGTAAATAGCACCTGGAAGTAATATGTGCTCTGTAGCTTCATGTGACCTGCTCGTAGTAACAGGGCCGCTTGAGAAATCAATTAGATCTCGTAAACCGTGCAAGCAAGCACTTTCAACTAGCACTTGATCGTGAGTTCCTTGGCGTGACTAGCAGCAACAGTGAACGATGGAACGCGTGAGTAGTACCAGCGGCAGCAACGTCTGAATCCCTTCGGACTTGAAGCTTGTACGTGGAGGCACGGCAAAACACCTCGGGACTTGAACGAGCAGCAGCACAACTCGGCGGAACTCTCGACGACTTGGTCAAGAACGGCTGCAGCGGCTCGGCTTTTCACAGGCGTAGCACCCCTGAGCGGACTTCGACTCTGGAACGGACAGCTGCAGCCGCGGCGTACAACAGCTGGTAAGAGCAACTCCAACGGACCGATCCTAACGGACGGCGCATTTGTCCGCTTTTTGTTCATTTGGATTGGCCGCCCGTCCGGCGTCCGCCCCTGTTTTACATTTGGGTCGGCAGTGCGTCCAACGCGCCGACCCATTTCATGTCCGCATTCAATTTTTTTAAAAATGCCCGCGGCGATAGATCATGCCAGCGGCCATGTCTCATGCCGGCACCATGCCAGCGCCGGCATACAATGCCGGCTTCAAAAAGTATCACCACACAGTTCATGCTGGCGCACTCGCCAGCGGCCGGCACACATGCCAGCACACAAAAAGGGGTGTGACTTGAGTTCGACCACGCCATCGCGGCCCTCTGGTCATGCCAGCACAGAAGCCGGCATACATAAAAAGGGAAGGCGCTCGCCACCATGAGATCACTCATCGGTGAACTTGAGCATGTCGGCCTGCATCTTCTCGAACCACGGCCCCTTCCTTGGCGACACGGTGTTGAGATCCACTTTCATGATCTCCACCCTGGTCATCATGCTCGCGAGAGCCACTTCTTTCGCCTTCGTCTTGGCGTTGGCGGCCTCGATCTCTATCATCTTGGCTTGCATCTCCGCCTCCATCTCAAGCATCTTGGCTTGCTTCTCCGCCTCCATCTCAAGCCTACTCCTTTGGATCTCCATGAAGGCATTCATTTGCTCTTCTTTGAAACGCCGGCACTCCTCCTCCCTTGAGTCCTTCTTGTTCATCATGCCCTCCACGCTTGCGATCAAGGCGTTCGATGCCGTATCCCGCTTGTCCTCCTTCTTGGAGTTGGTCTTCCCCCGTGGGCGTGCCGGCTCGCCGTCCCCAACCTCCTCCACGGCTTTCTTCCCCCCACGCGCCTTGAGGGCGGCATATTGCGCCTTGAACTTCTCCTCGTCTTTGATGACCCTAAAGCAATCGGAGAGGTTGAAGCACTTGCCATTGTATTGGACCTTGAATGCCTCCAAAGCTTAAAACGCCTACAAATGTATTTCATGCAAACATATTGGCAAACAGTATGCAAATGAACACGCAAGCATAAACTTGAGGACACAAAAGAGGGCGGCTTGCTAGCATACCATGTCTTGCATGCTGATGCCGCTCACGGGGCGGGCCTTGACGCTCTAAAGAGTGGCACAAAACTTGTTGCACTCTTGTTGGATCACCCTCCATCGCTTCGAAATAGACACCCACCCGCACGTGCTCACGAATTGGTAAGGCGGAAACTTCTTGCGCTCATGAAACTCCCGGTGGACACGAATCCAAAAAAGTGAATGCTTTTGTTCGGCGCCCGTCTTGGGGTCTTGTCCAATGTCTCGCCAACACTTGCAAAGAAGCTTGTCCTCGGCCGCCGTGTATACCTTCGTCCGCTTGCTCTTGCACTTCGGCTTCGGCCCGGCGGCTTGGTTGGCGAGCTCGTCCTCGAACAAAGTCTCCACTTCGATGTCGCACTCGTCCTCTTCCTCTTGCCCGTAGTCGTCCGGAAACTCATGGTCAATTGGGAAGCCATCCAGGTCCAAGCCGACCTGATCACGCATGAAGGCCGCCTGATCGGGATCATAGCCAGCGGCCAGCGTGAATGCCCCGCGGCCGTCCTGGCTCTGTGTCTCGTCGGGATCGTAGCCAGCGGCCGGCGCACCGCCCTCGAAGATGAGGTTCTGCATGTAGTCCTCGTCACCGGTGGCCGGCATTCCATCGAACAGGTTGCGGGCGTCCGGCAGCATGTCGGCCGCCATCTGCCGCGCGCATTTCCTCGCGCCTCTGGATGACGAGCCATCGGCCACCGGTGTGGCGTTGAGGTCGATGGGCGAGGGCGCAGGCGTGGAAGGCGCCACCACGCTCATGTCGGGCGAGAACTCCCCAGAGAGGCGGGAGGTCTGCGGGTACACGTGGAAGCCGGGCATCGGCGTGCAAGCCGACGCGCGGGGCGAGTCGGGCAGCACCATCCGAGGGAACGTGGATGAGCCGATGCTGGCCGCGGCCACGGCAGCGTTGACGAGGCCGTGCTGGCTAGGGTTTAACCCTAGCATATAGAGCGCCTCCCTCGTTGCCGCGGCGACGCGGGCGTTGGTGACCTCCTGCTACGCAGCGGCGGCGACGGCGGCAGCCGCGACGGCTTCATCCCTCGCTTCCGCGGCGTGCCTCCGGCCCTTCCTCTTGGCCGACTCCCTTGCCCGCTGTTCGGGCGTCAGTGCCTTCTTTGGCTTGGCTGCGGCGGCGGTCTTGCGGGGGGCGCGAGGCTTGCCTTTGCCCGAGGGGGCGGTCGTCATGCCGGACGAGGCGAGGGAGGCGAGGCCGGCGGCGGCGTCGAGGTCGAGGTCGTCGTCCATGGCGGGGGTGGGGCGGGACCGCGCGCGGGTGGGAGGGTTTTGGGGAAATGGTGGAGGCTGCCACCGACCAGCGGGCCCGGGGGGAGGAGTAGGCGCGCGCGCGCGTCCGTCTCGTGTCCGCGCCGACGCAAATCCGGCTCAAAAATGGGCCAGGAATGGGTCGGCATGCGGACGCCAAACGGACGCGCGCGTTGGGCTGACTTTTGTGTCCGCGCCGACTCAAATGGGCGCCAGCGGACGAAATGGGTCGCCCCGTTGGAGTTGCTCGGAACCAATTTGCGATCGGACTGGTCGCTCGGCGGCGGCGGACAAAACACCAACCCTAACTCTCGTCTTAAATCTCATATCTGTAAACTTGGTTCTATATATCATTTGTTAGATAAAACGAGGATAAACGAGACACGAGAGAGGCACGGATTTTTACGTGGAAACCCTTGCGAGAGAAAATCACGGACGCACGAAGGCGCAATCACTATGATGGAGGAGTATTACAAGCATGAGACGATAGACCGTCTTAGGTGCGACTACATGGGGTATATATGAGGAGCAACACATAAGAGCTGTTTTTTTTAAATAATACATTTTTTTAATTAATTTTCAGAAATAATACACAAAACTTTTATTTTCTGAAAATAATACGGCCTCGGCTTGGGGCAAGACGACTAGGACTAATCGTCTTCCTAGTAGATGATTAGGGTCTAGTCGTCTCACAGCAAGCCGACTAGGCAGTTCGGCACAGAAGTAGCTCTAGTCGTCCTGCTTGAATTCTAGTCGTCCTCCCTGAAGATGATTAGTTCCAGTCGTCCTCCCTGAAGATGATTAGTTCCAGTCGTCCTCCCTGAAGATGATTGGAACCCTTTCCCGCCATCTTCCTTCCCACTATCGTCTTTCCCGCCAACTTCTTTCCCGCCACCCCTTCTGTTCCCGCCATCTTCCTTCCCGCCATCATCTTTCCCGCCATCTTCTTTCCCGCCATCGTCTTTCCCGCCAACTTCTTTCCCGTCACCCCTTCTGTTCCTGCCATCTTCTTTCCCGCCATATTTCTCTTCTTGACTTATAAAACCCCCCTCCCATACAGAAAGGTTGGTTAGTAGTGCATTTTAGTCTCGTCAAGATGTCCAATTATCCTCATTATCCTTTCGATCGTAGTTTCCATCCGAGTATGTCAAAATGTCTTCTGAGGTTAGCCAGCAATTTCAAGATAGACAATAGGATAGTTCAATGGGACGAACTTATCAGTAGTGACACCATACTAAATGAGTTGGCTCACGCATTAAGTAGGTGTGGGTGGCCTGCAAGGACCTTTGAGGAGATACGGAAAGAACTTCTCAGGTTGCATGTAAGGTGGAAGAAGCAACAGCATAAGAGTGCAACTTTCCTACGGATTGCAGCAGAGCATACTTTTTTATGGACTGACGAAAGCGAAGACGAAGACGAAGACGATATCTTCATGCCGAGCAGCAAGGCCAAGACACCAGCATCGTCGAAGGGCAAGAGTGACTCATCGTCGAAGGGCAAGAGTGCCTCATCGTAGAAGGGCAAGAGTGCTGCATCGACGGAGGATGACGATGATGTCTTCATGTAGTTTGTATGTTGTATTATTAAAGCTAAGTTGTACCATTTAATTCTAATGTACATGTATCTTAATTATCTCTAGCAGTCTCTCCTGAAATGTAACTCTTTAGAAATATGTCTCTCGCATACATCGGTAGAATATGTCGCTCGCACACATAGATAGATATAAATTCTGTCGCATACATAGGTAGAATAAGTCCCTCGCATACATAGATAGATATAGTGCTAGACAAGCATCAGCCACGTCGACGGCCACGTCGTGGAGGTGGTGGAGGCGGCGGCGTCCACATATACCTGTGGGGTTCCCCAACATTACGGGGAGGAAGCTCAGACCATTCTTGGTCATACTGTGTTTCCTGTGTGGGAGGTGGTGCAGGAGTCGTATACGTGTCCATCCACTCGTTGTGCTATGACAAGAAATCATGTGTGTTGTGACCACCATCATAGTCACTGTCCCACCCAGATCCGGACATAGACGCGTCATGTCCATACGCCTGATATCCATAGGATCCTGCTGGATGGAGGAACATAAGTAATGACGAAATACATAGGCCCAATCGATATTTCGAAGAATTAATATGAAGAAACATACTTGTAGGCGGTGGTTGCATCACGAATCCCGGTGTGGGACCTTGCTGCTAGGGTCCTGGCCGAAACACGTAGCCAGACGTGGGATTCGGCTGGTGCTGCCACGCCGAACTACCAGCCTGGTCGGGAGGTGGTGGCCTGGCCGTCCACTGCTCTGCTAGACGTGGACGCGGCTCATGTTGGTGATGTGTGGGTTCGAGCTGACCAGTCGAGTGATGCGGCTGGTGTGTGCAGTGACGCGGGGGCCATTGTAGGGGCTGCTGGTGAAGAACGTTTGTACTGCGTGTGGACGTAATAGCCCGACACACAGATCGTAGCCTCCCCTCAATGCGCGTCATCCAGTTCTGGACCTGAGCCCGATGAACCATTAGAGGTGCAGACAACAGTGAACGCTGAAAGGTGGACACCTCCTCGCCAAGTCCGCGAGTCAACTCAGCCTGAAATTGTCAGGATGATTATTAGGTATGCATGACAAAGTATATACGAACTACTTGCATTATATAAAGAGAATATATCTTACCGTGTGCTGCCTAGAGCCCGAAGTATCATAGCTCGGATACATATCCGCCGTAGTAGGGGCAGGTATCTCATCTGGGTGAGTGTGATGAATGATGCATAACCGTGTTCCGGTCATGTACCGCTGCAGATAGAGATTGAATTCATCCATTTCAAAGTCGTGATTCTCGTGCCACAGATGTGTGCTCGCAGTCTCCCATTGTGTAACGTACGGCTGAACCCTAAGTAGCCACTCAGTAGAAGTCCTGTTAATCCCTTTCTTTGTGATCCTAAAATTTTGGTGTTTGTAGAACAATTAACTAACTGCTTAACTATGGACAATTGTGGAGGACAATGCAATATTCAACAACCATCGCGTACCCATGGATGTCTCCTTGCAGTGGGGCCTGTGTAGGGGGAGGTGTCTCCAATTGCAGAAGACTAAATTGCCTCGTAACCCTCTGCTGGGCCATCTCCTCGACGAAGACATCGAAAATGATCTTTGATTTCGGCATCCAATAATCGGCATCTCTTGTGCTAATCGGCATCTCTTGTGCACAGCACGGACAAACCGCCGGGGTATCTTGCATCTATGGCTTCTTGCGTGTACGGCTGCCAGATCACCCCAGTGTACGCATCAAACTGCTCGTTTAATGTCGTGTAAGCTCGTCTGGTCTGATCACCAGCATTGCGTCTCTGCAGAAAACAAAAGTTAGATTGAACCATAGTGTACATAAAGAACAAAAGTTAGATTGAGACATACCCTGCGACGTGTCCAACACAGACCGAAGGTAGGCATGTCGATGCCGTCAGCATCAAACATGGTATCCATAGGCTTGTCAACACGTACGTCCGGTCATCCTACGGAGAACCTCTCCCACGACCACAGTTGTAGAAATAGAGGGCATCCAAGAAGGGCTGACGTGGGTGATGTAAGCTGGCACGCGTTGCACATAGCTCGTTATGTATACGCTAAGACAGCCGAACCCCAACTCCTCTGTGTGATCTGATCCGGCGTCTCAGTGCTCGCGATCTTCAGTGCAATAGGGATGTAGCTTGCGCTAATAGTGTTGACATGGTTCTCTGTGAACATCACCTTGCCGAGAAGCCACAGTGTATATGCCTCCAGACTGCGAGTGATCTGTGTCGCATTCAACGGGACCCTTGGATACCCCGGGAACTTCTGGATCTGTATTGAGCAAACAGAGTATTAATACATAGCGAAGGTATTTTATGTAAAACCAGAGGCACGACAACTGACACTTATGCGGCAAGGGAACTAACCTGGAAATGGCGCAACCATTCATACTTAGGTCCGTGATTATCCGATGTCAACGCCGGAGCACGGTCATAAATGCCCGTGAAACGTTGTGCAATACCAAGCTGCCAATCAACCGGTGCCTCCAACGGTCCTATGGCATGACCTAGCAACGGTAGTCCCAGCAAAAGGGACACATCCTGGAGAGTAGGAGCCATCTCTCCCCAGCGGAAGTGAAACGTGTGGGTCTCAGGTCTCCACCGGTCCACTAAGCATGTGAGCAAAGAGGCGTCGATGGTGAGGCGTTTGGAGGTCTCCGTGGACTCAACCAGACACGCAAAAGGTAAAAGGCCAGCCCATTTCAACCTGCATGTCAGGACAAATTAGTTAGTGTGTCCCATTAATATACATGCTTGAAGGAAATAACTAAAGCACGTACCGCTGAACCCATCCCTCGTGTATCTTCCAGTCTTCCTTTTGAGTGCGAGTGACCAGCGCCTCAAGCTTGTGCTCAGAACCTATCACAGCACGATGCTTTCTATCAATGTCCGCACTAAGCAACCCCATTCCCGCCATTCCTGCATATACAAATTTCAAACATAGTGCCACACTGAATACAAATTTCAAACATAGTGCCACACTTAATACAAACTTCATACATAGTACCACACTTAATACAAACTTCAAACATAGTGCCACACTTAATACAAATTTTAAACATAGTGTCACACTTAATACAAATTTCAAACATAGTGCACACTTAATACAAATTTCAGACATAGTGCCACACTGAATACAAATTTCAGACATAGTGCCACACTTAATACAAATTTCAAACCTAGTGCCACACTTAATACAAATTTCAAACATAGTGCCACATTTTATACAAATTTCAAACATAGTGCCACACTTAATACAAATTTCAAACTTAGTGCCACACTTAATACAAATTTAGAACTTAGTGCCACACTTAATACAAATTTAGAACTTAGTGCCTAGCTTCTGCCTCTCCCTCTTCCTCCTCTTCCTCCTCTTGCTCTTGCTCCTCGTCCCCGGTTCCCTCGTCCATGTCCAGTACCACTGGCAGTGACGAAAGTGGGACAATTAGTGTCCCTATGCCCAAATTCATTGCATAAAATGCATTTCATAGTGGCACCTCCCGCTTCAGATTCATCCATATCATTCCGGATGCGCCGACACTGTCGCCTACCTCTACTTGTATGCATATTCTCTGGGTCTGGAATATACCGCCTTTCAACAGGATTAACGGTGTTGAAGTTACCCATTGAGCGAAATCCCTGCAACTCACCTGGAGAGTAGGAGCCATCTCTCCCCGGCGGAAGTGAAACATATGGGTCTCAGGTCTCCACCGGTCCACTAAGCATGTGAGCAAAGAGGCGTCGATGGCGAGGCGTTTGGAGGTCTCCGTGGACTCAACCAGACGCGTGAAAGGTAAAAGGCCAGCCCATTTCAACCTGCATGTCAGGACAAATCAGTTAGTGTGTCCCATTAATATACATGCTTGAAGGAAATAACTAAAGCACGTACCGCCGAACCCATCCCTCGTGTATCTTCAAGTCTTCCTTTTGAGTGCGGGTGACCAGCGCCTCAAGCTTGTGCTCAGAACCTATCGCAGCACGATGCTTTCTATCAATGTCCGCACTAAGCAACCCCATTCCCGCCATTCCTGCATATTCAAATTTCAAACATAGTGCCACACTGAATACAAATTTCAAACATAGTGTCACACTTAATACAAACTTCAAACATAGTGCCACACTTAATACAAATTTCAAACATAGTGCCACACTTAATACAAATTTCAAACATAGTGCCACACTTAATACAAATTTCACACATAGTGCCACACTTAATACAAAGTTCAAACATAGTGCCACACTTAATACAAATTTCAAACATAGTGCCACACTTTATACAAATTTCAAACATAGTGCCACACTTAATACAAATTTCAAACTTAGTGCCACACTTAATACAAATTTAGAACTTAGTGCCACACTTAATACAAATTTAGAACTTAGTGCCTAGCTTCTGCCTCTCCCTCTTCCTCCTCTTGCTCTTGCTCCTCGTCCCCAGTTCCCTCGTCCACGTCCACTACCACTGGCAGTGACGAAAGTGGGACAATTAGTGTCCCTATGCCCAAATTCATTGCATAAAATGCATTGCATAGTGGCACCTCCCGCTTCAGATTCATCCATATCATTCCAGATGCGCCGACACTGTCGCCTACCTCTACTTGTACGCATATTCTCTGGGTCTGGAATATACCGCCTTTCAACAGGATTAACGGTGTTGAAGTTACCCATTGAGCGAAATCCCTGCAACTCACCTGTCAAGGTATTGAGGACGGACTCTTTTAGAAAATATGGAGATACGAACGATATTGCGTCCATTCCAAGCTGCCCGTAAGCAGCAAGTACATGGGAGCATGGTAGGTGAAGCAACTTTGGTTTGTTGCATGTGCACTCACACGTTGGCCAGACTTCATTTCCAATTTTGACCTCATGCGTCCTCAGCTCATTTGCACAGCCGAATTTGTTGTTAGCTAAGCGGACCTCAAACCTTCTTTCTTGATTACCAATGGGGACTACAGTGTGCGACCTAGCTTTTTGCATCTTTTCTTCCATGTACTTCATAATCCTTTCATAGTAACGTGTGCTTGGGTTGTTCAAGATATGTTGCTCTGCTTTTTGACGTCTATCTCTGAAATACTTCACGGTGCCATAGAAAATACCCTCAATGATGGCTATAAGCGGCAATGCACGGTTTCCTCTGAGGACAAAGTTGTATGTTTCTGCGATATTGGTAGTCATGACACCATACCTTGCTCCATGTGTGTCATGCAACAAAGACCACCTCTCCCGAGGCTCATGCTCTATCCACTGCTCGAAGGTTTTAATCGACCTCCCGAGCCTTCTCCTAGTACCAGGTGGGTCAAATCCTGGCAAGTCACAAAGCCCGACAGGCTCCTCCTCCACGGCCGCTGTTCCAGTTGCTAATTGTGTTGCTATTGCTTCAACATGTGCTCTCACCGCTGCATCTCTTGCAGCTTTTCTGTCCCTAACGTGTCTCTGCGTGCACACATTAAGTCTGTCACGTATCAAATTGTACTTCCATAGCTGGTTCTGCTTGCAGAGTTTTTTGAACAGATTCATCAGGTTCTTATTTCTGAACTGCGAGAAGAAATTAGCCCCCAGATGGCGCATGCACCAACGGATCTGCAAGTCCTGCCATGGAGTTTGTTCCTCAGGACCAGGGTTTGTCAGTATCTTTATCGCACTGAGTATACCTGCATGCCTGTCATGAAGGATGCAAACATTGGGCTTATCCTTCACAACTGCTACTTTCAATTGCTTGAAGAACCATGTCCAACTTTCAATGTTCTCACTCTCCACAAATGCAAAAGCGAGTGGTACTACTTGATTTTGTCCGTCTTAACCAATGGCTGTCAGGATCTGACCCTTGTACTTGCGAGTGAGAAAAGTGCCATCTACACATATGACCGGTCGGCAATGCCTGAAAGCTTCGATGCATACACCGAAAGAGAAGAACAGTCGATGCAGCACCCTCACAGTTGGGAACTCTGGCATGAAGAGGTCTTGGATGTCGACATAGGTGCCAGGATTCCGGACCTGCAGCGTGTGGAGGAGCCGGACAACAGAGTCATATGCATCAAAAAAAGAACCAAATCTGGCCTCAAGCGCCCTATGCTTAGCCCTCCAAGCCTTGCCATAAGAAATTCTGTATTTGAACCTGACGAATACTTTTTTCTGGATAGCCTTCACTTCCATCGCTTTGCACTCCACTATCTCGTTGTAAAGCAACCAAGCAATAAGCGTGGATGAAAGGTTGGCATGATCTTGAGGGATGCATGGAATAAGACATGTGTGCTGAACTAGGTCACGGATCACCCAACTTGTGCCATACTTAGGGAGATAGCCATGCACCCTGGCGGGACAATCTTCGTTCTTGCAATTGTCAAGTATTTCTGACTTGACACCTCAGCTGTGAAAACCCTTTGTGTGGACATTGCCCATTGAATGATTGCATCCTTCAGAGCGTTCTTGTTGGGATACATAGCACCCGTCGCAATGTTATTCTGGTGATATCGCCAGGCAGAATCATGCCCATCGTTCACGGTCATTGCTGATGAGAAGTCATGATTCCATGATGCAGGATTCGGCACATCCTCTGCGTTCTCTTCTTCATCAGACTCGTCGGAATCATCGGCATAACCGATGTCAACATTTGTATTCTCATCTTTCATCTGGTTCTGCATGTGCCCATCTACCTCGTCACCGTCCACCTCCCCACTGTAATAATCTTCGGCATTTCCTCCTTGTACCTGACTACTCTGCCCTTGTTCGTAACCATCATCTCCAGCATTTGACATTGAGTATTGCATCCCATCACTGCTTTGCCCAGGATTGTAACCACCATCGCCTTCAGGTGCAATTACCTCCTTCACAACGGGAAGCACTAAGGCACAAGGATTGCATCCCCTGGTTTCGCAACCTTGTAACCAGCGCACCCACTGAGAGGTCCGCTCTATTGGTCTCAAATAGAATAAAATGTTTGTACTTGACCGGGTCCACAATGCATGAACACCCACGGTGTGCGTTTCAGTATTCAGCCCTAAATATGTTGTCAACCATTCTTTCAACTGACTAAGAGACCATGTTTGAGGGGGGGGGGGGGTCAGTGGCACCTCTATGTGCTCAAATTCACTCAGATCAACCCCAATCTCATTTGTTTGGACAGTACCAGGACCATAGTAAAATATGAATGTCACTACATCGGACATCTCGGCTCACCTATAAAATTATTTAACATGGACAGACAACTGTTAAACAGCATGGCAAACTAAAAATATTCACACTCCTAAATATTTGACAAGTACATATATTACGTAATATTAACGGAGGAACTAAAAATATTCACACTCCTAAATATTTACTAAACTAAATATATTACGGATATTACCGGAACAACTTCAAAAATTGATACAACTACATGTTTGACATCTAAATATATTACGGATAGTACCGCAGCAACTAAAAAAAACTGACAGACCTAAATATTTGACATCCACATATAATACGAAATATTACCGGAGCAACTGAATATATTCACACAACTAAATATTAGACATCTAAAAATATATCGGTTACTACCAGAGCAAATAACATCTATCAGAGAAAATGTCTGTTAAATTATACCCTTGAAGCGTGCGAAGCAACGATGACGAACGGCGGACTTCAATCACCGGAGCCGGAGCTTCACCTCCACCACACTGCTGCAGCTTCACCAGTTCATCTCCACCTCCACCACCTCCACCAAAATGCTCACCACCACCTCCACCAAAATGCTCACCACGACCACCACAAGCTAACCCATCACTAGATCGAGGTCTCACTTGCCTCCCCCAACTATCTACAACGTATCTACGGTGGAAAATCGGGAAAAAAATGGCTCAGTTTGGTGTACAAATGGGTTAGTTTTCGAGTGGGAAAGAGAAGAGATGAAGAACACCAGGAAAGAACACAGGAGGATAAGGGAAGGAGGAGGAAGAAAGGAGCGTCGGTGGGGCGCTGGGACCATGTCGTCCAGCAGGTGGACGATCGTCCTGTAGATGGACGACAGGCCCGTGTCGCCTGGGCCCCGGGCAACGACAGCCCATGCCGGGACGAGGGGGGGCAGTGCGACGTGGCCGCGCCAATCGCCGGGCGCCACGTGGAAGATTGGCCACCTGTCGTCCTCCCATACGGCGACTCGGTCCAGTCGTCTAGCAGGAGAGCGACGGGCTCCACTCGTCCACCCGCAGGACGAGGCCGTATTATTTTCGAAAAATATCAAAACAGTGTATTATTTCTGAAAATTAATAAAAAAATATATTATTTAAAAAAATTAGCCACATAAGAGTTCTTGAAGAACAAGTAAACGAGTTGTACTCGTACGCGTCGACGTCAACGCAACGCCCACACCGGTTGTACTATATCTAGTCCAACACGGTACTAGAATTTGGATCACAATTTAACACGGCCAACCCGACTATCCACAACCCCCGTACACACAACAATATCAAGGTTGCCTAGAAAATGTCATTGTCATCACTCCTCTCCGAGCAAGCGATCCGACTCCGCCATGGACAACCAACCAAGAACCCTCAGGCCAACCAACGCATTTGAGCCATGTCGACCTACGCCAAACAATCGACCAAATGTGTGAAGGATCAGGCAACTCCGACTTCAGACTTCGGTGACGAGCCACACATAAGAAAAAGAAACGCCATCCGAGGCAAGGCCATGCCACCATCATCATTGCCACAAGAATCACAACACCATCCGAGAAGAGGCCACTGCCCCGCCATCCGCACCACCTCAACCAAGCACTACCACAACAACAAGGTGGCTCTGAATCAGGCCAAGCGGTCGTCGTCGCCGCACAAGTCGCCAAACACCAGACCCTCAATATGAGGAAGACGGACACGGCGGTGATAAGGGCTCACAATGCAGTCTAACTCAATTGGTTGTGTACCTGTGTTAAGCGTATGTTAGGCTACCTCATGCCATAACCAAATTAGCACATATTGCTGGCCATGGCCATCGCCCATCGCTGTCTTCCTGTGGCTGACGAAAAACGCGAGACCAGAGTGACCCTGCGTCTTCTCGTTTTCCCCTACGTGTCCACCCTCGCTCCGCCAAGCACGCAGGCTACTGCGTAGGCCGGCTGGACAGGACAGGAAGCAAATCACGGCGTGGACAAATGCCGCCGATTTTGATGTTAACTCGACGACAAGACAAGCGAACACCTAAACCTCAAGCAAGAAACTGCGGTGGCAAAATGGCTCTTTTGCTCCTCTCTCTCCTCTGTCAGAAACTTCTTCTTCTTGGCTTAGCAAGTTCTTCGTCACGAACTGAGAGCTGTATCTGTTTGTGGCCTGGGCTGAGGAGCCAACATGATTCCGAATGTGATCAACGAAGCTGTGGCATTCATCAGTTTGCAAAGCCTCTTGAAATTGGCAGTGAAAATTAGTAAAGAAAACTATCTTCTGATGACCGAATTGTAGGGGACATTTCGCTAAATTTTAGTTTTGGCCAGATTCTTTCGGCCACACTAAGCAACGGTATAAAGTGAACTTGTTTTGATTGATGCTAATAATGCAGGAACATAAACAACGAAGGTTCTTCTTCTGTCGCGAATCATCGACTACTAATCAGTTCATGTTATGTGAACCTCAGCTAGTACTAGAGTACTCCATCGAACAGAGAAGTTTATTTACAAACTCTTTCTTTGCCAGTGAACTTTTTTGTCCAACGAGATTAATTGAACTGCTCGGTGCTTGACAATGATGTGGGGTACCCACTAATGTAGATCTTTTGAGGACCCCTCCAATGATTATCCCCCAAAATATCAGTGCGCAGTTAGGAGGGATTCAGCTAGGAAACCAACTTGAAGACACCATCTAACACTCAATCTGCGGTAGCGTATTATAATCGGCTGAGAATAACATAACCTTGAAAGCAGGAAAACACTGGTCAGCTAAACAATGAAATGGGAAAAATAAGGTCAAAAAAACAAAATAGGCAAAAACAGATTGGAAAATGTGGATTAGCGTAATCTAAATCAATTATATGCCTAAACTGCCATTGAGAATGTGCAACCATCCTTTCAAAGCAATATTTAGTTGAATAGTGGGCATCTTCTACGCGTTCTTCGAAGGAGCTTCACCCAAACAAACAAACAAACAAACTTGGAGACGACAAGCAGAATATCTAGGTCAACGAAAGGACCGTGTAAGTAAGAATGGTCCACGTTCAAACGAATTTTGACTATCTACTTATAGTATGAAAAGTATGATTTAGGGTCGCGATTGTGCCGAAAGTGAACCTCAGGTGCTCCAATTTCTCAAACGTTGCTATTGTCGCGTGCACCATTTTCACCCCGTAAAGAAAAAGTATCGACAAGAGGCCATTGGACGTACATTTTTTCAGACACTTTTCTGAGACGTCAAGAGCAAAAAATTAAGAACCCTCTTTCGACAAAATGGCTCAAACAAACAAATATACTCTACATATATGATAAGGCAATAAGGGGACTAGGGCCCTCTTTCGATAAGCTCAGCTGTCTACACCACGAAAATGTGAGTGGCAGCCAGCAGAGATTACCAAGATATCTTCTGTCTGCCTTTCTGAAGAGGGGTCAATGATGCCTTGGAACTGTGTTGCGTTTGGAAATGCGTGGAAACTTCTGCCGCACTAGCACCGACCAGAGAATATCAGCCACTAATACGTATTGAGCTTCCGGGAGGAGCAGCAGCCAGCTCAGGCGTTTGGCACGGAGCCTGGCCTGTCAATGATTCAGCATAGCAAATGCACTGTTTGATTTGGCTGATTGGTTGTTTGTTCCATTTGGCCACCTTTCTCTCTCCAGACCCTTCTTTGCTGCTTCCTTCTTCTTTCTGCCTCTCTGCCAGCCTACAAAAGGCCACAACGTCTTCTCGCTCATAAGAGGCGGCTCATCTCTTGCATCTGTCACACTGCACAAAAGCAAAACCAATCTTCTGGAGTAGCTAGCTACTCTGCTGGTGTACTGTCAAAGCTAGCTTGGAGATTCCGTGGGACTCTCGGCAAGTTGCAAGATGGTTAAGGTATGTTCAGTTTGCTTGTCTTGTTCCAGGACTAGTGTTCAGTTCGACCAATTTTGTGCATCGTTCTGAATTTTTGCTTGTGTTTGTTGCAGCAAAAGATTGTCCTCAAGTTGGCTCTGGATGATGAGAGGAAGAGGAGGAAGGCCTTCAAGTCTGCCGTTGGCATGTCAGGCGTGACATCTGCGACGATGGAGGGGGACAAGATCATCATCGTCGGGGACGGCGTCGACCCGATCACGCTGACGACGATGCTCCGGCGCAGCCTGGGATACGCCGAGCTCCTCAGCGTGTCGTCCGGTGACGACAAGAAGAAGGACGGCTACGGCACCGCCTACGGGTACGGCGGCAGCGAGAAGAAGAAGGACGGCTACGGCGCAGCCTACGGGTACGGCGCCGGCGAGAAGAAGAAGGACGGCTACGGGTACGGCGGCGCCGACGGTGGCGGGAGCGGCATGAGCTTCGGCGGCAAGGAGGGTGGCGGTTCCAAAGGCGGCGGCGGAGGCGGCTACTCTCAGAACGCGGTTGCGCCGATCACGTACCCCGCGTACCAGCAATACAACGCCATGCCGTCGTATCCGGTTTACTCCTACCCTGCTCCTGCTTATCAGCATCAAGAACAGGATCCCGGCTGCAGCATTATGTAGATGTAGTTGTTAATTAGGGAGAGATAATGCGTCGGGGAGGAGCAGGGGTTTAGGCCATGATTGATGGCCTGACCAGATGTTGGCTCAGAGAGCAGAGAGATGTTGGCTGCCTGAGCACTCCGTAGTACTCCGTACGTATGTACAGTACAGGTTGCTTGGATCAGCGATGGTGGTTTGGAGTGTGGTAACAGATTGTACAGGAGGAATGAATAAAAGGAAACTCGGGTGTTATAAAACAAATAAGCAACAACTCAATAAAATACACGGTCGAAACTATGACGAGAAGAATCACTTCCAAAGCAGATCAAAAGATAAACATGGCAGGTATGGTTTTCTCCTTCGGCGTCTTAGTCGTGATGGGGTGCCAAATCTAGAGTTCGATGGCGTGTCCGGATAGTTGCCCCGGTCTGATTCGTTCAACGGCAATGACTTCACTTTTGCTGAGCCACCTTGGAGGTCCGCAAAGCTGCATATCAGCGATGGAGCCGCATCGAGCTCGGTTGAGGAGGTGATCCGTTATTCTTTTCTTCGGTGGCTGCTTTGGTGGTGTCAGAGGCAGATGACGGGCGTTGGTGTGAAGCTCAGAGATGTTCCGCTATCTTTTCAGTTTTGTCATGTCGGTCCTTACGTGTCTTGTATTTTGATCTTTATAATAGGAATGAGACACGTATTACCATGAAAAAAAAAAGATAAACATGGAACTAGAATAAGTCTAACACCCAGCTGAGGCCCAACCGAAGACACCTGGGCTTCACGACAACGCCCCAAGAAGGTGACGGCGCGAAGCGTCGTCGCCGCCGAGTCTAAACAAACGGACTAGAGTTTTCACTCGGAGCCCTGGCACAAGAACAATATCCACGGCAACGTCTTCAGGAAGCAAGCGACACCCACATACGCCGCCGGTGCCGGCGCCAGGAACGCAAAATTTTCACTCGAAAACTCGCCTATACCACCGAAGGGTCCCGGTCACCACCGTAACGAGGGTTAGCTCATCCATACAAGATCTGGATACTGCCAGAACAGACCAGAGCCTCCCGTCACTACACCCCTTATCGCCCACACGACAAAGAGGTGAAGCCACCACCGTCACCACAGAGCCCGGCAGAAAGTTAACCATGGAGCCCGCCATCCAGGACCACCGCCTTGGCATCCATGCCCCTAGGCACCGTCAGTCATCCACATCACAACCACTCAACCACAATAGTGTAAGCGAAAGGTGCCTCCTTTCATCCCTAGCCCAGCATCAACCATCGGCCCTGGGCGGTGCCCCCACCGTAAGAAGCGCCCACACCCGCATCCCTAGCCGATCCCAGTAAATTAGACGGATTTGACCTAGCAACCATATGCAGAACATGTGCTTACAAGAACATTTCGAAGAACATCAAACACACGGTATCGATTAACCTTTGCCGGATAAGCTTACAAAATACATTTCGTATTCTCGTTCAGTCGTTGCATCTGTGAGCGATTCATAGCAAAATAGCTTGGACCGCTTCTTGTCTACAGCAGTGATGTTAGAACACAAGAGTTCTAAGAAGAGAAGCAGAGGGTACTAACGGTCAAGGAGAGAGAAGGACACAATTGAACGATTTCAGCACAAGGCTCGCGTTTTAGTAAACACTTCTGACAGGCACTGTTCATCGAAATATTTGTACCTTTGAAAACGGACCCATAGAAACAGGTATAATGCTTTCGCTTTACAATGCGAATACAGGTATATGCATACTAATATACGCCAGCGAATATACGAAATACAAAAACAAGGTTGCAAATCATGGTGCAGATCGGCGACCCCCACCCTTGCATGCCCCAGATCCCCTTCCGGGGACTAGGGCCTGCTTGTAGAAAATATTGGAACCTTGAATATCTATTATATTGATATGACCCTCGTACGTGGTATATATGGAAGTACAATGCGAGGAGAGGCTTGGAGTATAAGACAAGTCATTATTTGTTGAAACCAATTATATCTCTATCCTCTCTTATCTCTAACTAACACGTTTATACTTCTAATACCCCCCTGAGTTGTAGCGGGAGTGAAGCGAACAATTGTGACTGAATTTGAAGTCTTGAACTTCTGTCGTCTTCTCCGTTGCCCCATCATCAACTTCTTCCCCGATGGGTTGGCACATAGGGCGGTGATTGCATCCTTTTCCGGTGCCTTGTCTCTCCTTTATTCACTCCCGCAGTAACAACTGGAGTGGCATGGACGCTAGAAATGACGTGAACACTGTTGACTGGAGTTGTTGCCGATGTGTACCTGTAGACATAGCCTGGGATGTCAATATCGATGTAACCGATCATGTAGTAGTCGTGGTCGAGGTAGTCCTGATTGATGGTGTAGTCTGTTGGAAATATGAGCAATTTATCAAATGATTTTATAAACAGAAATACTAGATAAGACATGACTATTATAGCTGAGATAAAACTGTTGGGAAACGTAGCATACAATTTCAAAAAAAAAATTCTACGCTCACGCAAGATCTATCTAGGAGATGCATAGCAACGAGAAGCGGAGAGTGTGTCTACGTACCCTCGTACACCGAAAGCGGAAGCGTTTGACAACGCGGTTGATGTAGTCGAACTTCTTCTCATTCCGACCGATCAAGCACCGAACGTACGGCACCTCTGAGTTCTGCACACGTTCAACTCGATGACGTCCCTCGAACTCTTGATCCAGCAAAGTGTCGAGGGAGTAGATGAGTTCCGTCAGCACGACGGCGTGGTGACGGTGATGGTGAAGTGATCCGCGCAGGGCTTTGCCTAAGCACCTCGAGAATATGACCGAGGGTGTAATCTGTGGAGGGGGGCGCCGCACACGGCTAACAGATGTTGTTGTATCCTTTTGGGGCGCCCCCTCTCCTCTATTTATATATGTGTAGGGGCTTGGAGTAGAAGGAATAGTACCATGTGAACAGTAACCGTGAATAATACACACGTGGACTTGGACTCCAAGTCCAATCCTATTCCTACCAGGACACCTTCCCTTTTTGCCTTCCCTAGCCACATGGGTTTTTAAGGACTTAGTGCGCCTAGCCCAATAAGGCCAGGGCGCTTCCCCTTAGCCCATGCCAGCCCTTAGGATGTGGTGGACCCACTTGTGGACTTCTGGACCCCTCCAGAATCCTCCGGAACCTTCTGGAAGCTTCACGGTACAATACCGAAAAAACTGCACTTTTTTCCGGAACCCAAAATATGACTTCCCATATATAAATCTTTACCTCTCGACCATTCCGAGACTCCTCATCATGTCCGTGATCTCATCCGGGACTCCGAACAACATTTGGTCACCAAATCACATAACTCATATAATACAACATCGTCATCGAACGTTAAGCGTGCGGACCCTACGGGTTCGAGACCTACGTAGACATGACCGAGACACCTCTCCGGTCGATAACCAATAGCGGAACCTGGATGCTCATATTGGCTCCCACATATTCTACGAAGATGTTTATCGGTCGAACCGTTATGACAACATACGTTATTCCCTTTGTCATCGGTATATTACTTGCCCGAGATTCAATCATCGGTATCTTCATACCTAGTTCAATCTCGTTACCGGCAAGTCTCTTTACTCGTTCCGTAATACATCATCCCGCAACTAACTCATTAGTCACATTGCTTGCAAGGCTTATTATGATGTGTATTACCGAGAGGGCCCAGAGATACATCTCCGATACTCGGAGTGACAAATCCTAATCTCAATCTATGCCAACCCAACAGACACCTTCGGAGATACCTGTAGAGCATCTTTATAATCACTCAGTTACGTTGTGACGTTTGATAGCACACAAGGCATTCCTCCAGTATCCGGGAGTTGCATAATCTCATAGTCGAAGGAATATGTATTTGACATGAAGAAAGCAGTAGCAATAAAACTGAACGATCATTATGCTAAGCTAACGGATGGGTCTTGTCCATCACATCATTCTCCTAATGATGTGATCCCGTTATCAAATGACAACTCATGTCCATGGTTAGGAAATCTTAAACATCTTTGATTAACGAGCTAGTCTAGTAGAGGCTTACTAGGGACACGGTGTTTTGTCTATGTATCCACACATGTATCAAGTTTTCGGTTAATACAATTCTAGCATGAATAATAAACATTTATCATGATATAAGGAAATATAAAATAACAACTTTATTATTGCCTCTAGGGCATATTTCCTTCAGTCTCCCACTTGCACTAGAGTCAATAATCTAGTTCACATCGCCATGTGATCAACACCCAAAGGGTTTACTAGAGTCAATAGTCTAGTTCACATCGCCATGTGATTAACACCAATAGTTCACATCGCCATGTGACCAACATCCAAAGGTTTACTAGAGTCAATAATCTAGTTCACATCGCCATGTGATTAACACCCAAAGAGTACTAAGGTGTGATCATGTTTTGCTTGTGAGAGAAGTTTAGTCAACGGGTCTGCCACATTCAGATCCGTATGTATTTCGCAAATTTCTATCTCTACAATGCTCTGTATGGAGCTATTCTAGCTAATTGCTCCCACTTTCAATATGTATCCAGATTGAAACTTAGAGTCATCTGGATCGGTGTAAAAGCTTGCATCGACATAACTTTTTACGACGAACTCTTTATCACCTCCATAACCGAGAAATATTTCCTTAGTCCTCTAAGGATAATTTTGACCGCTGTCTAGTGTTCTACTCCTGGATCACTATTGTTTCCCTTTGCCAAACTCATGGCAAGGTACACAACAGGTTTGGTACACAGCATGGCATACTTTATAGAACCTATGGCTGAGGCATAGGGAATAACTTTCATTCTCTCTGTATCTTCTGCCGTGGTCGGGCTTTGAGTCTTACTCAACTTCACACCTTGTAACATAGGCAAGAACCCTTTCTTTGACTGATCCATTTTGAACTTCTTCAAAATCTTTGTCAAGGTATGTGCTTTGTGAAAGTCCTATTAAGCATCTCAATCTATCCCTATAGATCTTAATGCTCAATACGTAAGCAGCTTCACCGAGGTCTTTTATTGAAAAACTCTTATTCAAGTATCCTTTTATGCTATCCAGAAATTATATATCATTTCCAATCAGTAATATGTCATCCACATATAATATCAGAAATGCTACAGAGCTCCCACTCACTTTCTTGTAAATACAGGCTTCATCATAAGTCTGTATAAAACCATATGCTTTGATCAACTCATGAAAGCGTATATTCCAACTCCGAGATGCTTGCACCAGTCCATAGATGGATCGCTGGAGCTTGCACACTTTGTTAGCATCTTTAGGATTGACAAAACCTTCTGGTTGCATCATATACAACTCTTTAAGAAATCCATTAAGGAATGCAGTTTTGACATCCATTTGCCAGATTTCATAAAATACGGCAATTGCTAACATGATTCGGGCAGACTTAAGCATCGCTACGAGTGAGAAAATCTCATCGTAGTCAACACCTTGAACTTGTCGAAAACCTTTTGCGACAATTCAAGCTTTCTAGATAGTAAAACTACCATCAGCGCCCGTCTTCCTCTTAAAGATCCATTTATTCTCTATGGCTCGCCGATCATCGGGCAAGTCCACCAAAATCCACACTTTGTTCTCATACATGGATCCTATCTCAGATTTCATGGCCTCAAGCCATTTGTCAGAATCTGGGCTCATCATAGCTTCTTCATAGTTCGTAGGTTCACCTTGGTCTAGTAACATGACTTCCAGTACAAGATTCCCGTACCACTCTGGTGCGGATCGTATTCTGGTTGACCTACGAGGTTCTGTAGTAATTTGATCCGAAATTTCATGATCATCATCATTAGCTTCCTCTCTAGTTGGTGTAGGCATCACGGGAACGATTTTCTCTGATGAACTACTTTCCAATTCGAGAGAAGGTACAATTGCCTCATCAAGTTCTACTTTCCTCCCACTCACTTCTTTCGAGAGAAACTCCTTCTCTAGAAAGGATCCATTCTTAGCAACAAAGATCTTGCCTTCGGATCTGTGATAGAAGGTGTACCCAACAGTTTCTTTTGGGTATCCTATGAAGACGCACTTCTCCGATTTGGGTTCAAGCTTATCAGGCTGAAGTTTTTTCACATAAGCATCGCAACCCCAAACTTTAAGAAACGACAGTTTAGGTTTCTTGCCAAACCACAGCTCATACAGTGTCGTCTCAACAGATTTAGATGGTGCCCTATTTAACGTGAATGCAGCTGTCTTTAATGCATAACCCCAAAACGATAGTGGTAAATCGGTAAGAGACATCATAGATCGCACCATATCTAATAAAGTACGGTTACGACGTCCGGACACACCATTACGCTGTGGTGTTCCAAGTGGCGTGAGTTGTGAAACTATTCCACATTGTTTTAAATGAAGGCCAAACTCGTAACTCAAATATTCGCCTCCGCGATCGGATCATAGAAACTTTATTTTTCTTGTTACGATGATTTTCTACTTCACTCTGAAATTCTTTTAACTTTTCAAATGTTTCAGACTTATGTTTCATCAAGTAGATATACCCATATCTGCTCAAATCATCAGTGAAGGTCAGAAAATAACGATACCCGCCGCGTGCTTCAACACTCATCGGACTGCATACATCGGTATGTATTATTTCCAATAAGTCATTAGCTCGCTCCATTGTTCCGGAGAACGGAGTTTCAATCATCTTGCCCATGAGGCATGGTTCGCAAGTATCAAATGATTCATAATCAAGTGATTCCAAAAGTCCATCTGCATGGAGTTTCTTCATGCGCTTTACACCAATATGACCTAAACGGCAGTGCCATAAGTATGTTGCACTATCATTATTAACTTTGCATCTTTTGGCATCAATATTATGAATATGTGTATCACTACGATCGAGATTCAATAAACCATTTACATTGAGTGTATGACCATAGAAGGTTTTATTCATGTAAACAGAACAACAATTATTCTCTGACTTAAATGAATAACCGTATCGCAATAAACATGATCCAATCATATTCATGCTCAACGCAAACACCAAATAACATTTATTTATTTAGGTCCAACACTAATCCTGAAGATAGAGGGAGTGTGCGATGGTGATCTTATCAACCTTGGAATCTCTTCCAACACACATCGTCACTTCGTCCTCAACTAGTCTCTGTTCATTTTGTAACTCCTGTTTCGAGTTACTAATCTTAGCAACTGAACCGGTATCAAATACCCAGGGGTTACTATGAACACTAGTAAAGTACACATCAATAACATGTATATCAAATATACCTTTGTTCACTTTGCCATCCTTCTTATCCGCCAAGTATTTGGGGCAGTTCCGCTTCCAGTAACCATTTCCTTTGCAGTATAAGCACTCAGTTTCAGGCTTATGTCCAGCTTTGGGCTTCTTCATGGGAGTGACAACTTGCTTGTCATTCTTCTCGAAGTTCCCTTTCTTTCCCTTGCCCTTTTTCTTGAAACTAGTGGTCTTGTCAACCATCAACACTTGATGTTTTTTCTTGATTTCTACCTTCGCCGATTTCAGTATCGCGAAGAGCTCGGGAATCGTTTTCGTCATCCCTTGCATATTATAGTTCATCACGAAGTTCTAGTAACTTGGTGATAGTGACTAGAAAACTCTGTCAATTACTATCTTATCTGGAAGATTAACTCCCACTTGATTCAAGCGATTGTAGTACCCAGACATTCTGAGCACATGCTCACTAGCTGAGCTATTCTCCTCCATCTTGTAGGCAAATACTTATCAGAGGTCTCATACCTCTTAACACGGGCATGAGTCTGAAATATCATTTTCAGCTCTTGGAACATCTCATATGCTCCATGGCGTTCAAAACGTTTTTGAAGTCCCGGTTCTAAGTCGTAAAGCATGGCGCACTAAACTATCAAGTAGTCATCATACCGAGCTTGTCAAACGTTCATAACATCTGCATCTGCTCCTGCAATAGGTCTGTCACCTAGCGGTGCATCAAGGACATAATTCTTCTGTGCAGCAATGAGGATAAACCTCAGATCACGGACCCAGTCCGCATCATTGCTACTATCATCTTTCAAATTATTTTTCTCTAGGAACATATAAAAAATAAACGGGGAGCAACATCGTGAGCTATTGATCTACAACATAATTTGCAAATACTATCAGGACTAAGTTCATGATAAATTAAGTTCAATTAATCATATTACTTAAGAACTCCCACTTAGATTGACATCCCTCAAGTCTTCTAAATGATACGTGATCCAAATCAACTAAACCATGTCCGATCATCACGTGAGATGGAGTAGTCATCAATGGTGAACATCTCTATGTTGATCATATCTACTATATGATTCCCATTCGACCTTTCGGTCTCCAGTGTTCCGAGGCCATGTCTGTACATGCCAGGCTCGTCAAGTTTAACCCGAGTATTCCGCATGTGCAAAACTGTCTTGCACCCGTTGTATTTGAACGTAGAGTCTATCACACCCGATCATCACGTGGTGTCTCAACACGACGAACTGTCGCAACGGTGCATACTCAGGGAGAACACTTATACCTTGAAATTTTAGTTAAGGGATCATCTTATAATGCTACCGTCGTACTAAGCAAAATAAGATGCATAAAGATAAACATCACATGCAATCAAAATATGTGACATGATATGGCCATCATCGTCTTGTGCCTTTGATCTCCGTCTCCAAAGCACCGTCATGATCTCCATCGTCACCGGCTTGACACCTTGATCTCCATCGTAGCGTCGTGGTCGTCTCGCCAACTATTGCTTCTACAACTATCGCTAACGCATAGTGATAAAGTAAAGCAATTACATGGCATTTGCATTTCATACAATAAAGCGACAACCATAA
This sequence comes from Thinopyrum elongatum, assembly GCA_011799875.1. Lineage (NCBI taxonomy): Eukaryota > Viridiplantae > Streptophyta > Magnoliopsida > Poales > Poaceae > Thinopyrum > Thinopyrum elongatum. The sequence continues at coordinate 279,095,898 of CM022301.1, forward strand.
GGCTCCTGCCAGTTGTCGATAACTTTTACAAAACATGATCATCTCATACAATAATGTATATCACATCATGTCTTGACCATATCACATCACAACATGCCCTGCAAAAACAAGTTAGACGCCCTCTACTTTGTTGTTGCAAGTTTTACGTGGCTGCTACGGGCTTCTAGCAAGAACCGTTCTTACCTACGCATCAAAACCACAACGGTGTTTCGTCAAGTTTGTTGTTTTAACCTTCAACAAGGACCGGCCATAGTCAAATTCGATTCAACTAAAGTAGGAGAAACAGACACCCGCCAGCCACCTTTATGCAAAACTAGTTGCATGTCTGTCGGTGGAACCGGTCTCATGAACGTGGTCATGTAAGGTTGGTCCGGGCCGCTTCATCCAACAATACCGCCGAATCAAAATAAGACGTTGGTGGTAAGCAGTATGACTATCACCGCCCACAACTCTTTGTTTTCTACTCGTGCATATCATCTACGCATAGACCTGACTCGGATGCCACTGTTGGGAAACGTAGCATACAATTTCAAAAAAAAAATCTACGCTCACGCAAGATCTATCTAGGAGATGCATAGCAACAAGAAGGGGAGAGTGTGTCTACGTACCCTCGTAGACCAAAAGCGGAAGCGTTTGACAACGCGGTTGATGTAGTCGAACTTCTTCTCATTCTGACCGATCAAGCACCGAACGTACGGCACCTCTGAGTTCTGCACACGTTCAGCTCGATGACGTTCCTCGAACTCTTGATCCAGCAAAGTGTCGAGGGAGTAGATGAGTTCCGTCAGCACGACGGCGTGGTGACGGTGATGGTGAAGTGATCCGCGCAGGGCTTCGCCTAAGCACCGTGGGAATATGACCGAGGGTGTAATCTGTGGACGGGGGCACCGCACACGGCTAACAGATGTTGTTGTATCCTTTTGGGGCGCCCCTCTCCTCTATTTATATATGTGTAGGGGCTTGGAGTAGAAGGAATAGTACCATGTGAACAGTAACCATGAATAGTACATACGTGGACTTGGACTCCAAGTCCAATCCTATTCCTACTAGGACACCTTCCCTTTTTGCCTTCCCTAGCCACATGGGTTTTTAAGGACTTAGTGCGCCTAGCCCAATAAGGCCAGGGCGCTTCCCCTTAGACCATGCCAGCCCTTGGGATGTGGTGGACCCACTTGTGGACTTCCGGACCCCTCCGGAATCCTCCGGAACCTTCTGGAAGCTTCACGGTACAATACCGAAAAAACTGCACTTTTTTCCGGAACCCAAAATATGACTTCCCATATATAAATCTTTACCTCTCGACCATTCCGAGACTCCTCGTCATGTCCGTGATCTCATCCGGGACTCCGAACAACATTTGGTCACCAAATCACATAACTCATATAATACAATATCGTCATCGAACGTTAAGCGTGCGGACCCTACGGGTTCGAGAACTATGTAGATATGACTGAGACACCTCTCCGGTCAATAACCAATAGTGGAACCTGGATGCTCATATTGGCTCCCACATATTCTACGAAGATCTTTATCGGTCGAACCGTTATGACAACATACGTTATTCCCTTTGTCATCGGTATGTTACTTGCCCGAGATTCGATCATCGGTATCTTCATACCTAGTTCAATCTCGTTACCGGCAAGTCTTTTTACTCGTTTCGTAATACATCATCCCACAACTAACTCATTAGTCACATTGCTTGCAAGGCTTATTATGATGTGTATTACCGAGAGGGCCCAGAGATACCTCTCCGATACTCGGAGTGACAAATCCTAATCTCGATCTATGCCAACCCAACAGACACCTTCGGAGATACCTGTAGAGCATCTTTATAATCACCCAGTTACATTGTGACGTTTGATAGCACACAAGGCATTCCTCCGGTATCCGGGAGTTGCATAATCTCATAGTCGAAGGAATATGTATTTGACATGAAGAAAGCAGTAGCAATAAAACTGAACGATTATTATGCTAAGCTAACGGATGGGTCTTGTCCATCACATCATTCTCCTAATAATGTGATGCCGTTATCAAATGACAACTCATGTCCATGGTTAGGAAACTTAACCATCTTTGATTAACGAGCTAGTCTAGTAGAGGCTTACTAGGGACACGGTGTTTTGTCTATGTATCCACACATGTATCAAGTTTCCGGTTAATACAATTCTAGCATGAATAATAAACATTTATCATGATATAAGGAAATATAAAATAACAACTTTATTATTGCCTCTAGGGCATATTTCCTTCAAAAACAAGTCTTGCAATCTGACAGAGAGAAGGTAAATAGCATCTACATATATGAACTAGAACCGAACATATCTAGAGCAGACACTAGAGCAAGAAACTGTGGCAGAACCTCAAACAGAAAGAGAATGAGAACGTACGGAACAGCAGCAGAAGCACCAGTCTTGGGGTCGGTGTCCTCGCCAGCCATGTTGTCGAAGAGGTTGTCGACGTCGGCGAAGTTGTCGACGTCGGGGAAGTGGTCGTCGATGTCCGGAGCGTCCGTGATGAACCGGTCAGTAGTCGCGCAGAGCGCTCCCCCAAAACCTTATCACCCTTCTCCCGTACATGACTCAATGAGGTGGAGTTTCGGAGGCCTAATAGGGAGGCGTCCTCTCATGGATTATACCATGTTCCGCACAAAAAGAATCAAATTCATTGGAAAAATACTCTCCACCACGGTCGGACCTAAGCCTCTTGATTTTACGATCGAGTTGGTTTTCCACTTCAGCTTTATAGATCTTGAAAAAAAATTCAAAGCCTCATCCTTAGATTTCAGAAGATACGCATGGCAGTATCTAGTGGATTCATCAATTAACGTCATGAAATATTTCTTTCCACCTTTTGTCAAAACACCATTCATTTCACATAGATCTGAATGTATGAGCTCTAGTGGTGCAAGATTTCTCACTTTCGCAGTCGTGTGAGACTTACGAGGTTGCTTAGCTTGCACACAAACTTGACACTTAGATCCCTTAAAAGTGGTGAAACTAGGGATTAAGTTCAACTTGGCTAGTCGCGACATGCAACCAAAGTTAACATGACAGAGACGTGAATGCCACACATTTGATTCACTATTGTTGCAAACATGATTAACAACTTTATTGCAAACATTTGACAAGGATAAACGGAACAGGCCTCCTGAATCATAGCCTTTACCAACAAAGGTTCCATACTTGGATATTACAAATTTATTCGACTCAAAGACAAGCTTGTAGCCATCTCTACACAGAAGAGATCCGCTAACAAGATTTTTATTGACGGATGGGACATAATGCACGTTCTTCAGCCGCACGATCTTCCCCGAAGTAAACTTCAGATCAACCGTGCCAACACCATGAACAGAAGCACTTGAACCGTTGCCCATCAACACGGTGGAAGTCCCTGCGGTCTGATAAGACGAAAACATGGAAATATCACCGCATATATGCACATTAGCACCCGTGTCAATCAACCAATCAGGAGAATGACATACTAAAAGAATAGTGGGAAATATACCATACCCAGCATCCTTCATGTTAATGTCACCAATGACAACATTAGCGGTCTTGCCGCCTTTTCCAGGATGACGCTTGTCATAACGATTAGGGAAACTAGGAGCCCAATGGTCAGGATCTCCGCACACATGACAAACACCTTTCTTCTTGTCATTCTTCTTCTTGAAGTTGGTGTGCTGTACAGCCTTGTTCTTCCCATCAAACTTTGCTTTACCATCAAATTTTCGCTTGTTCTTGAACTTGTGGGGCTGAAAGTTTTTCTTCTGTACCAGATTGGCACTAGATTCTTCCTCAATACCTCAAGCACATGTGTCTTTTGCTCTCGCCTTTTCTTCCACATCAAGAGTACCAATGAGATCCGGAACGAAAAACTCCTGTCTCTTGTGTTTCAGAGAGGTAGCAAAATTCCTCCACGAGGGAGGAAGCTTAGTGATGATGCCTCCGGCAACAAACTTGTCCGGTAACATACAATTAAAGTGCTCAAGTTCTCTAGCAAATGACCGTATCTCGTGAGCTTGCTCAACCACGGAGCGCTCATCAGTCATCCTGTAGTCATAGAATTGTTTCATGATGTACAGCTCAGTGCCGGCATCCGAGACCCCAAACTTCACCTCGAGTGCGTCCCACATATCTTTTCCATTATTAATTGACACATAAGCATCAACTATGTTCTCACCAAGAACACTCAAGAGAGCAGCCTTAAATAGGGTATCCATCTTCTGAAAAGCTTGTTCCTGTTGAGGATCAAGAACTCCTTCAGGTTTGCCAAGAGTGGCGTCATAGCAACTCATGGTTTGAAACCATAAGACTGCTCTCACGCGCCATCTCTTATAGTGCACACCTTCAAACATAGGAGGCCTCATGGAAGCAGCAAAACCACTTGGGGTAAATTGCCTATAATAAGGTTTTTGGAATGTTGGAAATATGAGCAATTTACCAAATGATTTTATTAACAGAAATACTAGATAAGACATGACTATTATAGCAGAGATAAAACAAGTCATGCAATCTGACAGAGAGAAGGTAAATAGCATCTACATATATGAATTAGAACCGAACATATCTAGAGCAGACACTAGAGCAAGAAACTGTGGCAGAACCTTAAACAGAAAGAGAATGAGAACGTACGAAACAGCAGCAGAAGCACCGGTCTTGGGGTCGGTGTCCTCGCCATCCATGTTGTTGAAGAGGTTGTCGACATTGGGGAAGAAGTCGTCGTTGGGGAAGTGGTCGTCGATGTCCGGAGCGTACGTGATGAACCGGTCAGTAGTCGCGCAGAGCGCTCCCCAAAAATCTTATCACCCTTCTCCCGTACAGGACTCAAAGTGGTGGAGTTTCCGAGGCCTACTATCCTGACCTGCGGTGCATGCCGCAAGCCGGGATGGGAAAGATCGTAGCAGCAGCTCAGAGATTGGAACTCGGTGGCGAGAGGAAGATGATATTCTGATGTGTCTCTCTGGAGAGGAGCGACCTCTCTTTTATAGGCACGGGAGAAGAAGGCGAATAGGCTGCGACGGGAGCTGAAGCAAAGGAGGGAGACGAAACGAACAGGCAGCAGCGTTCGTATTCAATATCCACTACAGCAAAAACTTTCCAGCTCCGGAGTGACCTTTCGTATACCCGTCGTGCGTAGCAAAAATTTAGACATCGGTTTGTTCCCGCAACCCTTCCACCAAACTAGCAATGTGGGACTAAACTTTAGTTCCACCTCTTGCCTTCCACGAATGGGTTGCGTGGGCCTCTAGGATTTATTAGGAATTTCTGAAATTAATTGTTGGGCTGGCCCAAAATAGACTAAAATTCCAGCAATCCTCCACCAGATCCTAAAGGTACACAAAATGGCGCGGTCGATGTCGTTGTTATGACGCGAACATTACCACTTTCGAAGTCACATCTTGTAGAAAAGACTATTAGAGGATGCTGGAGATGTTCATCCTGTCGACGAGGCGTCTGAGGACGTTGGAGATGTCCATCTTGTGACCGGCCGGGGTGGTGACAGTGTGTTGATGAAGATGTCGATGATGATTATCACGTATCAGTAAAGTTACCAAGCTCCCACGAATTGAAGCGCTTAGCGAGATTGCAGGTTGAGTTTTGCTTCTTTTCACGTCGGTCGTTTGGTTTTTCTGCCTACACGGCTCGTTTCGGTTGGCTTGTAGAGTTACTTGCATTTATTTACGGGGCCACGCACGTCAGGGTCAGGCTTAGATGTGGACCCCGTGGCACTGCACGCAACCGACTTTCCGGTCTGATCAAAATCTTCACGCCGCTTGAGAGAGGAAGGCCAGCGTCAGACAACCCGTGCTTGGCTGAGGGGAATAGATTCGGAGGAGGTGGTGAGGGCTTCGGTGGTCGACGGCGGCACCCCCGGTGGTCCTCGACGGTGGCGCCGCCTCCCGGCGACCACGGTGAGTCCTCTATCTCCTTCTCCCCCGACCACCTAGGGTTAATGTTACGAGCGAGCCACCGGCGCTACCGCCGGCCACCACGCGCCGGAGATGGTCTCTGTTGTTTGCATCCCTGCACCACCGCGCGCTCGTGCGCTGCCGCTGCTCGGGCTCGTGTGTCGTCGCTGCTGCGTGCTGCTCGTACGCCGTCGCTGCTGTGTGCTGCTTGTGCGCTGCCCCAGCTGAAGTGGCCGTCCTGGGATGCTACTGCTGGCTTCTTCCCGTGCTTGCCGCAGTTGCTTATGTTATTGTTGCTTGCTGCTGGTATTTAGAGATGCTGATGCTTGATTGATTGTTCATGATGCAAACCAATCGGATGAATTGCCGTGATGGGCAGCAACAAGGTGCTGCGGTGGGGTGCGCTAGCATGAAGCAGCAAGGGCCTGCGGCTGGGAACAGTACGGCTGCACCTGCAGGGAGTAGAGAGTGCCTTTTTTTAGGGTGCAGAGAGTGCCTAGCCGGCAGGGAGGAAGCTAATTCATGAGGCAACGTGGGAATTTTGAAAATCTCAGGTGACCAAATCGTTTCTTCAGTCAAACTTGTACAAATGGGAAATGGCAAGTTGGTCACTGGTTTTAGGCATATATTTTCAATTGCAATTGAAATGATTGATTTTTAGGAAAAGGGGGCGAAATATCAAAGTGCAAAGTCATGTGTGGTAAATTAACAAATACTCCCTCTGTATCTAAATATAAGACGCTTTTGCAATTCAATTTGAACTGCAAAAATGACTTATATTTTGATACAGAGGAATATAATGTAAGGAGTGGCAAATTATTAAAGTCCAAAATAACAAGCGGCTAAAATCTATTCGCCCTTGGAGAGGAGGCGCCGGTTTTAGGGTGGCTGGTGGCATGCCATCATTCTGTCCATGCTCTGTCGCAGCATCGCCCATGTCTTCGCGTGTTGTGTCTGCTTCTTGCTCCGGACCACCGGCCGACCGGTTGGCCTGGTGAACCATCTATCTTCTCTTCCCTCTTGGAGCCATTCTATATTCGCTAGAGATTTTGATTGTACATGTTATCATCTTTTATGTGCCTACTAGGTGTTTGATAAATTGTTTGCAATATTCTCAGTCTCTTTCTCTCTGTTTCTCATCTCCAGTGATGGCGACACATAGGGCCTGAAGGAGCAGGCGACACTGGGAGTTACAGGAGGCCAAGAAGGCCCTCGCCGTAGGATGCGCCCCGGTTTGTTGGTGCTAGACGGGTATGTCTGCCGCCTCCAAGGTTTGATCCTTTTCCTCAACCCGGCCACGATCTGCATCCCATCCCACCCTCCTCCCTCGCAGCCTGATTTAAAATTGGATACCGCTCACTCTAGGGTTGATTTAAATTTCAAAAAGTATATTGTGATTCTGTTTCCGGCAATATTTTCATTTTGGCCACTCACCTTGCCGCTGCTAATCTCTACTTGGTGATGCAGCAAACGAAGGAGAGTACAAGTCTGCAATGCAATGTTAGTTTAATTAGCACGCTTGGAAATACACACCATGTCTTCATGGACATACCGTGGAAACTGCCAGAGCTGGACTGCCATTGAACTCTGAATGCGGGACCGTCCTGAAGCGCTCTGTTAGTATATCGAGCCAACATATACTTATGCAAAAGTTCACTTTGTTTATCCAGTTCAGATCCTTCCCTATTTCTCTGGTTCCTCCTTATTTCTGATGTTGGGCAATGCACTTCAGGGTTTTGGTGAATTGCTAACGTTCCAATCCTTCAATTCCGACAGAAGATTTTTTGAGATTTTCGTTCAATCAACTGGTAATACGGTAAAGCTAAAAAATGATTTTAGTGTTTCTCAATATATGCACTGTAAAAACATGTTGATTGTTGTGCAAAAAAAAACAAGGATGCACTTAACTGTTAGCCTCATAATCCAAAGAAAAGTTGTTTTTGAAATTATCCTTTTTGTTATTAGTATTCCTCAAGCAATGTGTAGTGTATGTACACATCTCAATCATTAATCCCAGTATGTTCTACAAATGTGTTTGTTCATCCGAATTTTTTGGCAGATTAATTAACCATTCTTTCTCTTTTTTATTGAGAGGTCTGTAAATGTTTTTTGTTGTTGAAATCTGTAGCCCTCATAATTTATTAAGTATGGTCTGCAAGAGACTATAGTGGACCTGGTAGAACCAGCAGCCCTACCGGACCTTGGGCGGAGATTGTAGGGGAACGAGGTGGAAGGATGATGGCGAGTTCGCGGCGGCCGGCGGCTGGGCGCCGTCCTTGCGAGATTGAGGGAGCGGTGGCTGAAGGGTGCGGCTAGGGTTCCGGCTCCTCTGGGAGCCGGGCAATAGAGATTATGTCTATATTGCTTAATTCCGAAATTACTGTTTACATCGATTTATATAATCTCCTGGATGCCTAAGATAACTTGGAGACTAAGACAACTAAGATAACTTTGGGTTAAGCCCATAACTAAGCCTGCCCATTGGGCCTCCTCCTCTAGTACGTGGTGCCGGTCATAACATCTCTCCCCGCCTGCGCAAACAGCTCGTCCTCGAGCTGGAAGTCTGGATAGTGCTGACTGAACTCGTCGCGCTGCTCCCAAGTCGCGTCCTCCTCCGGAAGGTCTTCCCACTGGATAAGCAAGTGCCACACGCCGCGACGAAGTTGGGCTCGCAACACCTTTGCTGGCCCGGGAAGGAGTCGCCCGTCGGAGGTCGGAGGTAGCGCCGGCGTGGCCGCCGGTAGCTCCCCGCGGTAGGGCTTCAGCAGCCCCACATGGAAGACGTCGTGGATGCGGGCACCGGCCGGAAGCTGCAGGCGGTAGGCCACCTGCCCGATGCGCTCCAGCACGGAAAATGGCCCAGCGTAGCGCGGACCCAGCTTGCGCCTCGCGCGCGGGTCAAGGGACTGCGTAGAGCGGTGAAGAAGACGCAGCCACACCCAGTCACCCACCGCGAACTCCGCCTCGCGGTGGTGGCCATCGTAGTAGTGCTTGGCCAACTGCTGGGCCTGGATGAGGCGCTGGCGCACCTCGGCAAGCATCTCGTCGCGGCTGCGAAGAAGGTCGCCCGCCGCCTCTGTCCGAGCCGTCTCCGGGTCAACCGGCAGGATGGGCGGGGGCGGCCGGCCGTAAACCACCTCAAACGGCGTGGCGCGCAGGGCGGAGTGATAGGAGGTGTTGTAGCAGTACTCCGCCCACGCGAGCCAGTCCACCCAAGCACGAGGACGATCACCTGTAACACAACGCAAATACATGGCAATCACCTTGTTGACGACCTCAGATTGGCCGTCCGTCTGAGGATGGAAAGCCGTGCTCAGGCGGAGCTTCACGTCCGCCATCCTGAAGAGATCGCGCCAGACGTGTCCCGTGAACACCGGGTCCCGGTCGCTGACGATCGAAGAGGGAAACCCGTGGAGACGAACGATGCCGTCAAAGAAGGCACGGGCCACGGATGCGGCGGTGTAAGGATGGCCGAGTGCGATGAAGTGGGCGTACTTGGAGAAACGGTCGACCACCGTGAGGATGACGGACTTGCCGCCCACCTTGGGGAGGCCCTCGATGAAGTCCATGGAGATATCGGCCCAGACCTGAGAGGGCACCTCCAAGGGCTGGAGCAGCCCCGCCGGTCGCAGCGTCTCCGTCTTGTTCCGCTGGCACGTCACACAAGACCGGACCCAGTCCCGCACTAGGGCCCGATCGCCGGGGATGTAGAAGTCGGCGCGAAGACGGTGGAGGGTCTTCTGTACACCCTCGTGGCCCGCCGAGTGGGCCAGCAGCAGAACCTGGTGACGGAGGTCGCCGTGATCCGGCACGAAGAGGCGTCGCCCACGCAGGAGCAGGCCATCCGCCACACGCCACGGCTCCGCCAAATCGCCGGAATCGAGACGCTGCCGAAGGAGCTGTGCGTCTGGCGCGTCCGCGGAGGCCCGGCGGATGTCGTCCAAGAGGGCGAAAGAGGGCCCGGAGCGGATGCAGAGGGCCGCCCCGTCGGAGTCGCCGGTGGCAGCGGCGTGGTCAGCGTCGCGGCGGGACAAAGCGTCGGCCACGGTGTTAAGGCGGCCTGGACGATACTCGACGGTGAAATCGAAGCCAAACAGCTTGCTGATCCACTGATGCTGCGGCACGGTAGACAGCCTCTGGTCCAATAAGAACTTGAGGCTGTAGTGATCCGTGCGAATCCGGAACGACCGACCCCAAAGATATGGCCGCCAGTGGCGCACGGCCTGCACCAAGCCAATGAGCTCCCTCTCATAGGCCGCCAGCTTATGATGGCGAGCGGCGAAGGGCCGGCTGAAGAAAGCGAGCGGCCCGTCGCCCTGATGAAGGACCGCGCCGAACCCAACGCCAGAGGCGTCGCAGTCCACCACGAACGGCATGTCGAAGTCGGGCATCTGAAGAACCGGACCCGTAGTGAGGGCCCGCTTGAGGCTCTCGAACGCCTCGGTCGCCTCTGCATCCCAGGCGAAGGCGTCGCGGCGCAACAAGCGCGTGAGCGGGGCCGCGATGAGGCCGAACTCCCGGATGAATTTCCGGTAGTACCCCGCGAGGCCCAGGAAGCCGCGGAGGGCGCGGGGTGAGTTCGGCGTCGGCCAGGCCGCGACGGCCGCCACCTTGTCGGCGTCCATAGCAACACCCTCGGCCGAGATGACGTGGCCGAGGTAAGCGACTGAAGTCGTGCCGAACGAGCACTTCGAGCGCTTAAGGTGAAGATGATGCGCTCGAAGCTCGTTGAAGACGATGGCGACGTGCTGAAGGTGCTCCGCCCACGAGGCGCTGAAAATAAGAATGTCATCGAAGAAAACGAGCACAAACCGACGCAAGTAGGGGCGGAGGACGTCGTTCATCAAGGCCTGAAAGGTCGCCGGGGCGTTGGTGAGACCAAAAGGCATCACCAAGAACTCGAAGTGGCCGTGATGAGTCCGAAACGCCGTCTTCGCGACATCGTCCGGGTGCATCCGCACCTGGTGGTAGCCCGAACGGAGGTCGAGCTTGGTGAAGAAGCACGCCCCACGGAGCTCGTCCAAGAGCTCGTCGACGACCGGAATGGGAAATTTGTCCTTCAGCGTCTGGGCGTTAAGGGCGCGGTAGTCGATGCAGAAACGCCATGAGCCGTCCGACTTGCGGACGAGGAGGACGGGCGCCGAAAACGGTGACGTGGAGACCCGAATGATGCCCAGGGCTAGCATGAGCGCGCACTGCCGCTCCAGCTCATCCTTCTGCAGCTGGGGTTAGCGGTAGGGGCGCACCGCCACCGGGGCCGTGCCTGGCAGAAGATGGATGCGGTGATCATACACCCGGGCCGGCGGCAGACCCTGAGGCTCGTCGAAGAGGTCGCTGTGCTGCTGCAGGAGATGATCCAACAGAGGGTGCTCGGACTCGGCAGTAGTCGCGGCCAGCTGCGGCTGTGGCGCCGCAGGTGAGGCGCCTCCTGCGCCCTCCCACCGGATGCGGCGACCCTGGCGCCAGAAGGTCATCGTCAAGGCGTCGAAGTCCCATAGGATGGGACCCAGGGTCCGCAAGAAGTCGACGCCGAGGATGAAATCGAAGCAGCCCAAGTCGATGCCGGCGCAGGAGATGGTGAAGTGCTCGTCGCCGATGGTAATGGGAACGTTCCGCGCAACCCCATGGCAGCGGAGGCGGTCACCGTTTGCGACGGTAACCTGGAGTTGCTCCCCGCCCGTCGGCTGAAGCGCCAAGCGGCGCATGGTCGACTCGGGCAGGAAGTTATGCGTGGAGCCTGTATCCAAGAGAGCCATGAGGCGCTCGCCGTGGATCGTCACCGGCAAGAGCATCGTCTTCTCCGCTCGTATACCCGCGAGGGCATGGAGGGAGACCACAAGAGCCGTCGCTGGAGCAGGTGCCGGCGCGTCCTCCGCAGCCACCGGCGCGGGCAAGTCGCCGAGCTCGGCGGCGGCGGAATCCTCGTCGACGTAGTCGGCCGCCTCCAAGTAGAAGAGCCGCGGGCAGACATGGCCCGGCACGTAGGGCTCATCGCAGTTAAAGCACAGTCCCTGACGACGGCGCTCGAGCTGCTCGGCCGGGGTGAGTCGGCGGAAGGGTCGCGTCGCGGCGGGGGCCGGAGCCGGTGCGGGGGCCGGAGGCGGACGCCCCGGCCCGGATGGCGGCGGAGGCGGTCGGGACTGGCGGACGCCCCGAGTCGGCGGTGCTGGCTGCACGGCCTGCGCGCGACGCTCGAAGGCGCGGGCGTAGTACATGGCCGTCTGGAGATCCTGAGGCCCGTGCAACTCCACGTCCACGCGGATATGATCCGGCAGACCGCCCACGAAGAGTTCGGCCCGCTGGCGAGCCGTCACCCCGGGCGCGTGGCACGCCAGGGCCTGGAAGCGGTCGGCGAAGTCCTGCACCGTGGAGGTGAAGGGTAGGCGGCCCAGCTCCGCGAGCCGACTACCGCGGACCGGTGGTCCGAAGCGTAGGAGGCAGAGCTCACGGAACCGGTGCCACGTGGGCATGCCGCCCTCGTCCTGCTCGAGGGCATAATACCACGTCTGCGCGGCGCCGCGGAGATGGTATGAGGCGAGCCACGTGCGGTCCGAGGCAAGCGTGCGCTGCCCCCGGAAGAACTGCTCACACTGATTGAGCCAGTTGAGGGGGTCCTCCGTACCGTCGTAGGTGGCGAAGTCAATTTTGGCGAAGCGCGGCGGTGTCGGAGTAGGGCCGCCGTGACCGTATGGCTCGGCGGTGCGGAGCAGCGAGGGTGACGGCACCGGGTCGGTGGCCACCGGGGGTCCCCGTGGAAGGGCGGTCCGTCGCGGCTGGCGTAGGGGCCCGCGGAGCTCGAGGGTCCCTCGTACTGCGCCGTGGTCGCTGGCTGTTCCGACGCCATTGTGTAGACCGGCGGCGGAGCGGGCCCGGCCACCCAAGCCGGAAGAGGAGACGGCGATGATGGAAACCGAACCTGCTGGATCGGGAGACCGGCTGGCGTGGTGGACAGCGGCGCGGAGCTGCACTGGCCCGGCCCTGGCAGCTGCAGCGGCGGCTGGGAGTAGGCAGCCGATGCGGCCACGGCTGCAGGCGCCTGGTTCGGCCAGGACCAAGGCTGCGTCGCGGCGGGGGCGGGCGGCAGCTGAAGGGCCCCGGCGGTCACAGGAGCCGTTAGAGCTGGCGGCTGCCATGGCCCATAGGGGCCCAGCGGCGACCCGGCGGCGGGGACCGGCAGCGCCATGGCCAGGTACTGGCGCATCCCTTGAACGGCTGTGGCGAGGTCCCGCAGCGTGCCCGTGAGATCCTCCGGGCTGAACGCGCCAGCGCCCGGGGCGGCTGTGATGGACGGCGGGGCGGAAGTGGCGGGCGCGGCCAGGAAGGCCTGCGGCCCCGGCGGCGCAGTGGAGAGGCCAATCAGCGGGGCGGCGGTGGTGATTGGGGTGGTGGAGGCGGGCGGGATGGTGGTGGCCGGTGGAGAAGATGACATGATCGTCTGGTCTCTGTATACCAAATTGGTAGAACCAGCAGCCCTACCGGACCTTGGGCGGAGATTGTAGGGGAACGAGGTGGAAGGATGATGGCGAGTTCGCGGCGGCCGGCGGCTGGGCGCCGTCCTTGCGAGATTGAGGGAGCGGTGGCTGAAGGGTGCGGCTAGGGTTCCGGCTCCTCTGGGAGCCGGGCAATAGAGATTATGTCTATATTGCTTAATTCCGAAATTACTGTTTACATCGATTTATATAATCTCCTGGATGCCTAAGATAACTTGGAGACTAAGACAACTAAGATAACTTTGGGTTAAGCCCATAACTAAGCCTGCCCATTGGGCCTCCTCCTCTGGTACGTGGTGCCGGTCATAACAGGACCAGCCATGACCATTGTTAATCAGACATTAAGCACAACTACAGTATATTGGTTATTAGTTGTGTGGATAAGCTATAGTTCATTACACTGATAGTTTCTTGCAACCATATTATCATAAGTATCATGTTGTGGCATATTTACCTGAAACTAGCTTCTCATGAATTATCCTTTTATTAACGTTCTTCCAACTTATATGCATTGCAAAAAGGAGCAGTCCTCATTTAGTATTTCTAAAGCATGGTTGTAAAAGATAATATATCCTGGACAAGAGACAAAGTCACTCCTAGATAAGTGCTCTGCACCTAGAATTGACATGGAGTTCTTTTATTGTGCTATATAAAATTATGTACTCCCTCCGGTCTATAATAAGTGTCGCAATTTTGAACTAAGGTTGAACAAACTTCAGTTCAAAACTGCGACACTTATTTTGGATCGGGGGGAGTATATGTTTGGCAAATAATGATGGTTCTTTTAAAAAATCATGGTATTTGTCTACTGATATGACAACTCTTATGATTACTGTTACGCCATAGGCACCTCTCCTCCTCGGCATTCAACAGGAGCCAAGGTGAGTCGCTGTCATTCTCTGCACATAGGTTTTTTTTCCCTTTGCTATGTTTGAATTTCATTACTGGGCCACCAGCGCATGACACACAAGAGCTTGAGCAAATTATTGTTTGCATGTTTATACTGACCATCATGGTTGCAATGAGGGGTGCGAGCAATTAATCATCTGGTCACTACCTTGGATGATGTTTATCACTATTGCCTATTGAAATTTCTTTGTTTACTATGTGCTAGCCTGCAATTATACATGCCTTGTGTGTGCCACCTTTGATAGAAGAGAAATCATTAATTCATTTATCCAGAATCGGTGATTAATATCATTTACCACTTCTTTCAGAGTATCTGGTTGATGTTTTTCCTTTTCTGTGCTCAGATTATTTATTTGCTTGAACTACAGTTTTAGATGATCAGTACATTTAATCCACCTCGAGGCAAGAAAACTTGTTCCATGCATTAAATTGCGAAGGAAAAGTTGCATACTATTTCCTAATAAATAGTGATAATCTGTTCTAATAGATTGAGATACAGTTTTAATTTAAGTACAAGCGTAGTTACATTAGCAATCTTAATTTATCCTTGCCGTGAAAATAAAATATTGGTGATGATATCAAGGCAATATAAGCTTTACTCTGAACTTCTAAGTATAACATTTGCAGATAGTTATAACAACTGAGTAAATATTGATGCATCAATCCTTGGACTCGCTTTTGAGTATGTATCGTAGGGAGGAGTGTTAATTATGCCTTAAATGTTTTCTTCGCTTATAATGCTTCATGGAATTTAGCAGAAACAGCTGGACAGCTGGTCCTGTTTATCTAGATTATACGGTCATAGTTTCGCCCAACGTTTATTCCCGCAACTACGTTAGCAGAAAATAGTCTCTAGCTCTATATCGCTGACTGCAATAATGAAAATATTCAATTATTACATTTCAATTCCTTTATTTTTTGAGACAAATTCCACTTTTTGATTAGTACAGCTGCCAACTTGCCATTTTGATTATGTGGTACTTTTCTTCCTTTTGCCCGTCAAGCTAAGTTTCTGGACTATTAATAGCTATAAATGCATGTAAGAGCTTCGGCTGACTATTCATTTCTCATAATCACTTATACACCAGTAATGTGGTTATTAGCATCACCGAAGCCAAAGAAATTAAGCCTAGGTTTCTTTCTGTATTTCAAAGTGCTCTATGTTTGATGCAATTTGGAAACCGTAGCATTTTAGAAAAGTGTTTTGCTATCTCTACCATCACTGAACTAATGTGCTTGTTTTTACAAACTAGGATCTCATGCATGACCTCTAGGATGTCGTAGCAACATGTGTTGAACAAGATGGATAGATCAAATGGGAAGGTCTGAAGGTGTAGCTCAAGTGTATCGTATTTGCCTCCAAAACATGTCAAGGAATATTGATTTTTGTTATTATCTGTATTTTGTTATGATCTCACAGTGATGAACAGGGAATGCTTATGAAAGCTACCAATTTAACCAAGTCTGTGAAGTGTATGTGTACTTTGTATGAACTCTTGGTGATGATGGGAATGTTTGGGAAGGCTATAAACAAACCTTGTTGATGTCATTGGGCTATTTTGAACTTTTTGAATCATAGGTATACTGGTTTTAGCACTGTAGTCCCTCAGTTCAAGTTCAAGAATAGAAGTGAAGCCAACAAAGAAAAACACCCATGTAACTAAAAATCAGCCAAACTCATGGTTTTTTATGTGAAACCGACAACAAAGCAACCAATTGCAACATCTCGCGTATAAAGAAGCGTGTAATTCATGATGACTGGCTGAAGTACGGCGCGGCAAAGCGCGCATCACCCTCTAGTTATGTTTTGGTGGGCGCGATGTAGCCATACAGATTGGGGTGGATGATGCAGCTCGTCTCAGGAGGATCGGTGGATTGATACAGGCTCGCCGCGTCGGTTGTAGAGGCGTATGGGAGTTCGCCCTCCCGTGGTTTACGGCGTCGTGCACCGCAGCCGCTCGGTAGAGTCTGCTAGGGTTTGCTCGGAGCAGCTTGCCGCTGGCTCGTCGACGGCTAGGATCGGCGCACGTGTAGTCGAGGATAAGTTATACGCAGATGGATCAAAGTCGGCTGGTGACGTACATCGAAGCTGGCTTGTTACGTACCGTATCCGTGCGAGTCCGGAGATTGGCCCACATATCGAAACTACCTCATATTCAATGTTGGCTCCATGCAAAAAAAAAAAACAATGTTGGCTGTCCGATCCATGTACGAAGGCAAATCCAATGGTTGTCCTTCGCTTTGTCCTGTGTGTGGATGGCCTGATATGCACTGTCCTACCTTTTTTTTTCCGTGTCTTGTTGCCTGTCGTACGTTGTACGCGCACCTTCTAGTGCCTTTCCGTGATGATGCATGATGCATTGCATGGCATCTTGTCTGCACGTGGACGATGGATGCAGTAGGCGATGAAGCTGGAGGTGATGCAGGCGCGTCGTCGATGTAGATTGGGTTGATGGCGCTCACGCGCGCGGATGGAGACGTAGGCTCGTCCGCGCGTGCGCGCTGCTCTGGGACGCGCGTATGAAGCACGCCCATCGCCGCGTCATCGTGTGCGCCGCCTGCGTCCCTCTGGTCCGGACGCTCGCTCGCGTCCGCAGTACCGAGCCACTCCCAAGCGTTCAGAGGTTGACGTATCCTCATCGAATTGGATCTGATCTTTGGATTTACTAGATGATTCTTCGACGCAGCGTTGCTGCGGGAAAACTTGCTAAAAGAATGCATAAAACTTGCTACAAAAACATCCAAAATTAATGGGAAGCAAATGTAGGCTTAAAAAAGAAATAAAAATACAAATGATATAAAAGAAGGAAAAAATGAATTGGAATTAAAATAATGTCAATTCTAACCAAATGTGAAGGTGAATTACATAGTTATGGTGCAATTGACCAACACATATATTGTCAATACAAAATCTAATGCAAAGATTAAATTTTGACTAACATGCATGAATTGATGATGTGGTGTGTTGTATGCATAGAATAATGCAAAAATAATGTAATTTATGACTTGCATGCATAACTTAGTTATGTGGCATAGTTGCATGTCTAGAGAAATAGATAGTGGATTGTAACTATTTAGGAATAGAAGATTTGACTAATTAAAAATATCAATATAATACGGCTTGATCTATTGAAAGTTTAAAAAAAATTCAAATTTAATATATGAACTGATCTGATCTTTAATTGATCGGGTGCCGCGCCCCCGAGGAGAGAAGATTAATCACCTGGGGGCGGCGCTATACGGAAGGGTGAAGGAACCTACGATCAGTGTCGATGGACTAATCACTCTAAAAGAATTTGAAACCCAGGATATCTGTTGTATTGATCTGACCCTCATATGGGCTATGTATAGAAGTATAATGTGCGAGAGGCTCAGATTACAAGCCAAGTCATTATTGGTTTAAACCAATTTTGTCTCTACACCTCATTATCTGTGACTGAGTTTGAAGTCTCGGTTGGTAGGACTTTAAACTTGAGATCTCTTGACTCGAATACCATACTGAATTCATGCTCTAGCTAGTTACTTCAAAATTTGAAACTGATGAAGACATGCAGACAATACATTTTAACAATCTCTCACTTTAGGCTTATTTAGACTTAGACATCGGATCCATGTAAGCCATAATTGTTTTTAGTATTGCGTTGACAGGGTCTTTAAACTTGAGACCTCTTGATCCTGATACTATATTAAATTCATGCTTCAGTTAATTCATCCAAAAACTGAAACTGATGAAAACAGACAGACGATATATTTCAACATCTCTTTTGATGAGGTCAACTGTCAACAGCATGAAGATGTGCCAGAGGAGATTAGCAAGATAGCTTTGTGTCTGTCTTTCTGCAGAGAGAGAGAGAGAGAGAGAGAGAGAGAGAGAGAGAGAGAGCTGTGTGATGGTTTGGACCAAATGCGTGGAAACTTCTGCCGCATTAGCACCGACGAGAGTATCAACCACTAATACGATATTAGCTTCAGGGGGGAGAGCAGCAGTCAGCTCGGGCGTTTGGCACAGAGCCAGGCGCGTCAATAATTCAGTATAGAGAATGCACTGTTTGATTAGCTGATTAGTTGTTTGTTCCATTTGGCCACCTCTCTCTCTCCAGACCCTTCTTTGCTGCTTCCCTCTTCTCTCTTCTCTCTGCCTGCCTATAAAAGGCCAGAATATCTTCTTGCTCATAAGGGGCGGCTCATCTGTTGCATCTGTCACATTGCACAAAAGCAAAACAACTCTTCGAGTAGCTAGCTAGTCTGCTAGTGTACTGTCACAGCTAGCTTGGAGATTCCGTGAGAGTTTGTGCAAGTTGCAAGATGGTTAAGGTATGTTCAGTTTGCTTGTCTTGTTTTGTTTAGTTTGCTCAGTTTTGTGCGTCGTTCTGAATTTTTTGTATTTGTTGCAGCAAAAGATTGTTCTCAAGTTGGCTCTGGATGATGAGAGGAAGAGGAGGAGGGCCTTCAAGGCTGCCGTTGGCATGTCAGGTATGAACAAGCCACAGATAACAGTTAATTGGTTAATCCATAATCCGTCGTTCCATCTTCTTCTTGTGCTTACGAGGAGGTGCTCAATTCAATTCCACAGGCGTGACATCTGCGGCGATGGAGGGGGAAAAGATCATCATCGTCGGGGACGGCGTCGACCCGATCACGCTGACGACGATGCTCCGGCGCAGCCTGGGCTACGCCGAGCTCCTCAGCGTGTCGTCCGGTGACGACAAGAAGGACGGCTACGGCGGCGCCTACGGGTACGGCGGCAGCGAGAAGAAGGACGGCGGCGGGAGCGGCATGAGTTTCGGCGGCAAAGAGAGTAGCGGCTCCAAAGGTGGAGGAGGCGGCTACTCTCAGAACGCGGTTGCGCCGATCACGTACCCCGCGTACCAGCAGTACAACGCCATGCCGTCGTACCCGGTTTACTCCTACCCTGCTCCGGCTTATCAGCATCAAGAACAGGATTCCGGCTGCAGCATTATGTAGTAGTAGCATGGCTGTTAGTTAAGGAGAGATGATGCGTCAGAGCTGTGTTCAGGCCATGATTGATGGCCTGACCCAGAAGTTGGCTGAGATAGCAGAGAGATGTTGGCTGCCTGAGCATTCAGTAGTACGTATGTACAGTACGTTGCTTTTTTTTTTGAAAAGGAGGATTCACCTTATTCACAAAACATTACAAAATAATACATCAGTAAGGCTCAAGCCACCATCTTGACAACACCTTTCGCTACTCATATGCCCTCGATGAAGGGGTGTCGAATATCCGAACCGAATACTAAACAGACTACAGTACGTTGCTTGGATCAGCGATGGTCGTTTGGAGCGTGGTAACAGATTGTACAAGAGGAATGAATAAAAGGAAACTCAGGTGTTTGCAAAATTAGAAGCACGACATACAAAATTACTCAAATACGGCGCGAGATGCATCAAAATCATGATGGGCTTATAACTGCCTAAAAGCATCTCCAACAGCAGCCCTATTTTTGGGCATGGGTCGTTTTTAGAGCCTCCAACAGCTGTCCAATCTAATTTTTTTTTTGTAAAAAATAATAATATTTGAGCAGCCCTAAAAAGAGGCTCCTCCTGCGGCAAATTTGGGGCACTTCGGTGGATCCCAAAGACGTGAGGCTGCTTTCGGACGCTTGTATGCGGCCGAAAACCCTTGGATCCGCCCGCCGGCCGGCCACCACGCATCATGGCCGGCTCCTTCGGCCCCGCCGCCGACCCCTATACCCTTGCCCCCACTCCCGCCCTATTGTAGGGCAGCTGTTGGAGCAGTTTGCCCTATTTCGTAACCAAAAATTATCGTTTTGTGCCTTATGATAGGGCTGTTGTTGGAGACGGCGCTTGCTCGTGCCAAAAAAAAAAGCGTTTGTGTGCCCTAAATGTTTTACTCCACCATGCTTTCGTGCCCAAAAATAGGGTTGTTGTTGGAGATGCTCTAAACTCTCCCTTTTCCCACCATCAAAATCACGACAAAATTGCTGCACTAATCTAATTGACTAAAATCATGCAAAATACAAGTTTTTTTTCTTTCCATTTTCAGTTGGACAAAAATGTAGTGCGAAGTTATAAAGTTCCCCTATATGCAGAGAAAAGTTTCTTGATTTCAAGTTTTCTACAAGAAAGTATCTAAAATTTAGTTTAAAAGGTCAAAATGCCTTGTCGAGAAGCAAATCTTAACTTCAGTTGGAGGCTTCAGAATTATGTCAAAAGATCTCTCAACGCCGTTCAAAGTTCAAAAAAAAAAGTTGAATTATGTCTATGTGTTAATTAAACATCTGGGGGTATGTTGGGACTCAGTAAAGTTCCAGTTTATAACTTTGGAGTTTCATGTGGAAAGCCTCTTAATTTTTGCTCCAAGTTCTATGGGAGAGGAGGGATATAATGTTTCCAAAAGAGATAAATGTTCTCGTAGCTTTGTGGGATGTTTTTTTTTGGAATTCGGAGCTTTATTGATAGCTTTGTGGGATGTCGAAAAGCAAACCTGGGCACAAAAGACTGCAAGTTAGCATTGCGTAGCAAGTGAGCATTGCTCGTTTGGTCCGGAGAATTGATGTACAATCCCACCGCCTATATTCAACTGCTCAGGGTTGTGACTTTCGGTTCCTATTTATACTATAGGGGGCTCTTTCCAAGAAGAAAAAACTATATGTTTTACTTAGGTTCAAACAATTGGCGCTATCCTACTCCTCGTTGATGGAGGTTCGGACCATCACGACAATGTTGCCCACAAAGAGCCCACTAAGCGCATGGCCACCTATTACATCATGACTTGGTACCATAAAAGGTCAAGACTTAACTTGGAGTTGATCTTCCACAAAGAAGGCGATCATCGGCCCTTGTACAAAATTTTTGAATCCTTCACCAAAACTTGAAGTATCTCAGGTGAATTTTCACCATCTAGAGGACACACGCACCCTTCAAAAGTAACAAGCAAATTCGGTTGAATGAACTGCTCAAAACATCTCCAATGAACTATCTTGAGAGAGAGAGAGAGAGAGAGTGAGAGAGAGAGAATGATAGGCTTGA
Source organism: Thinopyrum elongatum (assembly GCA_011799875.1). NCBI lineage: Eukaryota > Viridiplantae > Streptophyta > Magnoliopsida > Poales > Poaceae > Thinopyrum > Thinopyrum elongatum. Next base: position 279,117,216 of record CM022301.1, read on the forward strand.
AGCAAAGAGATTTGAACACAAATGAAGGAGGTCGAGAAAGGGAAAATCTTGGCTTTCAAACTCACAAGGGAACTGCTCTCAAAGAACTCCCAAAACTACTCAACAACCTCTCTTACTACAAAAGGGTATGGGGGTGCGCGTGCGTGCACACACAAAGAGAGAGGGCATAATCCTGATGGTTACTCAGAAAAAAATTAATTGGGCCGAAGGAAAACACACGCTTGTGGAAGTGCGTGATTCCTACCAAGCTGTCGAGTAAGCCTCTCAAAATTCTAAGCACTTGGTAGCACCTGGAATAAAAGAACTCAAGAGGCACAGAACAGAAAAAGATAGCTCTTCTCTGTGAAAGATAGAACGAACTCAAAAATACTGGAGAAAACCTAGTTTCAGAAATATGCCGGGAGGGGGGGGGGGGGGGGGGGTCAACAAAGTTGTTTTCAAGAGAAACATGATAGAAGGCTAATTCCTGCTTGGATGTACTCGGTTGATTTTCATGAGAGTAGCAATTTTATACTAACGCATGGGCTTAAGAAAACCGATAGGTGCTCGCAAGTCGCGGGAAAATGTTATGTTCTGAGGTACAAGAGCTAACAAAGATGGTCTCACAGGAAATGAAGCTCGGTGGTACTATAAAAGGATTATCAGTGGTTTCGAACAGACGAACGAACATGGTTGGCTTAGCAAGCTCACTCATTCATCACAGGGCGGTTACTAATACCAGGTAGAAATACTTGAAAGTAACCGGGAATAGGAAAAACAGAGAAAATTGAGTGGCAGGAGTGGAAACTTGGGAATTTGGGGGCTTGCTACGGTATGGTTTTTCAGTTGAACACTCGTGAACCACCGGACGATCCTTCCACATGGAAACACAATAATGTGTGAAGTAGAGTATTTTAGATTATGTGACAGGTGGAGCAAATTATTTAATGATAACAAAGGACGTTGAGCTATGTCGTCTAAACTAAGATAGCGCTATAAAGTGAGCGTATTTTGATGTTGATAATGAATATCAACAACTAATCAACTTATTATGTTATGCACACATCAGTTTCAACAAATGTTTCGATGTCCCATAAGAGCATCTACAGCAGGACCCCTATTTCCTCCCTCAACGTTTGAAACATCCGCCTGGTCAGTGCTCGGTCAAAAAAAAAAAGACCCAACCGAACCCCACTTTCTTCTTAAACGTCCGAACTGACCGGCATACCTCAAATCAATATCGAATTTGAGGGCAATATGAGAGGGTCCGCTCACGCCCAGGCAGCCTGCTCCACACCCACACGGTCCCACTTGCAGTCATCTAGTCCTCCTTCCTCTCTGGTCTCTCTATTGCTTGGAGCAGGCAACAGTGCGGGTGGAGGAGGCGGTGCCTCGCGACGGCTATCGCGTAGGTAGAGCAGACGGCTGGGTCCGTTGTAGACAGAGGAGGCAGGTCACGACGGTGTGGGTAGAGGTGGCGGCTGGTCGCGCATTGCGTGCTGGCCGTCCGCGTGTGCGCTGCTAGCATCAGTGGCCACCGCGAGCCGCGTGCTGGCCGGCTGGCCGCGCCTGTGTGCTCGTGTCAGTGGCCACCGCGCGCCGCGTGCTGGTCGCTGTGTGCGTGCTGGCTGGTCACGCGCCGGCGTGCAAGCTGATTGGCCGCGCTTGCGTCTGCTGGTCGCGTCCGTGGCCGCCGCGTCCTGCCTGCCAGCGTGCAGGCTGGTTGGCCACCGTGCGCCGCCTGTTGCTCGCGTCTGTGGCATCCATGCGCCGCACGTCGCATGCTGCTCACGTCCATGTGCAGCCTGGCCTGCCGCGCGTGCAGCAGCAACCTCGTGTGGGCCACATGCGTGCGTGCACAACCGCGGCTGGCCGCTGCTGCTCTGCGTGCTGGCTAGCTAGGCTAGCTAGCACGTGCAAGCACGGCCGCCACCGACTTGCTGCTGTGGCTGCTCATAACATGTTCGATAAAATGTCTCACGCCCACTATGCCTACTTGAATCCCATAGAATTAGCATAGAGTGTTTGATGCCACAGTAAAAATAAAAAAAGATGTTGAAATGGATGCTATATTTTCAATGAAATCTACTACACATGATTTCATAGAAAAAATCCTATAAAATTCAATCCTACGAATCAAATGACCAATGTAAAAAAATCCTACGAAATTCCTTTTAATCAAAGGAGCCCTGAGAGTGCTTTGGCTGGAACTGGAAGCCGATCCGGGAATGAGACTTACTGCGCGGTTGCTATCAGTAGTTCACTACTCCTACTACAGGTTGATTAAGCTGGACACTCTAGACGTAGTGCTTACACAAATTTATAATTATACAAGCGGATATCCCTGTCATATGCCATTAGTGCGTTCACCACAAGACCACTATGCGCGAGTTCAGCTACTGGTGACTCTGTACAAGCTTACCAACGCCGTCGATCGATTCTCCACGAAAATAAGCGAATAGCGAATAATAATCTGACGGTGAAATGCTAGTGAGTTTGTCACGGAATGCAGCATCCACGTTAATGTTTTGCTACATTTGTCTTTCTTTGTATGTTTTCTGAATTTTTACAAGTTGCAACTAGATTTCATTTTCCGCGATTTCAAAAGGAACATAATATCATATTTCTTGTAACCTTTTTTTGAAATAGCCGGTTGGGAGGATTATTTGATTCTTCAATTTCAGGAGTGAACCCTTCGGATTCTGTCAGGCGTGCAAATTTGATTGCAAAACATGATGTATAGGGTCACAATTGCACCAAACCGGAGGCTTAGGAACCATGATTCCACGCCATCTTCAACCCCGACGTCTCTTATTTTTTTCCTTCACGGTACATCTCTTTCACCCCTCTTGAGTGCTAGAGGACAAGCCTATCGCTAACCAGAGAAAAACTTACACAGCAGCATCCAAATCACATCGTAATAATGTATACTGAACATGCCACTCGACCGCCCAACACAGTTGTCACTACGCATATCAAAACACTTCTCTGAGCAATCAAGGACAAAAACTCTCACTGGTCTCTTTCTTTGAATGACTTTCCTAACAAATCTCCTTGGACGAACTAGTCACAACAACGACCCAAACCATTAGAGTTCCATGATGAGCTACTAAGTAGGACCTCCGTATTCGATAAGCTCGACAGACTGAATCTGCAAGTGCCAGCAGATCTCTGAGGAAGATCTTTTCTGCTTCTCCATCTACACTAGTATACTTGTCACTGACAAGCCAGACATGTCTTTCGTCTGGACCAAGTTAATGTGCGGAAACTTTGGCAAGCTAGCACCGACCGGAGCCTGCCAGCCAATCACTCAACGTTGAGCTTCCGGGAACAGCAGCGCCGGGTCCATGGTGAGCTGGGCGTTTGGCACAGTGCCAGGCATGCCAATTATTCTCCCACCACTTTGCTGGCTGATTGGTAGTTTGTTCCATTTGTTAGCTTTCTGTCTCTATAGCCTTCCGCGCTGCTTCCCTCTGACCCTCTCTCCCTCGTTTGCGTGTCCTCTACTCTCTGTCTGCATATAAATAGGCCGGGGTATCTTGCTTCTGATAAGAGGTAGTAGCTCACCTTGCACTGTCAAATTGCACAAGGCAACTCTACTGTCGACCTAGACAAGGCTAGAGCTCGTGAGAAACATTGTGCAAGCAAGATGGTTAAGGTTCGTTGCTAATGAAGCAAAACTTTTAGTGTCTATTGCTCTGTGCGTCGATCTGAACGTGTTTTTGCTCTGTGTCGCAGCAAAAGATTGTTCTCAAGTTGCCGTTGGATGGCGAGAGGAACAGGCGGAAGGCCTTCAAGGCCGCTGTTGGCATGGCAGGTATGAAGAAGAAACCACTCATCATGACCAACAGCTGTCTAAATTATATTCTTCTCTTCGTTGGTTCTCATAGAAAGGTGGTGAATTCTGCAGGCGTGACGTCCGCGACGCTGGAGGGGGACAAGATCATCATCGTCATCATCGTCGGCGACGGCGTCGACCCGATCGCGCTGACGACGATGCTCCGGCACAACCTAGGCAAAGCCGATGTCACCTATTCTGTTCAACATAGTGGTCGATATGTTGACAATTCTAATAGGACGGGCTAAGGATGCGGGTCAGGTAGGTGGCCTCGTTCCGCACTTAGTTGACGGGGGTGTATCTATCCTACAGTACGCTGATGATACTATCATCTTCATGGAGCACGACTTGGCAAAAGCGAGAAACATGAAGCTAGTGTTATGCTTATTCGAACAATTGACCGGGTTAAAAATTAACTTCCACAAAAGCGAATTATTCTGTTTTGGAAGAGCTAATGATGACCAAGATGCGTACAGACAATTGTTCAGGTGCGAATTGGGGGCTTTACCTTTCACATATTTAGGTATACCAATCCACCATCGTAAGCTGACAAACAGAGAATGGAAATGCATTGAGGATCGATTTGAGAAGAAACTGAGCTGCTGGAAGGGCAAGCTGATGTCATACGGAGGCCGCTTAATTCTCATTAATTCGGTTCTCACGAGTATGCCCATGTTTCTCTTATCCTTTTTCGAGGTATCTGTTGGAGTTCGAAAAAGACTAGACTTCTATCGATCACGTTTTTTCTGGCAGAGTGATTAATTAAAACAAAAATACAGACTAAATGGGATATCATTTGTAGTCTGAAAGACCAAGGGGGCCTAGGTATTGAAAATCTTGAGGTGAAAAACAGATATCTTCTCAGCAAGTGGCTGTATAAGCTATCTGTAGAGACGGAAGCCACTTGGGCTCAGATTCTGCGTAATAAGTACCTTCATTCTAAAACCTTGTCCCAGGTGACAGTGAGACCGACTGACTCGCCTTTTTGGAAAGGACTGATGAGGGTTAAATCACTCTTTTTCAACAGGACAAGGTTTATAGTTGGAAATGGTACCACTACGAGATTCTGGGAGGATACATGGCTAGGGGAGACGCCCCTCGCACTCCAATATCCTTCTCTTTATAGCATTGTTCAGCGAAGAGACGCTTACGTTGCAACAGTACTACAGTCCACTCCTCTCAATATTCAATTTAGGAGGACGCTAGCGGGAAACAAGTGGGACGCCTGGCTCCATCTTGTGAGACGTTTGATGGATGTTCAGTTATCTCAACAGCCCGATCAGTTGTGCTGGAAATTAACTAAGAATGGAGAGTTCTCGGTTAAATCCATATATCTGGATGTTATCAACTCTAGCGCTATTCCTCGTTCGAAACATGTTTGAAAAGTCAAAGTACCTTTGAAAATCAAAGTGTTTATGTGGTTTGTGCATAAACAAGTCATTTTAACCAAGGATAATTTGGCAAAACGCAACTGGACAGGATTTACAAGATGTAGTTTCTGCGACCATGATGAATCCATCAAACACCTCTTTCTTGATTGTCCTATGGCAAAAAATTTGTGGCGGACGATTCACATAGCATTTAATATTACTCCTCCGAATACTATCAACACGTTATTTGGGACGTGGTTAGATGGGATAGACTCTGAAACATCGAGACATATTCGTGTAGGAGTATGTACTTTATTATGGGCAGTCTGGAACTGCAGAAATGATTTGGTCTTTAACAGAATAACAAATATTCATTTTTTGCAGGTTATTTTCCGAGCCACTGCGTTGATCCGTATGTGGTCGCTACTCACTCCGACGAAGGCCAGGGAGCGTATGGTTACTGGATCTACCCGATGGAAGATGGTAGCACAGGTTATTTTCAACCGGTTTGGATGGCGGTCATGTAGTAAGATAGGCAATTAGTTTTCGAGTGAATTCCGGTTTTTACCCTCTAATTTAGCATTTTTGACATTAGTTACCCCATTTAACAAATTTTCATCCGGATTACCCCATTTAGTGACAATCTTGACTGTTTTTACCCCTTTTAATATTTAAGAGCCTTCTTGCAAAAATCGTGTTTTACTCGAGAGTCAAGACCAAGTGCCCAAGTATACATTTCTATTAAAACAAAAAATCCCATCATATTATGTTAATAACTGATAGTACTAATTTTAAATGGACACACATCATTGAAGCCCAACTAAAAAACACGTGTTCGATAATAGCACTGCAGACCTATAAATAGAATGTGATGTTTTTATTTGATGATCTCACAAAGCGTAAAATAAATGCTTCTGCCGATGTTTTGACCCAAGGAAGAAAACTAGAATATCATCACATTGAACCTACGAACCACAACCCACAATGCAAAATTGAACATACTTAAATGCTCAAGATAACTGTCCGTCTTTCCCGCGATGTGGTGTACACATACACCTGACAGACATGAGAAAAAAACCGGGTGCAGCTAAACCAAGTGACTGGTTCGGGCATTGGAAAAAACGCCAAGAGGAATCTGATGTCAGAGAGTTAGCTGGCAGATCGCTCTCAAAAGACTTGCGGGGGTAAAAACTGGCAAAACTTTTGCTAAATGGGGTAATCTGGATGAAAATTGGTTAAATGGGGTAATTAGTGTAAAAAATGTTACAGTAAGGGGTAAAAACTGGAATTCACTCTTAGTTTTCCTATCTTTTAATGCAGGCCGGTTGTGGCTTCTCTTTTATTTTAGCTCTTTGTGAGCCTTTTTCGTTCTTTATTTCAGACTTGAGGACTGGTGTTGAACATTTTGATTATTAATAATTATGGCCGTATGCATCGTTCTGATGCAGAGACAGGGGATAACCCCCTTTCGAAAAAAAAAGCATCTCATCCGGCGATGACAAGAAGAAAGATGGCGGCTACGGGTACGGCGGAGAAAAGAAGAAGGACGGCTACGGCTACGGCGGAGGCGGCGGCAAGGACTCCAAGGGCAACGGCGGTTACCATCAGAATGCGGTGGCGCCGATTCCCTACCCGGCGTACCACCAGTACAACGCCATGCCGTCCTACCCTGCTTACGCGTACGCTCCGTATCAGCAACAGGAACAGGATCCCGGTTGCAGCATAATGTAAGCAAGGTGCCGAGACGAGATGAGCTGGGGAAGACTCAAAGACTTGAGTTCAGGAAAAGCTTTTATTTCAAAAAAAGTTCAGGACAAGCTTAGAAATCCTGAACTGATCAAGCGAACTACGATGAAGCAAGAGATGTGTTGGCTGCTTGAGCTGCACGTACATGTACATAGCTTGTGGAATCATCTGGAATGGTTGTCTGTAAATTCAGGGTTTCAGTTCAGAGTGTACTAGTGTTGTGGTTTGTACAAGATTGAAAAGGGTGGACGGAATAAATGAAAAGAGAGACGCATGCTGCGCAAAAGCACACTGAATTTTTAAGAAAGAAAAAACTTCCAATATATTCATGGCAGAACAAAGAACACAAGATGTAATAAAAAAATGCATTCACGTCCGGAGATCACTTAGCAATGACTACAAGCACTGAAGTGAGTTGAAGGCGTGCCGTAGTCGTCGCCCCTCCCTCACTGAAGCCGGACAAAATTTATTGTGGTAGACAATCGAAAAATCGTCGTGCTAAGCCCGCAGGACCAGTGCACCAGAACAGCAACCGTTGCTGAAAGGATTGATGCTGACAACAATGCCAACACAAATAAGCAAGATATACAACACAAGTAAAGCTTGCACAAAATAAAGATAAGAGATAACCATAAGTAGAGCCGGTGGAGACGAGGATGTGTTACCGAAATTCCTTCCCTTTAAGAGAAAGTACGCCTCCGTTGGAGAGGTGTGGAGGCCACTGTATTCTCCTCACACCCTCACACAATGCGAGATGTCGTGATTCCACTACTGGTGCCCTTGAAGGCGGCAACTGGACCTTTACAAACAAGGTTGAAGCTCTCTCAACAACCGAATTCGAGGCTCCCAACAATACCACGAAGCTTCACCAAAATGGAATGTGGCTCCGAGATGACCTCAACCGTTTAGGATGCTCAAACACCCAAGAGTAACAAAATCCGCAAGGGATTAGTGGGGGGAATCAAATTTCTCTTGGTGGAAGCGTAGATCTAGACCTTCTCAACAAATCCCTAAAGAATCAACAAGTTTGATTGGCTAGGGAGAGAGATCGGGCGAAAATGAGCTTGTGAGCACCAATGAAGCTTGGGGTAGGAAGAGGTGAGTCAACTTGGGGAAGATGACTCCCTTATATAGTGGGAGATGAAATCCAACCGTTATGCACCCACAGCCCGTGCACAAGAGGTAGTACCGCTCTGGCACGGAAGTTCTAGCCACTGCGTACAACTAAACATATCAGGGAGGCGGTAGTGCCGCCGGAGCGGTACTACCGCTCCCACCAGCGGTACTTCCGCTTGGTGTTGAACGGCAGTCGGAACCAGGGCGGTAGTGCCGCTATCAACTGCCTCTCTACTTCCGCTCGGGACTGAGCATTCCAAAATGCAAACAACAAGCGGTACTCCATGCGGTAGAAGACAACGGTAGTGCCGCCGGAGCGGTACTACAGCACTGCGGAGCGGTACTTCCGCTTAGCTTTAGTATGCCCAGTAAACTCGCGGTAGTAGGATGGCAGTTAGGGCCGCAGTACCGCTGGAGCGGTACTGCCGCTCTGAACTGCCGCTCTACTACCGCCCATTTACAAAACGCGAAAAACAAGCGGAAGTCGGGATAGCACTGAACTGCGGCACTACCGCTAGAGCGGTACTATCGCTAAGTAGAGCGGTACTACCGCTTATGCTGTTCTGAAAGGCCCAATCAAGAAGGAATGGCAAGCTCAGTTGCCAGGAAGGAAATAGGGTGCAAAGTGACTGTGTACGTGTTGATTCCACCCAAACTTTTCCGAAGCGGACCCCCTCTTAATAGTACGATGTTCCTACGACTCAAGTCCACAAAAAATGAAACGCAAGACAAACACCGTCTTCATAAACATTCCGAGGGGTTTGGATTGTCTTTGTGCCATAAAATAGATTATATGAAGTGCTCAATGCACACGATTAGTCCGCAAAAGTATTATCATCAATCACCAAAACCACTAAGGGAGAAATATGCCCTAACAGTTGCTGATGAAGAAAAGTGTAGATTAAAATAATCCAACCTGTAGACACATGAAACGAAGACCGGATCCAAGCAAATCCATCAAAGACATGCACCTACTGAATTACATGAGATCCGTCGGAGACACACCTCCACAAGGGCTAGGTGAGGAGAAACTTGTCCCATCTTCAGGGAGCCTCCACGGCCTCACCTTACTAAGCAGGACGCAAACCCTATATAAACTTAGAAATGCCTAAAAATGGAGCATGAATCCTCCCACCTGCAACGTCAGGGTCCACCACACCTCAATGGCCCTGGGGCCACCGAAGACAAGGCAGACCAGGAGGTAGAGGAACCCTAAATTTTGTTTTCTTTGGAGAGGAGGCGGCGGCTGCGTAAAGCGACATGTTAAAAGCACATTTGAATTATATCTAAGAAATGAAAAACCTAATGAAACTTTGTAGCAGCAGCAGTAGCATTAGCTATATGTAAGTTGCATGTTTTATCTATTTGAGTCGGTTGATTCGGGAAGAAGGCAATGTGCAACCTCGAGACCGAAGACGATGATGTCGTAGCGAGTACAGGGAGGCACGGGGAGACCGGCGAGCACGCTTGACTGATTTGGGAGGGGGGAGGGAGGTGCGGGCTTGCCGGAGAAATCTGGTGCTCGGGGAAGGTTTGGAGGGATAGTGGGGCGATGGCCTGAGGGAGGGCGGGAATGAAGTGGAGAGGGAGAGGGGAAATCAATTAACCCTGTTTTTTTTCCGACGCCTGACGTATAGTCTGTTTTTAGGTGGGTGGTTCTGACGTATAGTCGGCCCCAAACAAAAAAAATATCTTTTCTTTAGACGTAAAAGAATCTTTTTTTAGTGCAAAAAAAAATCTTCTTTTCTGGGCAACGGGATGGCGATCAAAGTTGAGCCCGGTCCAATAAAAAAGGCGGGCCGGGCCTGCCAGGCTATGCTTCACATGAAGGGCCTGTCTCCTCATGCGCACGCGCACATTCGGGAACAGCCACGTCGATTGATTCCATGGCCTAGACCTTTTCCTCCATCTCGAGAAGAACAAAATCAAAGAGAGAAAGAAAAAGAGAAAAATTCATTACAGGCCTATTACTTGCGCTGGTGCCCACTTTAGTCCCTGTGATTACAAATACCCGAAATACAGTCATCAAACTTGCACAGGCGGTCATCTACGGTCCATTATATGGTTTGCTATACGTATTGGCTGATCTGGCCCGAGTCAACCGCCGCCAAGTGTGCTTTGACTGTCACATCTGCCAGCTCGCTCGAATACGCATGCATGGAGGGTTTTTTTTTTCGAAAATCCTTACGGATAGAAAGACACTGAGGGAACGCACGGGATTACGTGTCCCTACTAATTTCCCTCCCCTTCCCCCTGATTTCAACTGTGGACCCCTCTGATTTCCAATGAAACGTCGCCAGGTCAGCCCGTAGGTTGTCATCCATGAATTTGTGTCCGTAAGTCTAGCAAAACTCTTTTTTTTTTTCCAAAGTTGCCGGAACAAATCAGCCTCGATCGTCTCCTTCCTCTCCGGTCCGGCCGCTCAGCAGCGCAGCTCCCGATCGAGTCGAGACCAGGCCTAGTGTACGTGCACCTCAACTACTTGAGTCCACATGCAGGAATCCTTCTTCTACGGTCAGACCCGCCGCCGCGACGGCATCGGATCATCCACTCCGGCGACTCTGTTTTCTTTTCTTTCTCGTCGATCGCAATTAATACGGACGGGAGCACAAACAACAGATGATTTCCATTTCGATTTCTTCCTCGCCTAGCTTGGGCCGGCGCGCACGGAGACTCCTCCTGTCATGTGCCATGCATGCATGGTTCTCCACGCCGACGCCGTACGTGGACGGCGGACATGCATGCTTGTGCTCTCAACGCCGGCACCCAACCCAAGCATGCATGAAGCATCCTCTGTCTCGTGTGCTCTCTAGTCTCTCGTCTGCATCCGTACGTGCGCGCACGCAGAGTGTTAGGCCGAAGCCGAATGCTCCTCCCAAACCATGGCGCTCCACGCCGATGCCGGTGACCATGCTCTGGCATGCAACCACCGCGCTGAGGAAGCCTCAGCAGATAAAGGTAGGTGAGCCTGGCGTTCCAGCGCGCCCGACGGGCATTACATCCAATGTCCTCGTCCTCTCCAAGTACGTACTAAACGTCTCTCATTCACACAACCACCCAAGAAACCGCCGTCCCGCGTGGCTGGCATTGCCCACCCCCCTCTCCTCCTCAAACTGCAATCCGCCGACGAGGTCCGTCTACAAAATAAAAATGGACGGCGGCCATGCTCCGGCGCCGAGGAAGCAAGGAGCGGAGCCTCGCCTCGCCTCGCCTCTCGCTCGCCGGCGCCGTTCCGATGTGCAGCAGGTTGGGTCGCCTCCCGCGCCACCGTTCCGATCGAGTGGTGCTCGTCGTCGTCGTCGTTTCCAGGACGGCGGACTGTTCCGTTTCAACATCACGCACGCACCACAAAAGGGCACGTCTTTTCTCCTCTCCGTCACCTCCCACACAGGCGCCCGGAGCGGAGAATCATGAACGTTGCCGGCCGGCAGTAGGCGACGCGGCACAAAGGCCACATCTTTGCCCTCTCGCCGCCGGCGCCCGTGCGCAGGGAGCACCTTTCCTCTCCCCGCCCATGAAGTAGGCCGTGTCGGCGTACGTGGCGACCTGCGCGACCGGGTGCACCAGCCCGTTGCCGATGGCCACGCCGCGGAGGCCGATCCTCTTGTGCGCCGGCAGCGCCATGTTCGCGGCGAGGATGCGCGACGCTGCCGCGGGGACGTACTTGCCGGCGTAGCTGTCGCCGGCGAGGAAGAAGGGCCGCGCGCGGAAGTGGGCCGGGCTGGCGTCGAAGAAGGACTGGAGCGCGGCGAGGACGTGCTCGGCGATGGCGGGCTGGCTGCGCGGGATGTCTGCGGTGGACGGCGCGGCGCTGAAGCCGGTGCCGAGCGGGCTGTCGAGGAAGAGCAGCCCGAAGCGGCGGTTCCAGGCGAAGGGGTTGCGGGAGATGGATGCGCCGTTGCCGGGGCGGCGGCTGAGAGAATAGTGACCGAGCTGGAGGAAGTTGCTGAGCAGGCCGGAGCAGCCGGGGCCGCCCTCGAGCCAGAGGAGCAGCGGCGTGTCGGCCGGCGCGGCGAGCGGGGCACTGGCCTCGTAGAAGGCGAAGAAGAGCGAGGCGTTGGTGGACGGGTCGACGGGGAGGTAGCCGGAGCTTGTCGGGAGCGCCGCTCTTGGAAACGCCGCATCAGCCGAGGCCGAGACGACGTCAACGCCGAGAAGAACCAGCAGCTGCACCCGAAATACAGCGAGCTGCATGCATACGTGCATGCCGCTCTCGCCGGCACCTCGCAGGGGGCAGATCTTTTGGTCTGGCAACTTCGAAAAATAAAAAAACCTGCATGCACGCATATTCGAGCGAACGGGCAGATGTGGCAGTCAAAGCACACTTGGCGGCGGTTGATTCGGACCAAATCAGCCAATACGTATAGCAAACCGTATAATGAATCTAGATGATCCTTAATGCAAGTTTGATGACTATATTTCAGGTATTTATAACCACAGGGATTAAAGTGAGCATCAGCGCAAGTAATAGGCTTTGTAGTGAATTTTTCTCAAAGAAAAAGCTATTGGCCTCTCCAATTTCCGGACGCCGGGAAGAGAAGAAACCCAACCCGACCTCTGATTCCCCAATCGCCATCCCTCCGCCGCCACCCATGGCGTCCGCGGCCGCCACCTCCGCCCCGCTCCGCCTCCTCTCCTCCTCGCCCCTCTCCAGGCCGCTCCTGTCCAGGCCCCACCTGCTCACCCTCTCCCGCCCCATCTCCTTGCAGCGCCTCGCCGCCAGGCCCGCCGCCTCCCCGACCCCCTCCACCTCCTCCTCCTCCGCCCCCGACCCCGACCCCGCCCCCGTCGACCCGGCGCAGCTGCCCCCGGCGCTCAGGGACATCATCGCGCTCTTCCAGTCCGTGCCCGACGAGCGCACCCGCTACAAGCAGCTCCTCGCCTACGCCGCCCGCCTGCCGCCCATGGACCCGGCGCTCAAGTCCGACGCCAACCGCGTCCGGGGCTGCGTCTCCCAGGTCTGGGTCCACGCCGCGCCGGAGGCCGAGGCGCCCGGCTGCGTCAGCTTCCAGGCCGACTCCGACGCGCAGCTCACCAAGGGCCTCGCCGCGCTGCTCGTGCTCGGCCTCTCGGGCGCGCCCGCCAGGGACGTCGCCATGGTGCCCGTCGAGTTCATCGAGTTGCTCGGGATCAGGCAGAGCCTCTCGCCGTCCAGGAACAGCGGCCTGCTCAACATGATCAACCTCATGAAGCTCAAGGCGCTGGAAATCGCTGCGGGCCAGGAGGTGACTGGCGGCCAAGAAATCCGCCAGGAGCATACTGAAACTGCCGTGGAGAAGGAAGAGCCTCAGTTTGAGGCTTTTGGTGGGAAAGCGCAAGAGAGTTCAGAGGCGGAGGAGGAATTCGAGGAGGAACCGCCTGCTGTTGTGGAAGGAAATGGCAGCCTTGGAGGTGGGAGGAAGGAGAGGATAAGGGATAATTTGGAGAGAGGGCTTTCACCAGTGGAGCTCAAGATTGAGGACATTTCGTATCAACACAGGGGGCATGCCGGGGTAGCAGGTAGCGATGGAGAGACGCATTTCAATGTGCGGGTGGTGTCCAAGGAGTTTGAGGGGAAGAGCATGCTCAAGAGACACAGGGCTGTGTATGATCTCCTGCAGGATGAGCTCAAGAGTGGGCTGCACGCGCTGTCCATTGATGCAAAGACACCATCTGAAGTCTAGGTATTGCATACAGCGTGATGCTGCACACGAGGTTCATTTTTGTCACATTGTAGATTTCTCTAGGATAGTACTTCTCACTTGCTGAGAACTTTTTTTTTTCACAATTCTCAATGGCTTAAAGATACGTCACATATGATGTTTGTTGTGCCAGCAGCGGATGATGGTATTCTGGGTACTAAACATAATTTTCTTCAGTGATTAAACTTTCATGATGCTAATAATATTGAATGCAATGGTTCTCCTCACCACCCAATTACATAACATATACATTGCATGGTTCCAGTTCTTTGTGGTATGTTGAGTGGTATTATGTAAATCCTAAGCATCTACTAATTCAGCCGCTCATCCTAGTTCCTTGGTTTCAGCTTGTCCTCCTTGATGCCGTAGCCTGGAAATCAGATGTATAGGTATCCAAGCTGTGACAAGTTATCAACTTAGATACAATTTATGCCTGAAATAGGGAAAATATAAAATTATTAACTACAATAGAATCTGTTTATCCTCGGTGATGGTTATCTGGATCATAAAATTTAAATAAATTCATAACACCATGGGCACTGGTGCCTCCAACAAATGCCTCGTGCAAATTTATTCCAGACACAGAATCTATTTCCCTTATTTTCATTATGCAGAAATTATATACTTAATAGGAGTAATAATTATTTTAAGAATTTAGAACCACCGGTTCAGACATAAGGAAGTTTCAGTAACAGGTTGGTTGCCGGTTCAGAATGGATGTAGTTTCTAAAGAACTGTGAGTCTTTGTCTTTCACCTCATGTCCTCTCCTACAACTATCCTGGGACCATTTCATTTCATAGGAAATCCTGCATCCACCTCTGCCTATAGGATCAAAATTAGCTCAGTGCGTGTGAGTGGGTTTGCTAGACTGTCTAGTGCGATTGCAATTCCACTGAAATTATTAGCCAATGTTGCTTATTAAATCGGTTTATGTGTTATTCCTTATACTCCTTCTGTTCCACAATGTAGTGCATATTAGGTTTTTCTAAAGTCAAAACATGTCTATGTTTGACCAAGTTTATAAGATGTAAACTATCGACGTCTAAAATACTAAATAAATAAAATATATAAGGGAAACAGATTTGCACCTAATGACACCACTTCTGTATTGTGGATGTTGATTTGTTTTTCTTTAAACTTGGTCAAACATAGACATGTTTCACTTCTAGAAAACAAAATATGCACTACATTTTGGAACGGAGGAAGTATTGTTTTGTAGAGAGAACATGTTCAGATTCAGCGCATGCTTTTTACCAGTTATTGTGCAGTTGCGGCTATCATGGAAATTATTTCCAGTTTAAACATGCCATGTTCATTATCGACGTGGGAGCAGCTAGGTACCTAAATTATTTTGAGTATCTTTCCACTGAAAGTACAGATATTCTCCATGTAGTCCTGGCATCCTTATTGAAGCAGTAGTATGACTGGTGCTCTATTTGGCCTTCTCTTTCCGGCTTGGATGAACTATTTCTGTACTTCTTGCAAGAAAGTCATGAGTAGATTGAGAGGTGATGGAATAAACTTAGCCTTTCCTATGATAGAGAACTTAATGGTTCACTTGTACAAAATCTGGGCTTCCCGATTTTACGCTTTCACTCTCTGCCTAATTTTCAGGGTGGTATAGATACTTCTCCGGCAGTTGTCATCCCTGTTGTATAGGTTGTATTAAAAGGAACATACTGAATAGGAGGATAACATTGTATAAAATTTGATCAGGTAGTTCTTTTCATCTCTCGTTTTTGGTTGTCCGATTGCTTCTCATGAATTAACAATGTAAAATTACATATAAGCTAAACTGAAAATGTGCAAGACAATTAATTTGGTTACAAATTTCAACTGTCCAGTAGTATTGCTCAAGCAAGAATTGTCACTTTTCTGCGAACATACATGAAATCGCTAATGCCATTCGAATTCTACATGCAAAATGTTTTGATCTTCTATATCGAGTCCATTGCTTTCTCCAGATTGCCACACCAACAAACTCTGTCACTTCAGCTCCATTGTGAAGGAGGGTACACGTACGGCAGGGAGTACCATCTGGGACATCATCCATGCGGGCTGATTGATCGAGTAGCCAAGCAAGTCATTGTTGGTTTTTTTAAGCCCTGTTCTACTATCATTTTCTATTAATAAATTATAAGTATGTTACAAGGAGGGGGGGGGGGGGGGGTGATAAAAGGAAGAAATAAAGCCAAAGAGAATTAGTCAATGTTGGCTCTACGGAATAAGATAACCATGAAACAACTTGTAAGAGAGAGATGTTAACCAAATCATTCTTGTCCCAAATCCTGTGGCTAAGAAGCATTAGATCTGTTTTAAAGAAGTGCTTCCATGAGTCAATCAATGGGGATCAGATTTGGAAAGAACTCCCACTATGTTGCGTTGTCTTTTTTTTACACTATTCAGATGTGAAATTTACATTGAGAAACAAAAAAGATAAATCCAGATGTGGATAGTGTCGATGTTGCTTTGTCTTTTTTTTTACACTATTCATGCTAGATTTCACAATTTTGTTTCTCAATGTGCGTTCCGCATTTGGACCTGAAATTTTTAGGGGGTGTAGTCACATTCTTTATGAACATTCATATTTTTTTCCGGGAAATTTTTTGAAACATTTAACAATGTTTTCTTGACATTGGAGCATCGGGAGTACCCCAAACCTGGGAGCACCCAATACTTTCCCATGTTGCATCCCAATATTCCAGCACCCAAGGATGAGAATTTCCATGGCAATTGGCCGAGGCAGCATAGCCAGAGTGAGCAGAGCTTCGCCGTAATATTTCTGATTGGAATGATTGCTCTCTAGCATTCCCTGGCAATTTTACAGTCCCAAAACAAATGATGTGCAGTTTCTTCAGAGCCTTGGTTACATAGTGTGCAGGTATAACCATCCAGAAGAAACCTTTTGTTTTAAGCCTGGCTCTGGTGTTTAGCATGTCATGGAGAATTAGTCAAAGGAAGATTTTATGCTCGAGTCTACTGGAGCCTTTCCGGACTTTGCTAAAGAGTTTAGGTGCCTAACCCATGATGGCTTTATACATGAACATAGATGAATAGGCATTTGAGGATCACCCACATTTCCAAATGTCTCTGTCAGAATTAGTGGGGTTCTACAGGACTATATTTTGAAACTCCAACAGTTGCTGATATGCTTGGTTTGAGAGAGGTATGTGGAAGTGCTCGACTAGATCTCCTGAGGAAATAAGTTGCTTAAAGGAAGTATGTTCGGTGCAGACAAAAGAGTATAGTTCGGGAAAAAATTTATCAAGAGCCTCATTATTCCATCTGTCATGCCACAATAAGGGCATCTCCAAGGCGGACCCGCGAGCCTCCCACAACCGCGGAAGTCATCCCACGCGGTCCTGTATCGGTCCACAGGGCGGTCTGGACGCGATTTCTCTCACAAACCGAAGACAAACGTGGGGGGCTTAGCGGGAGTCTGGAGCAGCTGTAGAGCGCGCCACTCAACATTGAAGACGGCTCAGAGCGGACGCGACCTCTCACTGCCTACGCCATTGCGCGCCGGTCGAGGGTGCCGCCCGCGACGCGTCTCCGGTGTCCGCGCCTGTTCAATGCCGGAGACGTGTGACTGGACGGGACGGGACGGATATCTACCACGCTCGTTCAGTGTCGCTGTCCGTTCATATGCCGCCATTAAGCAGGCTCGCCGGCCGAGAAACCCACTCAGGCGCCACGCATTGACGCATCCGGACGCCTCGCTTCACCGGAATCCGCTATATAAAGGCAGACACACCCGGCTAACTCCACACCACAACACAAGCCCCTCCCTATCCTCCTCCCTTGCACTGCATCCGCCATGACTACAGGCGGTGAAGCTCTATGAGAGAGCCTTTCCACGGAGATGAAGCACGCCGTGGCCACCCTGGCCGCCGTGCTAGGCGGATCGAGGCCGTCTTGCTGGCCAGCTCGCCCGAGGTCTCCGAAGACAAGGACGAGACCACAATGGGACTAGCTCCGACGACACCGCCCCAGCTCCCGCGCCTCCTGTGCACGCCGGCTTCACCATGGAGCAGGCGCAGGCGCACTACCATGCTGCCATGGCGGAGGTACAGCCTGCGACGGCGCCTCTGTCGGCGTTCCAGCAGGCGCAGGAGGAACATCGCTACAACCTATTCCTCCTGGAGCAGCACCGGCTGGCGAAGGGCCAGATCTACGGCGAGCGGGCGAGCGAGGAGGCCGTGGCGGCCATGACCGTGGCGAACCCCAACTTCGTCGCGGAGCAGCATGCCATCTACGATGTCATCCGCGCTCAAGCCGCTGCTCGCCAAGAAGGGGCCGTCGCGGAGGCGCAGCTGCAGGCGATCACGGAGGAGAACAACGCCAGCAGCGCCTCCTACGCGCCGCTGACGAACCATCTTGCGGCCCGGTGGGACGAAGACAGCGTCGGCGCCACAATTTCCATCATGGACCTCACGTCCACCAACGATGGACAGGTCGCGGACTCCTCCGAGGATGAGCAGGCCACGGGAGGCGGCGATGCCTTGTGTCCCATGTGGGCCAGTCCGTCTCCCATGTTCTACTCTTCCTCGCCGGAGACCGCACCTTCACTTCATCGGTCTTATCGCCGGTGCTCATGGAGACGGCGGATGGAGGACGACATGGTCTTCGACGCCGGGCACCGCCGCCATAGGATAGGTTTAGGTCTGGGTCTTTTTTTGTTCGTTCGAATTGTAATGAAAATCCGCCGTGTTGTATGAAATCCGTCATGTTTATATGAAATCCGGTCGTGTTTGGACGAATTTCGTCCGATTAGTTTGAAATGTTGTCAAAATGTATGTGGCTAGCGTTGGACGTCGTACTTTTGCATCCGTGTCCGCGGACTGGTCCACCCCCAGTTCGTGAACAGATGCAGGAGGAAATTTGCGGGTTGCCGTTGGAGATGTCCTAAAATAGTGTCTCCCCAACCGAATGAACTTCTAGCAGATTCTTTATAAATAGGCAAAAGCTTAAGGTGGGGTTTCCACCAATGAGAGCCTTCAAGTCTTTTGGATGGGGAAGCTGTCTCATAGTATGATTCCCAGATCAAATTTACCCAAGCAATATCAGCCTTGTTGAAGAACTTGTAAAAGTTTTTAACGAGTAAAGCTTTGTTGATCTTAGGTGTCTGCTCGCACGATATTCATCCCACAGAAGACACTAGTTGACCGCTTCTTACTGCACCTTCTTTTTGATACTAGATGTTTCTAGTAACTCGCGATGCACAAGGTTTTCCCTCATATACTATTTCACCTTAGCTAGAGGTCCGTCGCCCGCCTAGATTTCAATTTTAGGGAAGTTGATTCCCAATTAAAGGAAGCACTGATACGTCTTCAACATATCTATAATTTTTGATTGTTTGATGCTATTATAGTATCAATCTTGGATGTTTATTATGCAATTATATATTATTTTTTGAGACTAACCTATTAACCTAGTGCCAAGTGCTAGTTGTTGTTTTTTGCATGATTTTGGCTTGTCAAAAAATCAGTACCAAACGGAGTCCAAACACTACGAAACTTTTTGACGATTTTTTCTGGACCAGAAGGGACCCTAGAAACTCCGGGAGAAGACTTGAAGTGTCACAAGGGAGCGACAAGCCTGCCAGGCGCACCCCCCAGGCTTGTGGGCCCCTAGTGGCACCTCTTGACCTAATTCCAGCGCTATAAATTCCCAAATATTCTCAATACATCAGAGAGCCACCCGAAACACTTTTTCCGCTGCCACAAGTTTTTCTTCTTCTGAGATCCCATCTGGAGGTCTTCTCCGGTATTCTGCTAGAGGGGGAATCGATCACGGAGGGCTTCTACATCATCCTTGTTGCCCTTCCGATGATGTGTGAGTAGTTTACCACAGACCTATGGGTCCATAGCTAGTAGCTAGATGACTTCTTCTCTCTCTTTGATCTTCAATACAATGTTCTCCTCGATGTTCTTGGAGTTCTATTCGATGTAATCTTCTTTTGGGGTGTGTTTGTTGGGATCCGATGAATTGTGGGTTTATGATCAGATTATTCATGAATATTATTTGAGTCTTCTCTGAACTCTTTTATGCATGATTGTTATAGGTTTATATTTCTCTTGGATCTATCCATTTGGTTTGGCCAACTAGATTGATTTATCTTGCAGTGGGTGAGGTGCTTTGTGATGGGTTCGATCTTGCGTTGCTCAATCCCAGTGACAGAAAGGGACAGGACACGTATTTGTATCATTGCCATTAAGGATAAAAAGATGAGGTTTATTTATATTGATTGATTTTACTTTGTCTACATCATGTCATCTTGCTTAAGGCGTTACTCTGTTCTATATGAACTTAATACTCTAGATGCATGCTGGATAGCGGTCGATGTGTGGAGTAATAATAGTAGATGAAGGCAGGAGTCGGTCTACTTGTCTCGGACGTGATGCCTATATATATGATCATTGCCTTGAATATCGTCATAACTATGTGCTTTTCTATCAATTACCCAACAGTAATTTGTTTACTCACTGTATGCTTTTGTTCAAGAGAGAAGCCTCTAGTGAAGAATATGGCCCCCGGGTCTATCTTTATCATATATTAAAATCCAAAAATACCTTGCTGCAATTTATTTACCTTTATTTTATTTTGTGTTTTTGTTTCTCTATCTACCATTATCAGACTTGATCCTTGCAATTAACCGCCAAGGGATTGAAAACCCCTCGTTTGCATTGGGTGCAAGTATTTGTGTTTTGTGTGTAGGTGTTGTTCACGAGGTCTTGCGTGATTCTCCTACTGGATTGATAACCTTGGTTCTTAACTGAGGGAAATACTTATCTCTACTATACTGCATCATCATCTCCTCTTCGATGGAATCCCAACGCAGCTCACAAGTAGCAGGAAGAATTTCTGCCGCTGTTGCCGGGGAGGATTCATGTCAAGATAGTCTCCCGCCAATTTGCCAATTTCTGGCGCGGTTGCTGGGGAGACATCACCAAAACCTATCAAGTACCATCACATAAACTTTCATCTCCTTGCATTTACATTATTTACCATTTGCCTCTCGTTTTCATCTCCCCCACTTCTAAAACGTTTTCACAAAAAAACACAAAAATATTTTTTGGTTGCCTTTTTGCTCGTTTGCTTGTTTCCTTGCTTGCTTAGTTGCGATGTCTCAAGAAAATACTAAGTTGTGTGATTTTTCTGATACTAATAATAATGATTTTATTAGTACCCCAATTGCCACTACAAAAAAAACCACTTCCGTGATGATACGTGTTTGTCACAGTAGGTCGTGTTTTTTGTCATGCATGTACATCCATGACGATTTTATGACAGAATCAAGATAGTCATACCTGTGCTGTCATAGAAGTGTTCCATGACAATACCAAAATTATCATCACGGAAGTGTCCACTTCCATGACGATAAATGGCGCGTCATGGAAGTGCTTTCGTCAAGGGTAACCGACACATGGCATCCACCGTAACGGGTTGCCGTTAAGCTATCGGGTTCCTGTTTGGATCCGATAACCCGTTAACAGCCCGGACCAATGGGGATTTTCCACGTGTAAAATCATCATTGGCTGGAGGAAACACGTGTCGGCTCCTCGGTGGGCCAGATGTCGCCCGTCCAATGGAGGAGACGTGCCTATGATACGTCGACACGTGGCAGGGCCCAACAGAGGCCCATATAGGTTAAAAAGGCCGGCCCAGTCAAAGGCCCGTAGTATTTACTGAGGTACTAGTGGGCCAGCCCACTAAAGGCCTGTTTAAACATGGCCCATTTACGGCCCGAAGCCAGATCTGGCCCGTTAATTGTTTGTCGAATATTTGGGCCCAATTATGGCCCAGTGACATTTCGGCCTGTTAGAGGCCCGATGTAGACATGGGCTCATTTCAGCCCGGTGTGTCTTTCGGCCTGGGAATGGCCCGTGCTGCCCATGGGCCATATATGGTCCGACGTGACTTTGGGCCTGTTAAAGGCCTGTCGTATAATTCGACCCGTTGATGCCTCTACTAAGCTTTCGGCCTCTTAAAGGCCCATGATATCAGTGGGCCAACTAAGGCCCGAGATATGTTTCAGACTGGTAATGGCCCGTCATATAACTGGGCCAATAATGGCCCGGTCTACATTTCAGCCTGCTGAAGGCCCGTCGACGACTAGTGAAAATTGAGGCCCAACATGCATTTCGACCTGCTAAAGGCCCATGGTTTCTTCTGGGCCGTAACAGGCCAACAGAATATTCAGCCTGTTAATGGCCCGAAGCTACATGGGCCCAACTAAGCGCTAGGTCCATTAAAGGCCCAACTAAACTTTGGGCCGAATATAGGCCCGTGTAAGTTGTGGGCCTGGCGCAAAGTGTAAAGGCCCCAATGGCCTTTCAGGCCCAAGAAAGTTGCAGGCCGGCCCAATTATGGCCCGCTAAAATGCAGGCCCGTTAGAGGCGAATGTTTCGGCCCGGTCGACTACATCCGATTTTTGCCGTTTTTTTCCAGATAGCGAATGATGGCATATACGGTAACTAGTAGGAATTAAGAACAAACCTACTCTATACAATAAAGAAATTACGGCATAGTAACTTAGAATAAACCTACACTATACAATAAAGGATTTATGGTATATTACATCCACTGGGCATTGAAGTTCGCCACCAGTGATCATAAAGCGCAACGAAGAAGCAGATTACAAAAACTGGGCGCCATTGCAGCGTAACAAAATAATACTGAACCAAGACCACTTCCAAGACAGTTCAAGAAAGGTTAGCCTTGCACGCGAACTGCTGCGCAAGCTGCTGAGCAAGGCTGTGAGACCGACCTAGCATGTCGGTCATAGCTTTCAGGTGTAGCTGTTTAGCAATGAGGTTCTCATTGGTGTTCTCCGCAATCTTTCTTAGAGATAGGACTTCAACTCGAAGTTGAGTTGCAGAATGCCTTTCTGCTAGAACTTGGGACTGGAGAAGTCGAACTGATTCAGACAACGAATTCTGTGAGCTTGTTTGACTGCTAGTCTCAAGTTACTTGAACACTGCATCATGACAAGACTTTAGGGTTGTCTCGCTATCTTCAAGATGTTTCGCCTTCTTTGCTGCAATATATGTTGGGTTTGTCTCACAGCCTTCAGCAGACTTGTGCATGCCATCAGGCATATCACCCTGAAACAAGCAGAGACATGACAGGTTTTGCACGTGTATAAACAAAGATGATAACTGTGCTGTCAATTCCATCCAATTTCAAATTAGAAAATAAAGAGTAAGTTCAAAATATCAATAGCATAATTTGGCATTGTTCATAATGCGGGGAGCTTCACCACACTACTGGATTACCATGTCAACAAAACAAGCATAGATGAAGGGCAAAGACAATCATTGTATCTATTTTGGTTAATGTGCATGGCATGTTGTTCATATCATCAGCCACATCAGTAAGATAAAACAGGAGATGACAAGGTGCAAACGTGGGCTGCTTCACCACACACTGGATTATAGATCCACAAAAATAAGCATACATATAGGGAGTATTGAGTAATGTGCATGGTATGAATAAGAAAATTGGTTTTACAAGTAAAACTTGGAACTTACAGTTGTTGCGAACATGCATTTTGATAGAAACAGCAAACTAAACAACAGTTAACGATAGGGAGTATGAGCAAATTAAACAACAGTTGAGGATAAAGGCTTTAGAAGGACTGACTTACATTAACAGTTAACACTGGCTTTATAATGCCCTTCTCCATGTCAAGGGAAGGATAACTCAAGAATTTCAGCACAGAATCTTCTTCATAAGTATTGCCTGTACTCTATATTTTGTAGAGAGTAATTATAGATATGATAATACTGGAAGGGATAGAGGATAATGAAGATAAGATGCAGATTGATGCTACATAATCAACTACCAATCCCTGGAAGTACAAGCGTTACAAGACAAAATGTACTGACAAGAGCAATGGGCTACACTTCTGCACTGGCATTGTCTGTGTATTCAACTTTTTGGTAAGATTAAATATAGATCTGATATTTTTTAGTAAATGGTGGGCGAGGGAGATAAGATGCAGAATGCTACACAATGAACCAATCCCTCTTCCCATAATATAAGAGTGTTTTGAACACTGGTGTACTGTACAAAACGCTCTTATATTATGGGACGGAGGGAGTAGCTGTTAATGTAAGTATAGTGATAGACGACGTTCAGTCCTTACAAGAGGACTGCAGAGCTAAACCTCTTCAAAAGCATTGGGTTGATTCTAAATTTATGTAAGAGTCGATACAGATCTTATAATGTCCACCAAATGGAGGATAACGAGGCTAACATGTGCAGTGATGCTACATAATCAACCAGCTATGAAAGTAAGTATGGTCATACAGGGTAAGAGGTACTCACAAGAGCAATGCAGTGTGCAGTATAGTTGCGAGATTCTGTGGTCCCTTGAGAATGAATGTTCTTCTGCAAACAGTTTTCGTACAAGTGAGACGTTAAGGCACATGCAGAAATGTAGTTCAAATTATGATGTGATATCATAGACAATACCTTACGCTCCAGACGAGACCAATGTGTAACAAGATTATTCCAGTCACTATCTGATAAATGTAGCACCGGAGACTTTACAGAAATTTCATTTAGAGGCTTGCCATCGAAGTGCGCTTCCCTCAGGTAGGAATGATACTTCATCAAAGAGTGCTTGAAAAGCGCAACCAACCCTTGCTCATCTTGACTATCCAGTTTGGTCCTCGCCTATTTAAAAGAATGAAATCTTGTGTCTTCTATCAGCAGAAACATATGCAGTAATTACCATGAATAACATTAGTACATTACTTACGCGTAAGTTGCGGAGGAAGATTGGAAATTGTTCTTTGTCCGTGGTATAATCTTTCCATGAAGGAAATATGTGCACAAAGTTCCTGACAACAATATAAGATTCGTCTTGTAAACTGGGAAGAAGTGGAACATGAGTCCTATTTACTGCAATTGGGGCTCTCTCTCGTTTGAAAAGGGATTTGGCAACTGGATTTGGTGTACTCTTTGCTGGAATGGGGGTTTTGCGTCGTAGAGCTGGTGCTTTGTCAACTGGCATCATCATACTGTTTGCGGCAGTTGGGGTCTGCTGAGTTGGGATGGCCAGTGTAGTAGGGCTAGAGTCTGCTAGAGTTGTGGCCATGTTTTCTGGGTCTGGTGATATTGCAACTATACCTAATGGGCTATTTGATTTATCAGGTGTCACTACCTTTTCCAAATACTTCGTTGTGCTCCTCCGCGATCAGCAATCGCCCTCTTCCTTTTGAACGTCTAATACACAAGAACAACATTTGAATGGATAAATATGGTATGATGACAGATGGAATATGTACTGAAAATGGATAGGCAGGGCGTATTCACATACACAATGTGTAAACTAAGCTAATGGCAGTGCAA
This sequence comes from Thinopyrum elongatum, assembly GCA_011799875.1. Classification (NCBI taxonomy): domain Eukaryota; kingdom Viridiplantae; phylum Streptophyta; class Magnoliopsida; order Poales; family Poaceae; genus Thinopyrum; species Thinopyrum elongatum. The sequence continues at coordinate 279,142,308 of CM022301.1, forward strand.
CAAAGTAGAAGCAATGCAAAGCATCAGTTGCAAGATATGTGGGACCAATGTAACCTTGGAAAGTTAGAGCAAGCACCTTGATGGGTGAAAAAGATAGGGCATCTGCCTCTGACTCCTCCACTAGGGAGCTACATTGACTTAGGTCTCCCTCTAGCTCAGAATCACTGTTAGGATCATATTATGAGCATGAATCTGTAGGTGGAGAGCGTTTGCATTGCATTGCATCCAGACTTGATTTCAGTCCCTTAATGCCAAGTTTGATAGCCATGGCATTGTTTTGCTTTATTCTTTTCATGCGCGCAATCTCATAATCATTATGATGCTGTTCAGTATCTAAGATTCATGAAAACATAAAAAGTAGTCAGATTATCTATGGAATGCATTGCGGATTCAACTCGAAGAGTGTCTCCCTATAAACCCCTGCGTATGCAAAGTTCACCCCCAACCGTGCTGACCAGACCACACACAGAAATACAAACCCCTTATGTCTCTATAACAGGCAGACACACATTTCAAAACTGAAGTAGGAACATTAGAATCATATCAAATTCATATTTGAACAAATAAACTAAGGAATTATGAGTGGCATAATGTTTAGCTTCAAGGGTGGAGTGCTGGTAGTGCGACACAAAGCAAGTAGGCAGATTGTATTCCATGTAAAAGATCGTAGTCTATGTAAAAGATGGAAATGACACTTTCTTTCTATACAATGCAGTGTTCGTTGCCCACACATGATGGAAGAGATCACACAAAGAAATACTATTCACTCATGTCTGCGGTTCCAGTATTTTGAAACAGCGCTGTCCACCCTAAAAGAATATTGACAACAAATATGACAAGGCAAGCATAGAGGTAGTGAATCAATCATTACTTGTGAGCTTACTAGGACAAGTATGCAGAATTGTAGCTGCAGTAAGAGACCGTCCAAAATCTGAATCAAGAAGTTGGTCTAGCACTTATTGTTTGCAACTAATTGACGTGAATAATTGGATATCATATCGAATGAGTAAGAAAGACAAGTAAAATTGTCAACAAACCTGGCTTGCAGTAGTAATCTGGGTCAATGTCACTATGACCAACAATCCAAAATGACCAGTGTCTGTTCCTAGGGCCGGAATTTAGAAACCCTATGAACTTTACAGGTACTAAAGATTACTGAAATACATCTGAACCATTAAGTGTAGTGTAAGTGCATCTAGTGCCCCTTAGTGATTTGGGTGTATTGAAGACTTATAGGTTAAGGGACTAATGTGTTTATGAGTGTACACAGGTCTATAAGTCTATGAGAAGTTTGTTATTTATGATGAAAGTCGACCCCTAAAAATGAATCTCTTCAGTTGAAGACTTTGGTTTTCTTGAAGACTTTGAAAATGAGGAAATTGGTGTGATCTTGAAGACTTGATATTCATGCGAGGATTATGAAGCGTGAAGACTTTTGTTTTCGTAGTTTCATTTTCTTCTTCTTGAGTCATAGGAAACACCGTACTGTTAAAGGGGGTCGAGGTAAAACTAAGGAAAAGTTTCCAAGTGATGCTCATCTCAAAATCCTACACCTACCCAATCCTTTCGAGTGAAGCCATTGGAAATCTCATACAGTTCAGTCAATTTCTTCAGTAACAGAGACGAAGATCTTCTGTTCTCTGAGGAATTTGTTCTGACTGAGGAGTTAGGAATTCGCCAGTGCGGATTGCCTACAAGTGAGGAACATGATATCCCTGAGGAATTTGAGAGCTCAAATTTCTGACCATTGCTGTGCTACGCGCCAGCTGTCCAAATATCCTATCCACCTAACGGTCATATCATTGAAGGGCATTTATGTCTTATCATGTCGGACTGCTCCCCGGCTATAAATAGCCGCCCCCTACAACCACTAGCTGGTTGGCTACTCCGAGAGAAACTGACACTTGTCATTGAGAGCATCCCATCCTCCGAGGACTTTGAGCGAAAATCATCAAGTGAGGAAAAACCCAAAACCCAAACACCTACAAACCCAAAGTGATTGAGCATCACTGAAGAGATTGTTCCTGTGTGGAACCGACGCTTGTTACCTTTGAGGACTGTGCATCCTCCAGACAGTTAGGCGTCATGGTCTAGAGCATCCAAGAGGAATTGTGGATCGCCGAATGACCGAGTCTGTGAAGGTTTGGAAGTCACCTGAAGACTTACCACGAGTGATTGGGCGAGGTCTGTGTGACCTTAGCTCAAGGAGAATATGGTGAGGACTGTGTGTCCTCAGGTTTAAATACCTAGCCGCTCCAACCAGACGTACAACTGTCACAGCAGTTGGAACTGGTCTACCAAATCACTGTCTTCACCGAGCTACTGGTTCTATTTCCTCAACCCTTTCATTTCCTCGCATACTTGCTGTGTACTTGATCGTTACTGTTTGAAGACTTTGACTGAAGACTTTCTCAATATCCTCATTCCTATTTCTTTAGTCACTTAGTCTTCAGCCTGCTTATCCTGTGTTTCACGCTACCTGTTCTCTGTGCCTATTTCATTTCATCATGATGACTGTGCTTATGCCATGTTATGTTTGCATCTGAGTACTTATTCCGCTGCTAAGTAGTTCGTTGCTTAGGAATTTCCTCACCCTGAAATTCCTCAGTGACGAATTTGTAAAAATCGCCTATTCACCCCCCTCTAGTCGATATAACGCACTTTCAATTGGTATCAGAGCAAGGTACTCCCTTGTTCTGTGTGATTTTGGTTTAACCACCTGGAGTTTTAGTTATGTCGACTGCAGGCATGATCAAGGTCTCGGCTGGGTGTCCTACCTTTGATGGGACGGACTACCCCTACTGGAAGAATAAGATGTGCATGCATCTTGAGGCAATTGACAACGATCTCTGGTACGTTATGGAAAATGGTGTTCCCTCCGTCACTCCTTTCGTGAACGCTGCTGATGTGAAGATATTCAAGCAACTCGACTCTCAAGCGAAGAATATCATATGTGGCCATCTGAGCAAAGGACAGTACGGCAGAGTGAGTGCTTTGGAGTCTGCAAAGCTTATCTGGGACAGGCTGTCCAAGGTCAACGAAGGAATCTCAACCCAACATGATTCTCGAGTTGACGTTCTTCGCAATCTCTTTAACCGCTTCAAAAGACTCGACAATGAGAATGTCCAGCAAACCTTTGATCGCCTCACTGACATTTCAAACGAACTTCAAGCACTGGGTGCCACTGACATCACCGACCATGAGGTGGTGAAGAAATTGCTGAGGTCACTCGATTCTTCATTCGATACACTGGCACTGATGATTCAAGAACGTGGAGACTACAAGTCACTTGATCCTGCTGATATCCTCGAGAGGCTAAATACTCATGAGTTCCAACTTGCTGAGAAGAGAGATCTCTATGGACCGAGCTATGGTAGATCTCGCGCACTGAAGGCCAAGGCAGTCTCTGAATCTGAAGGAGAAGATTCTGATAGCAGCCTTGGTGACCCTGAAGAAATAAGCCAGGAGCTAGCAATGCTCGTGAAGAAATTCCAGAAGTTCTCAAGGCGTGGTCGCTTTGTAAAATCTTCAAAAGGTGATGACATAAGATCAGATTCCTCATCCCGTGACTACAAGAAGAGAACTTGCCACAAATGCAAGAAACCTGGTCACTACATTACTGATTGTCCTCAGTGGGAGAAGGAATCAAAGAAGAAGAAATACAAGGATGACAGTTCCGATGACTCAAAGAAGAAGAAGAAATCTTCAAAGTCCTCATCATCAAAATCTTCAAAGTCTTCATCTCACAAGAAGAGCAGTTCCAAGAAGGCTCGGGCATTCATTGGCAAGGAAATGGACTCTGAAGCTGAATCTGAGAAACATGAGGAAGAGGAGGCATCTGAGGAGTCAGACTTTGGTGTGGCAAGCCTAGCCCTCACTACTGCTTACGTCAGCAAGTCCATCTTCAACACTGAGGAAAATGGCTTTCCCAACACTGCTGATGACGGCAACGATGACTATGCTCCCACCTATTGCTTCATGGCAAAAGGTGCCAAGGTATTCAAATATCCCTCCTCTGAATCAAGTGAGGATGAATCTGATGATAACCTCAAACCCAGCTATTCCAAACTTGCTAATATTGCTGTTAAACAACAAAAGGCTTTGGAAAAGGTTCAAAATATGCTAGATAAAAGCGATGACCTGTTAGGTGAGGAAATGGATTGAACTCAAACACTGACTGATAATCTTCAGCAACTACAGTCAAAGTTTGACAACCTTCAAAATCGTCATGAAACTCTCTTAGCCGATCATGAGAAGCTTTCTTATGAATTTCTTCAAAGAAAGCAAGATCTTGAGAAGCTAAGGGTGAGTCATGAAGATCTTCAGAAGGAAAATGATTCATTACTTGCTCAACAGATTAGTTCCGCTCAGGAAGAATTTATTCCACCATGTTTGAAATGCATTGAACGTGAAACTGCTAATTCCTCACCTGAAAGTTCAAATGCTTCTATTGCTGCAAATTCTTCAACTATCTCTGTGGTCACAAATTCCTCATCTGAGGATACCACTAGTATCACTGACGAAAATGCAGGGTTGAAGGAATTGTATGTGACAGGCATGTACAAAAGCCTCAAAGGGCATCAGACTCTTTGTGATGTGCTCAAAAAGCAGATCTTGAACAGGAACCCTAGGATAGAGGGTATTGCCTTTGAGAGGAAACTCAATGCTGATGGAACCTACTGGAAACCTGAGCAGTATCCCAAAACCTCATGGGTTGCTGCGAAGGGACCTCCCGTAGATCAATCCACTTTATCTGGCTTTACTTGTGAATCCTCATATTCATCCGATGAGTCATTTGACTCCAACTATAAACTGTTCAAAAATCAGAATGGTGAAGTATTTGCTAGATATGTTGGAACTAACTGTAGGAATGGTCCCCCTATGAAGAAAATCTGGGTTCCCAAAAGATGCCTTGAAAGTCTTTAGGTGAATGTCCTCATGACACCACCTGTGAAGAATAGGAACCCCAGATCAAATTCTTCATATGGACCAAAGTCTTCATATGGATCCAAGTCCTCTTATGGATCAAATTCCTCACGTGGATCCAAGTCCTCATATGATCATCATCATGCTAATGCTTCTGTTTCACAGGGAAAATCTAAGAGTTCTGATTATGTGCATTATTCTTCAAATCATTATGTTCATAAGTCCTCGAAGAATTTCTCTGCTTACTCATATGCCTATACTAATCCCTCACCTGTGAAACGAAGCGCTTTGGCTTCAATGCCACCTTTCTCTTATGGAGCTTGCAGAATGATGAACTCTTTGCCACCCCTCCAGATGTGGGTGGTGAAGAAAAAGAACTAATCTCTTATGCAGGGTCAGGTCTCCAGACAAACTTAATCGTCTGAAGAATTTTTTGGAGACCTGAAATGCTTGATAGGACGCAAGCTAATCATGAAGAAATGAATATTCATTTCTCACGTCCTCTTACTGCTATATCTATTGTTTTGCTTGACGAAATTCAATCTGATGAATTTGATGTCATATTCTTCACTGATGAAGTATATGAGTTCGTAAGATGCACTAATTCATCTGCAGGATGATTTACCCAAAGCTACTGAGTGGGTCCTCGACAGTGGATGTACTAATCACATGACCGGTGACAAGAGCTTACTGATGAACACTCCTTTATCTCCATCACATTTGAAGCATATCACCTACGCAGACAAAGGCAAAAGCAAGGTATTGGGTCTAGGTAGGGTTGCAATCTCAAAGGATCGACACATGGACAAAGTCATGCTTGTCGAGTCCCTCGGATTCAACCTCATGTCTGTCTCAATGCTTTGTGATCTTGATATGGTTGTTGTCTTTGGCAAATATCGTTGCTTAGTGCTCATGGAATCTGACAATTCCAAAGTCTTCGAAGGCTTTAGGAGAGGAGACTTGTATATTGTTGATTTCTCTGCAGGACCACAGCCTGCCACATGTCTACTTGCAAAAGCTTCAGAAGGCTGGCTATGGCATCGACGACTGGGTCATGCTGGCATGAGGAACTTACACACGCTCGTGAAGAAAAAGCACGTCATTGGCATTGAGGGTGTGAAATTCCACAAAGATCATCTTTGTGGGGCTTGTGAGGCTGGAAAGATGACCAGAGCCAAGCACCCCTCGAAGACTATCATGACCACCTCTCGTCCTTTTGAATTGCTTCATATGGATCTCTTTGGCCCTACTCATTGTAAAACCCCATGTATTAAGCTACAGTGATCACCCTTTTGATTATGCCATGTCATCATGATCAACGGTGCTTAATCATCATTAGTATCATATATCTTTTCAAATTCAAATTCAAATGGAAATTCAAACTAAAAGTGAAAATTAAAGTTGTTCAAATCAGAAACTAAAATGTTCAATAAAAAGCAAATATTCCAGAGGCTATTCTAAAATTGTAACCAACAATTAATAAATTATTTAGGTGGCACTGACATTACCAAAACAGCAGGGTTTAATACATTTTATTTATTATAAAATTAGTGTGAACTCCAATTGCCTCCAAACCAATTTTTGGTAGTAGTAGAGGATGCCTAGTAATTAATGGAACAATTGCCATGTTTTACAAAAATCATATGGTGGCCTAACTAATTACAAAATAGGAGATAGGAATAAAGAAAAAGGAAAAGGTAAAAGAAACAAAACAAAAATAAAATAAAAAGAAAACCCCCGGCCCAACTGGGCCACAGCCCAGCCGGCCAGCCCAACCGGCCCACCCTACCTCCCTTATTCCCCCTGGGCACCGGAACCCTAGCCGACAGCCACCCACTCCCCTCGCACTTCCCCCCCACTCCCCCGATCCCCTCCTGGATCGGGATCGAGCCCGACCGCCCCGACCCCATTGCCGACGCCCCTCGCCCCGAGCACCGTCGCCCGTCGCCGGCCGAGGCCACCTCGCCGCCGCGCGCCTCCTCAACCCTCCCTCCTGCGTGGATCCGTTCGGGGCAATCGACGCCCCCGACGCCCTGCGCCCGTGCCACCACCGGACCCCGCCGTCACCATCCCCGCCGTCGCCGGCGTTCGCCTCCCCGACCTCCTCCCCGCGCCCACTGCCGTGTCCCTACGCCTCGCGGTGAGGCACGACCTCTCCTTCCCCCTGTCCCCATGCGCACACACGCGCACGCGCCCGTTGGCCGCGCTCACCGCGCTTGCCTGCGCTGCCCCGCGCCCGTTCTCCGCTCGCGGCTGTGCCCGTAACCGCGCTCCCGTGCGCCTGCTACCCTTTTCCTGTGGCCTCGCTCGCCCCGCGCTGTGCTGCTACGGCTGCTCGCGCCGACCCCGTCCGCCCGCCGCCGCAGCCGCTGCGCCTCCCTGTGCCCGCGCCTTCGGCCTTGCCTCCTGCGCCGTGCCTGCTGCTCTGCAGAGCTCGTCGTCGCCGCCAACCGCGGCCCCGACCGGTCGGCGCCCAGGTCCGACGCCCCGGGGCTCTGTCCGCCGTGCTCGGGTCAGCCCCGGCGGGCGCCCACGCCCGTTACCACGCGCCCGCCCCGGTCGGCCTCCTGGGCCACTGCCCAGTGGGGCCCGACGCCCTGTGCCCCTGACCGAACGGGCCCACGCCCTTAAAACATTTTAATAGAAATAAAAATGAATTAATAAAATTAATAAAAATTTAATTAATTAGCAAATTAATTAGGTTAATTAACTCTGATTAGCCTAATCTAATTAAGTAGTTAATCTAATTAAACGGTAATTAATTAGCTAAACCCTAATTAGGCTAAACTGACACTGACAGGTGGGCCCCACATGTCAGGTTGACTGCTGACATCATGCTGACATCATGATGACATCAACATACACTGTTTCGGATAATGTTGAATTTAAATAAATAAAATAATTCCAGAAATTGCTAACATCTTTAGAAAATCATATAAAATAATCCGTAACTCGGATGAAAAAGTTTTATACATGAAAGTTGCTCAGAACGACGAGGCGAATCCGGGTGCGCGATCCGTTCGTCCGTCACGCGTCCCTAACTACCTAAACATGGAGCCGTTCCCCTCCGGTCATCCGTCCGACATTTGTCCGGAACCGGGAATACTTTCCCGGATGAATCCCCCTTCGCCAGTATCACCCGGCACTGCGTCAGATCACCTCTGTCACCGCGTATTGCCATGTTATGCTTTGTGCTGCCCTTGTTCGCTGTGTATTTATACTGTTTCCTTCCCCTCTTCTCTCTCGTTAGACCCCGACACAGTTCCCGGTACCGCCGCGGCTCCGGAGACCGAAGACACCATTGACGACCTTGCCCTTGCCGCCGAGCAACCAGGCAAGCCCCCCCCCCCTTGAGCATACCGATATCGCCCATTCTATTGTCTCATGCTTGCATTAGAATTGCTGCTGCTACTGCTTTACCTATTCTGATGCATAGCCTGTTTATTGTAACCTGTTGTTGATAATTACCTGCATATCCTAAACTGCTTAGTATAGGCTGGGTAGAGACCTATCAGTGACCCCACTTATCCCGATTGCCCCGCTGGATTATCCGAAGACCCGATCAACGGGATTGAAGACCAGGCCCCGACACCGCACATCACCCCCCTTAGTTGTAACGACACTGCAGCGTTAATATCGAGTGCCGAGGGTGATACCTCGTGTAGCACTTCTGATGTTAACTCTGTAGAGTAGCTATTCGGTCGTGGTCATCGAGGGTGATTCCTCCTTCACCACTTCTGGTAACGACGCTGTCGTGCAACACATCAAGTGTGAACCCATCGAGGGTGATTCCTCCGAGTTCACCTTGACGGATACATCAAGTAGGAATCCAACGGGGGTGATACCTTGGATTCCCCTGATGTTATGGACACACGGATACTTGGACTTTACACTGTTACTTGGATAGGCAGGTCGACCCTGAGGGGTACCCGCGTGCGCCTGAGAGGCGAGTGTTGTGAAGACGGGTGCCTGTGTGGTGCCCGAGTGATGAATACGAGGCGTGGCCGGGCATTGTTGGCCCTTGCCGCAAGTCCTCGAGACGGGGCGACGGGGTCACATCTTTCGTGAGTCTCTGCTCGTTACCGCAAGCCCAAGGTACTAACGATTTGGATATTTGATCCGAGCAGGCCTCTGGCCTGATAGCACTAACCATCACGTGGGCATAGTATGGGCGTTCTGCATCGTAGCATCAGCTGACAGTTCTGTCAGACATCCAGTTCAGCATTGTGGCACGGTCGGATCGTACCGACCCTCCGAGGCGGTGCTGGTATCCACCCTGCACACAACGACCCGGAGTGCACAGGGCGATGGCCCAAGACCCCTGAGTGCTTAGGATGTAGACCGGCGGGGACCTCTCTGCTGAGCTTTAGGTAGGGTTGCGGTGTATCGTTTGGCCGAGGCCGGGCATGACCCAGGAAAGTGTGTCCGGCCGGAGTTAATCGAGCGTGGTGGGTAAGTTGGTGCACCCCTGCAGGGAAGAACACATCTATCGATAGCCGGTCCTACGGTAAAGGACACTCAGAGTTGTATCCCGATCGATACAGCTAGAACTTGAGATGAGACCTGGATATGAGGCTCTGGGATTGCTTCTCGCAGGGAGTTGAGAAGGGATCTCAGGACGAGGTTGACGACTGTATGGCTCTGGGATTGCTTTCTCGCAGGGAGTCGAGAAAGGATCTCTGGGTGAGGTTGAGACTTATTGATACTGCTACATTATATTGTACTGTTCTACTCTCTTCTATTGCTGCAAGACCTCTGAAGATGCTAGTCTTCGATAGGACTAAGCCTTCTCTTTATTCTGGCATTTCTGCAACCCAGTCCACATATACAGCCTCCCCTTGAAAATGTTGCATATGTAGTGTAGATCCTTGCTTGCTGAGTACTTCTGAGTACTCACGGTTGCTTTGTTTTCCTTTTTCTCCCCATGTCAGTTTGTCGTGACCAAGATGACGGAGCCCCTGAGACAGCTGTCCCCGCCGACGATCGCTACTACTACCCCGAGGGTGGATATTACTTCGAGCTTGCCATCGACCAGGAGTAGGTTCGGAGGGTCCTAGGCAGGAGGCCTACGCCTTTCGATCGTAGTGTTTTATTTTGCTTCGCCTTTCTAAAGGCCTTTCTGTTTCTCTTTTAATATCTGTAATCAGATATCTGATGCTTCCGCTGACGCTTGTTCGCAAGCTTATGTATTCGAGCCCTCGAGGCCCCTGGCTTGTAATATAAAGCTTGTATGACTTTATTTATGTTTTAGAGTTGTGTTGTGATATCTTCCCGTGAGTCCTTAGGCTTGATCATGTGCATTTGCGTGTATGATTAGTGCATGATTGAGCTAGGGGCGTCACAAGTTGGTATCAGAGCCGACTGACTGTAGGAACCCCCTTTCCAACTCCTTGGCCGAAGTTGAGTCTAGTAACTGAAAACTGTTTTGCTAACTTGGCTGTGTGGCTTACGGGCCCACGTCGCCAATTGGGTGGTATTAGGATCTTTTACTCCTGGACCTTTACTCTGGGACTCTGATCTCTCTTCTATTCGGTTAAAATTTTACTAACTCCAACCTTAGGTTCTCGTAATCACATCCACCCGATGTTCTGAAATTTCCCCCCTTTCTTCAAGATTGTGGGCCAGGTTCTGCTTGCAAGATCCTTTTATCGAGGGCACCCTGTGTTTCACTTGCAGATTCCTCGCTCCAATAGTTTTCTCCAACGTTGATGTAGCCTTTGCTATGTCTCGTTGTGTACTTCCTTGCCGCGTGCCTGCGCGCCGCCTAGTTGTCTAGCCTTCCCCTTTCAGCTGTCGTATTGCCGGATTGTAATCGAGGCTATGTGCGGATTCGAATGTCTGGTGCGAATATAATGAAGTATCTATTGCACCTCCTTCTGTTGTGCGTGTTACTTCATGAATCATTCCATACACCTGCAGTTCTTCTTGCTAAACTGCCCCTGTTGATTTGGCAGGATGGCTGACGATCCTCCACCTCCACCCTATATTGCGGCCATGATGCAGCAGTTTGAACTCAACCGTCAGCAGTTTGAGCTTAACCGTCAGTTTATGACCGGAGTATTGGCTCAATTCCCAACTCAGAATGCTCAGCAAAAGAATGCTCTAATAACTCTGCCAGAATTTGTGCACCTCAGTCCATCCGTTTTCCGCTACTCCACCAATCCTATGGATGTTGATGATTGGCTTCGTGACATCCTGTTTGAGATGGAATCAGCTAATGTTGCTCCTGACAGTTACGTCACCTTTGCGACATTCCACCTGAAGGGCCCAGCTGCTTAATGGTGGGAAAGCCACAAGGCTATGTTGCCTGCAGAGACTATAACCACTTGGTAGGAATTTCAGTCAGCTTTTCATGCACGTTACATTCCTTAAGGTCTGATGGACCAGAAGAAGCAGGAGTTCCGTAAACTCTCTCAGGGCACAATGACTGTGGATGAATATCAGAGGAAATTTCTCGAACTATCTCGCTATGCTGCGGATGACGTCGACACCGACACTCACAAGCAGGAGAAATTCCATGAAGGACTACGTACTGATATAAAACTTGCACTTGCTGTCCATGATTTCACAGATTTCGCAACGCTTGTCAGCAAATCTTTCCAAGTTGAAACAGCTCTGACTGAGTACCAGGAGTCGCTCAAGCGCACTCATGAAGCTGGCTCATCCTCGGGTCAGCCTGTTCAGAAGCGTCGAGTGTGGATCCCGCACAATGTTCATCACCGACCTGCTCCAACACCAAGGCCGTCTTATGTTGCACCTCGTCTGCCTTCACCGCCGAGACAGCTTACGGTTCATGATGGACCGCCTGATGCTATGGCTTCCCCTCAAGTGGCGCCACGTCCTTCTAGTGGTCGTAAGAAGGGTTGTCGAAACCGCCGATTCAGAAACCGTAATACCATACCGTCTGCTGTTGTACTTGGCTATGCCAATCACGTCAATGCTGAAAAGGCTCAGAAGGAACCAACTATCATGCTGGGAACACTCTCTGTGAATTCAGTACTGGCCTCTGTTCTCTTCGATTCAGGAGCATCGCATGCTTTTGTGTCCCAACAATTTGCTCAGTCACATGAGTTATACTTGGAAGAATTACCCACTCCTCTAATGGTTCAGTCCCCGAGATCCAAGTGGCAAACCACAATGCTAAGCCCTCACAACCACATCGAGATTGGAGGTCTACTTTTTCCAGTTTCTCTCATTGTACTTGGACCTTCCGACATAGACATTATTCTCGGTATGGACTGGTTGACAGCCCATAATGCTTTGATTGATTGCGCTACTAAGACAGTCCAGCTCACACACCCTTCTGGTCAGGTGATCAATTACTCAGCCCGAATAGCTCAGGATGCTGAAAGCCAGATATATGTTCTGAATGCATTGAATGCTTCACCTCTTGAAGGCATTGAGAACGTTCCAGTTGTTCGTGATTTTCAAGATGTCTTTCTGGAAGAACTTCCAGGAATACCCCCTGCTAGAGCTGTCGAGTTTGTCATCGACTTGAAGCCTGGCACTACACCTATTGCGAAGCGTCCTTATAAGATGCCTCCGCATCATCTTCTCGAGCTTAAGGAAGAAATTGACACGTCACTTAAGAAAGGTTTCATCCGCCCCAGTTCCTCTGCTTGGGGAGCACCTTCACTCTTCGTTAAGAAGAAGGATGGAACTAACCGATTGGTTCAGGATTATCGGCCCATTAACCAAGCAACAATTCAGAATAAATATCCGCTTCCTCGGATCAATGATTTGTATGATCAACTTACTGGGTCATCGGTGTTTTCTAAACTCGACTTGAGGTTGGGTTATCATCAGATCCGTGTTCGTGAAGAGGATATTCCGAAGACTGCATTTATTACTCGCTATGGCTCTTATGAGTACACTGTCATGTCATTTGGCTTAACCAATGCTCCAGCCACATTCTCCCGTCTGATGAATTATATCTTCATGGATTACCTCGAAAAGTTCGTCGTGGTTTATCTAGATGATATTCTGGTATATTCGAAGAATAAAGAAGAACATGCTGAACACCTCCGTCTTGTACTGGAAAGGCTCCGAGAAAACCAGTTGTATGCCAAATACTCCAAATGTGAATTCCGGCTTTCTGAAGTAACGTATCTTGGTCATGTGATCTCCAAGGATGGAATTGCTGTTAACCCAGAACGAGTTCAGGCTATTCTTGACTGGACTCCTCCGAAGAACGTCAAGCAAGTGAGAAGTTTTCTCGGCCTTGCAAGTTATTGCCGTCGTTTTGTCAAGAATGTTTCAAAGATTGCTAAGCCTTTAACTGATCTGCTTCACAAAGGCGTTAAGTTCGAATGGACAAAAAAATGTCAGGAAAGTTTTCAAGCACTCAAAGACAAGCTAACATCTGCCCCCGTACTTGCTCCTCCAGATTCTCGCAAAGACTTCGTGATTTATTGTGACGCATCCCGTGAAGGATTAGGCTGTATCCTAATGCAAGAGCGTAAAGTGATTGCTTATGGCTCTCGTCAGTTGCGTCCACATGAAGAGAATTATCCGATACATGATCTAGAACTAGCTGCTGTCATCTATGCACTGTAGTTGTGGCGACATTACCTCCTCGGTAATCGTTGCGAGATCTACACGGATCATAAAAGTCTGAAGTACTTGTTCTTTCAACCTTCTCTAAACCTCCGTCAGCAAAGATGGATGGAAGCCATTGCGGACTATGATTTGGGTATATCCTATACCCCTGGCAAGGCTAACGTGATGGCTGATGCATTAAGCTGCAAGTCCTATTGCGACAACCTCATGGTTAGGCGAGCTCAACCTCGTCTTTTTGAAGAACCGTGCAAGCTGAATCTGCGTATTGTTCCACAGGGCTCTCTAAATAACCTTGTGATACAACCAGATCTTGAGAAAGCTGTAGGAATGTGCAAGCTAAAGATGCTAAAATTGATCTGATGAAGAAAAATCTTCACCTTGAAAAGTACAGGGATTTCTCGCTGTCTGAAGATGGAACTTTGTATTTCGGAAACCGCATTGTCGTACCTCGCTTCGAGCTTATGACCGACAAGGTCATGAAGGAGGCACATGATACCATGCTGTCTATTCATCCGGGTAGCACCAAGATGTATCGTGATCTCCGTCAAAGGTACTGGTGGTCTAGAATGAAGCAGGACATTGCTCGATATGTTGCTGAATGTGATGTTTGCCGTCGCGTTAAAGCAGAACATCAGAAGCCTGCTGGAATTCTGCAACCGCTGCCTATTCCTCTATGGAAATGGGATAAGGTTCAGATGGATTTCATTACAGGACTTCCCAGGTCACAGAAGGGTCACGATGCTATTCTTGTTGTCGTCGACCAACTCTCTAAAGTTGCACACTTTCTGCCTGTCAAGGAGACGATCACTGCTAGTCAGCTAGCAGAGTTATATATCTCCAGAATTGTATCACTCCACGGTATTCCGAAGGAGATCAGTTTGGACCGTGGCGGCCTTTTCACTTCCAAGTTCTGGGAAAGTTTCCAAACAACTATGGGAACTCATATTACCTGGAATTCAGCTTATCACCCCCAATCCCAAGGCCAAGTCGAGCGAGTCAATCAAGTGCTTGAAGACGTGCTGCGGGCTTGTGTTATTTCTTTCGGTAAGAAGTGGGAAGAATCTCTTCCATATGCCAAATTCTCTTACAACAACAGCTATCAAGCCAGTTTGAAAATGGCCCCCTTCGAAGTACTCTATGGACGTAAGTGTCGAACCCCTCTGAATTGGTCAGAAACTGGGGAACGACCGCTCATGGGTCCGGATATTATTCAACACGCCGAAGAACAAGTTCGTATTGTCCGGGAAAATCTCAAGGCGGCTCAGGACCGTCAGAAAAGCAACTATGATCGCAAACGATGGGGTTTGACTTATCAACCTGGTGATCAAGTTTATCTGCGTGTCACTCCTATGAAGGGCACTCACCGTTTTGGAATCAAGGGCAAACTAGCTCCACGCTACATTGGTCCTTTCCGCATTGTTGCAAGGCGTGGTCAGGTGGCATATAAATTGGAATTGCCGCCGCAATTCTCTCATATCCACGACGTATTCCATGTGTCGCAACTTCGTAAATGCTTCAAGGAATCTCCGCACCGAGCTGTGGATCACAAGATGCTCGAATTGCAAGATGATCTATCTTATAAGGAGCATCCGATCCACATTCTCGATGAAGCTGAATGTCGGACCCGTCAGAAGGTTACCAAGTTCCTCAAGGTGCAGTGGTCAAATCATACTGAAGATGAAGCCACTTGGGAACGCGAGGATAATCTTCGTGCGGAATACCCTGAACTTTTTCCTTCTACCTCTTAATTCTCGGGACGAGAATTCTTGTTGTAGAGGAGATTTGTAACACCCCATGTATTTAGCTACAGTGATCACCCTTTTGATTATGCCATGTCATCATGATCAACAGTGCTTAATCATCATTAGTATCATATATCTTTTCAAATTCAAATTCAAATGGAAATTCAAACTAAAAGTGAAAATAAAAGTTGTTCAAATCAGAAACTAAAATGTTCAATAAAAAGCAAATATTCCAGAGGCTATTCTAAAATTGTAACCAACAATTAATAAATTATTTAGGTGGCACTGACATTACCAAAACAGCAGGGTTTAATACATTTTATTTACTATAAAATTAGTGTGAACTCCAATTGCCTCCAAACCAATTTTTGGTAGTAGTAGAGGATGCCTAGTAATTAATGGAACAATTGCCATGTTTTACAAAAATCATATGGTGGCCTAACTAATTACAAAACAGGAGATAGGAATAAATAAAAAGGAAATGGTAAAAGAAACAAAACAAAAATAAAATAAAAAGAAAACCCCCGGCCCAACTGGGCCACAGCCCAGCCGGCCAGCCCAACCGGCCCACCCTACCTCCCTTATTCCCCCTGGGCACCGGAACCCTAGCCGACAGCCACCCACTCCCCTCGCACTCCCCCCCACTCCCCCGATCCCCTCCTGGATCGGGATCGAGCCCGACCGCCCCGACCCCATCGCCGACGCCCCTCGCCCCGAGCACCGTCGCCCGTCGCCGGCCGAGGCCACCTCGCCGCCGCCCGCCTCCTCAACCCTCCCTCCTGCGTGGATCCGTTCGGGGCAATCGACGCCCCCGACGCCCTGCGCCCGCGCCACCACTGGACCCCCCCGTCACCATCCCCGCCGTCGCCGACGTTCGCCTCCCCGACCTCCTCCCCGCGCCCACTGCCGTGTCCCTACGCCTCGCGGTGAGGCCCGGCCTCTCCTCCCCCCTGTCCCCGTGCGCACACACGCGCATGCGCCCGTTGGCCGCACTCACCGCGCTCGCCTGCGCTGCCCCACGCCCATTCCCCGCTCGCGGCTGCGCCCGTAACCGCGCTCCCGTGCGCCTGCTGCCCTTTCCCCGTGGCCTCGCTCGCCCCGCGCTGTGCTGCTACGGCTGCTCGCGCCGACCCCGTCCGCCCGCCGCCGCAGCCGCTGCGCCTCCCCGTGCCCGCGCCTTCGGCCTCGCCTCCTGCGCCGTGCCTGCTGCTCTGCAGAGCTCGCCGTCGCCGCCAACCGCGGCCCCGGCCTGTCGGCGCCCAGGTCCGGCGCCCCGGGGCTCTGTCCGCCGCGCTCGGGTCAGCCCCGGCGGGCGCCCACGCCCGTTACCACGCGCCCGCCCCGGTCGGCCTCCTGGGCCACTGCCCAGTGGGGCCCGACGCCCTGTGCCCCTGACCGAACGGGCCCATGCCCTTAAAACATTTTAATAGAAATAAAAATGAATTAATAAAATTAATAAAAATTTAATTAATTAGCAAATTAATTAGGTTAATTAACTCTGATTAGCCTAATCTAATTAAGTAGTTAATCTAATTAAATGGTAATTAATTAGCTAAACCCTAATTAGGCTAAACTGACACTAACAGGTGGGCCCCCCATGTCAGGTTGACTGCTGACGTCATGATGACATCAGCATACATTGTTTCGGATAATGTTGAATTTAAATAAATAAAATAATTCCAGAAATTGCTAAAATCTTTAGAAAATCATATAAAATAATCCGTAACTCGGATGAAAAAGTTTTATACATGAAAGTTGCTCAGAACGACGAGGCGAATCCGGATACGCGGTCCGTTCATTCGTCACGCGTCCCTAACTACCTGAACATGGAACCGTTCACCTCCGGTCATCCGTTCGACATTTGTCCAGAACCGGGAATACTTTCCCGGATGAATCCCCCTTCGCCAGTATCACCCGACACTGCGTCAGATCACCTCTGTCACCGCGTATTGCCATGTTATGCTTTGTGCTGCCCTTGTTCGTTGTGTATTTATACTGTTTTCTCCCCCTCTTCTCTCTCGTTAGACCCCGACACAGTTCCCGGTACCGCCGCAGCTCCGGAGACCGAAGACACCATTGACGACCTTGCCCTTGCCGCCGAGCAACCAGGCAAGCCCCCCCCCCTTGAGCATACCGATATCGACCATTCTATTTTCTCATGCTTGCATTAGAATTGCTGCTGCTACTGCTTTACCTATTCTGATGCATAGCCTGTTTATTGTAACCTGCTGTTGATAATTACCTGCATATCCTAAACTGCTTAGTATAGGCTGGGTAGAGACCTATCAGTGACCCCACTTATCCCGATTGCCCCGCTGGATTATCCGAAGACCCGGTCAACGGGATTGAAGACCAGGCCCCGACACCGCACATCACCCCCCTTAGTTGTAACGACACTGTAGCGTTAATATCGAGTGCCGAGGGTGATACCTCGTGTAGCACTTCTGATGTTAACTCTATAGAGTAGCTATTCGGTCGTGGTCATCGAGGGTGATTCCTCTTTCACCACTTCCGGTAACGACGCTGTCGTGCAACACATCAAGTGTGAACCCATCGAGGGTGATTCCTCCGAGTTCACCTTGATGGATACATCAAGTAGGAATCCAACGAGGGTGATACCTCGGATTCCTCTGATGTTATGGACACACGGATACTTGGACTTTACACTGTTACTTGGATAGGCGGGTCGACCCTAAGGGGTACCCGCGTGCGCCTGAGAGGCGAGTGTTGTGAAGACGGGTGCCTGTGTGGTGCCCGAGTGATGAATACGAGGCGTGGCCGGGCATTGTTGGCCCTTGCCGCAAGTCCTCGAGACGGGGCGACGGGGTCACATCTTTCGTGAGTATCTTCTCATTACCG
Source organism: Thinopyrum elongatum (assembly GCA_011799875.1). NCBI lineage: Eukaryota > Viridiplantae > Streptophyta > Magnoliopsida > Poales > Poaceae > Thinopyrum > Thinopyrum elongatum. The sequence continues at coordinate 279,160,394 of CM022301.1, forward strand.
CAAGCCCAAGGTACTAACGATTTGGATATTTGATCTGAGCAGGCCTCTGGCCTGATAGCACTAACCATCACGTGGGCATAGTATGGGCGTTCTGCATCGTAGCATCAGCCGACAGTTCTGTCAGACGTCCAGTTCAGCATTGTGGCACGGTCGGATCGTACCGACCCTCCGAGGCGGTGCTGGTATCCACCCTGCACACAACGACCCGGAGTGCACAGGGCGATGGCCCAAGACCCCTGAGTGCTTAGGATGTAGACCGGCGGGGACCTCTCTGCTGAGCTTTAGGTAGGGTTGCGGTGTATCGTTTGGCCGAGGCCGGGCATGACCCAGGAAAGTGTGTCCGGCCGGAGTTAATCGAGCGTGGTGGGTAAGTTGGTGCACCCCTGCAGGGAAGAACACATCTATCGATAGCCTGTCCTATGGTAAAGGACACTCGGAGTTGTATCCCGATCGATACAGCTAGAACTTGAGATGAGACCTGGATATGAGGCTCTGGGATTGCTTCTCGCAGGGAGTCGAGAAGGGATCTCAGGACGAGGTTGACGACTGTATGGCTCTGGGATTGCTTTCTCGCAGGGAGTCAAGAAAGGATCTCTGGGTGAGGTTGAGACTTATTGATACTGCTACATTATATTGTACTGTTCTACTCTCTTCTATTGCTGCAAGACCTCTGAAGACGCTAGTCTTTGATAGGACTAGGCCTTCTCTTTATTCTGGCATTTCTGCTGCCCAGTCCACATATACAGCCTCCCGTTGAAAATGTTGCATATGTAGTGTAGATCCTTGCTTGCTGAGTACTTCTGAGTACTCACGGTTGCTTTGTTTTCCTTTTTCTCCCCATGTCAGTTTGTCATGACCAAGATGACGGAGCCCCTGAGACAGCTGTCCCCGCCGACGATCGCTACTACTACCCCGAGGGTGGATATTACTTCGAGCTTGCCGTCGACCAGGAGTAGGTTCGGAAGGTCCCAGGTAGGAGGCCTACACCTTTCGATCGTAGTGTTTTATTTTGCCCCACCTTTCTAAAGGCCTTTCTATTTCTCTTTTAATATCTGTACTCAGATATCTGATGCTTCCACTGACGCTTGTTCGCAAGCTTATGTATTCGAGCCCTCGAGGCCCCTGGCTTGTAATATAAAGCTTGTATGACTTTATTTATGTTTTAGAGTTGTGTTGTGATATCTTCCCGTGAGTCCTTAGGCTTGATCATGTGCATTTGCGTGTATGATTAGTGCATGATTGAGCTGGGGGCGTCACACTCATTATGCCACACTAACAAATGCAGCATCTCTATATGGCTTTGTCATTGTTGATGATTATTCTCATTACACATGGGTGCATGTCATTACTTACAAAACTGAAGTGCAGGAAGTCTTCAAACGATTTTCTTCAAGGGCTTCGACGAATTTCGGTGTGAAGATCAAGCATATTCGGAGTGACAATGGGACCGAGTTCAAGAATACTGGTCTTGATGACTATCTTGATGAACTTGGTATTACTCATGAGTTATCTGCCCCATACACTCCTCAGCAGAATGGCATTGTGGAGCGCAAGAACAGGACTCTTGTTGAGATGGCTTGCACCATGCTTGACGAATACAAGACACCTCGTTGCTTCTGGCCTGAGGCAATCGATACTGCATGCCACATTATCAACAGGGTATATCTTCACAAATTCTTCAAGAAGACCTCATATGAACTCCTCACTGACAAGAAACCCAATGTGAGTTATTTCAAAGTCTTCGGTGCTAAATTCTGGATTAGAGATCCTCATCACAATTCTAAATTTGCACCGAAAGCACATGAAGGTTTTATGCTTGGTTACGGAAAGGACTCGCACACCTACAGGGTCTTCAACACCTATCACAACAAGGTTGTTGAAACTGTAGATGTGCGGTTCGATGAAACTAATGGCTCGCAAAGAGAGCACCTACCTCCTGTGCTAGATGAAATGACTCCTGAGGAATCCATCAAGCTAAAGGCTACTGAGGATGTCATACCCATTGAAGAATCTGCTGAACAAGTCATTCCTGATCATGAAGAAAATCATGTTGGTGCATCTGAAGAAATTGGCTCTAAAGAAAATGCTGAGCCAAATCAAAGTCGTCAACCTGCTCATCCTCGCGTTGGAAATGAAGTACAGATTGAGAGAATCATCAACAACATCAATGCACCAGGTCCTCTTACTCGCTCAAAAGCTTCACATTTGTCTAACTTTTGTGGGCATTTTGCTTTCGTCTCTATCATAGAGCCCACCAAAGTTGATGAGGCATTTCTAGAGCCTGAATGGATTCAAGCGACGCAAGAGGAATTGCATCAATTCAAGCTGAACAAGGTGTGGGAGCTTGTCAAGCGACCAGACCCACGCAAGCACAATATCATCGGCACCAAATGGATCTACTGCAACAAACAAGATGAAAATTGTGACGCCCCCGGCTCAATCGTGCACTAATCATACACGCAAATGCACACGATCAAGCCTAAGGACTCACGGGAAGATATCACAACACAACTCTAAAACATAAATAAAGTCATACAAGCTTTATATTACAAGCCAGGGCCTCAAGGGCTCGAATACATAGCTCGATGGCATACAAGCGTCAACGGAAGAACCAGATATCTGAGTACAGATATTAAAAGAGAAACAGAAAGGCCTTTAGAAAGGCGGGGCAAAATAAAACACTTCAATCGAAAGGCGCAAGCCTCCTGCCTGGGACCCTCCGAACCTACTCCTGGTTGCCAGCCAACTCATAGTAGTATCCACCCTCGGGGTAGTAGTAGTAGTGATCGTCAACGGGGGCAGCTGTATCCGGGGCTCCGTCATCTGGTTGCACCAAAAGGATATGGGAAAAAAAAGAAATCAAAGCAACCGTGAGTACTCATCCGAAGTACTCAGCAAGCAAGGATCTACACTACATATGCAACATTATCAAAGAGTGGCTGTATATGTGGACTGGGCTGCAGAAATGCTAGGATAGAGAGGAAAGCCTAGTCCTATCGAAGACTAGCGTCTTCAACGGTCTTGCAGCAATAGAAGAGAGTGGAACAGTACAATATAATGTAGCAGTAATGATATCAACCTCACCCAGAGATCCTTTCTTGACTCCCTGCGAGAAAGCAATCCCAGAGCCATACAGTCATCAACCTCATCCTGAGATCCCTTCTCGACTCCCTGCGAGAAGCAATCCCAGAGCCATAGTATCCAATTCTAGTTGTATCGATCGGGATACAACTCCGAGTGTGCGTTACCGAGGATCCGACTATGCATAGATTAGTTCTTCCCTGCAGGGGTGCACCAACTTACCCACCACGCTCGCTTAACTCCGGCCGGACACACTTTCTGGGTCATGCCCGGCCTCGGCCAAACGACACACCGCAGCCCTACCTACAGCTCAGCAGAGAGGTCCCCGCCGGTCTACATCCTAAGCGCTCAGGGGTCTTGGGCCATCGCCCTGTGCACTCCGGGTCGTTGCGAGCAGGGTGAAGCCAGGCACCAGGAGGGCGCCGGTCCGTCCCGGCCGCAATGCTAAACTGGACGTCTGACAGAGCTTTCTGCTGATGCATACGATGCAGAGTACCCATATTTATTCCCGCGAGATGGTTAGTGCTATCGGGCCAGAGGCCCACTCGAATCAAATATCCAAATCGTTAGTACCTTGGGGGTGCGGTAAAGAGGAGAGACTCACGATCGATGTGACCCCGTCACCCCATCTCGAGGACTTGCGGCAAGGGCCAAGAATGCCCGGCCACGCCTCGTATTCATCACTCGGGCACCATCCAGGCAACCCGTCTTCACATCACACGCGGGTACCCCTCAGGGTCGACCCGCCTTTCCAAGTAACAGTGTAAAGTCCAAGTATCCGTGTGTCCATAACATCAGGGGAATCCGAAGTATCACCCTCATTGGATTCCTACTCGATGTATCTGTCAAGGTGAACTCAGAGGAATCACCCTTGATGGGTTCACACTTGAGGTGGTGCACGACAGCGTCGTTATCGGAAGCGGTGAAGGAGGAATCACCCTCGGTAACCACAACCGATGAACTAACCTACCAGATTAACATCAGAAGTGCTGACGAGGTATCACCCTCGGCACTCGATAGTAACCCAGTAGTGGCGTACAACTAGGTGTGGTGATGTGCGGTGCCGGGGCCTGGTCTTCAATCCCGTTAACCGGGTCTTCTAATAATCCAGCGGGGCTGTCAGGACAAGTGGGGTCACTGATAGGTCTCTACCCAGCCTATGCTAGATGGTTTAGGATAAGCAGGTAAGGTTTCAATAGCAGGTTACAATAAACAGGCTATGCATCAGAATAGGTAAAGCAGCAGCAGCAACAATTCTAATGCAAGCATGAGAGAGAAAGAATAGGCGATATCGGTATGCTCAAGGGGGGGTTGCTTGCCTGGTTGCTCGGTGGCAAAGGCAAGTTCGTCAACGGTGTCGTCGGGCTCCTGAGCTGCGTCGGTCTTGGGGGCGACCTCGGTGTTGGGGTCTATCGAGAGAGAAGAGGGGGAAGAAACAGTAAATATAAAGCAAACAAGAGCATGCCATGACAATACGCAGTGCCGAGTGTGTCCTAACGTATGGTCGCACGTCACCTAGGAAGGGGGAAACCATCCGGGAATGTTTTCCCGGTTCCGGACATTTGTCAGCAAATGACCGGAGGGGAACGGTTCCATGTTCGGATAGTTGGGGACGTGTGGCGGACGAACGGACCGCATATTCAGATTCGTCGCGTCGTTCTGAGCAACTTTCATGTACAAAGTTTTTCGATCTGAGCTACGGATTATTTTCTATGAATTTCTAAAGAATTTAGCATTTTTTGGAATTATTTAAATTAATTAAATCAACATTATCCAGAACAGTGCAGGGTGATGTCAGCATGATGTAATGGCGATGTCAGCAGTCAACTGGTCGGTTGACCAGAGTCAAACCTGACTAGTGGTTCCCACTGGTCAGTGACTGAACTAGCTAAACAGGGTTTAATTAATCTAACTATCTTAATTAACTGGTGGGCCCGCACTATCAGTCTCAGATTAAACTAATTAATTTCTATTTAAATTTAAACAGGTTAATTAGGCGCGGGACCCACACATTAGTGGGCCACGGTGAACAGTAACCCTCGTTGACCAGGTCAACCGGGCCCGCGGGGCCCACTGTCAGCGAAAAAGGGGGTGGGGCCCGCGGCGCCACGTCGGACGCCGGCACCGGAGTGCTCCGGCGAGCACCGGACGCGGCCGAGAGCTCCGGCGAGCTCAGGATTTGCGTCCGGTGCATCATTTGCGACGTGGTTTGCACCTACGGCCTCGTGATACTCGCGCGCATCCAATGGTGGGGGTGGTTGCCCGTGGAGCGGCCGGAATAGTCGCCGGCATCGTGATCAGCGGCGAAGCCATTCGGTCGAGCTCGGGCGCGGGGTTTTTGAGTCGTTTTTCGAGCGGCTACACGGCTAGGCGGCTACTGCGAGCACCCGAAGCACGACGTGCACGGAGGAAGGTTGCGGTCGGATCTGCTCTGCACCGTTCGTCGGCGTTGGCGGCAACCGGAGGAGCGGAGCCAAGGCGGCGCTGTTCGGGCTCTGAAAAGAGCAGCACAGAGAGAGGAGAGATGAAGCTCACCGCAGCGGCTCACGGTGGCCTTTGGTGGCTTTGTAGCGCAGAGAAGACGACGAATGGGGCTACGGTGCTCCGGCGATCCGCGTTGATCGCCGGCTCGATTCGGCCAATGCCGTGGCCTCGGGCTCGGACGCGAGGTCGGGGAAGAAGGAGAAGACGTCGGCGGAGCCCGTGGACAGCTCGGGCGGACGGGACAGCGCCGGTGGCCGCGATGATGGCGAGCGGCAGCGACGGTGGCGCTCGGGCGAGGAGGATCTGGCGAAGCAGAGAGGGGGAGAGCGAGAGGGAGAGGCCAGGGGCGAGGGGGGCTGCTCCTTATCCTCCACGGAGGGCGCGGCAGCGCACTGTCAAGCAGAGCGAGGGGGGGCCAGGCGCGGGCGGGCATGCGCGGTCGACAGCGGCGCGCAGGGGGTGAACAGAGGAGGGGGACGAGGTGGGGAGTGGGCTGGGCCGGCATTGTTTGACTAGAGCCCAGCCACTCGGGCCCCTTTTCCCTTTTTCTTTCATCTCTTTTCTGTTTTCTTTTAGTTCTGTTTAGTATTTATTTTAAACAACAAAAGGGGTTTTGTAAAATAAGAGACTTGGCCCATAATTTACAATGCAAATTTAGGCACAACCATAAAATGGTTTGGGTAAATAAATGAGTTCATTAGAGTTTTATTTAAATGAAAAGGTATTAAATAATTCTGTTTTGCTACTGTTTCTTGTTGTTTGAGTTATTTAATTAATTTAGTAAATGTTGATTACAATTTTAGCGTTGTCCCTGGATTATTTACAATATTATGAACATTTTAGTTTCTAGATTTGAACAAGTTTTATTTACACTTTTAGTTTGAATTTCCAATTGAATTTGAATTTGAAAAGAGATATGATCCAAATGATGTTTAAGCACTGTTGATCATGATGACATGGCATTATCAAAAGGGGATTTCTGTGGCTAACCACTGGGGGTGTTACAAGTCTCCTCCACTAACAAGAATTCTCGTCCCGAGAATTAAGAGGTAGAAGGGAAAAGATCGGGGTATTCAGCACGGAGGTTATCCTCGCGTTCCCAAGTGGCTTCATCTTCAGTATGATTTGACCACTGCACTTTTAGGAACTTGGTAACCTTCTGACGGGTCCGACGTTCAGCTTCATCGAGGATGCGGATCGGATGCTCCTTATAAGAAAGATCATCTTGCAATTCGAGCATTTCATGGTCCACTACTCGGTGTGGAGATTCCTTGAAGCATCGACGAAGTTGCGACACATGGAAGACGTCGTGGATAGGAGAGAATTGCGGCGGCAACTCCAATTTGTACGCCACCTGTCCACGTCTTGCAACAATGCAGAAAGGACCAATATAGCGTCGAGCTAACTTGCCCTTGATTCCGAAGCGGTGAGTGCCCTTCATAGGAGTGACACGAAGATAAGCTTGATCACCTGGTTGATAAGTCAAACCCCATCATTTGCGATCATAGTTGCTCTTCTAGCGGTCCTGAGCCGCCTTGAGATTTTCTCGGACAATACGGACTTGCTCTTCAGCGTGTTGGATAATATCCGGACCCACGAGCGGTCGTTCCCCAGTTTCTGACCAATTCAGAGGGGTTCGACACTTACGTCCATAGAGTACTTCGAATGGGGCCATTTTCAAGCTGGCTTGATAGCTGTTGTTATATGAGAATTCCGCATAAGGAAGAGATTCTTCCCACTTCCTGCCGAACGATATAACACAAGCTCGAAGCATGTCCTCAAGCACTTGATTAACTCGCTCGACTTGGCCTTGGGATTGGGGGTGATAAGCTGAACTCTAGGTAATATGAGTTCCCATAGCTTCTTGGAAACTTTCCCAGAACTTGGAGGTGAAAAGACCGCCACGGTCCGAACTGATCTCCTTCAGAATACCATGGAGTGAAACAATTTTGGAGATATACAACTCTGCTAACTGACTAGCATTGGTAGTTTCCTTGACGGGCAGAAAGTGTGCAACTTTAGAGAGTTGGTCGACGACGACAAGAATAGCATCATGTCCCTTCTGTGACCTGGGAAGGCTAGTAATGAAATCCATCTGAACCTTATCCCATTTCCATAAAGGAATAGGAAGTGGTTGAAGAATTCCAGCTGGTTTCTGATGTTCTGCTTTAACGCGACGGCAAACATCACATTCAGCAACATATCGAGCAATATCCTGCTTCATTTTAGACCACCAATACCTTTGACGGAGATCACGATACATCTTGGTGCTACCCGGATGAATAGACAGCGGTGTATCATGTGCCTCCTTCATGACCTTATCAGTCATAAGCTCGAAGCGAGGTACCACAATGCGGTCTCTGAAATACAAGGTTCCATCTTCAGACAGCGAGAAATCCCTGTACTTTTCTAGGTGAAGGTCTTTCTTCATCAGATCAATTTCAGCATCTTTAACTTGCGCATTCTTAACAGCTTTCTCAAGATCTGGTTGTATCACAAGGTTATTAAGAGAACCCTGTGGAACAATACGCAGATTCAGCTTGCGCAGTTCTTCAAAAAGACGAGGTTGAGCTCGCCTAACCATGAGGTTGTCGCAATAGGACTTGCGGCTTAAGGCATCAGCCATCACGTTAGCCTTGCCAGGGGTATAAGAAATACCCAAATCATAGTCCGTAATGGCCTCCATCCATCTTTGCTGACGGAGGTTTAGAGATGGTTGAGTGAACACGTACTTCAGGCTTTTATGGTCCGTGTAGATCTTGCAACGATTACCGAGAAGGTAATGTCGCCACAACTGCAATGCATAGATGACAGCAGCTAGTTCTAGATCATGTACTGGATAGTTCTCTTCATGCGGACGCAACTGTTGAGAGCCGTAAGCAATCACTTTACGCTCTTGCATTAGGACACAGCCTAATCCTTCACGGGATGCGTCACAATAAATCACGAAGTCTTTGTGAGAATCTGGAGGAGCAAGTACTGGGGCGGATGTTAGCTTGTCTTTGAGTGTTTGAAAACTTTCCTGACATTTTTTTGTCCATTCAAACTTAACGCCTTTGTGAAGCAGATAAGTCAAAGACTTAGCAATCTTTGAAAAATTCTCGACAAAACGACGGCAATAGCTTGCAAGGCCGAGAAAACTTCTCACTTGCTTGAGGTTCTTCGGAGGAGTCCAGTCAAGAATAGCCTGAACTCGTTCTGGGTTAATAGCAAGGCCATACTTGGATATCACATGACCAAGGTAGATTACTTTAGAAAGCCAAAATTCACATTTGGAGTATTTGGCATACAACTGGTGTTCTCAGAGCCTTTCCAGTACAAGACAAAGGTGTTTAGCATGTTCTTCCTTATTCTTTGAATAGACTAGAATATCATCTAGATATACCACGACGAACTTGTCGAGGTAATCCATGAAGATGTAATTCATTAACCGGGAGAAGGTAGCTGGAGCATTAGTCAAGCCGAAAGACATGACAGTGTACTCATAAGAACCATAGCGAGTAACAAATGCAGTCTTGGGAATATCCTCTTCACGAACACGGATCTGATGATAACCCAACCTCAAGTCAAGTTTAGAAAACACCGATGACCCAGCAAGTTGATCATACAAATCATTGATCCGAGGAAGCGGATATTTGTTCTGGATGGTGGCTTGGTTAATGGGCCGATAATCTTGAACCAATCGGTTAGTTCCATCCTTCTTCTTAACAAAGAGTGAAGGTGCTCCCCAAGCAGAGGAACTGGGGCGAATGAAACCCTTCTTAAGTGACTTGTCGATTTCTTCCTTTAGCTCAAGAAGGTGGTGTGGAGGCATCTTATAAGGACGCTTCGCAATAGGGGTAGTGCCAGGCTTCAAGTCAATGACGAACTCAACAGCTCTAGCAGGGGGTATTCCTGGAAGTTCCTCTGGGAAGACGTCTTGAAAATCATGAACAACGGGAACGTTCTCGATGCCTTCAAGAGGTGAAGCATTCAACACATTCAGAGCATAAATCTGGCTCTCGGCATTCTGTATTATCTTGGCTGAGTAGTTGATCATCTGACCAGAAGGGTGTGTGAGCTAGATTGTCTTAGTAGCATAGTCAATCAAAGCATTATGGGCTGTCAACCAGTCCATACCGAGAATGATGTCTATGTCGGAAGGTCCAAGAGCAATAAGGGAAGCAGAGAACATCAACCCTCCAATTCTGATCTGATTGTTGTGACTTACCATCTTGGTTTGCCACCTGGAACGGGGAGTGATAATCTCTAATGTAGTGGGTAATGAGTTCATAGCTAACCCATGTATTTGTGCAAATTGCTGGGACACAAAGGAATGTGATGCCCCGGAATCAAAGAGAACATAAGCTGCAACTGAATTAACTGGCAGAGTTCCCATCACGATTTTAGGGGACTCACGAGCTTCTCCCATTTTGACATGAGTGACCTGGCCACGACCCATAGCAAGCGGCCTGGCCTTACGACTTCTGGAATGATGGGTTTGATGGCCCTTCGTACGACCATCAGGAGGACATGGTGCAGCCTGAGGAGAAGCCATGGCATTGGACTGTCCACCCTGAATCGTTAGCTATCTCAGCGGCGGAGGCAGACGAGGTGCAACATAAGACGGCCTTGGTGTTGGAGCAGGCCGATGATGAACATTGTGTGAGATCCAGACTCGACGTTTCTGAACAGGCTGACCCGAGGATGAGCCAGCTTCATGAATGCGCTTGAGCGACTCCTGGTGTTTAGTCAGAGCAGTTTCAACTTGGAAAGATTGGCTGACAAGCGTTGCAAAGTCTGTGCAATCATGGACAACAAGTGCAAGGTTTATATCAGTATGCAGTCCTTCACGGAATTTCTCCTGCTTACATGCGTCAGTGCAGACGTCATCTTCAGCATAGCGGGACAATTCAAGAAATTTCCTCTGATATTCATCCACAGTCATTGTGCCCTGTGAGAGTTTGCGGAACTCCTGCTTCTTCTGGTCGAGCAGACCTGGAGGGATGTACCTTGCACGAAAAGCTGACTGAAATTCCAGCCAAGTGGTTACAGTCTCTGCAGGCAACATACCCTTGTGGCTTTCCCACCATTGAGCAGCTGGACCCTTTAAGTGGAATGTCGCAAAGGTGACGTAACTGTCAGGGGCAACATTAGCTGACTCCATCTCAAACAGGATGTCACGAAGCCAATCATCAACATCCATAGGATTGGTGGAGTTGCGGAAAACAGACGGATTGAGGCGCACGAATTCTGGCAGTGTTATTGGGGTAGGCTATTGATGAGCACTCTGATTTGGGAGCTGAGCCAATATCCCGGTCATAACCTGACGGTTCAGTTCAAACTGCTGCATCATTGCGGCAATATAAGGTGGAGGTGGGGGATCGTCAACCATCCTGCCAAATCAACAGGGGCAGTTTAGTAAGAAAAACTGAAGGTGTATGGAGTTATTCATGATGTAACATGGGAAATGAACAGGAAAGGCAATAGATATATGATAATAGTCGTTAAAGACATACCTATCCATGCACAGAGTTAGATTCAAACGGATAGTATGCGCTCAAGAATGCTCGCAGCTAGACAAACTAGGCGGCGCGCAGGCACGCGGTAAGGAAGCACACAACGAGACATAGCAAAGGCTACATCCACGTCGGAGAAAACTGCTGGGGCGAGGAGTCTGCAAGTGACAACACAGGGTGCCCTCGACGAAAGGATCCTGCAAGCAGAACCTGGCCCACAATCTTGAAGGAAGGGGGGAAATTTCAGAACACCGGGTGGATGTGATCACGAGAACCTAATGTTGGAGTTAGTAAAATTTTAACCCGAAAGGAAGAGAGATCAGATCCCAGAGTATAGGCGAGGAATAAAAGATCCTAATACCACCCAATTGCGACGTGGGCCCGTAAGCCACACAACCAAGTTAGTAAAACAGTTTTGGACCACTAGACTCAACTTCGGCCAAGGAGTTGGAAAGGGGGGGGTTCCTACAGTCAGTCGGCTCTGATACCAACCTGTGACGCCCCCGGCTAAATCGTGCACTAATCATACACGCAAATGCACACGATCAAGCCTAAGGACTCACGGGAAGATATCACAACACAACTCTAAAACATAAATAAAGTCATACAAGCTTTATATTACAAGCCAGGGCCTCGAGGGCTCGGATACATAGCTTGATGCCATACAAGCGTCAGCGGAAGCATCAGATATCTGAGTACATATATTAAAAGAGAAATAGAAAGGCCTTTGGAAAGGCAGGGCAAAATAAAACACTACGATCGAATGGCGCAGGCCTCCTGCCTGGGACCCTCCGAACCTACTCCTGGTCGCCGGCCAACTCATAGTAGTATCCACCCTCGGGGTAGTAGTAGTAGCGATCTTCAGCGGGGGCAGCTGTATCCGGGGCTCCGTCATCTGGTTGCACCAAAAGGATATGGGAAAAAAAGAAATCAAAGCAACCGTGAGTACTCATCCGAAGTACTCAGCAAGCAAGGATCTACACTACATATGCAACATTATCAAAGAGTGGCTGTATATGTGGATTGGGCTGCAGAAATGCCAGGATAGAGAGGAAAGCCTAGTCCTATCGAAGACTAGCGTCTTCAGCGGTCTTGCAGCAATAGAAGAGAGTAGAACAGTACAATATAATGTAGCAGTAATGATATCAACCTCACCCAGAGATCCTTTCTCGACTCCCTACGAGAAAGCAATCCCAGAGCCATACAGCCATCAACCTCGTCCTGAGATCCCTTCTCGACTCCCTGCGAGAAGCAATCCCAGAGCCATAGTATCCAATTCTAGTTGTATCGATCGGGATACAACTCCGAGTGTCCGTTACCGAGGATTCGGCTATGCATAGATTAGTTCTTCCCTGCAGGGGTGCACCAACTTACCCACCGACCTCTCTTAACTCCGGCCGGACACACTTTCTGGGTCATGCCCGGCCTCGGCCAAACGACACACCACAACCCTACCTACAGCTCAGCAGAGAGGTCCCCGCCGGTCGACATCCTAAGCGCTCAGGGGTCTTGGGCCATCACCCTGTGCACTCCGGGTCGTTGCGAGCAGGGTGAAGCCAGGCACCCGGAGGGCGCCGGTCCGTCCCGGCCGCAATGCTGAACTGGACGTCTGACAGAGCATTCGGCTGATGCATACGATGCAGAGTACCCATATTTATTCCCGCGTGATGGTTAGTGCTATCGGGCCAGAGGCCCACTCGAATCAAATATCCAAATCGTTAGTACCTTGGGGGTGCGGTAACAAGCAGAGACTCACGATTGATGTGACCCCATCGCCCCGTCTCGAGGACTTGCGGCAAGGGCCAAGAATGCCCGGCCATGCCTCGTATTCATCACTCGGGCACCATCCAGGCAACCCGTCTTCACATCACATGCGGGTACCCCTCAGGGTCGATCCGCCTTTCCAAGTAACAGTGTAAAGTCCAAGTATCCGTGTGTCCATAACATCCGGGGAATCCGAGGTATCACCCTCGTTGGATTCCTACTCGATGTATCTGTCAAGGTGAACTCGGAGGAATCACCCTCGATGGGTTCACACTTGAGGTGGTGCACGACAGCGTCGTTATCGGAAGCGGTGAAGGAGGAATCACCCTCGGTAACCACAACCGATGAACTAACCTACCAGATTAACATTAGAAGTGCTGATGAGGTATCACCCTCGGCACTCGATAGTAACCCAGTAGTGGCGTACAACTAGGGGGGGTGATGTGCGGTGCCGGGGCCTGGGCTTCAATCCCGTTAACCGAGTCTTCTGATAATCCAGCGGGGCAGTCGAGACAAGTGGTGTCACTGATAGGTCTCTACCCAGCCTATGCTAGACGGTTTAGGATAAGCTGGTAAGGTTTCAATAGCAGGTTACAATAAACAGGCTATGCATCAGAATAGGTAAAGCAGCAGCAGCAACAATTCTAATGCAAGCATGAGAGAGAAAGAATAGGCGATATCGGTATGCTCAAGGGGGGGTGCTTGCCTGGTTGCTCGGCGGCAAAGGCAAGGTCGTCAACGGTGTCGTCGGGCTCCTGAGCTGCGTCGGTCTCGGGGGCGACGTCGGTGTCGGGGTCTACCGAGAGAGAACAGGGGGAAGAAACAGTAAATATAAAGCAAACAAGAGCATGACATGACAATACGCAGTGCCGGGTGTGTCCTAACGTATGGTCCCACGTCACCTAGGAAGGGGAAAACCATCCGGAAATGTTTTCCCGGTTCGGACATTTGTCAGACAAATGACCGGAGGGGAACGGTTCCATGTTTGGATAGTTGGGGACATGTGGCGGACGAACGGAACGCGTATTCGGATTCGTCTCGTCGTTCTGAGCAACTTTCATGTACAAAGTTTTTCGATCTGAGCTACAGATTATTTTCTATGAATTTCTAAAGAATTTAGCATTTTTTGGAATTATTTAAATTAATTAAATCAACATTATCCAGAATAGTGCTGGGTGATGTCAGCATGATGTAATGGTGATGTCAGCAGTCAACTGGTCGGTTGACCAGAGTCAAACCTGACTAGTGGGTCCCACTGGTCAGTGACTGAACTAGCTAAACAGGGCTTAATTAATCTAACTATCTTAATTAACTGGTGGGCCCGCACTGTCAGTCTCAGATTAAACTAATTAATTTCTATTTAAATTTAAACAGGTTAATTAGGCGCGGGACCCACACGTTAGTGGGCCACGGTGAACAGTAACCCCGCGTTGACCAGGTCAACCGGGCCCGCGGGGCCCGCTGTCAGCGACACAAGGGGTGGGGCCCGTGGCGCCACGTCGGACGCCGGCACCGGAGTGCTCCGGCAAGCTCGGGATTTGCGTACGATGCATCATTTGCGACGTGGTTTGCACCTACGGCCTCGTGAGACTCGCGCGCATCCAATGGTGGCGGTGGTTGCCCGTGGAGCGGCCGGAATAGTCGCCGGCGTCGTGATCAGCGGCGAAGCCATTCGGTCAAGCTCGGGCGCGGGGTTTTTGAGTCATTTTTTGAGCGGCTATGCGGCTAGGCGGCTACTGCGAGCAGCCGAAGCACGACGGGCACGGAGGAAGGGTGCGGTCGGCTCTGCTCTGCGCCGTTCGTCGGCGTTGGCGGCAACTGGAGCAGCGGAGCCAAGGCGGCGCTGTTCGGGCTCTGAAAAGAGCAGCGGAGAGAGAGAGGAGAGATGAAGCTCACCACTGCGGCTCACGGTGGCCTTTGGTGGCTTTGTAGCGCAGAGAAGACGACGAACGGGGCTGCGGTGCTCCGGCGATTTGCGTCGATCGCCGGCTCGATTCGGCCAACGCCGTGGCCTCGGGCTCGGACGCGAGGTCGGGGAAGAAGGAGAAGACGTCGACGGAGCCCGTGGACAGCTCGGGTGGACGGGACGGAGCTGGTGGCCGCGATGATGGCGAGCGGCGGCGACGGTGGCGCTCGGGCGAGGAGGATCTGGCGAAGCAGAGAGGGGAAGAGCGAGAGGGAGAGGCTAGGGGCGACGAGGGGCTGCTCCTTATCCTCCACGGAGGGCGAGGCAGAAGATAAATCGGAAAGCAAGAGAGATGCGGGGGGGGGGGAAGGACGAGGGATGGGAACAGTCAACGCTGCCGGGTGAGGTGCGGTCGACAGCGGCGCGCGTGGGGTGAACAGAGGAGGGGGACGAGGTGGGGAGTGGGCTGGGCCAGCACTGTTTGACTAGAGCCCAGCCACTCGGGCCCCTTTTTCCTTTTTCTTTCATCTCTTTTCTGTTTTCTTTTAGTTCTGTTTAGTATTTAGTTTAAACAACAAAAGGGGTTTTGTAAAATAAGAGACTTGGGCCATAATTTACAATGCGAATTTAGGCACTGCCATAAAATGGTTTGGGTAAATAAATGAGTTCATTAGAATTTTATTTAAATGAAAAGGTATTAAATAATTCTGTTTTGCTACTGTTTCTTGTTGTTTGAGTTATTTAATTAATTTAGTAAATGTTGATTACAATTTTAGCATTGTCTCTGGATTATTTACAATATTATGAACATTTTAGTTTCTGGATTTGAACTACTTTTTTTTTTGCACTTTTAGTTTGAATTTCCAATTGAATTTGAATTTGAAATGAGATATGATCCAAATGATGTTTAAGCACTGTTGATCATGATGACATGGCATTATCAAAAGGGG
Organism: Thinopyrum elongatum; assembly: GCA_011799875.1. NCBI lineage: Eukaryota > Viridiplantae > Streptophyta > Magnoliopsida > Poales > Poaceae > Thinopyrum > Thinopyrum elongatum. The sequence goes on from CM022301.1 coordinate 279,176,077, forward strand.
ATTACTGTGGCTAACCACTGGGGGTGTTACAAAAATGGCCTAGTGGTGAGGAACAAGGCTCGTCTTGTAGCTCAAGGCTACACACAGGTTGAAGGAATTGATTTCGATGAAACTTTTGCACCTGTTGCTAGACTTGAGGCTATTCACATATTGCTTGCTTATGCTAACCATCATAATATCATCTTATATCAATTGGATGTGAAAAGTGCATTCCTCAATGGTAAGCTTGAGGAAGAAGTATATGTTGCTCAACCCCTAGGTTTTGAAGATCCTAAGCATCCTGATCAAGTCTTCAGACTCAATAAGGCCCTCTATGGCCTCAAGCAGGCCCCTCGGGCGTGGTATGATACTCTGAAGGAATTCCTCATGAAGAAAGGCTTCAAACCCGGTTCACTCGACCCAACTCTTTTCACCAAAACATATGATGATGAATTATTCGTGTGCCAAATATTTGTTGATGATATTATCTTTGGCTGTACTAACCAACGTTACAGTGACGAATTTGTTTATATGATGAGTGAGGAATATCAAATGTCCATGATGGGAGAATTGAAATTCTTCTTAGGTCTTCAAATTCGTCAACAACGCAATGGCATCTTCATTTCTCAAGAGAAATACCTCAAGGACGTTCTGAGGAAATTCGGTATGCAAGATTGCAAAGGCGTCAAAATCCCTATGCCCACAAATGGCCATCTATGCACTGATGAAAATGGTATAGACTTCGATCAAAAGGTATACCGCTCCATGATTGGCTCTTTATTGTACCTATGTGCATCTAGGCCAGATATTATGCTTAGTGTTTGCATGTGTGCCCGTTTTCAAGCTACACCGAAAGAATCACACCATAAGGCGGTGAAACATATTCTTCGATATCTAGCTCACACTCCAACACTTGGATTATGGTATCCCAAGGGCTCGGCTTTTGATCTCATTGGATATTCTGACTCTGACTATGCTGGTGATTGTGTGGACCACAAGTCAACATCAGGCACATGCCATTTCCTTGGACGATCCTTAGTATGTTGGTCCTCGAAGAAGCAGAACTGCGTATCACTCTCTACTGCTGAAGCTGAGTTTATTGCTGCTGGTTCTTGCTGTGCTCAATTGCTGTGGATGAAGCAAACCCTCAAGGACTATGGCATCAACATGAAGAATGTGCCACTCTACTGTGACAACGAGAGTGCCATCAAGATTGCTCATAACCCAGTTCAGCACTCAAAGACAAAGCACATCCAGATTCATCATCACTTTCTTCGTGATCATGTGTTGAAGGGCGACATCTCAATCGAGCACGTGAAGACTGAAGAACAGCTAGCCGATATCTTCACAAAGCCCTTGGATGAGAAGAGATTTAGCAAGTTGCGGTGTGAGCTAAATATCTTAGAATCTTCGAATGTTCTTTGAAAAGGACACACATCCTAACACTTATGCAAAATTGATGACTTAGATGTGCAACACACGAAGTAACATTTTTCTTCAATCAATGAAGACTAACCCTCTAAGTGTGAAGAAATTAATGAAGAATTTGATTCTCAGAGCCCTACGACAATTGTATGCGGCGTCTGAAATCACCATTCTTACACGGTGGGTCACGCCACCAACAAAAGTTGAAAATCTTCAATTTGAGTTTTTCTTCTGATTGAAATTCTTTAGTTGTTCAAATTCCTCAACTTTGCAAAGTCTTCACTCTTTCCGACTGTGATCTTCATTGACTATATATATGTTTGAGTTTTCAGTCCTCAACATCATTCACTTATTGCTAATTCTTCAAGTTGACTTTTACCTAAGTGAATGTGATCGGACCCTTCCCCCTCTATGCTAAACTCAACCCAGTCTGTTCACAAATTCTTCATGTGTGTTCTATTTGAAACCCGTTAAAAGTCTTCACTGTGTCCTTGACAGCTGAAGAATTTGCGAACGAAACATTAAAATATTCTTATCTGAATTTTCGGCTTTTGCCGCTCAAACGGTTCCACATCCCTCGATAAGATTTATCTATTCACCCACGATCTAACACGATCTCCACTTCATAGTACGTGTGTGACACATGTCGCTAGGATGAGAAGGGTCAGGGGCAGGTTCGTCCATTTTCTTCGGACAAACGGTTTTTCACCTCGGCTATAAATACCCCTCGCCCTCCTCAAGATCTCATTACTCCGCTCGATCTCACTCCCCTCGCTCGAGCTCTCAGACCTAGCGCCGCCGCTACACTCCATCGTCGCCGGTGAGGAAGAGCTTCACTGCCTCGACCTCGTCGCCGTCGTACTCGCGCCGACCGCGGAAATCTTCACTCCGCCGCCGCCGTAGCTGTTTTCCATCGCCAAGTTAGGGCGTGGAAGATCTGAACAGACGAGCTTCTCCACTGCTACTCTCAGTTCATCGTGTTCTTCATCAAGGGTAAATAAAATCTATTTTTACTGCCCTTGTTGATTCTGATGATTTCCACAAAATCTTCAAAAGGTGTTTATTCTTCAACTTTCATGTTCTTAAACACCAACTTGCTTCTGTTCTTGATCTGTTTCTCTAAGCAACATTTTTCTTCAAGATTCCTCAATTGTGTGGATTTTCAATCTATACAACTATGGAACCTAAGTCAAAGAACGCTTAGTGAAATTCCTCAAGACACCCCTGGTCAAATTCCTCAAACTTGATACTTTTGAAAAACTTCTGAGAATGCATATGACCTCTCCAAATTCTTCGCACCTATATTCTGTTCACAGGTACACATGTCCGCTGCTGAATCACTAGGTTCTCATCAACTTAACTCATTTGCAGCATTGCTTGAAGAAAAATTGCATACCTCGTCAGAAAATTCGATTGTTCAAAATCCTCAAGTAAAGAAGATGGCTGATGGTAAAAGACCTCAGAAGGGAGGAAAGAGGCCAGAGACAAATACTTCTTTTGAGATCCCTGAAGACATCTATGATGAATATTGTACTCCTGATGAAGCAACTCATGGCAAGGAGAACAAAAATCAGCGCAAAGTGCGCATTCAGAAGATTGAGAGGAGATGGGCAAAAGAATGGAGGGAATATCGTTATGTTACTCCAAAGTACATGAAGAAATTCGCTGTTAACCCTCCATGTCCAAGACCTCCTTTGGCTCCAGGCCAAGTAGCTGATCCCACAAGCATCAGAAGAGGTGAGGAATTTCCCAAGGAGTGGGCTAAGCGTCAAGCCAAGCTGGCCAAAATGGCTAAAGAGGCAGTGAAGAAATTCAACGAAGATTCTGCTGCTGCCGCTGCTGAGGCCTCTGCTAGCAAGCCTAAGAAGGCTATGTCAAAGAAACCATCTGTCAAGACAAGTTCCTCAGCTGCAATGCCCTCATGGCCAAGCTCTTCAAATCCCTCATGACCTGATCCTCAACAACTTCTTCAAAAGCAGCTCCAACTCCCTCAGTTGCAAAATCCTCAGCTGCTCCTGCAAAGTCCTCAGCACCTGTGCATCTTGCTACGTGCCAAAGGACTACTGGAATCTCAATTGCTTCAGGAGTCTCTGCAAGTTCCTCAGCTCCACCTCAGTCTTCAACAGCTCCGATCTTGCTGAAGAAAAAGGCCACTGCTGGACGAGGCACAAGGCCAAGTCCTCACAAGAAGCAGGTCACCTTTCAGGTTCCGCCAAGCGAAGATGAAGCTGATGATGAAGAATTAGCTGAGATCATTAGAGATCGACAACAAAGGGCCACTAGTGCCAAAGGCAGTGCTGTGCCCCTCATGCTAGATCCAAGGAGGATCCTTGATTTCATCGATCTATGGCACAAGAACCCTAACACACCTTTGCCTGAATTAAACCTCACTCCTGGTCAAAGCCACATGTTGACGGCCTTCATAGCCGAAGAAAAATGGAAATTTGAGAAGGCCAGGCAGGTGAAGAAGGCTCAGTACAAGAAGGAGCATTTTCTGAAGAAAAATGTTGTGAAAATGTCTCCTGAAGAAATTGTGACTATGCAGGCTGAGATCAAAACACTCAGTGATGAATTTAACGCATACCATGTAGATTGGCTAGGTGCCATAGTCAGATTCGTCAGAATGGCAAAGGGATTCACTCCAAATGTTGCAGCTTCATCGCAACCCGAAATTCCTCAGACTGAAACATCTGCTCAGCCTACTGAAGAACATGCAAGCACAGCTGATGAAAATCAGACTGTTGAAGAAAATGAAAGCACCAGTGTTGATGAAGAAATTCCAGTCTCTTAAGAAAATGCCAGGGCAACCTCCAATGTTGCGCCTGAAGAGCAAACCAGGCCAGTTGATGCATCTACTACTGTGCCTGAGGAATCTGAACAAGCTAGGGCAACTACATCAGTTGTGCCTGAAGAACTTCAACCAATTTCATCTGCTCCTCCTGCAAAGTCATCACAGATGAAAGATGTCCACCTTCCTTCTGCATCGGAAGAGAAGAAGACCAAAGCCGCAGAGAAGGCTGCGGTGAAGAAAAGGAAAGCATCAGCATCTTCAGCTCCCAAGAAAGTGAAGACTTTGATGAGCTCGACCGAAAATCCAATTGATGTTGTTCCAGTATCAAGCATACCATCAAAGGAGATTGTTCCCTTTGGTAAGGAATATGTCATACCTGATGACAGTGATAAAGAAAATCCTTCTACTGCTTCGTCAGAGCAGTTGGATGAAGAAATTGAAGTGAATGATATCCCTTCAACTCCGTTGGTATCATCGCCCATGCCTCAGTTCACAGCTGAAGAGGCAGGCGTCGAAGAAATTGATGAAGAAGATGAGGATGTGGACATTGGGTCTACAACTCCTATTCTGAATGATGACTTTTGGGAAAGTCATCACCCTAATTCACCTCTTACAACCCCACTACATCAAGTTCCTCAGTCCCCTGTGCCAACTGAAGAAATTCATATGGGCTCTGATGGACCTCAATCTTCACTTCATTCTATTCCTGAAGTAGTTCCAGCCGCTAGTGCTGAAGAAATGGAGGCCAGGGCTGCTGCTCATACAGCTACTGAAATTCCTTAGCCTGTGGCTCCAGAGGTTGTGCATCAAGAGGCTGTGAAGACTTCAACTGTCAATCTTCAGCCCAAGCCACAGAATCCTCATAGCAAGAAGCAGAAGTTCAAGGCTGATGACTTCTTTACTGAGCATCAATTCTTCTCTGACTACAATCCTTATGACTCTGCTCGACTTCGTCACAAGCGTTTCTGGACGGCCAGCCAAATGAATTTCTATTCCTCACTGCTGTTTGATAAAGACAAGATTTTTGCACATGAGCAAATTCCTCATGTGGATATGGAGTCTCTTCCGTGCTTCACCCCAGTCGTCAGTGTTCTTCATGACGCTGGGCTGCTCAACTTCTGCACCAACATCTGCGACTGGAACGAAGAACCCATTCTTTAATTCTACGCCACACTGCATATCACTGGAAATGTTGAAGATGTAAATTCATGGGTGCTAGACTGGATGACCGAAAATACTCATTTCAAAGCACCGGCATCTGAATTGCTTCACGCCGTCCCAGTCAGTCCTCCCACTGAAGGTGCTAGGCTCATCTATGAGGAACCTGAACTCTCAAATCATTTGATGCAAGTGCTGATAAAGCCTTTGAAGGCTGGCCAAATTCCAAGGACCACATTCCTCGTCAAGGAATTGCTTTATGTGCCAAGGACAGTTTATCGCATATTGACCAAAACCCTCAGTCCAGTCAAGGTCCACAACTCTGATGAAGAAGAGGTTGTTGGCACTATGAAGAATCTGCTGTTCAATATCATTCATGGTATTCCTATCAACTACCACGATTTCTTCATGAGGACTTTGGCCAATGCTGCTCTGTCACCTTTTGAGTTGAAGCCTTACGCTCCCTGGATCATGAAATTCTTCAGATCAAGGTCTTCAATTCATTATAAGGCTGACTTTCAAAATCATCTCAGCTATTTGCCCCCTATTGAAGTCCTCAAACGGACTATTTCCTCAGCTGATGAGAAGGGCAAGGCTGCAGTTATTGATGAAGGCACTCATCCATTGGATGGACAGTTTCGCAAAGCTGCATCCTATTCCACCAATGATGACTCTGCAACACAAGATTCTGCCGCCAAAGCTTCAGAACAAAATCCTCAAGCCACAGCTCCGTGTGTGATGACTGATTGTGAACTTCTCCTTAGTCTTCATCAGAAAGTTAATCAAAATCACAAGTGGGTCAAGCGTCAGTTTGGTGTAATTCTTCAGAACATGACAGTCACTCAAAATACTGTGAAGAAGAATCACTACTACTTGCATGAAGTCTTTGACCGCACTTGGGCTATTCTGTCGAATCTTTATAGTGCTGAAGATCTCAAGGAGATGGGCTTGCAACAGGACTTTGACTGGTCTCAGCCACCTTCGAAGAAATTCAAGAAGGTCAAAGTTCCTTAGCTTGTTGCCAGTTCATATTCTTCATCGCGCGAGACAGATGAAGCTGAAGACTTGAACGACACTGCGGCAGGCCCTACCTCAACGGACGACCCCAACAACGCCGGCGCTCCTCCATCGACATCATGATGATATTCTTCAGGGGTGTTAGTCCTCATTTTTTGTCCCTTTTGGTCATTCGATGACAAAGGGGGAGAAATTTGAGTTAGTCTTCAAGCGGGTCTTATATATGGGCTATTTTTCTGTTAAGTTACAACTCTTGCTTTTCTGAAGTGTTTGCTCTGATGAGTTGTAAACTTAAGTCCTATGGTGCTCTGATACTTTTGAACTGCTTTCTGCATGCTTATTTCCTCAAGTACCTTAATGCATGCATGCTGAATTTGTCAGGCGCCATATTTCTTCATGCATTTCAAATTCTTCATATCATATGTTAAATGCGTGTATGAATTACAAGATATAGGGGGAGATCTCCATGATATTACTCTACAATGTGCATTTGCTATTCAAAGCAAATTCCTCAAATATGCACATCTTCAGGGGGAGTTCTTCTATATCTTGCAATCAAATTCCTCAATATCAGTATTTACACGTCATATGTTTATCCCCGTTGAAAACTTAACCTATATTGTCATCAATCACCAAAAAGGGGGAGATTGTAAGTGCATCTAGTGCCCCTTAGTGATTTTGGTGTATTGAAGACTTATAGGTTAAGGGACTAATGTGTTTATGAGTGTACACAGGTCTATAAGTCTATGAGGAGTTTGTTATTTATGATGAAAGTCGACCCCTAAAAATGAATGTCTTCAGTTGAAGACTTTGGTTTTCTTGAAGACTTTGAAAATGAGGAAATTGGTGTGACCTTGAAGACTTGATATTCATGTGAGGATTATGAAGCGTGAAGACTTTTGTTTTCATAGTTTCATTTTCTTCTTCTTGAGTCATAGGAAACACCGTACTGTTAAAGGGGGTCGAGGTAAAACTAAGGAAAAGTTTCCAAGTGATGCTCATCTCAAAATCCTACACCTACCCAATCCTTTCGAGTGAAGCCATTGGAAATCTCATACAGTTTAGTCAATTTCTTCAGTAACAGAGATGAAGATCTTCTGTTCTCTGAGGAATTTGTTCTGACTGAGGAGTTAGGAATTCGCTAGTGCGGATTGCCTACAAGTGAGGAACATGATAGCCCTAAGGAATTTGAGAGCTCAAATTTCCGACCGTTGCTGTGCTACGCGCCAGCTGTCCAAATATCCTATCCACCTAACGGTCATATCATTGAAGGGCATTTATGTCTTATCATGTCGGGCTGCTCACCGGCTATAAATAGCCGCCCCCTACAACCACTAGCTAGTCGGCTGCTCCGAGAGAAACTGACACTTGTCATTGAGAGCATCCCATCCTCCAAGGACTTTGAGCGAAAATCATCAAGTGAGGAAAAACCCAAAACCCAAACACCTACAAACCCAAAGTGATTGAGCATCACTGAAGAGATTGTTCCTGTGTGGAACCGACGCTTGTTACCTTTGAGGACTGTGCATCATCCAGACGATTAGGCGTCATGGTCTAGAGCATCCAAGAGGAATTATGGATCGCCGAGTGACCGAGTCTGTGAAGGTTTGGAAGTCACCTGAAGACTTACCACGAGTGATTGGGCAATGTCTGTGTGACCTTAGCTCAAGGAGAATACGGTGAGGACTGTGTGTCCGGGACTATGTGTCCTCAGGTTTAAATACCTAGCCGCTCCAACCAGACGTACAACTGTCACAGCAGTTGGAACTAGTCTACCAAATCATTGTCTTCACCGAGCTACTGGTTCTATTGCCTCAACCCTTTCATTTCCTCACATACTTGCTGTGTGCTTGATCATTACTGTTTGAAGACTTTGACTAAAGACTTTCTCAATTTCCTCATTCCTATTTCTTCAGTCACTTAGTCTTCAGCCTGCTTATCCTGTGTTTCACGCTACCTGTTCTCTGTGCCTATTTCATTTCATCATGATGACTGTGCTTATGCCATGTTATGTTTGCATCTGAGTACTTATTCCGCTGCTAAGTAGTTCGTTGCTTAGGAATTTCCTCACCCTGAAATTCCTCAGTGATGAATTTGTAAAAATTGCCTATTCACCCCCCCTCTAGTCGATATAACGCACTTTCATGTAGGTAGCACTCAGTACACAACAAACCCTAATGACAGTCCTACCTAATGAGTAATGAATCAATTAGAAAATGGGTGATGAGGAGTGGATGCTGAGTGTTGAGGACGTATCTCATGATAAATCGGGTTGGCTTAGTGGCTGCTGCACGCCTAAGCCCTGAACGGACTGGGAAGGTAGGCAAGGCGGTGCGCCCGGGCAGCGGTGACGATGTTGGGTGAGCGGCTCCTGACCTCCTGTTAGTCCAGCGTCTCCTCCTAGAGTCATGTCATCCGGAGACGACAAGTCACCGGCGAGGCAGGCGGCTTGGGGCGAGTAGAGATCGGAAGCACAGCAGAACAGAGGGGAATCGGGGCCTAGGCCGACCCAAAATCCCAGGGTGGGCGGTGGCCCACTGTGGGCACCCTGTAGATCCACACCCGAGCGGCGTACATGCATTTTCGAAACTAAATTAGGAACATTTAGCTGACCAATTAAACGTCTCTGTTTTAATAATATCAGATTCATATTTGAACAACTAAGCTTGTTTAGCTTGATGGGTGGAGCAGTGCTATTATGACATGAAGCACGTATGCTGATTGTATAGTGATCATAAAAGGGGGGAAACCCTAAGCATGATCAATTAAACCCTATTATGACTGTGCCATGGCAGATTTGAAGCTGCAAACTGCAGAAATGCTATTTAGCAACCATTGTTTGCTTCGAACTAAGAACTAAATTCTAAGAGCTGAAAAGAAAGTACAGTAACCAAGTTATGATCTATTTTCTGGTGGAGATCAAAAAGTTGAGCAGATATGAAGTAGTACCACCTCTCTTGCGGCGCCGGGTAGGCATCGGGGGTGCGATGGCTGTTGGTGGCGTTGAAGAAGATCTGCGATGGTAGACGGGTGCATCGGGGGATAAGTCCCGTTGCGGTGGACGAGAAGGTCGTGGGAGCGGCCCCGACAAGGAGGACGATGGCGCCGATGAAGCGAGAGGATGCTATGCAAGGCTCCTGGTCTATCGCCATGGATGAGAAACGTCCATCTCTAGCAGTGGACGACGCGGTCTTGGTAGGCGCTCCGGCATGGTGGAGGACGGCGGCGATGGATGGGGTGGAGGATGGCGGCGATGGATGGGGTGGCGGACGGAGGAGGCTGGTGTGGGGATGGTGTTCTAGCGCGGACGATGTATGAATGGGAAAATGGAGGGAGAGGTACGGGGAACCATTTTTTTGGGATGCGCCTGTCTGAAATATGGGAAAGTTACGAACTTAGCCCCCGTTTAAAATTTGGACGTCTCGTCGGTTGGGGATAGGACGGTAATCTCGCATGTCCCAAATATTTGCCCAGAGCGATTTTGGGCGACGAGAGGGTGTTTTGGTGCCCACGGTTGGCACCCACGGTGTATGAACGGGCTGACAAGTAGGGCGGTTGTGTCACGTCTGAGTGAAGTTACAAACCTGCCCCTATTGAAAATATTTGCCTACATCGATTTCGGCCGAGTCGAGTTTGTTTTGCCGCCCACCGTGTATGAATGGGGAAATGGAGGGAGAGACAGAGGTCTTTCGGACGAGCTTGAATCAAATGTGTTTTGCCGCCCACGTTTGGTGCCCACCGTGTCTGAATGGGCTCAGAGGCGGTCGTGTCACATCTAATTGAAGTTACTAACCTACCCCCTATTGAGAGCAGTGGAAATCGGGCCGATGGATTGTCCGTGCAAGGGGTAGACAGTAATTTCCATCTCGCAAACATTGGCTTCGGGCAGCCAACGTGGGAGTGGATATTTTGCCGCTGCTTTCGAATTTTGGGACAATAAGCATCCACATTTACCCTGGCAACTAAATTCGAATCCATTTTGTATTCTTATACGAATCTTTATAAATCTTTCTATCTATTTTTATATATCTTCAAAAGCACAACAAACATGTATTCCACTGTCATATATGAATATGATTTACAAATGCCGATACTCGAATTCAGAAGCTAGAATCCAGTTTAAGGTGAATTCGAATATTTGAAACCACTTTATGTCCAACTCAAGTGTCACACGCAGCATAATGTGTACTCCCATTTAGATATGTACACAAGCGATGTCTCAAGATTCAAAATACCGATTCAATCAACCAATAATGTACAAAACTAACAGACATATAAACACTTATAGAGTATATGGATCAATAATATCAACTAACATACATAAGCCAGGCCGCTGTACTTTTTTGCTAGAAGAGCATCATTTTTTAGCGAAGCTAGTACAGCATCTTGGCCCTTTCAGATGCGTGCCACTTAAGGACAATCTATACTACTATTATTGCTGAATGCAAATTCAACTCGATTGGCATATTTGTAGGTCTGGCACAACAATCAAAATGAAATGTCTCAGAGTCTTATCAATTAATACAGACTCGTGCTACAAAAATTACAAACCAAAAAAAATAACAGTTATTACATGATCTCTAAAACAAATGGTTTGATCGATTACATGAACAGACAACACAAAGGTTATTCAACGATGGAAAAAACATTTCACCTATGATTTACCAAGTGGGAATTTAATTTCCTTTTTTTCCTTCAGGACCTTAACAATGCGGTCAGTCTCAGCTTGCTTCGTTTTGAAATCCACCAAATATTTAATGGTTGTCTTGAGTACTGCTTGTGATTGTGTTGTTTGCTTCCTCAACATGTCAACTTCATCTCTAAGTGCAGAAGCAGAATCTCTTTCTACCAATAGTTTAGCCTCTAGAGCATCAGCAGTTGGCAATTCATGATGCACGATTGGGCCGGTGCCACTGCTGTGGGATGATACAACGTCCATGGGGACCTCACTTTTTGATCTTGGGCTAACCTGTTTTGCCATTAAAGTTCCGATTGGATTCCGAAAAGTTGAATTTAGCAAAACATCTCAACTAGGAGTTAGAACAACAAACTAGTTAAACAAACAAGGAATTAAAGAGTTTCGATTGGATGCTAAAAAGTAGTTATTAACATCATTGTAACCGGTTGCAGCGACAAAGCAGTTAAACAAACAAGTTTTGCAAAAGGTACCTGTTGTGGCATTGGAGTTTCTCTTGGATCCTGAAAAGTTGAGTAGCCAGTAACATGATTAGAGCAACCGGTTGCAGCAGCAAAGCAGATAAACAAACAAGTTTTGCAAAAGGAACCTGTTGTGGCATTGGAGTTTCTCTTGGATCCTGAAAAGTTGAGTAGCCAGTAACATGATTAGAGCAACCGGTTGCAGCAGCAAAGCAGATAAACAAACAAGTTTTGCAAAAGGAACCTGTTGTGGCATTGGAGTTTCTCTTGGATCCTGAAAAGTTGAGTAGTCAGTAACTTGATTAGAGCAACAAGTTACAGCAGCAAACTTGTTACACAAATATATTTTTGAAAATGTACCTGCTGTGCAATTGGACTTCCAATTGGATCCTGAAAACTTGAAGTTGGTAAGATGATTACAGCAACAAGTTACAGCAACAAACTAGGTAAATAAGGAAGTTTCTGAAAACATACCTGTTGTGCCAACGGAGTTTCAGTTGGATCCTGCAAACTTGAATGTTAGCAATCATAAATAAAGTGTTGCAAGAGCCATAAGAAACTAACATCAAACTAGTAAAACTAACCAGTTTTCGCAACGTATTTAATTACACATGAACTAGTAAAACTAACAAGTTATTGGCAACGTATTAAAGTAATAAGTCGGTACCGTTTACCAGCAACACAGACATCTGTAAATTTCTTTGATGTAAGAAAAATGATTCCGACACACATATATATATATATAAGTTATAAGACGGTGTCCCTAACAGTTGTCTATCTATGAACATGCAAACATTACTAGTGCTACAAGTGATAACAGCAAACCATTTAAACAAACAGGGTTTCAGAACGTAAATTGCACGTGAACTTTGCTGCACCCTAGAAGTACATATGACCAGCTATCTACGTGCTTAAGTAGCTATTTAAGTTCAGGCAAACAGGTAATTCTTAACAGTAAGTATCAAACACATAGATAGGCGCAGTCTATAATAGGATTAACAGGCTATGGCATTATGTAATCAGTAGCAAACTAAATTAAGCCAAGCAACATAATTGAACAATTTTGCAATAAGTGGCTAACTAAAATTCCGAGAAGTAGGTAACTGAACTTACACTAGCTCTTTGTACAGGCACATTGCAACTTCTTTTTTGCTTACAAGGTTCTACGAAGGAGTCCATGGCATCAATTGCTTGGATACGCAGTCCCAATACTTCTTTCTTCCCACACTGCATTGGTAAGTCGAACGGTTAATCTGATAAGATGGTGCATCCTTGATATATTATATGAGGACGGGTTGTCAGACTAGTTGTAGCAACACACATCACACTGGTTTTTACTGTATATTTCATGCGATTACATTTGGCATATCGAGATCTAAGCAATCTACAATAGGATGAAAAGACTGGCATCCTTCACATTATTAGCGAACTCAGTTCATAGAAACAAGCAATTCAACCATTCTGTGGGTAAATCAAAAGCGCCACTGGAATATTTTTCACTACCCCAATCATACACGCAAAAAGGGGCAACGCTACCGTAGGGGCTGGTATGGGCGGCCGCCTTGGGTGGCTGGAAAGTGTGCACCTAGTTTGAGTCGTCCAGGTTGGCCTAGGCTAGTTTTGTTCGTCCCAGCGCACGAGCAGGCAATGTAAAAAATGAAGAAAAAAGTTTCAATTTGGATGGGCCAATAATGTAAGTGCAAGGCAGGCCCTATAGCAGGCTCGCGGCCCAAACGAGCGCCTCCCATATCGATCGACAGCAGGAAAAATCCCAATTCGTTCGCTCCAGCCTCCAGTCTGGTTCGCTCCTAACCTAGCCGCCGCTGGACAGACCGACACAACACTTCCTCGCGCCCTCGTTGGACGCTGCTCGCCACGCTTCAAGCGAATGGAAGGACAAGAAGATGAAGATCCAACCCTGGGTGTAGCCTGCGTGGGAGGTAGCGGCGGCAGCACGGGCATGGCATCCAGCTTGCGCAAACGGACAGTCGTAGCTTGCAAGAGCAGCATGCGCAACGAGCAGGTACATCACATCCCTGATTATATCTAATTCAACTGTTCAATTTCTGGCCAATAATTAAACCTAACGGTGTTGTAAAACTGCTTGTATGTAGGGAATCTATAAGAAAATGAAACCAATTTCTGCTTATTTTATAACTCCCCCAATCAATACTGAACTGACTGAACCTGATGTGTCTAATCAAGTTTCCGGTGAAAACATACAAGCTCATGTTGTTCTTGAGCCTGAAGTGTCAAATTAACAGACTGCTAATGAAGGATTGATGCAAACATTTTACATGCTCCTGGTGATGAACATATGATGTCTAGTGAGGGATCTAATGCAAGCATTTTGCAAGCTCCCATTAAAGGATTTAGTGTCTAATGATGATCTGCTATGTTGAGAGAGATAGAGATTTGCAGAAATTGATGACAAGCAAATTATAGTACATTTTTATGGCTTGAGGAAACGTCAAGGCCATCTACCAGAAAGTCCCCGTATCATGACAACGTAGCATAAATACTTTTCTAATCTGTTGTTTGAAACTATTGGCATACTTGTGCAGGATAGATATATTGATATGCAGTTTGCGCACTGGTTATAGGTGCAATTACACTTCAATATTTTCAGCCAGAGAGCGAATAATTCAAGCAGGTACGTTCCATGTTAGTAGTCCTTGTACACCATGTTGCATTTTGTGTTTTTTGGTGCTTACATCATTTAGTGTTTTATAATCTGGAACTACTTTGGATCATTAGCTGGTTTTCAAAGTGCATGTAGCTTCACATTTCTCAAGTTATGTTGATTTCTGGAGTGCAAGTGCCTTCGTATTTTTTAAGTTAAATTTTCGCCCCTGGTAACTTGAATTCGTGGATCCGCCAGCACACACAAATCATACACGCAGGCCAGTACGAATTAAATGAAATGCAGGACTTACACTAGCTCGTTGTACAGGCTCACTGCAGCTCTGCTTGCGCTTGGGATGTTCCATGTACAAGTCCATGTTAGCACTTGCTTGGATGTGCAGGCCTTGTGCTCCTTGCATCCCGCTCTGCATTTTTGACACGGTGAATGGTTGATCAAATAAGAGGAATCGACCTTGCTGTTGTACCGGAGGACAGGTACTTACAAGGTTATACCGGTGTGCAGGATGTGTACCAGATCCCGTAGCGCTGTCATGCTTCACTAAAAAATGGTTTTGCTTGTTTCAGATGATATCTCCAGAAGAAATAAGAGTTAAAATTAATGTTGCATAGGCATGTAAGCTAAGAGAGCAGTAAAGGACATCCAAACATCGTTGGAATAGTGCACAAGGGAGTGATATGTGGATACCTAGTTCGGGCCAGCGTTTGGGCATGCTCGCCTAGCTAGAGTGTGGGTCACTTCAGAGCCGTTAAGGGTGATGCGCTGGCGTTGGCTGGCCGCGCACGGATGCAGATCTTGAGCGGCAGCGGAGCGCTATGATGCGGTGGACGAGACCGTTGGTGAAGCTCCAACGGCCTCGGGGGGTGGAGGTGCGATGATGTGCTCGCTGAAGTAGCCCCGGTGAGGTGGGAGACGGCGTCGGTGAAGCGCACCTGATGCAGTGGAAGTCGGTGTCTGTGAGGCACGTCAGTTGCGGCGGCCGACGTTGTTGGTGGACCACCCGGTGCGATGGATGAGGGCGTAGATGAGGTAGCGCCGGTGCGGTGGTGAAGCGCGACTGTCGTCTTCGTCGTTGTCGTCCGGCACAGAGGTGGGGAAAGAGACGAGATGAGGGGCGATTCGAACTTTGCTTGGGTTGGCAGCGAATTAGGGATTTGAGCGCTCTGGGCGCGGAAGGGGACGGTGGAGAAGGGAGATTTTGCAGGGCTGGAATTGGGGCCGCCAGATATTTCAATCCGAAACATGGAAGTGCGAACTTTTTTTGTTGTCGTTCTTTTTTTGGGGGGGCGAGGGGGGGGGGGAGGGATGAAGGGGGGTGGGTGGCTGGGTGCTAGCGTCCGTACGACACACACGACCACCACGACACAACCCTGGTCTGCCTGGTGCGCCTACATTTGAGAATGCAAACGAATCTTCTTTCATTTGCAAACGAATCTGTATGTATTACCATGCCCGTGTTTTCCTTGCAAATAATTAGTCATTCGAAACGAGATACTATAAATTAATTAATGAGGAGTTATTTGAATTAGAGTGTGTGTCACATAGCGATCTCCAATTTAACGTGGATTTCGCATTTCACGGTATCCACGCTACTTTTTTTAATACAAATTCATATGTATAAGATGAACACCATGGTAGTGAGAAAACTTTGGATGGATTCAAACATATGACCTACAAAATAGCACAACAATCGAGTCAATGTCAACTTTTCCAAACCTAGTATGGCACGAGTTCGAAATAATTACGGAAGCCATATGCATGGTCCTCAATTCAAATCTTACAATGTACACTAAATTGAAATGTCGATATTAAGTCTCGTACTATCTACATTCAAATGTTGTTTTTAGCCCCCCCCCTCGGCACACACGCTACATACTTCCTGTATCGATCAATCTTCCTCTCCCAACCACCTTAGAAAGCTATCGGTTTCCGACACATGTTCATTCTTTCTCTCCATGTTTTGATCTCTAACTCTCTCAACTACACAACCCCCTTTCTCCACTCTGTTACCAAATGTATCTCTCTCACAGACCCGCCATTGCACTCCATGCCGAGCTCTCTCTCTCTCTCTCTCCCTCCCACCCTCTCTCGTTGGATACATGCATTGCCTATCTAGACCCACCCCTCTCGTGCGCACGCACGCACATTGTCTATCTAGGTCACTTTCTCGAGACTGTCTCACTCTTTCTTCCGCACGGCGGCCCACACTCGCTCAATCTCGCTCTCTTTATCTAAGTCTCGATTAACCTCGCTTTCTCTCACACACAAATGATATATCTCCCTATTCGGGCCTCGATCGACACACTGTATACTCTCTCACATAGATTGTCTATCTAGGTCAGTCCATCCAAGCTGCCCCCACTCTTCCGACCTCATGGCGGGCCACGCTCGCTCAATCTCTCTCTCTCTCTCTCTATGTATGTCTCGATTGACCTCGCTCTTTCTCAGACACAAATGATATATCTCCATGTTTGAGCCCAATTTGACATATTCATATTGTATACTCTCTCACGCACATTGTCTATCTAGGTCACTCTCTCCAACCCGTCTCACTCTTTCGATCGCATGACGACCCACACTCGCTCAATCTCTCTCCCTTTATCTATGTATCGATTGACCTTGCTTCCTCCCGCGCACAAAATATATCTACATGTCTGTGACTGGATCATCTCTCAAGCTCTATCTTACAGCCCTCACCCTTCCCAAAAGCTCAACCGGACAATATCTCTCCAGAGCATATATATCTTTTCAATGAATGCCGGACCACACTCACTTTGTCTCTCTATCTATCTGTGTCTCGATTAACCTCGCTTTCTCACGACGTATCTTCCACACATTGAAGCTACCTCTCCATCCCTCGCAGAGGCAGAGCTATTTACATTGCGAGGGGGACTCCAACCTTGGATTAATTTGCGAAGGCATTTATTCCGGTGGGTTTAGATTATATTTTCGTAGAATTCGGCCCACAACTACTCCAAACACCGTTGCAACCCCCGCACCTCCCCCAATTGATTTCCCTCTGGCTCGGTCACCGCTCTCTCGCATGTCCTTTCTCACCTTCCACGTCGCACCATGGTATTTTTGCAAAAAACTCTGTTGTTCTCTTTAATTATTACAAATAAGCTACGAACTACACACCGATAGTCCACCTGTAATGGAACAAATTTCGACCAACAAATTAAAGTGCTACAAACTACACACCGAGGGGCCCACCTGTCATGGAACAAATTTGGACCCATATATAAATTAAAAATGAAAAAAGACGAGGATCGAACATGCGACCAGGGCCTTCAAGCCGCACGTCAATAGGCAACATAGTAGCAACGTTTGTTGTACCCCCCTTTGTTGATATAATGTTTTTATATTACCACAACCTATTTAATGGATAACATGTTTTAATATTAATTTTAGTACATTAGTGGGACCGGCTCGTTAGCATGTACTATTTGCCTTCACTTACTGGTGGGTTCCATGTCTGCTCTCTCTCTCTCTCCTCCCCTTCTACGTTTAGACGCACGGGCAAACACGAAGAACGCGCGGGCGATGTTGCCGTTGTGTACCGACCCGACCCGAATGGATCGAATCTCTGTGTTCAAGTGTCATCCCTGGATCGGTAATGCTGACACACACAGTACTCGAAGGATTTATAACAGAGTGCAATCACACACTTATTACATCGAATGTCTCAAAAGAGAACTGATTACAATAAATATGGCTTAATGCCATCTAAATAAGATAACAGCGGAAGGCTTGGAAGGTAAAGTGAGTCCATCAACTCCAACGGCATAGCTGAGTGCACGACAACGACCTAGCACACCTTACTCTTCGTCTGAAAAGTCTGCAACATGATACGTTGCAGCCCAAAACGGGTCAGCACATGGAATATGCTGGCAATATAACACAGTAGAGCAATGAACAGAATAATAGCTAATACTACATGCATATTTGGCTGGTGGAAAGCTCTAGTGTTATACTGTTTTGCGAAAAGCCAATTTTTCCCTACAACAAAGGAATATATTTTATTTAACTATCATGGTGGTTGTTGAACATTGAGAAGGTAAATCCCCCTCTCAATCCCAATTAAAAGTAATCATTAATCCCAACAAATTAATTTAGAGTGATGGGATTCAATATGATGATCCAAGAACCAGATACTCAAGATGTCCATAACCGGGGACACGGCTAATCATGATTAGTTTGTACACTCTGCAGAGGTTTGTGCACTTTTCCCCACAAGACTCGATCTCCTCCGTTGGATTTCTCGCACTACATGGTGTTTGAGAAACGGATGACCGAGACACAGTCTTTCAGAAACATTTACTCTTTACTCTGGGTAGACAGTTACACCTACTTTCCCCTACATCTGCTAGCCTACCACTGAAAGAGGTCATGTAACATACTCAACTATGCTAGAGCCCATAATAGCTTGTGGCTGCACACGGAAGTTTCTAGCATGAACAATCTTATGATCCCTTTGAGCCTGGGTGGCGGACCGTAGGAGGATCACACGGTATATCCCCGGGATCTCCTAGGACAACGCTGGTATATCCCCAGGTGCCCAAACAAGCAATCCACCCAGATGTGTATTAAAGTTGCCACCTTAAGTTGAACCATTAATTAAAATCTCACATCTGTCATGGATACACTCAAAACCCAATCCACGTCTACGAGCATAGCATGGCAACATAGGCATAGCGTGGAAGTAACTCCCAAGGGTTTTATAATAAAAGGGCAATAGGTTCTACCTCATCATCTACTTCCCAGTACCCACCAGTTAATCACATCCTAATCATGCAATATTTGAGGGTCGAAACTAATGCATAAAAACTGGGTAACGAAGAAGTATGATCAATGTGTTACTTGCCTTGCTGACGATCTGCAAATCCTAGGGACTCGTAGTAGCACGCTTCGCACTCCGGGAATTCTATCGCAAACAAACAATAGCATACATAAGCAATCAAGCGAAGATGCACGGGTAAAACCCAAATGAGAAGACCTAACCAGAAAGTTCAACTGAAGAACTCCGGTTTGCAAAAAGAATCAAATCAAACGGAGCAACGAAACTCAAACTGCAAAAGAAACAAGCTTTGATTGCTAATCTGGACTAAAGTCAAATTTTACAGTAGCAAAAACTTGTTTTAGTTGATTAAACAGAAAGAGGGCTGGGGCAGGGTGGCTTGGGGCAGGGGGCGACGAGGCGGCGGCGTCCCGGACTCCGGCGGAGTCCGGCTCGGGCACGGGGCGCGCGCGAGCGGAGGCGGCGGCGTTGCCGGGCCGGCTGGGCTTCGGCCCAGTTCGGTCCGGCGGAGTTTTTTTTTTAAATAATTCCGCGCAGAAAAACAAATAAAAGAAATACTAAACGGACTCCAAAATTCCCGAAATAAATTTTCCCCGTCCTCTAAAAATCTCCCGGACAAGGTAAACATTTATTTGGGACTCTAATGCAATTTTGAAAAATGCATATTTTTCTAAATTCAAATAAAATTGCAATAAAAATCCAAATAAAATATTTATTTGATTTTAATATTTTTCCTCCAATATTCCATTTATTTTGGAGAAGTCATATTATCTCCTCTCATATATTTTTAATATGAAATATTTTCGGAGAGAAAAATAGTTAAACCAAATTGATCCCTGTTTCAATATTTGAGAAAATTCAAATATGAAAACGGTGAAATCCCCAACTCTCTCCGTGGGTCCTTGAGTTGCTTAGAATTTTCAAGGATCGCAAAACGAAATGCAATAAAATATGATATGCAGTGAATGATCTATGTATAACATTCCATATTAAAAATTTGGGATGTTACAAACCTACCCCCCTTAAGATGAATCTCGCCCTCGAGATTCGGGTTGGCTAGAAAATAGGTGTGGGTGGTCCTTCCGGAGGTCTTCTTCGCGCTCCCAGGTAGCTTCCTCCTCGGCATGATGACTCCACTGAACTTTGCAAAACTTGATAACTTTGTTGCGTGTAACTCGGCTGGCAAACTCGAGAATCTTGACGGGTTTCTCCTCGTAGGTTAGATCACTATCCAATTGAATTGCTTCTAGGGGCACTGTATCTCTTAGAGAAATATCAGCCATCTCCGCATGGCACTTCTTCAACTGGGAAACGTGAAACACATCATGAACTTCTGACAGTCCTCCGGGCAATTCCAACTTGTAGGCAACTTCACCCATACGTTCCAATACTCGGTATGGTCCTACAAACCTCGGGGCTAACTTTCCTTTAACTCCAAAATGTTTCACTCCTCGTAAGGGTGATACTCGTAGATATGCTCTGTCTCCGACTTCATAGGTTACCTCCTTGCGTTTTGGGTCGGCATAACTCTTCTGTCTGGACTGGGCTACTTTCAGTCTATCTCGAATCAGCTTAACCTTCTCTTCGGATTCCTTAATCAAATCCGGTCCAAACAACTGACGGTCTCCAACTTCATCCCACATCAACGGTGTTCTGCACCTCCTTCCATACAAAGCCTCGAAAGGTGCCATCTTCAAACTGGCTTGGTAGCTGTTGTTGTATGAGAACTCCGCGTAGGGCAAATTGTCATCCCAACTAGATCCATAATCTAGCGCACAAGCTCTTAACATGTCCTCCAGAATCTGATTGACTCTCTCGGTCTGTCCATCTGTCTGCGGATGAAAAGCTGTACTAAACTCTAGCCTGGTTCCCAATGTCTGGTGTAGTTGGCGCCAAAACTTTGAAGTAAACTGGGTTCCTCTATCTGATACGATGGTCCTCAGAACTCCGTGCAGACATACGATCCTGGTCATATATATCTTGGCCAACTTCGCACTCGTATATGTGGTTTTCACTGGAATAAAGTGAGCTACTTTGGTCAACCGATCCACTACTACCCAGATAGAATCATATCCTGATCGGGTCCTGGGTAATCCGGTGATGAAATCCATGCCAAGCTTATCCCACTTCCATTCGGGTATTGGCATAGGCTGTAGCAATCCTGCGGGCTTCTGATGCTCTGCCTGCTCCATGTCCATTTCCATTCTTGTGGCCATTATGGTTGTGTGAACTTCCTCCATTGTGGTTATGACCTCCATGGTTATGAACAAGCCCTCCCGAGTTCGGGGTGAACCGGGGCTTCTGCTGAGCTCCTGAGTTGAACTTCCCTTGTCCATACTTCCTCTTGCGGCTATCAATCTGCTGCTGCTTCCCTTCAATCATAAGAGCTTTGTCTACCAACTCCTGGTAGTTGTTGAATGTTGCTACCATCAACTGCATACTCAGCTCATCATTCAACCCTTCCATAAACTTCTCCTGCTTCGCGGCGTCAGTGGCCACATCATCCGGGGCATAGCGAGCTAATTTACTGAACTCATCCACGTACTGCCCCACGGTACGGTTTCCCTGGCGTAAGTTGCGAAACTCACGCTTCTTCATGCTCATAGCTCCTGCTGAGACATGTGCAGTGCGGAAAGCTTGCTGAAACTGATCCCAAGTGACATTGGCTGTAGGGAATGTGGCTGTGAAATTTTCCCACCATGAGGCTGCGGGTCCATCCAATTGATGTGCGGCAAAACGCACCTTCTCAGCGTCTGTGCATCCTGCGGTGGTCAACTCCCTTCCAATCCTGCGTAGCCAGTCATCCGCAACTATTGGCTCGGTGCTACTGGAAAACACCGGCGGCTGCAACCTCAGAAAACGGGCTAAGTTGTCAACTGGTGGTGGTGGCGGTGGGTTGTTGTTGTTGCCTTGGTTCTGAACTAGTAGCTGCATCAGGGTATTCTGCTGTTGAATCAACTGAGTGAGCTCCGGTGGGAAAACAAATCCGGTGTCGCGTCTCGGAGGCATCTGATGGGTTTAGAGGGAAGAGATTAGAATAGAGTAAGGTCTAGTGAGAAAGCACTACCCATATGCACATGAGACAAACACATTCATAACACACCACTCAATTCAAGCAAGAGCATACAATCGATCTAACTACCGTTACAAAAGTGCTCGGACTATTACTATTTACATGGGGGAAATACTAATGATAATATGGTGGTCATCTAGAAATTTTGATCGGTGGAAGACTCCATGATATCCGCTCCAGCTTCGTCTTCATAATCATCATCACTACTGTCGGGGTCGGAGTTGGTGTCGTCGATGATGATGTAGTCTTCAGATCGAATTTCCTCAGGTTCGTCGTCTTCTTCTCCGGGCGCGGGGTCTCCCATGAATACTCCTAGCTTCCTTGTCAGGTCGTCATTCTTTTCCACTAGTATTGCGATTTCCTCCTCGTATCCGTCGCGTGTAGACTTGAGTTCCTCTTCTAGCTCCATGTTCCTGGTCATCACCTTCTTCAAATCTATCATGCTTGCACACATCTGGTTCTCCTGTCGACGAATGTGCTGGTTTAACTCCTGGATGAAAGCTGCAATGGGCCTGTCCCTCCGGTTGCTGATCATCTCCCATTGCTCATCTCGGCGCCCACATAACTGGTAGATCGTGTCCTTAAGATCCTGGTGATACACTTCGCCGATGCGTCCCATGGCGATGTGGGCTGCCATGCTCTTTCCTAGACTCCAGGTTGGTGCATCAAAGGAAAACTCTATGGGCTCCGTAACTGGCGTGAATGTCCTTCCTGGAATTTGAACTCGAATCATCCAACGCTCCTCTTCTGGTACAGTGGCGGTGTAGGTCCCGGTGAAGCTTGGTATTCCGATGTTCAGGTACCTAGTGACTTCCTTCAAGTGTCGTCCAAAAGGTGTGTCTTCATTCGGTTGTGTAAACTTGTTCCTTGAGTCTGCCATCCTAGAGAATAGAAGATGGAGAGAAGTCAGAAATGAGTAGAGAAGAGTGTCCTATGGCTTTTCTTAGTGGTCGTGTCCTACAGTCAGCGTGTGCTCTGATACCATCTCTGTAGCGACCCGACCCGAATGGATCGAATCTCTGTGTTTAAGTGTCATCCCTGGATCGGTAATGCTGACACACACAGTACTCGAAGGATTTATAACAGAGTGCAATCACACACTTATTACATCGAATGTCTCAAAAGAGAACTGATTACAATAAATATGGCTTAATGCCATCTAAATAAGATAACAGCGGAAGGCTTGGAAGGTAAAGTGAGTCCATCAACTCCAACGGCATAGCTGAGTGCACGACAACGACCTAGCACACCTTACTCTTCGTCTGAAAAGTCTGCAACATGATACGTTGCAGCCCGAAACGGGTCAGCACATGGAATATGCTGGCAATATAACACAGTAGAGCAATGAACAGAATAATAGCTAATACTACATGCATATTTGGCTGGTGGAAAGCTCTAGTGTTATACTGTTTTGCGAAAAGCCAATTTTTCCCTACAACAAAGGAATATATTTTATTTAACTATCATGGTGGTTGTTGAACATTGAGAAGGTAAATCCCCCTCTCAATCCCAATTAAAAGTAATCATTAATCCCAACAAATTAATTTAGAGTGATGGGATTCAATATGATGATCCAAGAACCAGATACTCAAGATGTCCATAACCGGGGACACGGCTAATCATGATTAGTTTGTACACTCTGCAGAGGTTTGTGCACTTTTCCCCACAAGACTCGATCTCCTCCGTTGGATTTCTCGCACTACATGGTGTTTGAGAAACGGATGACCGAGACACAGTCTTTCAGAAACATTTACTCTTTACTCTGGGTAGACAGTTACACCTACTTTCCCCTACATCTGCTAGCCTACCACTGAAAGAGGTCATGTAACATACTCAACTATGCTAGAGCCCATAATAGCTTGTGGCTGCAACGGAAGTTTCTAGATGAATAATCTTATGATCCCTTTGAGCCTGGGTGGCGAACCATAGGAGGATCACGGTATATCCCCGGGATCTCCTAGGACAACACTGGTATATCCCCAGGTGCCCAAACAAGCAATCCACCCAGAGTGTATGTTTAAAGTTGCCCTTAGTTGAACCATTAATTAAAATCTCACATCTGTCATGGATACACTCAAACTCAATCCACGTCTACGAGCATAGCATGGCAACATAAGCATAGCGTGGAAGTAACTCCCAAGGGTTTATAATAAAAAGGGCAATAGGTTTACCTCATCATCTACTTCCCAGTACCACAAGTTAATCACATCCTAGTCATGCAATGTTTGAGGGTCGAAACTTGCATAAAAACGGGTAACGAAGAAGTTGATCAATGTGTTACTTGCCTTGCTGACGATCTGCAAATCTAGGGACTCGTAGTAGCACGCTTCGCACTCCGGGATTCTATCGCAACAAACAATAGCATACATAAGCAATCAAGCGAAGTGCACGGGTAAATCCAAATGAGAAGACCTAACCAGAAAGTTCAACTGAAGAACTCCGGTTTGCAAAAAGAATCAAATCAAACGGAGCAACGAAATCAAACTGCGAAAGAAACAAGCTTCGATTACTAATCTGGACTAAAGTCAAATTTTACAGTAGCAAAAAACTTGTTTAAGTTGGGTAAACAGAAAGAGGGCTTCGAGACGAAGATCTAGGCGCTTGAATCGCCTGATTCGACAAACGAGCGAAAAGATATACTAAAACGAAAATGGATCAGAAATCGCGATCGAAAATAATCGCGGAAAATCCGAGAAAAGAAAACTAACGAACAGGCTAATGAACGAACGTCGCGTGTTGCGGGTTAAACAGTGAAAACCGTTCGTTAAAACGAACGTACGGACGAACGTCCGCTAATAACTAAACCGACGGAAAACCGATCTAAAAAGAATAAACCGGTATTTAAAAAACCGAATCTAGATCTAGGGTTTACCAAAAAAACCGAACGGTTAACCGGAAAAAAATCCGGGCGTCGGATCCGGAGCAGCGGCGGCTCCAGGCGAGGGAGGGGAGGAGGCGCGAGACGGAAGGAGAGACGACAGGGAGGCGGAGTAAGGACAGCGGACGGCGGCGAGAGCGCGGAAGAGGGAGGGGAGCGCGGGAGGGTAGGCGGTGCGGGAGGGCAGGCGGCGGGCGGAGAGCGGCTGGTGGCTCCAGGGGGGGGGGGCGGAGGCTACTTTAGCGGGGAGGGGGCGGCTTGGGCGAGGGGGCGACGGGGCGGAGGCGCGGCGGCGGCGGACTCCTCCGGCGGAGTCCGTCTCCGGCACGGGACGGGAAGGCGGCGCGGGGCGGCTGGGCCGGCTGGGCTTCGGCCCAGTTCGGTCCGGCGGAGTTTTTTTTTTTTAAATAATTCCGCGCAGAAAAACAAATAAAAGAAATACTAAACGGACTCCAAAATTCCCGAAATAAATTTTCCCCGTCCTCTAAAAATCTCCCGGACAAGGTAAACATTTATTTGGGACTCTAATGCAATTTTGAAAAATGCATATTTTTCTAAATCCAAATAAAATTGCAATAAAAATCCAAATAAAATATTTATTTTATTTTTAATATTTTTCCTCCAATATTCAATTTATTTTGGAGAAGTCATATTATCTCCTCTCATATATTTTTAATATGAAATATTTTCGGAGAGAAAAATAGTTAAACCAAATTGATCCCTGTTTCATTATTTGAGAAAATTCAAATATGAAAACGGTGAAATCCCCAACTCTCTCCGTGGGTCCTTGAGTTGCTTAGAATTTTCGAGGATCGCAAAACGAAATGCAATAAAATATGATATGCAGTGAATGATCTATGTATAACATTCCAAATTAAAAATTTGGGATGTTACACGTTGACCATATCTGGACGCGTTCACAAGTAACGGTACCAGTTTCACGTACTAGTAGTATTATACATGTAACAAGTTTAAGAACAAAAGTGACCATGACAGACAAGTTAGGCTAGTTGTAGTACTATTTATCTACTACTCCGTCATAATTAAATGCGTGGATGAATAGATGTATCGCCTAGTGTTCGAACGAGGGGATTGGTCGCACCCTACAAGTATTTGGAATTGACTTCCCAAATTTTTTTTTGGAATTGACATGGTATTTAATACGAAATGTTTGCGATGAGAAGGAATACATGTGGCTTGATGACGTTTATATTTAATTTGATACGTCTCTAGAAGTACATTCAATCGATCAAACCATAGATTTCATTCAGTCTGACTCCGACTTTACATTCATACGACGATCGAACTAAAATAAACGGAAATGATAAATCCCAAACGTTCAGATTTTAAGCATGGCAATCCGAACGTTTTTCATGGCAAATGTAGATTACGTGGCGGCGGCGGGGGCGTCTTGCGGTGGGAAGCGGCTCCTCTGCCGTGCTCTGTGTGCTGTCGGGCCACTGACCGACGGCGACGACGACGGCAGCGTCTTGTGCCGTTGTTGGCGTACTCCTGGACGTTGGCCCTAGCTTCAAGGAAGGCCAGAATGTTCTGGACTTCGGTCTCCAAGAGCGAGTCAACTGGCGGGAGGAGGCGACTGGCGTTGGTGCAAGGAAGCGGTCGACGGCGGCGATCCATGCCGCTGAGGGGGGCACTGGCACCCGCGCGGGGATAGGCGCTGGCAACGGCGCGACAGAGACATTCGTGTGCACGGGCACCGGCAGGGGCGCGCGCGTCAGTGCACGCGCAGGCGCATGCGCTGGCAGGTGCACGGGCACCGGCACGGGCGCGCGCGTCAGTGCACACGTAGGCACATGCACTGGCAGGTGCACGGGCGCGTGAAAGTCAGCGGGGACCTCGTGGAACCCCGTGGCATCAAGCTCGGCGATAATGTGCAGCTCCCAGCCAATCAATGCCACGGGGATGGGCGCTGGCGCAGTCGGGGCGACGAGAGCCGGAACGGGAGCGGGGACAGGCGCGGCGTCTTCCCGCAAGGCCAGTTCAAGCTCGTCCCAAAGCGCCTTATGTTCTTGAGCCTCCGGCTGGGTGTCTTCCTCAAGAAACTGGAAGACTAAGGGCAGACCATCATGATGCGGCATGGCGTACGGTTAGGTCAGGCTGGTTGGAGGTAGACGACAGGAGAATCAGAGAGGAAGAGAGAAGATTGTAGCGATACCGGGTAGTGCGGGGGTGATTTTAAACTGCGGCACCGGCGCCATTAAAAGTGGGGGTAGTTGGGACAAAGGTGGCAGCGGAGCCTGGTCAAAGGGCTCGCCTCCCAGTGAGCCTGCGCAGCGGCCTGCTCGCACGCCTCCCGGTCAGCCGGCGCAGCGGTCTGCTTGCACGCCTCCCGTCGACTCACATGCTTGCTCAGACGGCACGTGCCGATGAGAAGCAGGACTCGTGGCGGCACGTAAACGCCCACGGTTTGAATAGTGAAAGCGTTCACGTTAATGTGACAGGTCTTTGTTCCAAAATCTCTTCATTTGTGCAACTTTTCATAAGCAGCTTGTCTCAAATTGAACCAAAAAAAATTACGACAGCATATTTGTGCCATATCACGAGACCATGCTCAGTTTCATGAATTTCAGGTCAGTTTTGGATTTTCTGAAATTTAAAATCCAGGATTCGAAACAATATCATAACCTGCATCATGTAATAATTTTTCAAGCGATACATCTTTATTGTTGTAGATGTTAATATTTCTTAAGAAAGGATTTGGTCAAACATTTTGCTTAGTTATACTTCAGACAAGTTATATATGCAGAGTAAAAGGATAATCCCTCGGTACTAGTGCATTGCCTGATATATTAATTCAAGTACTAGGCACGAACAAAAGGGGCTCAATTCTGTGCTCATCCTGGTGTAGTATTCCTATTAGTACTAGGCAATGGAGTTGACGGGTGACCTTGGGTAGCGGCGACCGAGGGAATTGAACCGTGCTCGGCACGGTAGGTAACATTGTCTAGTTACTAAAGCATCTCTCCATTGTTCATCGGTAGTCATTATGGACCGGGGACATGAGGGGAATTTCCTAGGGCTGGAATTCTGGCCGCCAGATATTTCGACTCGAAACGTAGAGGCTCAAGTGGTTGGGGTTGGCTAATGTGCGTACCATGCACGCCACCAGAAGGACACGAGCCCGGGTTTTTTTTTAGGATCAACACGAGCCCGAGTCTGGCTGGTACGCCGTTGGGTGCTACCATTCAAGAATACGAAAGGAATCTTTTAAATTGCCGAACGAATCTATATGTATTACAATGCCCGTATTTTCCTTGCAAATTACTGGTCATTCCAAAAGGCACGGTAATTAATTTATGACGAGTTCTTGAATTAGAGTGAGTTTGTGATATAGTGATCTCAACGTGGATTTCACATTTCATGGTATCCCAAGTAAGTTTTTCATTGCAAATTCAAATTTAAAAGACGAACGGTATGGTGGTGAGAAAACTTTGTATGTATCAAGCATATGACCACACACACACACACACACGAATACAACAACAATCCAATAAGTATAGTGCATCTATTTTTCCAAACCATGCATGTATGACACGAATTCAAAAATACTCCCTCTGTTCCTAAATATTTGTCTTTTAGAGATTTCAACAAGTGACTACATACGGAGCAAAATGAGTGAATCTACACTCTAAAATATGCCTATATACATCCGTATGTGGCACTCCATTTGAAATCTCTAAAAAGACAAATATTTAGGGATGAAGGGAGTAAAATGTAGGCCATGCATGGTTCTCAATTCAATATTTAAAATGAACAGGAAACTGAAACATGAATATTAAGTCTAGTACTACATACATGCGAATGTTGTGTTAAGGTCTCTCCATCGATCCCCCCACCCCCACCCCCACGCACACACACACACACACATACTTCATGTATCGATTGATGTTCATTTCTTTGTTAATAGAGCTATTGGTATACAACACACGCGCGCTCATTATTGCTCTTCACGTTTCGATCTCCATTTATGTCATTCCCGCCCTCACACTCTCAACAAATGTATTTCTCACGCACAACCTCGTCGTGCCCTCCATGACAAACGCTCCCTCTCTCTCTCTCTCAAGGCACATGTGTTGCCTTTGTAAAACACCTTCACCGTGCGCGCACACACAAAGTCTATCTAGGCCACTCTCTCGGTAACTATCTCCCTCCAGCCCTCACCACAGCTTCGCCGCACAATATCTCGGTGTATCGTCTTTAACATTCGATTGTACGCTAGGCCACACTCCCTTGATCTGTCCCTCTATAAATGACTCGATTGACCTCGCTGTTTCGCGTCGTCTCTCTCACACATAGATGCTCGCACTACACCTCTTGCATAGGCGGAGCTATGTAGATTGTCGGGGGTTACCCCTCGACCTTAGATAAAATTGTGAAGCTCTGTTTAGGATTGTTTAGATTATATTTTTTGAACATTATATTTGTCCCCACCCTCCCAAACACCGATTGGTTGTGCACCCCCCACCGGGAGAATATCAGGTGCGCCCACACCTTAGATGCTATATGCTGATACGAGTTCCTTGGAGCTTGTAGATCTAAGATATAGCAGCTCGCAGGATGTCTTAATATTTTTACAGGAAACCTTAATGAGTTTGAGAATTGCACACAATTTGTACAAAAAACTACTCAGATGCCCTTGGATCCCATATCCAACGACCTCGAAGCTCATCTCACCGTAGCATCTAAGATGAAGGAGGACCTCATATTCTCCTGTATGTAAGAATATCATGTGCTACCACACCTTAGATGCTTTGGTGATACAAGATCTTCGGAGCTGTTGGATCTGTGATCCAACAACTCCTTGGTGATTTGAATGTTTTTTCGCAGAAAAGCCCCCAAAGAGTTCGGCCACTGCTTACAAGCACAAAGACTGCTCAGATGCCATTGGATCTCACATCGAACGACCTCGAAGCTCGTATCACCGTAGCATCCAAGCTGCGAGAGCACCTGATATTTTCTCGAATGGGAGAATATGTGTAACATCCCAATTTTCAATTTGGATGTTTATAAATAGATCATTCATATGCATCCATGATTTATGCATTTTGCCCTTCATTTCTTTTATTTGAATTTTGATCCAAGGAACTTTACGCAATTCAAGGACCGAAAGAGAGAATTGGAAGTTTCCTTAAATCCAAATTTTGAAAATTCTTTAAATTCAAAATTTGGAGTTTAGTCAAATTTGGTTTCACTAAATTCATTTCCTTTATTTCCAACAATAAAATAAAGAGAGAAGATAAAAGGACTTCTTCAAAAATAGAGGGGAATTATTGGAAATTGAATTTGAAATCAAAATATATTTATTGGGATTTATTTGCAAATTTTTTTTGATGCACATTTTATTATCATAGCAAAATGTTTATTTTTAAAATTTGCATTATAGGCCAGATAAAAGATCACAGGGTCATATATAAGACCATATAACTATGTGAATTTTCTGGGATGTTTTTTTTAGAATTTATTTTATTGTATTTTGATGCCTTAATGCTTCTGTAATAAAAAGTTTCTTTCAAAAAAAAGGGAAAGGCCAGCCGGCCCAGCTAGCGCCAACCAGGCCATGGCCCAGCCAGGCCGATCGCCCTCCCAGCCACCATCCAGCGAAGCTCCAGCGCTCGCTCAGCGCCCCTGCCCCACGTGTTTAAAAAAAGAGTCGCTCGCCCGATCCTCACGTCCGTCCAGCGCCTTCGTTCGTACGCCTCTCTCTCCCTCATTGACCCTCTGTTCCTGACGCTTGGCTCCCACCTTTTCTTCTTCTTCCTCCCCACGAACACGAACAGAGAAACGTATGCGTAAATGCTCCCGACGCCCCTTCGTTTCCAATTCCTAGAAATCATATCTCCAGCCCACCTCACGTCCAAGGAAGATGTCCTATAAATAGCCACGACTCTCCTCGACCAATTTAGTCGAAAATCCCTCGCCAAAACCACCTCTAGACGACGCATTCGACGTTCCAATCTGGACGCAGACACTGCAGTTCATCGCCAGTTTCCGACACCGGTGAGCCATCCTGAGCCTTATCCTTTTGGGTTCCGACTCCTCTCGATCCCTAGAATCCGTTGGACATGGTCTTTTGATCCCTCTTCTTCTACAGAGGCCACCCCGACCTCGTTGTCTTCGTCGGAGCTCCCGGAGCACCGAGCTTCGCTGCTTCGTTCCATCGCCGTTCGTCGCCTCCGATCATCACCGACTCCACCACCGGACAAGCCACTCTCCACCGCATCTCCTAGACACCTCCGCCGCCGCCCACAACCACCGGAGCCGCCGCCGCCACCACGCCCGATCGCCTGCATCTCCTGACGAACTTCTCTGTAAGTTGAATGAGCACATGGTTTCAGTTAAAAAAAACATTTTCCTTACGGATCGGCCACCCTCTCCTAAACTAGCAGCAAACACCCACCCAACCAACCAGAGAGCGCCACTTGTCGCCGGCCGAAATTAGTTTTTTTCAGAAAAATTCCTATTTCAGATTTCTGTCAGATTTTTCTTTTAGCATATCTTTAAATCTATAGGTCCAAATTAGGTGATTCTTTGTCCTACTAGTTCATAAAATCCCCTCTATCCAGAGAACCAAATGAAAAATATTTTTGAAAGTTTTAAAATTTGAATTCAAACTTCTTTAGGCCATAACTCGAGTTCCGTAACTCCGTTTTGGGTGATTCTTTTTGCAAATCGAAGCTTGTGACGTGTACTTTCTGTTAAAACCAAACACACATATTTTTGCTGCTGTAAAAATTATGTTCTGTACAGAAACTTTATTTGGTTGTTTTTGGAGTTTTCCGAAGTCTTTTATTTGTTTTCTTTTTGAATCTTTGCTTGTATGCTCATGTATGTTATTGCTTGCTTACGCTAGATCATCCGGAGTGCGAAGCTTGCCACTACGAATCTTTAGAGTTCAACGAACGTCAGCAAGGCAAGTTCACACTTTGATCATACTTTTCAATACCCAGTTTTTACTATGCATTAGTTTCACCCTCAAAGATTGCATGAGTAGGATTGGGAACATGTGGTTATGCTATGTAGTTCATGTGGTAGGAACCTATGACCTTTGATCACCCCGAGAATATTTGTTTTGTCATATATTGCTTAGCCATGCTCGTAGACGGGGATTGGTATGTGTGATCCATGCAAGTTGCGAGAGATAATAATTTTGGGTAAACTTAAGGTGGCAACTTTAATACACATCTGGGTGGATTGTTTGGGGCACCTGGAGAAACCAGTGCTTGCCCAAGGTGATCCCGGAGTACCCGTGTGATTACCCTAGGTCCACCACCCAGGCTCAAAGGGATCATATGATATTTCATGCCTAGAAACTTCAGTGTGTAGCCACAAGCCATTATGGGCTCTGGCATAGTTGAGTAAGTTGTGTGACCTCTTTCCGTGGTAGAGTAGCTGATGTAGGGGAAAGTAGGTGTACCGGTCTACCCAGGGTTTAGAGGAAATACTTCAGAAAGGCTATGTCTCGATCTTCCGATCATGGAGGTGGTCGAGTCTTGTGGGGAAAAGTGCGCAAACCTCTCCAGAGTGTACAAACTAATCATGATTAGCTGTGTCCCCGGTTATGGACAAATTTGAGTATCTAGAAGTGAATTATTGGTTGATCTCATCACTTTATTTAATTAATGAGTTGGGTTTTAATAATTTGGGTTAAGGGATTGAGTTGGAGGAACCATCTCAATATTGGCATAAACTTGGTAGTAATTAAAAATTTATTCCTTTGTTGTAGGGTAAAATTTGCTTTATGCAAAAATTAAACGTAGAGCCTCCACCAGCTAAATTTGCATATAGAGTTAGTCTTTTTCGTTATTATTCTATGGTGTGAAATTGCCAGCATATTCCATGTGCTGACCTACACGGCTGCAACATCTCATGTTGCAGACTTTTTCGACGAGGATTAAGGTTCGATAGGTCGTTGTTCTTCACTCAGTTTGCCGTGGAGTTGGATGGACTCATTCATCTTTGAAGCTTCCGTAGTTATTTTATTTAGTTGGCCTTCAGCCATATTTATGTAATAAATACTCTTTTGAGGACCTCGATGTAATAAGTGTGTGATTAAACTTTGTTATAATTCCTCGAGTACTGTGTGTGTCAGCATACCGATCCAGGGATGACACTTAAGCACAGAGACTTCGATCCATTTGGGTCGGGTC
The DNA here is from genome assembly GCA_011799875.1 of Thinopyrum elongatum. Taxonomy (NCBI): domain Eukaryota; kingdom Viridiplantae; phylum Streptophyta; class Magnoliopsida; order Poales; family Poaceae; genus Thinopyrum; species Thinopyrum elongatum. Next base: position 279,209,165 of record CM022301.1, read on the forward strand.
GCTACAAGATGGTATCAGAGCACACGCTGACTGTAGGACGCGACCACTAGGAAATGGAAAGCCATAGGAAGAAAACTCTATTTTACGACTTCCTTATATATCCGTTGGTCTATACTCTTCTCTATTCATTTCTATCTCTTCTCCACTTCAATAAAATAGTTGTTGAACCCCATCACCAAGTTGCTCAGTCCGATGAGACCATGACCTATGAAGACAACATTGACGAAGAAGAAGCTAGAGTTGACATTGATTTGAGGAGATTTAGTTCAGACCACCACTACCAAGTTGAGTCCAATTAATGATTTGCGGTAGTATGAAGAGATCATATCTCTGGTGGATATGACCTTGCCTGTAGGTTTTGCTTGTGTGGTGTGATCTGTGTGAATTGCTTGATTTGGAGTTTTCTTACTATCATAAGCATATGGGTAGTGATTTCCCTCGTTAGGCCCTTATTCTATTCTAATTTCTCATCCACCCTAAACCGATCAGATGCCTCCGAGAAGTGACCCGGAATTCCCACCGGAACTTACCCAGTTGATCCAGAACCAGAATGCCCTCATGTAGATGCTCCTCCAGAACCAGAACCAGAACAACAACAACCCACCACCACCACCCCCGGTCGACAACCTTACCCGTTTCCTGAGGTTGAACCCACCCGTGTTCTCTAGCAGCACGGAGCCGATCGTCGCAGATGACTGGCTTTGCAAGATCGGAAGGGAGCTGACCACCATAGGATGCACTGACGCTGAGAAGGTGCACTTTGCCGCACATCAACTGGATGGACCAGCAGCTTCGTGGTGGGAGAATTACACCACCACATTCCCCATAGCCAATGTGACTTGGGATCAGTTCCAGCAGGCGTTCCATACCGCACATGTTTCAGCTGGAGCTATGAGTCTGAAGAAGCATGAGTTCCGCAACTTACGCCAGGGAAATTGTTCTGTTGGTGATTATGTGGAGGAATTCAACAAGTTATCCAGGTATGCTCCCGGAGACGTGGCTGATGATGCTGCTAAGCAGGAGAAATTTCTGGAGGGACTAAACGATGATCTGGGACTTCAGTTGACCGTGGCTACCTTTAACAATTATCAAGAATTGGTCGACAAGGCTCTCATTCTGGAAGGCAAGCAGCAGCAGGTGGAGAATCGCAAGAGGAAGTACGGATAGGGAAAGTACAACTCTGGAGTTCAGCAGAAGCCCCACTATACCCCGTACTCGAGAAATTATGGATCAGGATCCGGCAAGTATGGTGGACACACTCACCATAACCATGGAGGACATTCACATCATGGAGGGAATGGACACAACCATAATGGCCATAGGAATGGCAATGGGAACGGAGGAAACGGCAATCAACATCGCTCCAACCCCACTACACCAGCAAAGAAGGATCTGAGCCACATTACCTGCTTCAAGTGCGGGAAAACCGGACACTACGCCACCGATTGCCCTAAGGCCAAGAACGGGAACGGCAATGGAAGCTCTGGAGGCAAGAAGCCCAATCCCTTCACCAGAGGTCAGGTGAACCATGTCGATGTGGAGGAAGTTTATGACCAGCCTGACGCCGTTGTTGGTAAGTTCTTGATTAATTCATTTACAACCCTTGTTCTTTTTGACACTGGTGCATCACATTCATTCATATCAAGGGGGTTTGTGGATAAGTTTAAGTTGTCGACCGTAGCCCTTAAAACACCAATGTTAGTGAGTTCCCCAGGAGCAGAGTCTACGGCTAGTTGGGGATGTTTTCAGTTGCCATTGACCATAGGGAGACACATTTTCCCACCGACCTCATCATCCTAGATTCACAAGGATTGGACATAATTCTAGGCATGGACTGGCTATCCAAGTATGAAGGGAATATTGATTGTGCTCGTAAGTCAATTCTTCTCACCACCCCAGATGGAAAATGGATCAAGTATGTGTCGAGGCATACGCCAAGGAGGATTCAGATGAATTCTCTTTCGGGAGTTGTTCAGGAGGAAGTACAAGTTCTGAAGGATTATCCCGATGTTTTCCCAGAGGAATTGCCAGGCATGCCACCGGATCGAGACATTGAGTTTTTGATCGAGCTATTGCCAGACACAGGACCAATATCCAAGAGACCGTATCGGATGCCCGCCAATGATTTGGAGGAAATTAAGAAGCAGATTAAGGAATTACTGGAGAAAGGTTATATCCGACCGAATTCATCACCTTGGGGAGCCCCAGTTCTTTTAGTGGAGAAGAAGGACGGAACCTTGAGAATGGTTGTGGATTACCGTTCATTGAACAAGGTGACCATCAAGAACAAGTACCCCTTACCGATGATTAATGACCTATTTGATCAGTTAGTCAGAGCTAGTGTTTTCTCCAAGATCGACCTTCGCTCAGGATATCACCAGTTGAAGATCCAAGAGCAGTACGTACCCAAGACAGCCTTTACCACGAGATATGGGCTTTATGAGTACACGGTCATGTCTTTTGGTTTGACTAACGCCCCTGCCTATTTCATGAGCATGATGAACAAGGTATTCATGGAGTTTTTGGATAAGTTCGTCGTCATGTTCATTGATGATATACTGGTTTACTCGAAGAATGAAGAGGAACACAAGGAACATTTGCGCTTGGTGCTAGAGAAACTCAGAGAACATCGGTTATACGCAAAGTTCAGCAAGTGCGAATTCTAGTTGAAGGAAGTCAGATTTCTCGGACATGTTATATCAGGAGAAGGAATAGCAGTAGACCCCTCAAAGGTTGAAGCCGTCACCGAATGGAAGGCACCCACCTCAGTCGGAGAGATTCGCAGTTTCCTTGGACTTGCAGGATATTACCGGATATTTATTGAGAATTTCTCCAAGATCGCAAAGCCCATGACGGAGTTATTGAAGAAAGACACTAAGTTTGTTTGGACCGACGAATGTGAGGCCAATTTTTAGGAGTTGAAGAAACGTTTGGTTACAGCCCCGGTGCTAATTCTTCCGAATATACGCAAGGATTTTCAGGTGTATTACGACGCTTCATGTGAGGGACTTGGAGGTGTTCTGATGCAAGAAGGAAAAGTAGTATCCTATACCTCATGTCAACTTCAACCTCATGAGTTGAACTACGCAATGCATGATTTGGAGTTAGCAGCCATAGTGCACGCACTCAAGACCTGCAGACATTTTTTTATCAAAAATAGTTGTGATGTTTACACGGATCATAAGAGTTTGAAATACATCTTCACACAGAAGGAGTTGAACCTCAGGCAGAAGAGATGGTTGGAGCTCATAAAGGATTATGACATGAGATTGCATTATCACCCAGGAAAGACCAATGTTGTGGCAGATGCATTGAGCCGCAAGAGCTATATTAATACTCTCACAGCAGGAGGATTACCTCAGGAGTTAGTCGATGATCTCAGAGATCTCCGATTGGAGATAGTCCCACGAGGTTTTGTTGCCGCAATGGAAATTCAATCCACTTTGTTGGGAAAGATCCGAGAAGCCCAGAAGTTAGACAAAGGTATTGTGGAGATAAAGGGAAGGATGAACCAAGGAAAGGCATAAGGATTTCGTGAGGATGAACATGGAACCTTATGGTTTGAGAAGTGTATTTATGTGCCCAATGACCCAGAGATCAGGAAGTTGATTCTTCAGGAGGCTCATGATTCGCCTTACTCGAAACACCCAGGCAACACCAAGATGTATTTGGACTTGAAGGAAAGTTTCTGGTGGACAGGTATGAAGAAGGATATTGCCGAGTATGTCACTGTATGCGACATATGTCAGAGCATTAAGGCAGAGCACCAGAAACCAGCAGGATTACTTCGGCCTTTGCCGATACCAGATTGGAAGTGGGACAAGCTTGGCATGGACTTCATTACAGGATTACCAAGGACCCGATCAGGCTATGATTCTATTTGGGTAGTGGTTGATCGCTTGACCAAGGTAGCTCACTTCATCCCCGTGAAAACCACAAATACAAGTGCTAAGTTAGACAAGATATACATGACCAGGATCGTATGTCAGCATGGAGTTCCGTGGACCATTGTATCAGATAGAGGAACACAATTTACCTCAAAGTTTTGGCATCAGTTACACGAAACTTTGGGTACCAGGCTGGAGTTCAGTACAGCTTTTCATCCGCAGACAGATGGGCAGACGGAGAGAGTCAACCAGATTCTTGAGGACATGTTGAGAGCTTGTGCGCTCGATTACGGATCTAGTTGGGATGACAATCTACCATACGCAGAGTTCTCATATAACAACATCTATCAAGCTAGTTTGAAGATGGCCCCTTTCGAAGCTTTGTACGGAAGGAGGTGCAGGACACCATTGATGTGGGATGAAGTTGGAGACCGTAAATTATTCGGACCAGATTTAATTAGAGATTCAGAGGAGAAAGTCAAGCTGATCCGTGGCAGACTCAAAGTAGCCCAATCCAGACAGAAGAGTTATGCCGATACTAAACGCAAGGAGGTAACCTATGAAGTCGGAGATAGAGCATATCTTCGTGTGTCGACACTTCGAGGAGTTAAACGATTTGGAGTCAAAGGAAAGTTAGCACCACGGTTTGTGGGACCATACAGAGTTTTAGAACGCATGGGTGAAGTTGCCTACAAGTTGGAATTACCCGAAGCCTTGTCAGCAGTTCATGATGTGTTTCACGTCTCCCAGTTGAAGAAGTGCCATGCAGAGATGGCCAGTATTCCTTTGAGAGATACAGTGCCACTGGAGGCCATACAGTTGGATAGTGATCTGACCTATGAGGAGAAGCCCGTCAAGATTCTCGAGACTGCAAGCAGGGTTACCCGCAGCAAGGTCATCAAGTTCTGCAAGGTTCAGTGGAGTAATCATACCGAAGAAGAAGCCACCTGGGAGCGCGAGGAAGACCTCCGACAGGACCACCCACAACTTTTTGCTAGCCAACCCAAATCTCGAGGGCGAGATTCATCTTAAGGGGGGTAGGTTTGTAACATCCCAATTTTCAATTTGGATGTTTATAAATAGATCATTCATATGCATCCATGATTTATGCATTTTGCCCTTCATTTCTTTTATTTGAATTTTGATCCAAGGAACTTTATGCAATTCAAGGACCGAAAGAGAGAATTGGAAGTTTCCTTAAATCCAAATTTTGAAAATTCTTTAAATTCAAAATTTGGAGTTTGGATCAAATTTGGTTTCACTAAATTCATTTCCTTTATTTCCAACAATAAAATAAAGAGAGAAGATAAAAGGACTTCTTCAAAAATAGAGGGGAATTATTGGAAATTGAATTTGAAATCAAAATATATTTATTGGGATTTATTTGCAAATTTATTTTGATGCACATTTTATTATCATAGCAAAAATGTTTATTTTTAAAATTTGCATTTTAGGCCAGATAAAAGATGACAGGGTCATATATAAGACCATATAACTATGTGAATTTTCTGGGATGTTTTTTTTAGAATTTATTTTATTGTATTTTGATGCCTTAATGCTTCTGTAAAAAAAAGTTTTTTCGAAAAAAAAGGGAAAGGCCAGGTAGCGCCAGCCAGGCCGATCGCCCTCCCAGTGACCAGCCAGCGAGGCTCCAGCGCTCGCTCAGCGCCCCAGCCCCACGAGTTAAAAAAAAGAGTCGCTCGCCCGATCCTCACGTCTGCCCAGCGCCTTCGTTCGTACGTCTCTCTCTCCCTCGTTGACCCTCTGTTCCTGACGCTTGGCTCCCACCTTTTCTTCTTCTTCCTCCCCACGAACACGAACAGAGAAATGTATGCGTAAATGCTCCCGACGCCCCTTCGTTTCCAATTCCTGGAAATCATATCTCCAGCCCACCTCACGTCCAAGGAAGATGTCCTATAAATAGCCACGACTCTCCTCGACCGATTCAGTCGAAAATCCCTCGCCAAAACCACCTCTAGACGACGCACTCGACGTTCCAATCTGGACACAGATGCTGCAGTTCATCGCCAGTTTTCGACACCGGTGAGCCGTCCCGAGCCTTATCCTTTTGGGTTCCGACTCCTCTCGATCCCTAGAATCCATTGGACATGGTCTTGTGATCCTCTCCTTCTACAGAGGCCACCCCGACCTCGTTGTCTTCGCCGGAGCACCCGGAGCACCGAGCTTTGCCGCTTCATTCCGTCGCCGTTCGTCGCCTCCGATCATCACCGACTCCACCACCGGACGAGCCACTCTCCACCACATCTCCTACACACCTCCGCCGCCGCCCACAAGCACCGAAGCCGCCGCCACCACCACGCCCGATCGCCTCCATCTCCTGACGAACTTTTCTGTAAGTTGAACGAGCACATGGTTTCAGTTAAAAAAATGTTTTCCTTACGGATCGGCCACCCCCTCCTAAACTAGCAGCAAACACCCGCCCAACCTACCAGAGAGCGCCACTTGTCGCCGGCGGAAATTAGTTTTTTTTCAGAAAAATTCCTATTTCAGATTTCTGTCAGATTTTTCTTTTAGCATATCTTTAAATCTATAGGTCCAAATTAGGTGATTATTTTTCCTACTAGTTCATAAAAATCCCCTCTATCCAGAGAACCACATGAAAAATATTTTTGAAAGTTTTAAAATTTGAATTCAAACAGATCTAAATTCAAACTTCTTTAGGCCATAACTCGAGTTCCGTAACTCCGTTTTGGGTGATTCTTTTTGCAAATCGAAGCTTGTGACGTGTACTTTCTGTTAAACCCAAACACACATATTTTTGCTGCTGCAAAAATTACGTTATGTACAGAAATTTTATTTGGTTGTTTTTGGAGTTTTCTGAAGTCTTTTATTTGTTTTCTTTTTGGATCTTTGCTTGTATGCTTATGTATGTTATTGCTTGCTTACGCTAGATCATCCGGAGTGCGAAGCTTGCTACTACAAATCTTTAGAATTCAACGAACGTCAGCAGGGCAAGTTCACACTTTGATCATACTTTGCAATACCCAGTTTTTACTATGCATTAGTTTCACCCTCAAAGATTGCATGAGTAGGATTGGAAACATGTGGTTATGCTATGTAGTTCATGTGGTAGGAACCTATGACCTTTGATCACCCCGGGAATATTCGTTTTGTCATATATTGCTTAGCCATGCTCGTAGACGGGGATTGGTATGTGTGATCCATGCAAGTTGCGAGAGATAATAATTTTGGGTAAACTTAAGGTGGCAACTTTAATACACATCTGGGTGGATTGTTTGGGGCACCTGGAGAAACCAGTGCTTGCCCAAGGGGATCCTGGAGTACCCGTGTGATTACCCTAGGTCCGCCACCCAGGCTCAAAGGGATCATATGATATTTCATGCCTAGAAACTTCAGTGTGTAGCCACAAGCCATTATGGGCTCTGGCATAGTTGAGTAAGTTGTGTGACCTCTTTCCATGGTAGACTAGCTGATGTAGGGGAAAGTAGGTGTACCGGTCTACCCAGGGTTTAGAGGAAATACTTCAGAAAGGCTATGTCTCGGTCTTCCGATCATGGAGATGGTCAAGTCTTGTGGGGAAAGTGCGCAAACCTCTGCAGAGTGTACAAACTAATCATGATTAGCCGTGTCCCCGGTTATGGACAAATTTGAGTATCTAGAAGTGAATTATTGGTTGATCTCATCACTTTATTTAATTAATGAGTTGGGTTTTAATAATTTGGATTAAGGGATTGAGTTGGAGGAACCATCTCAATATTGGCATAAACTTGGTAGTAATTAAAAATTTATTCCTTTGTTGTAGTGTAAAATTTGCTTTATGCAAAAATTAAACGTAGAGCCTCCACCAGCTAAATTTGCATATAGAGTTAGTCTTTTTCATTATTATTCTATGGTGTGAAATTGCCAGCATATTCCATGTGCTGACCTACACGGCTGCAACGTCTCATGTTGGAGACTTTTCCGACGAGGATTAAGGTGCGATAGGTCGTTGTTCTGCACTTAGTTTGCCGTGGAGTTGGATGGACTCATTCATCTTCGAAGCTTCCGCAGTTATTTTATTTAGTTGGCCTTCAGCCATATTTATGTAATAAATACTCTTTTGAGGACCTCGATGTAATAAGTGTGTCATTGAACTTTGTTATAATTCCTCGAGTACTGTGTGTGTCAGCATACCGATCCAGGGATGACACTTAAGCACAGAGACTTCGATCCATTTGGGTCGGGTCGCTACAATAGGAGGTGCTCCCGCACCGTAGATTCTATGGTGATATGAGTTCCCGGGAGATCTAACAGCTCACAGTAGGAGGTTTGAATGTTTTTGCAATATAGGCCTCAAAGAGTTTGGGAATTGCGCAGAAAGTACCAGTACTACGCATGTGGCATCTGATCACAGATCATACGATCTAGATGCTCGTATCACCGTCATAGTTTCAAATAGCGGAGATAGCATCCGCTATTGCGTCCGCAATAGCGCTAGCGCAATAGCGTCCGCTACTGCTCAAATTAAATGTCATTACTTTTTGTTAATGATATAGAAATATACACAATAATCTAGTGTTTTTACAAATCCACTACGCGGACATAGCGCCCGCAATATCGCCCGCTATCCGCATTCCGCTACACGGACCCCAATCCGCTACTAGCCCGCTATCCGCTATTTAAAACCATGATCACCGTAGCGGCTAATTAACCTACTGGGAGCACCTAATATGAGCTACTGGGAGCCGTTGGATCCAAGATGCAGCGGCGCACACGAGGCCTGAATGTTTTAATTGCAAAAAAAACCTTGGAGAGTTTGGAAATTGCGCATAATTACAAAGACTACTCCAAAGCCATTGGATCTCAGATCCAACGACGTAATAACTCATATCACCATAGCATCTAAGCTGCGGGGTGGATGTGATATTCTATGCCACTGTCATTTTTGTTCCTAAACTTGCAAAATACGTGTAACTGGTGCCATTACTTGTCTAACCACGCAAAGTGTTTGTGCAAAAAAAAAAACATCCTACACTGAAATACTGGAACAACACACGGGGGTCCCACTTATCATTGATCAAATTTGGACCTAAAACTAACAAATTTGAAAGACGAGATTCGAATTGACAACCTGGACTACAAAGCGTAAGTCGATAGCCTGAAATAGCAACGGTTGTTGGCTTTGTCGCATATCTTGATTTTGTACAGTATTACGTTGAGTAGAGTAGAGGGAGTGGCTCGTCAACACATGCATGACCGTTGACTTACTTACTGGTGGGTCCCATGTCTGCGATCTCTCTCTCCTCTCCATCGTCTAACCTTTAGACGCACGGGCACACACGAAGAGCGGCGCGAGCTTGCCGTGGTGTTATTATCTCTATCTCTACTCCTATAAAAGACTCAGTTGGTGATGATGGTGTGTCTGCCATCCGTCATTTCTGACCATTAGATCTGCATCTAATGGCTGTGAGGTAAGTTGTGGCATTTTTGCAACAATAGCCCACTTCTCAGCTCCAATTTGCAGAAAACCCCTTATTATCTTATAAGCAACCACATCCCTCCCTCACCTCATCAAAACAGCCTGAGAAATATATTCTGAGTGAAAAGTAATATATTTTTAGTGGTATATATGTATATCAAAACAAGAGTGTTTTCTTTCAAGTTTGTGAACAAGTACTATTCTACTTTGGATCTGTTGCAACGCACGGGCACATTGCCAGTAACTAAAAAATGCTTGGAAATAGAAGAATCGCCTAGAACAAGAGACGTTGTGGCTGGTGGAGTCCGTGGCTGGTCGAGACGGAGCTAACCACACCTATCCTCCGTGCCACGTTAGCATGATGAAGCTGTGTGGCTAGTGGGGTGTTTTTAACCGACTGGCTGGGTCCCGAGGTCGAACCATAGGTAGTACGTCTGATACAGTATATTTTTACACACACATTTTTCCTCCGTACCGAGACGTGGCACACCCTACCGCGTGGTTTCTGGGTCCTCCCGGGTGGTGCACGCATATTTTCTTCCTTGCGGAGACGTGGGACGCCCTACCGCGCGTTTTCTGGGTCCTCCTCAGTCGTAGCGCCGAAGCAAGTAAATGAGTCATCAAATCACAAAAGCCCACCTTTCCCGCCGAGTACATCAGTGAAGCACGGTGGCTAGCTAGTTGGGCTAGTGCGACCGATTAGCTAGGCCGCCGCCACATTTGTTTTTTCACCCCTTTTTTCTCTCCTTGCCGGCAGGTAAATTTAAATATCCACCGTGGCATTGCTCTGGTCTTTGGGTGCGGCAGGCGCGGCAGGATTTTTATTTTTTTTTGATTGACGGGAGCAGGCGCGACAGCAATTAGTCATGATGACTCTGCCTGTAAAACCCACTGCTCCCGGATGTGAAAAGTCATCGACTGGTGTTTTCCCATGGTGAAAACCAAAAGATTCACCCCGCTTCTCGGTTGGCTCCCTCCGCCTTCCCATAGATTGCATTGCCTTTCAGCCGTTTCGCCCCCTTTGCTTCCTCTCCCCATTGCTTCTACCTGGTTCCATGACGGCGCACCAGATCACGGAGTCTGAGGTGAGGCGCCTGACACAGGAGCTCCAGGCCAAGGATGCGGAGTTCAGGGCCAAGGACGTGGAGCTCCGTGAGCTCAAGGAGGAGAGGAGTGCCATGCTCCTCCTTTATGTGCAGGAGTTCATGGAGCTTCAAAAGCGGCAGGCGTCCACTACAAAGATGCTCGAGGCGTCGGCGGCGTTGCTGCAGAAAGCGGGAGATACGATAGGTGGCCAGGCAAGCCGGCTGGAGTGCGAGCGGGCCGATCATGACGAGGTCCAAGATCGCCTCAACCACTTGGTGGACCATGTTGCCACTCACGTGTTGCGGTTGCGCAATGCCTACCGTCGTGCCAGCGTGACCATGCCGGCCGTCGGGCTAAACCCGTTCGACCACCCCGTCGACTTCAATGAGCTGCGGCTTCCTGACTTGGTCTCCTTCTTCACCTATATCTTCGAGGAGCTGAGCCGTCTCCGCGCGATGGTGGGGGCGGAGCTGGACAAGGAGGGGTTGAGGGCTACCGTCACCGTTGCCGTGCGAATCCTCTTAGGGCTTCATCATCGGAATCCATTCATGCCATTGGACGCCATCTTTGACGAGCTGGCTCCCGTCAACTGGGAGCGGGCTCTGCGGGCGGTGGCACCCTGCATCACCAACGTCGTGCGCCTCGAGAAGCAGAGGGACTTTGGTGGTGTTTAGGCATCATCTGCATGGGCATGTCCATGTCTCGGTGCAACATGACCGTTGGATCAAACTCAGACGGTGCAGATCAGTCACTGTAGCACAAAGCGTGTGGGTGTGTTTGGTTGCATTCTCATCTCAATATAGTTGTTCCCTCTTTGTGCATGCTCATCTCAACACACCTCTTCATGCATGCTCCTAGTATATTTGTGTTAACCTACTAGTGTGGACTCATGCACCCTTCATGCACTCTGCCAAACACCCAAAAGTGGGTCGAGAAGGGAACTTTTGCTCCCATCCCATGCACCCTTCATACACCCTACCTAACACTGATTCGTGCTTCATATGGTTCATGTTCCGTGGAGTACTGTAGCACCGTACTCTTCGTGCACTGTAGACCTAGTTCTGTTAACATTGATCTCACCGTTCATTCTCGACCGGACAGTCAAAAAACGGGTATGTTACATTACTGTTCATATAGTTGACATGCGCACAACATCATTTGTTATCGTCATATCTTACTACACTAGCAACAAGATTATGTAGTACTGATGTATGAACCACTGCACATGCCTAGTAGTAGGAGTACTGTGTAAGTTCAAGTGGCTGCCGTGTTTCGCACTCCTTCGTCGTAAGAGTGGAAGCGCTTGCTGTAATAAATTTTTTCTTCAGAAACAGTGGACACGCTCTACCGTGCGGATCCTCCTCGACGGTCGTCGGGAATCTTGCTACTCACTTTCGCCGATGTGTGGGACAGCCAGAATCAGGGTCCACTTGCCATGCACGAAATTACTCCGTACTAGAGTGCACAATTGCACGGTAGACTACCCCGGACGAAGCGCCGCAGTAATGCCCAATGAGCCGTCAAATCACAAAACCCCAACCTTTCCAGCAGTAAGTTGGACGGACGAAGCAACCATCATTTCACTCTTCTCCCTCAGCTTCCTCTCTTGAAGAAAACCCCAACTCGCTTCTCCCTCGTCTTGTTACTCACTTCTTCAAGAAAACCCCGACAAGCTTCTGCCATTGTTCTTCTCTCCCAAAGAAGGAAAGGTGAGCGCATCAATGGTGTTGATTCTGGCCTTGCAACCCCGAGACTGATCCTATAACTCCCTCTCTGTTCTTCTTTTGGGTTTGTGATTATGGTTTCTTTTCTTTTATTTCTATTTGACAGTTTCTTGATGGACCCTGGAGCACCGGCCGAAGTGATGTCTATGGCTCTGGCCAAAACCGTCGAGGCTCAGGGTACGAAGAAGCGCAAGCACCCCGCCGAGACTACCGCAGACAAGCTCAAGGCCATCGCCCTGTCCAGGCCCCCCTCTCCGGGATCCCTCACTAAGCAAGTCCAGGTAATATCTCTTCTTGACGATCTTTTAGGCGATCTTGATCGTGTTTTTTCATCTATCACGCAGTACTAGTACTAGTAGTACAACTTTCTGGGTGATCTTGCATGTGATTTTTGTGTGCCAAATGACGGTACTAAATTGCTCTTTTGACCAAAACATGCGAGAGGTTGACACTGATTTCTTATAGATTACTTTCAACTACTTTGTGAACATCAATGCTAGCTGTAGGAAATGCAAGATTTTAGCTCTCATGCCTTTGAAGAGAGTGTATTAGCCTCAGTAACTTGTGTTATGGATATTGCAAGTAATCCCACTGCTCTCATGCCTTTGAAGACATGTTCTAGTGTCTTTGTTCACTCATTTCTGTGCGTATATGTAGTCTTATATGGAGTAAAATATCGAAAATCATCTTATATTTCTGAATGGAGGTAGTAATAAAATATTTGGTTTCTGTTTGAATTAGAACCAGGTCCGCGGTGGAGATGAAGTTCTCAAAGTCATGCCGTGTGAACTGGAAGACCCGAGGATGAGTTCTACTAAACTATCCAGCTGCTGTGTCCTTGTCGCCATGTGTCGTGAACTAGTGTTTTCCTGTAGCATTGTTGTCAGGCGTGTTCTCGAGGGTGTACTTCACCACAACAATTTCCTAGCTGTGCCTTCAATTAAGAAGGGTGTGGTTCTTGTAAAGCTTCCCGACAAATCTGATGCGGATTGTCTTCATCGTCATGTTTATGAGTGGAAAGACCACTCTGTTAGGTTCTCCAAGGTTGACGAGATGGCGATGGTGCCGGTAGACATGTCTCACGAAGTCCATGGCCTAGTCAGTTATGTGGGGTACATCCCGTAGGTCAGTGGCAAGAAATAGTCTGCAGAGTTTAATTAGTGCAACTTTGCTTGTCTGTAGTAAGTACTATTGTTCAGTACTTGATTTGTGTGTGTGAATCCTGTATTGTTTAGTACTGCCGCTTTTGTTGTGTGGTGAGTCCTGAGAACAATATATGTTAATGTCTGTCCACTCAATTCAGTCTGTATATTTTGAAGTATCCAGATCATCTTTTTTGTGAGGACGGTTTATCAATTATGGTTACACTCCAATATCTGTATGCATTGCAGGGTTTATCGCACCCACCAGGATTTCCAGTCCCATGGATGTTCGGTCCATACGATTTGTCACGACCTTTGGACTGTCCTGCTTGTGGGAGTAAGCGGGGGCCCTGCATGCCACCCGTAATTGGACGATCAACCTTCTATTTAGAACTTGAACATAGTGATTTCCTGGTAAGGATTCACTCGTGTCACATCAAGTAAATCTTATTGATTTACTGTCTAAATCTTATTGATTTAATGTCATGTTTTCTTACTTTTGCTGCAATTTTATGATGCAGGTTTTGCCATGTGACATTTGTTACAGAATAAACCGTTTGGTTTGCTCTATGATGGTTATTTTTGCAGGTTTCACCTTTTATGTCGTGTCAGTAATGAAGGCACTGTCCATCACTTATATTACTGGACACAATTGGATCAGTCTGTTGTCTGAGTACAATCTGAAGCTCTATGATGAACTGCAGTTTGGTTTAACAAACATGCCATAATTAGTCCTTCTCGCGTTTAAAAGAAATGAAGAAAAAGACTGGATCAAGGTCATGGAGTCTAGTCAAGTTAGAAAGCTGAAGTATGAAATCATAGCAGACGAGAGACGATCGCTGCTGTCTCGCACATCGATACCACCTTCAGCATCAGATCGAGCACCGGCACCTTCTTAGATGGCACTGGCTCTAGCACTGACAGCGGCAGCAGCTCAGTCTGATCCACCAGAGGATTGGGCATCGACCGCGTCAGTGGATCAGGCTGATCTACTGGAGGATCGGGTACCAACACGGGCACCTGCTCCGACACCGGCACCAGCTCCACAAGGAGCACCATCTCCGGCAGCAGCGGCGGCACTACCAGTCGCACCAGCACGGGCACCAGCAATGGCTCTGGCACCTACACCAACACTTGAAGTTGCACTTGCATCTGCTCCGACCCGTGCAGCGGCAACGGAACCAGCAGTTGCACCGGCAACAGACTAGGCTGCAGTTCGCACTACATATACCAAAGTCCTTACAAAAACCGACATCTCCACCTTCTTGGTAAGCATTGGCCGCCCAAGTGCTTCGTTCTTTTTTCTTTCCATGTTGTTTCACATGATTCACTGTGTTGATCTAACTGTTTGTGTATGTCTTCTTGTTTGCAAACAGAGAATTCCTCGAGCAACGAGGGAGTCGTTCAATAATCCGGGTGACCGTGGCCAAGTTTCTCTTACAATGCGCAGCCTTGGTGTGAATGAACCTGCTCAATATACCGTAAGTACAAAGGATGGTCGCATGATGATTGATGCTAAAGGATGGTCAAGGTTCAAAACTCTATCAAATCTTGCGGTAGGGGAAGATGTCAAAATCGAACTTTCTCGGCAAGGAGAGCTGGTCCAAATCAATTTTGAAATTCTTTAGTAGCAGCACGCAACTGCCGAACTGATCTATCCTCCGAGAGCTTTTGATGTAATAATATGGCATGGTGAAACAAGTGTCCTGTGAGTATAAGTTGTACGACAATATTATTTATCACGTAGGATATCGTGAAAGAATTACAACTCTGATTACTGGTTAGGAACTGTCGTTCCATTTCATTCTAACAGCTGCCATGCTTTATTTAATTTTCTGTATTCGCCTTGCGACAGCATCTAAAACCAGCGCCGTACCAATCGCTTGCAATATGAAATGCACTGAGTTAGAACACATGGGCCCCCAAACATGCAGGCCCACCGGCCTGTGGCCCAAAGTCCAGAACCGTGAGCCTGTCTGAGTATTATATTCTCAGCTAAACCCCCATATTATGTTATATATATTCCCCTTGATTTTTCTTATGTATAAAGTTGTGATATAAAAGATTTTTATATTTCTTTACAGAGGGAGTATCTCTCTGTCAAAAATATATTTATGTGTAACTAGTTACTCCTGCCTTTCTATTTCCTTTCGTTGATATGTGGGGCATCCGGCAACGGGGTCCATGTGCCATGCACCAAATTAGAGTGCACAACTGCACGGTAGGCTCACCCCGATTGTAGCGCCACAGTAATGCCCAATGAGCCGTCAAATCACGCAAACCCCTCATACGTCTCCAACGTATCTATAATTTTTTATTGTTCCATGCAGTTATATTATCATTCTTGGATGTTTTACAATCATTTTATAGCAACTTTATATCATTTTTTGGGACTAACCTATTGACATAGTGCCCAATGCCAGTTGCTGTTTTTTGTTTTTTTTACTTTACAGGAAATCAATACCAAACGGAGTCCAAACGCAGTGAAACTTTTTGGTGATTTTTTCTGGACCAGAAGACACAAGTTGGGCCAAGAAAGTACCTGAGGGGGGCTCCGAGGGGAGCACAACCCACCAGGGCGCGCCTGGGGGCCCAGGCGCGCCCAGGTGGGTTGTGCCCACCTCGGCCGCCTCCTGCACCGCCTCTTTGCTCTATAAATACCCCAATATTCCAGAAACCCTAGGGGAGTCGACGAAAATCAATTCCAGCTGCCGCAAGTTCCAGAAACCACAGATCCAATCTAGACACCATCACGGAGGGGTTCATCATCGTCATTGGTGCCTCTCCGATGATGCATGAGTAGTTCATTGTAGACCTACGGGTCCGTAGGTAGTAGCTAGATAGCTTCCTCTCTCTCTTTTGATTCTCAATACAATGGTCTCTTGGAGATCTATTTGATGTAACTCTTTTTGCGGTGTGTTTGTTGGGATCCGATGAACTTTGAGTTTATGATCAGATCTATGTTTTTATCCATGAAAGTTATTTGAGTCTTTTGATCTCTTATATGCATGATTTCTTATAGCCTCGTATTTCTTCTTCGAATCTTTGGTTTAGTTAGGCCAACTAGATCGATTTTTCTTGCCATGGGAAGAGGTGCTTTGTGATGGGTTCGATCTTACGGTGCTTGATCCTAGTGACAGAAGAGGAACCGACACATATGTATCGTTGCTATTAAGGATAACAAGATGGGGTCTATTTCTACATAAATAGATCTTGTCTACATGATGCCATCGTTCTTATTGCATTACTCCGTTTCTCCATGAACTTAATACACTAGATGCATGCTGGATAGCGGTCGGTGTGTGGAGTAATAGTAGTAGATGCAGGTAGGAGTCGGTCTACTAATCTTGGACGTGATGCCTATATAATGATCATTGCCTGGATATCGTCATAATTATTTGAAGTTCTATCAATTGCCCAACAGTAATTTGTTTACCCACCGTATGCTATTTTTCTCGAGAGAAGCCACTAGTGAAATCTACGGCCCCGGGGTCTATTTTCCTCATCATATATTTTTAGATCTATTTTGCTATTTGCCTTTTTATTTATTTGCCACTTTTATTTTCAGATCTATATTATCAAAAACCCAAAAATACCTCGCTGAATTTTATTTGCATATATCAATCTATTACAACTTTCTCACGTCCGTTTGCCAATTTCTGGCGCCGTTACCCGAAAGGGATTGACAACCCCTTTAACACGTCGGGTTGCAAGTATTTGTTCTTTGTGTGGAGGTGTTGTTCATGTAGTGTTGCTTGGTTCTCCTACTGGTTCGATAATCTTGGTCTCATCACTAAGGGAAATACCTACCGTTGTTGTGCTGCATCATTCCTTCCTCTTTGGGGAAATACCGACGTAGTTCAAGCAAACATCAAAAGGAATTTCTGGCGCCGTTGCCGGGGAGACATCATCAACATCTACCAGAATTTTTGGAGTTACAGAAGTATGAGAACAATTCGTATCTTTGCAGACTGTTCTGTTTTTGACAGATTCTGTTTTCTTTGCATTGTGTGCTTATTTTGATGAATCTATGGTTTGTATTGGAGGTTATAAGCCATGGTAAAGTTAGAATACAGTAGATATAATGCAAGAACAAAAATTGAATGGGTTTTCTACAGTACTTAAAGTAAAGATTGGTTTTCTTATACTAACGGATCTTACGAAGGTTTTGTTGAGTTTTGTGTGATTGAAGTTTTCAAGTTTTGGGCGAGATTATGATGGATGAAGGAATAAGAGTAAGAAGAGCCTAAGCTTTGGTATGCCCCATGGCACCCCAAGCCATTATCCAAAGAGAAGCAAGCAACTAAGCTTGGGGATGCCCGAGTGGTCAAAACTTTAACTAGTGAGGTGCCCACTCTTTTGGATTACAAAGACTTTAATTATGATAATTGCACTTTGATTGATTGTATTCCTTTGTTGCAGTCCATGATAAATTCACCCCATGCCTATGAACAAAATAAAGCTTTTACTAAACATATTGTTGATGCTATGATGAAAGCTTTGGAAGAAAAGTTGGAATTAGAGATTTCAATTACTAGAAAAGTACATGATGAATGGGAACCTACTATCAAAGTCAAGATTAAAAATTATGAGTGTTTTGCTTTGTGTGATTTGGGTGCTAGTGTTTCTACAATTCCGAAGTCTTTATGTGATGTACTTGGTCTTACCGATATTGTAGAATGTTCTTTAAATTTGCACTTGGCGGATTCTACTATTAAAAAGCCTATGGGAAGAATTAATGATGTTCTTATTCTTGCAAATAGGAATTATGTGCCCATAGATTTTATTGTTCTTGATATTGATTGCTATCCGTCTTGTCCAATTATTCTTGGTAGACCGTTTTTGCGCACTATAGGTACCGTGATTGATATGAAAGAAGGGAACATCAAATTCCAATTTCCTTTGAGAAAGGGTATGGAACACTTCCCTATAACAAGAATTAAGACACCATATGAATCAATCATGAGGGCATCTTATGGATCTAGAACCAAAGATGACAATACTTAGATCTTTGCATTATGCCTAGCTAAGGGCGTAAAACGATAGCGCTTGTTGGGAGGCAACCCAATGAATAAAATTTATTTTAGTCTTTTTATTTCTGTTTTTGAGTGTTTTCACAATTATGCTACTGTTATGATTGTGTTCTTTATGTTTTAATTAGTGTTTGTGCCAAGCAAAGCCTTTGGGATAGCTTTGGTGATAGTTGACTTGATCTTGTTGAAAAACAGAAACTTTTGCGTCCAGTAAAATAATTTTAGGAATTCACAGAAGCTACTAAAAATTCTGAATTTTTTACACCAGATTGATATACAAATTGCATCTATTTTCCCAATTTTTTAGAATTTTTTGATTTACATAATTATAAGAAAAATTTGTATCTTTGCAGACTGTTCTGTTTTTTACAGATTCTGTTTTCTTTGCATTGTGTGCTTATTTTGATGAATCTATGGTTTGTATTGGAGGTTATAAGCCATGGTAAAGTTATAATACAGTAGATACAATGCAAGAACAAAATTTGAATGGGTTTTCTACAGTACTTAAAGTAAAGATTAGTTTTCTTATACTAACGGATCTCACGAAGGTTTTGTTGAGTTTTGTGTGATTGGAGTTTTCAAGTTTTGGGTGAGATTACGATGGATGAAGGAATAAGGAGTAAGAAGAGCCTAAGCTTGGGGATGCCCCATGGCATTCCAAGCCATTATCCAAAGATAAGCAAGCAACTAAGCTTGGGTATGCCCGAGTGGCATCCCCTCTTTCTTCCAACGACCATCGGTATTTTACTTGGAGCTATATTTTTATTCGTCACATATCATGAGTTTTGCTTGGAGCGTCTTGCATGATATGAGTCTTTGCTTTTTTTTCTTTTTTTTAGTCATGAATCCTTGCTGGACACACCTATTTGAGAGAGCCAAAATTATGCTATGACCTGTTAGAATTGCTCTCTATGCTTCACGGAAATCTTTATGAGCTATGGAATTGCTCTAGTGCTTCACTTATATCTTTTTTAGCACGATGTGCTTTAGTATTTTTTGAAGAAATGCTCTCTTGCTTCACTTAGATTTATTTGAGAGTTAGTAAATTTTTAGAAATTCTCTCTTGCTTCACTTAAATTATTTTGAGAGAAGAAAAATTTATGCTCATGTTCTTCACTTAGATTTGTTTGAGCTATCAAAAGCAACAAATGAAATTAGTCCCAAAGTGATAGATATTCAAGAGGGATATAATAAAAACTTTCATGAAGATCATTGGACAAAATAAACTTGATTCCTTGTAATAGTTTCGCGATATGTTGATATAATATGTGAGTCATGTTGATGAGTAATTATGCTTGAGTAAGAATATTGGTATTAAGGTTTGTGATTCCCTATGCAATCCCGAAAGTCAATAGTTATGTAATGAAATTACATCCTACTTGTGGTGCATTATTCGGTGTTAGTTATGCTTAATGCTCGCTTTTGAGATTTTTCGTTTCTTGGTTGGACGCTTCTCAATCTTTTGCTAGCCTTCATTTGCACTAAGTATGATCACTACTTGTGCATCCAAAATCCTTAAACCAGTTTTGCCATATGAGTCCACTATACCTACCTATATATGCGGTATTTCCATGCCGTTCTAAGCAAATTTGTATGTGCCATCTCAAATTTCAAAATAAATTGTGTGCTCGTACCGCTCATGAAACGGTAGGGGGTGGCTGATATATTTCCATGCTAGATGTGTTATTCTCAAGATGAGTGTTTATTCACTTGTCATTGCACGAGAGTACGACAAAGGTATTAGGGATGCCCAGTCCCGAAATGAAAAATGAATTTACTTTATGTTGTCAAATAATAAATTCCTTGGAAAGTGTTGGTATGGAGGGCACCCGTGGATACGGCTAGCCATGGAAAGTGAAAGTATGGTTGAAAAAGGAATAAACTTTATTTTCTGTTTGGGAACCGCCTATGATATATCTAGCATGGAAAGTATTGGGAACTACTCAATCGTTTTCGTTGACAGGAAAAGCATGCCACCCAAAATGTTTTATCTCTATTTTTTCGCTTTGAGCTCTATCACCTCTACAAATCCCTACTTCCCTCTGCGAAGGGACTTTCTTTTACTTTATGCAATTTTTATTTTATTTTGTGTCTCCATCTTCTCTTCTAAAGCACCAACTAAGGGGCACTATGATCGTACTTGAGCATTGGGTGTAGCTAATATGCGAGTGTGTTTCATGAATGGATCAATGATTGAGCATAATGGGCTAGGGATAACTTGCTTTAGTGTTGATATTTTCAAAGACATGGTTGCTTGTTGGTATGCTTGAGTATTGAAATCTTCATGTCAAAACTAGACTATTGCTTTGAATCATATAAAAGTCAAATGTCCATGCTACAAAGAAAAGAATATGTGATGAACATGTTAGGCAGCATTCCACATCAAAAATTTTGTTTTTATCATTTACCTACTCGAGGACGAGCAGGAATTAAGCTTGGGGATGCTGATACGTCTCCAACGTATCTATAATTTATGAAGTATTTATGCTGTTATATTATCATTCTTGGATGTTTTACAATCATTTTATAGCAACTTTATATCATTTTTTGGGACTAACCTATTGACATAGTGCCCAATGCCAGTTGCTGTTTTTTGCTTTTTTTTTTACTTCGCAGGAAATCAATACCAAACGGAGTCCAAACCATAGATTAAAATAGCCTCGCGAAATAGCCGCGATAGCTGCGCTGTAGCTGCCCGGGAGCCTCGCCGCTACGCTATGGCTGCTGCCGCGAAATCCTCCACATATCCCTCTAAATGGCTCAAAAATCAGCAAAACCCTCCAGAAATCATCTCCCTCGCCAGAAAAATTTCCGCTATTTGCCGCGATTGCCCGCTATGGCAGCTGCTATAGCTGCTGGGAAAGGCTACCGCGAAATTGTTTCTCCGCGATTTTAATCTATGGTCCAAACGCAGCGAAACTTTTTGGTGATTTTTTCTGGACCAGAAGACACAAGTTGGGCCAAGAAAGTACCTGAGGGGGGCTCCGAGGGGAGCACAACCCACCAGGGCGCGCCTAGGGGCCCAGGCGCGCCCAGGTGGGTTGTGCCCACCTCGGCCGCCTACCGCACCGCCTCTTTGCTCTATAAATACCACAATATTCCAGAAACCCTAGGGGAGTCGATGAAAATCAATTCCAGCCGCCGCAAGTTTCAGAAACCACAGATCCAATCTAGACACCATCACGGAGGGGTTCATCATCCTCATTGGTGCCTCTCCAATGATGCGTGAGTAGTTCATTGTAGACCTACGGGTCCGTAGGTAGTAGCTAGATGGCTTCCTCTCTCTCTCTCTCTTTCTCTTTTGATTCTCAATACAATGGTCTCTTGGAGATCTATTTGATGTAACTCTTTTTGCGGTGTGTTTGTTGGGATCCGATGAACTTTGAGTTTATGATCAGATCTATGTTTTTATCCACGAAAAGTATTTGTGTCTTTTGATCTCTTATATGCATGATTGCTTATAGCCTTGTATTTCTTCTTCGAATCTTTGGTTTAGTTAGGCCAACTAGATCGATTTTTCTTGCCATGGGAAGAGGTGCTTTGTGATGGCTTCGATCTTACGGTGCTTGATCCCAGTGACAGAAGGGGAACCGACACGTATGTATCGTTGCTATTAAGGATAACAAGATGGGGTCTATTTCTACATAAATAGATCTTGTCTACATGATGTCATCGTTCTTATTGCATTACTCCATTTCTCCATGAACTTAATACACTAGATGCATGCTGGATAGTGGTCGATGTGTGGAGTAATAGTAGTAGATGCAGGCAGGAGTCGGTCTACTAATCTTGGACGTGATGCCTATATAATGATCATTGCCTGGATATCGTCATAATTATTTGAAGTTCTATCAATTGCCCAACAGTAATTTGTTTACCCATCGTATGCTATTTTTCTCGAGAGAAGCCACTAGTGAAATCTACGGCCCCCGGGTCTATTTTCCTCATCATATATTTTTAGATCTATTTTGCTATTTGCCTTTTTATTTATTTGCCACTATTATTTTCAGATCTATATTATCAAAAACCGAAAAATACCTCGCTGAATTTTGTTTGTGTTTATTTGCATGTATCAATCTATTACAACTTTCTCACATCCGTTTGCCAATTTCTGGCGTCGTTACCCGAAAGGGATTGACAACCCCTTTAACACGTCGGGTTGCAAGTATTTGTTCTTTGTGTGCAGGTGCTGTTTACGTAGTGTTGCTTGGTTCTCCTACTGGTTCGATAACCTTGGTCTCATCAATGAAGGAAATACCTACCATTGTTGTGCTGCATCATCCCTTCCTCTTTGGGGAAATACCGACGTAGTTCAAGCAAACATCAACCCCCACCTTTTCCAGCTTTAGCAGTAAACTGGACGGACGAAGCAGCAATATTTCACTGGGCCTGAATCGCCTTCTCCCTCGTCTGCTTGTTCAGAGAAAACCCCCTCCCGGCAATTGCGTAGGGTTTTCTCATGAAGAACCAGGTACGAATTCTTCATCCATCCCCGATAAATCCTAGTCCCTTGGTCGCGGGTAATCCTAGGATGGCAGTCGCCGCAGTTGATGCATTTTTCTTCCTACTGAATCTAGTGTGTTTCATTTGCAGTGCCCAAAGTGCGAGGGCCCTACAGGTTTCTGCGCCCTCGGCGAGACGCCACACTTGTTCCTTCTCATCCTAACACAGGATTTTAAAACACGCACAGTATGTTCCTAAAATCCTCTTTTCTATCCGGGAGGGTGGGGTTTTTTGAACATGCTGTCGACTAATTTGGAAATTTTGATTGCTATATTTGGATAAAAGGTACTAGTACCATGGTCAACACTGACGTGAAGGAGGAAATTATTTCTAGATTTGGATAGTGAATACATTGTGTTCTCATATTATTTTTCCTGCAGTGCATTCCTTGCTCTGCCAGAACACATGTACTCAAGATGGTCGGCCTTGCCATAACTGAATACACCAGTTTAATGGTCACATTGAAGACAAGCCATGGATATAAGTTCCGAGTTGGGTTCATGAACCAAGAAGATCGCTGCTTTTTTTATGGCCGAACTTTGATAAACTTTCTCAAGTGTTACGGACTAAAAGTTGGCGCATGAATGTTGATGGAAATAGCAGAACCTGGTCTCATCTTCACTGTGATCTTCCACCCCAATGTCGTTCCAGTAGTTCATCCATGTTAGTTTTGTATCTGGTTCTTGCATGTTGCCTCGATTACTTCTTAATCCACCTATTCTGTCTAACTAATCACAATTTAACTTTAGAAGTAGCAACGATTTGTGATTCCCTTCTCTCACGAAGATGCTACTTCTAACTAATATTTCTTATAATTGGTGGCACATGTAGGTTATTTCAAAGTTAAGCACGCTACTCATTTGTTATTCTATAAGAACTCGACTGTTACTGATGGCACTGAAGTTGACTGGGACGACATCCACCAGTTCCTACACTTTATTGATCGTCTTGAGTTCCTTGTGGGGCGTTTCAATGGTGGAAGGCCATGTGGGATATGTGTGCCACTGCTGCACACGTTGAACAGGTCCAACTGTGTCGAGAAACTTATGGTACGAGCTGCTTTATGTTATATATGTTGTTCATAAACTCTTGCTTATACACAGTTTTACAGTTGTGATCTTCTTGAAACAGAAACTGCCCAGTTCTATTGTTCCTATACAGATGCCTGACCATGGTCGGGTCAGACTTGCGCTTGGTCACAACATGATGTTTATGTCGACCTACTCCATTTTCCCTTGGAGGTGAAAAGATACTTATTCATGGGTGGTCTCAAATAATGAAGGCCCGTCCAACTTGGAGAATAGGACAGAAGGTTATGCTCATGCTTTTCCATGTCTCTAAAGCAAATATCCTGTTTATTGACCACATTGCGAGATGAAGCCGCTTTCAGAAGGTTGTGGATGCGCGGGGTGGCGCCTGGGCCTTGTCCTGGGGCTTGGTGGCCTCACCCTTGGTTAACTGTAGGCAAAGTAGCACTGTCCGAGATGTGCTTTGTATGGTTGAACCTGTATAAGTACTCATACTGCTTTCAGCTATGGTTGTTAAGTGCCCCTGCTGGTTTCAGTTAAGGTTGTTAAGTACTCCTGTTGCTTTTACAGTCTGTCGTGTTTCTTCAGACCTGTCTTCCTCCAGCTGCCAAAACCAAACCAGCGCCGGCGGGGCCGCCTGCTTTCGCCTCCCACGGCTGGCTACGCCTCAGCGCACGCATCGCCGCCCGACCGTCTCCTAAATCATTAACGCTGACGTCTGAGGCCTCGCCGTCGTCCTCCGCGCGCTTTGGTGCGCTCGCCGCGGTGCCGCCCTCTCGCGTTGTCAACATGGTCAACAAACAAGAGGAATCGGGAGAGGACTATACGTGGAGAGGATGACAGTAGGGGCCCACCATGTCCATGGCCATACGCAAGCAAGTTCCTCATTTTTTTTATATACTCCATTGTCAGCGTATAGAAAAAGAAAATGCTTCCTCCTAGTGGTTTGCTGACATCTGGGACCCACGACATTGTCAGCGTATAGTCAATAGACAAGAGAATAGCACAAGATCGGCTGACACCTGGGACGTAGCTGCTCGAGCAGTATTTTTTTTGTTATTGTTGAGACGGAGCAGGGTTTCAACTGGGCTGTGGCCCGTCTAGCCCAGGCTTCTATTTTACGTTCACCACATGACCAGCCCAGCTATTTTTTCTTTGTGAAAATGAGCCCAATTTATTTTTTCTGAAGAATACCCAATCCAGGCCTACTTATTTTTCTATGCCCTGCTGGGCTGCAACTCTTTCAAGACGGCTGCAAATCTTGAAAGTAATATGAAATGGGCTGTAAATATAAAAAACAGACGACAAATTGGCAGTTACTTTCAAATTTCTGAATTTTTTCACATTTTCATATTTCAATTTCACTAGGCTTTAACCTCATTTAAATATATCTTCAAAGTACTTTAAATCTGGCTCGAAATTTCGGTATTAAAAATAGTTTGGACCCCACCGAAATATGCGAAATTTCGTTTAAATTTTTAACCCTGGCCCTGGCCAACAAAAAAAACCGACTGCAATAAATTGCATAAGAAGTTGCAATGAGCTGTAAATTATTAAAAAAAATAGGGAATGGTCTGACTTGTGGGCCTATTAAGTTGACGCGTATGCAAGATTTTTTTACTTATTATATACGTCAACAAACGATTCTAGCAGACGTGACCGTTGGATGTCAATCCAACGGCCGTCGTGCTTCTTCAATCTCTGGTCTTCTTGCTCCAGCCGCCAAATCCAGCGCCGGCGGGACCGCCTGCTCTCGCCTCCCATGGCCGGTTGTGCTGCCGCGCAGGCCTCACCACCCCCTACTACTCCCACCGCTGGCCAAGCCATCCCTCTACTCACCCACATCCCTCCACTGTTGTGGCTTCGCCGCCTCCGGGTCATTCCCTTCCTGGGTCTCGCCGTCGTCCATCCCGTTGGTGTTCTCGACATGGCGTGGTCAACGTTATCAACAAACGACAACATCGGAAGAGGGATGTACATGGAGAGGCTGACAGTTGGGACCCACATGGTCCATGGCCGCATGCAAGCAAGTACCTCCTTATTACGCCAAAATGAATGAATCATCCCAATGACAGCTGGGACCCACCAGCTATATCTTGGCACGGAAGGAAGTGCCTCCTTATTAAGCAAAAAATAATGAGTGCTCCCCATGACAGCTAGGGCCCACCAGATATGGAGGCTGACTTGTGGCCCTACTAAGTTGACGCGTACACAGGGCTTTGTCAACTTAGTCAACAAACGATTCTATCACCAGTGACCGTTGGATTGTTAACATCCAACGGTCGTCCTGCTTCTTCAACCTCGGATTTTCTTGCTCCAGCCGTCCAAACCACCACGTGCTCTGCCTCCCGTGGCCGGCTGTGATGCCGCGTAGGCCTCACCGCCCCCTACTACTCCCACCGCTGGCCAGGCCATCCCTCTACTCACCCAAACCCCTGTTATTCTGCGGCGACGGCAGCCTCACACCGCAGCCGAACCAGTCAACCCTCATACCACCCTCCGCGTGTTCCTAGGCTCCACGTTGTTCCCTGCCTCACCGTCGTCCACCGCCTGGTGTTGTCCGCGCGGCGTGGTCAACGTGGTCAATGAACGACAGCCATCGGATGAGGACTGTACGCGGTGAGGCTGACAGATGGACCCACCAGCTACATCTTCGCACACAAGGAAGTGCCTCCTTATTACGCGCAAAAAAAAGAATCCTCCCCCTGTTAGCTTGGACCCACCATCAATATCTTCGCACGCAAGGAAGTGCCTCCTTATCCTCCCTGACTGCCGGGACCCACCCGGTCAGAGCGTATGTAGCGTTGTCATTCTGGTCGCAAACGTGTACGTACATACTCGTCCATCGGTCTTTCTGCCACGATGAACCGTGGCCCAGTAAGGAGCGGTAGCTGTTCAGGCAGTCCCGTCTATATCGTCTACACGTACGTACAGCCATGCTGCAAGAAAGTAAATACGGCTACGTATGTACATACGGGCGGGGTCTCGAACGCGTATAGCGGTGGCGTCCTGTTCATCGGCAGCCAACCGACTGGGTCGGAACGGAGAAACAGCGTCGTGTTCATCGAGAGGCAACAGACTAGGTCGGAATGCGTCGTGTTCATCGGGAGCCAACCGGCTTGGACGGAACAGCCGAAATAGGGTCTAGCGTACCGCAAAACAGAGGAAATGGACTTGTGTTCGAGCTCCTACGGTCGAAACAGGGTGCTATTGATCGGGAGGGGTGTTGCGTACCGCAAAACGAAAGAAACAGACTTGTGTTGGAGCACCTACGGTCAAAACGGGGTCCTGTTCATCGGGAGGGGTGTGGCGTACCGCAAAACGGGACTCCACGGGCTACTGTTCATCCACCGCCTGTAGGGTAACGCAGCAGAAAACAAAAATTTTCTGACCTACGCACCAGCCCAGGACCACTATGGAGACTGCATACAAGGTTTAGTCATTTTCGTTACCGACTCGAAGCGCAGCGGAAGTAGAGTCGATGACGATCGGTGGTGCAGATCCCCGCAGCTAGGATTTACAACCTCCTAACCGCGAGGATGTATACCCTCGTCTTCCCTTCGGACAGCCCTCCGGGAGGCTGTCGAACAGTCCCCCAGACGATGTCGTGGACAGCCCTTCGGGAGGACCTTCGAAACTCGAACGGTCACTCGGACAGCCCTTCGGGAGGACTCACAGAACTCGGACTGTCACTTGGACAGCCCTTCGGGAGGCACTCTCAAACAGCCCCTCGGGCACTAAGATCGAAACTACGACCTCTCTACAGAGTTGCACACATACGGTGTCATCTATCCGGCAGGGCTTCGCCGTCCAGAACTAGTTCCCACCGGAACCCAGACAGCCTTTCGGCTCTACGAAACTCTTTTCGTGGGAGGGAGAGAGAAGCCAGATCATTGCAATGGCATGTATGTGAGAAGGGATGAGTGTGGAGGGCTGCCCCTCCACCTCTATTTATAGGATAGCCAAGGGGTAAAGATGTCATAAAAAAAACCCCAAAGTACCCCCACTTTATGCCTTTCCTCAAAAGAATAAAGATAAAAGGGGTGCCATGTGGAGCTCCAAGGAGCTCCACCATGCTTGGCCGGCCACACCCTTGGGGGACCCCCCAAGGGGGCTTCCTTAGTGCCTAAGGCATTCTAGAAGCCTTTTGGGAAATTCCCAAAAGGTGCTTTCCATAAAATTCCCAAAAAGCACTTTCACTATTCACGACAACATTTTTCAGCGTCCGTTCGAACTGAAAATATTTATGTGGGCTTAGAACATTTCCAGTACCCACTAAAACAATTTTCAATGCGTTGTGGAACAATTCCAGTTTAGTGATTTCATCTGCGAAAAGCATCTGAAGCGGTTCCGGCAGCCCCGGAACATTTCCGGTTTTTCTTCCAGAAGTTTCCAGAATGATTCTGGTATCCTCCAAGAATTATCAGGCATGTGCCGAAACCATTTTGACTTAATGGTATCCCCTGAAACAACTTTTCAGTTTCACCGGAACTCATCCGGTGACCTCTCTCTGCGGAACTTTTCCGCTGTCCGAAACTTTTCGGTGTCCGAAACTTTTTCGGTGATTTTCTCTCAGACTCCCTGTCTAGTATTCAGCAGATAGATGACCCTTAAGCGTGTGACCCTATAGGTTCGGTGAAGTATAGACATGACACGGAACCCCTTCCGATCAATGATCAACATCGGAGCCGTGGACACCCATATTGACCCCTATACCCACACGAATGAATATTCGAGTGAACCTCCAGTTGCCGTGTGCTATTCCTGTTGCTTCGCGATATGTTACAAATACTCGAGGTGAGACATGATGGCATCCCCGTGGGTCAACAACTTGTCCACTATGCCAGTTACCTCGTTACCGGTATTTGTTCTCTTTTCTCGTTCCCGTGTTCCGGCATCCCCGTGATCAAATCACAAAGTGTCTGGCCAGACGATGATGGATACCGTAACACCGAGAGGGCCCAGAGATATCTCTCCATCGCCGGAGGAGCAAATCCCAATCTTGAGCTATCAAGTTACTTGACACACTTTTCCATGAACCCGTAAGCCGCCGTAATAGCCACCCATTTACGGATGACGTTTAACAAACCCCAAAGTTCATGAAGCAAGCATGAAGAAACTCGATACTCTCATGGTCTAAGGAATCATGCAAACATTAACCATCTCTGTGTTATTAACCATTAACTTGTGACGAAAGTATCTCATAACATAACATCAATCGGGTCGATTCAACACAAATGTTCTGCTAACATTGTGCCCTCAAAATTGCTGGCATAGTCATGCCCATGATCAGGAAAACAGGATCATCATGCAATACTTGAGCCAGTCATAGAGGCTTGACTAGGAATACATTTTATCGTTTATTATTCCACACGTGCATATGAGTCTTCCTCCGAGCCTCGTTTTATTTGCAGACTCGAGAACCATAGCAGTTATAGCATGGAACATAAACCTAATTATGAACAGGGAGATAATCAATAACATTTATTATTGCCTCTAGGGCATATCTCCTACAGACTCCCACTTGCACTAGAGTCAATAATCTAGTTAATGCTAATGCACTTCACACCTATGGCACACCGGTGTCAATATGCTTCGCTTGTGGTATAGCCTGATGTCTAACGGATCTGACGACTTCAGCTCCATGTGTATCTTTGCATATCCTCGCGTTTTCACGCTTTCACAAAATTCATATTTTGTGTGGACTTGGCTTTGTATGTATGCGAATCACAGGTCGAACCTGGATTCCTCAGACTGAGTTATGGAGCAACTACTTGCAGTAGTGTCCCATTGACAAAAGCCATCTTGGAACCATACTAAGTTCATGAATGAACTATATGATTCAACATCTTCTTTGTCACTTTAAAGGCGGCAACATACTTCGCCTCTGTTATAGAATTCGCCACAGTAACTTGTTTGGAACATTTTCCAACTAACTATGCCACCACATTGTGTGTTACACAAAACCCTTAATTTAAATTGAAAATCGCTTGGAGCATGGATGAAGACTGTATCGATGTAACCTTTTACAATGAACTCTTCATGATCTCCGCTTGCGAGAAAACATGTCATCAGTGCTACTATAGTACTCAATGACCCTTTTTCACTGTTGTCCCATGATCAGTACTTTTGATCACCTTGGTATCCATACTCGTAACAACTTTGGAGTATTGGACATATCTGGTTGTTTTACATACCATGGAATACATGATTAATCCAAACACGAAGGTGTGTGGAATCTCCATCATGTATTTTGCTCATCAGTGTTTTTGGGACACCGAGTCTTGCGAAAACTCTTTCCATGTGACTTCGGCAAGAATCACTCCTTGTCGTTTTAAATGCTAAAAAGTTTTAGCATCTTGTCAATATGTTTTTTTTATTGCTTAGCCCCATTAGGTAAATCTATCTCCATAGATCATCATGCCTAATATAAAGGCTATTTAGCCCAAGCACTTCATCGAAAAACTATTTTCAAATGAAGTTCTAATTTGTGTCAAGAAATTTATTTCCAATTAACAATGTGTCAAGCACACAACGTTTTTTAGAAATTTTATTATGCTCCCACTTACTTTCTTGAATCATAAGCATCTTCGTTACCCATTGATGAAGTCAAACCCCTTTGACTATTTCATCAAAACACGAAGATTCCAACTCCATTTTGCTCTCTTCTGTCCATTGCTGGAACTCTGAAGTTTGCATACTTACTAGCATCCTCTGGACTGACAAAATACCTTGGACTATAACACATGCAAGTCCTTGGTTTTATTTCCATCAGATGGAAATCCTTTCGTCATCCTTGTTTCATATCTCATGATTGAAATATGTATTAATTGCTAGTTCAACCCGAACCGACTTTAAGCATCGCTACGGTGAAGCAACCTCATCGTAGTCAACTCCTTGAACTTGTATATTGCAACAAGTCGAGCTTTATGGATAAAACATTTTTATTCGTATCAGTTATAGTTCCATAAATATTCGTCAGACTCTAAGTCTTCCGAAAGGTGTATCAAGGTTTTAATCTTGAATCACTTATATGGAAACTATCTCGGATTGTATTGGCATTTAGCCAATTCCGGAGTCAGGG
Organism: Thinopyrum elongatum; assembly: GCA_011799875.1. Taxonomy (NCBI): domain Eukaryota; kingdom Viridiplantae; phylum Streptophyta; class Magnoliopsida; order Poales; family Poaceae; genus Thinopyrum; species Thinopyrum elongatum. The sequence continues at coordinate 279,240,092 of CM022301.1, forward strand.
CCCATCAATGCTTCCTTGTGTATCGTAGGTATACTGTTGTCTAACAACAATATCTCGTTTCCGCACCTGAGAGGTTTGCACGAGCCTTGCCTACGTGGTCCAGCTGCAAGTTCGACCGAAGTCCATACATTTTATTGTAGAGACTTCCGTATCAGTCGCAGTAGGAAACTCTGGAATTACTTCCAAGGTCTCTTTCCTTTGATCTGATGACGAAGATACTGTTTATCTCGTCGAGTTGCACTATTCTCCCACTCACCTTTTTGAAAGAACCATTTTCTTCAAAAAGCATACCGTTCTTAGTGGCAAACCTATTTGCCTCGGCATAGTGAGGGAGGAATACCCAACATTTTGGGATAACCTACAAAGTAGCACTTGTCTGATTTGGAATAGGTTTGTAACCTTTTACACAAGCCCCATTTTCCAAATGTTAAGAAAAGATATAACATGGTTGGGCGTACCATACCATGGTGTCATTTCAACAGACCTAATGGAGCTCTTTTCAGTGTAAAAGCCGCAGTCTCTAAAGCATCACTTTAAAAGGGATAATGGCAAATTTAATTATGTCATCTTTGATCTTACCATGTCATAAATGGTTCGATTACATCTTCACGGACTTTCCTCTTGCAGTGGTGTTCCGGGAGGTGCAAGTTATGAAACCCCTTTCGCAACTCATCAGACATTCGCTAAACTTGTAACTCAAATATTTCTTTCTGCAATCGAATTGTAGAAACATAATTTTCTTGTTACAATAACTTCTACTTCATATTTGAAAACCTTTCGAATGATTTCAAAAGATCCAGACTTACGTCTCATCAAGTAAATATCCACATATCTACTTGAGTCATTTCTGAAGATAGATAAATCCACTACTTGCAACAACCTTTATCGGACTACACACATCAAATGTATGATCACCAATAAGTTTGTTGTCCATTCCTTATGGCCTGTGAACGGTATTTCAGTCACTTCTCTTTTCGGAGGAAAGTTGCAAGTGTCAGATGATTCAAAATCAAACGACTTCAAAATCCATCATAATGGAATTTATCCATGCGGGTTTCTCCAATGTGACCAAATGCAGTGCCACACTTGTGTGGTATTCTTTTAGTCTTGCGACATTTAGCGTCAGTGTTATGGATGTATCATATTACCATCAATATTCATAACATACATCCCATCTAGGATGGAAGCTTGGCCCTTCATGTTATTCATAATACTGAACAACAGTTGTTGTTTTTATGAACAACTCTTTTGCAACAAACATTGTGCAATGGGCTAGAGTGTATGGAACTCTAAAATGAATTATGAAAGTAAACCCAGAGGTAATGTATTATTATCAATATTCATAACATACATCTCATTCATAATGAAAGTATGGCCATTTTGTTATTCATAACATCGAACATCAAAAGTTCTCTTATAAACAACCTTCTTGCAAGATACCTTATGCAATGGGCTAGAGTTTGTGAAACTCCAAACGAATTATAAAAATAAATACAGACGGTAATACACCGATGGAAGGTATAGTAACATTTACTATGTTCCCCGTGTATACCTAAAACTCATTTCTGGCTAGTCTTTCAGGCCATAGTAGTTCTTACATCGAGTTGCAACAGAAAGCAATCGAGCGGGTATCTTTGTGATTAACTCACAATACCCAAGAATCAGTGATTAACAATTTAATCATAATTCCCAAGGACTATATCTTTGACCAGCCTTCTATACATCAAAAACTTGTATGACATTCATACATGAGCTGGATATTCCAGTCTCCTTTATTTCTGCCTTTATACTTCTAACAGTTTAACTTTCAGTATTTCTCCTACTCTCAGAAAAAGCACCGAACTTAAGAGTGGCGTTAGCCCCGGACTTCCTAGGCGTGAAAGTCTTACTAACACCCTTCGGACACTTCCTTTCTCTTTAAGTTGTTGTTTTATTCACCTTTCATCATATGACAGGCGTTCTTCTGGATCCCTCTCTTATCAGTCTAATGCATAGTAAACTCCTTTACTAATAGTTTGCAAACAAACATTGCTTTGGATATCTCATATCTTTTAGCCTTTGTCTGTCTCTGAAAATAATTTTCAGATTCCATGAATATCACATAACTATCCAAACTTTCGAAGTTTGGGTCTCATGGAAACAAAGATATTGCGCTTGACTGAAATGGAATTCTAGCTTTTGGATCAACGGACGAGAGTCACATGATCCATAGCATAAGCGAGAGAATACCGAAAGTATGCGATAGGACAAAGTCCTTCTCGGCACTCTTGAGGACAATCCTCACATTACGTTACCAACCGTAAAGTTTTAACCAGATATTTAACAGCTATTCAATTTTAATAGGGAAGGTGGAAATGCGAGCCATTATTCTACAACTATTATGCAAATCACACTTAGACAGTGTTCAAAATTAATTGCACTGAGAATTAAAAGAATTAATTCTACAGTGCGCTCCCACTCAAATCAATATCTCTCATAATTGATTGTGAGTGATTCAAGATCCGCATTTCAATTCAACGCCATTGATGGTAGCATCACTGATGACGAAAATCTCAATCGGTAGGCAAACTTGCCAATCACATCTCTATGTGACTCTTGTTCATCTTTCGATGCGTGTGTTCCGAGCTCATGACTTTCATGCCTGAACGTCAAGACAACCAAGTGATCTCGCTGCGAGGTCTCAACTCACCCGCCTCACACATCCCTAATCGTTCGTACCCATGTTAGCATGTGATACCCCGAAAAGTTAGGTGCCGTGACGGTGCTACACTTGGGAGAACAGTAACTACTTGATATTTTTGTGAGAGATCACCCTAATAAAAGCGACTACCGCGCAATCAAGAAGGGTGCAACATAAGGGATAAACATCTCAGGCAATTCATAATAGCATGATATGGTATAGCCCTTTCTGACGGAGAAGTCTTGTATTCCTTCGTCTTCGGCATTCACGTCGGTGATCACCTTCGCGAAGATTGCCACCACCTTGTCGATGCAGCAGATAATATTGCTATCTCTATAGCTAATAAAATAATGCATTACACAAGGTTGACACACAGGTCATTTAAAGTGCAATCATATGGCTCCAGCCATCATGCCGAATCATGACACGCAGGTCATGTTAATCAATTTACATTATATAGTCATCTCATACATAATCAAATTATTATGAGCACCGCTATACCACATCACATGCACATGTAAACCCTCCTGCAAAACCAAGTTAGACGCCTCTAATTGGTTCATGCAAAAACTTGTTTTACGTGGCTTCTAAGGTTTCGAAACAAACCGAAGCTACCAACGTCCATCATCAAGTATGATAATTCAAGTCGCTAGATTAACTTTCCAGGGTGTATGAAAACCGAGATAATAAAATCTCGAGCCCCATACTAAACTTCGTCATACGCATGACCCCCGTGCAGATCATATCTGCATTGCCCTTTCGTCTGCGAAATTTCATCTTTCTTTTTAACTACGGTGGAATTCAACGAACTGTTAGCACTTCGTTGATCAATCAGGATCGCGGATTGCCAGAAATTGAAACTCCACCATGCTGTTATCAAGATCAGAAATATGCGCATTCCAGGGAAGCAACAAGAACATCGGGTAACAGATTTCATCTGCTACCCGCACAAATAATTTTTAGTAATAGAACTCATCTACTACCTAATTATTTTGTGCAACACCCATACATCTCCATGTATTCTAGATCGCAACCTGCATCTACGCATAGCACGGCTCATGATGCCACTGTAGGGTAACGCAGCAGAAAACAAAAATTTTCTGACCTACGCACCAGCCCAGGACCACTATGGAGACTGCATACAAGGTTTGGTCATTTTCGTTACCGACTCGAAGCGCAGCGGAAGTAGAGTCGATGACGATCGGTGGTGCAGATCCCCGCAGCTAGGATTTACAACCTCCCAACCGCGAGGATGTATACCCTCGTCTTCCCTTCGGACAGCCCTCCGGGAGGCTGTCGAACAGTCCCCCAGACGATGTCGTGGACAGCCCTTCGGGAGGACCTTCGAAACTCGAACGGTCACTCGGACAGCCCTTCGGGAGGACTCACAGAACTCGGACTGTCACTTGGACAGCCCTTCGGGAGGCACTCTCAAACAGCCCCTCGGGCACTAAGATCGAAACTACGACCTCTCTACAGAGTTGCACACATACGGTGTCATCTATCCGACAGGGCTTCGCCGTCCAGAACTAGTTCCCACCGGAACCCAGACAGCCTTTCGGCTCTACGAAACTCTTTTCGTGGGAGGGAGAGAGAAGCCAGATCATTGCAATGGCATGTATGTGAGAAGGGATGAGTGTGGAGGGCTGCCCCTCCACCTCTATTTATAGGATAGCCAAGGGGTAAAGATGTCATAAAAAAAACCCCAAAGTACCCCCACTTTATGCCTTTCCTCAAAAGAATAAAGATAAAAGGGGTGCCATGTGGAGCTCCAAGGAGCTCCACCATGCTTGGCCGGCCACACCCTTGGGGGACCCCCCAAGGGGGCTTCCTTAGTGCCTAAGGCATTCTAGAAGCCTTTTGGGAAATTCCCAAAAGGTGCTTTCCATAAAATTCCCAAAAAGCACTTTCACTATTCACGACAACATTTTTCAGCGTCCGTTCGAACTGAAAATATTTATGTGGGCTTAGAACATTTCCAGTACCCACTAAAACAATTTTCAATGCGTTGTGGAACAATTCCAGTTTAGTGATTTCATCTGCGAAAAGCATCTGAAGCGGTTCCGGCAGCCCCGGAACATTTCCGGTTTTTCTTCCAGAAGTTTCCAGAATGATTCTGGTATCCTCCAAGAATTATCAGGCATGTGCCGAAACCATTTTGACTTAATGGTATCCCCTGAAACAACTTTTCAGTTTCACCGGAACTCATCCGGTGACCTCTCTCTGCGGAACTTTTCCGCTGTCCGAAACTTTTCGGTGTCCGAAACTTTTTCGGTGATTTTCTCTCAGACTCCCTGTCTAGTATTCAGCAGATAGATGACCCTTAAGCGTGTGACCCTATAGGTTCGGTGAAGTATAGACATGACACGGAACCCCTTCCGATCAATGATCAACATCGGAGCCGTGGACACCCATATTGACCCCTATACCCACACGAATGAATATTCGAGTGAACCTCCAGTTGCCGTGTGCTATTCCTGTTGCTTCGCGATATGTTACAAATACCCGAGGTGAGACATGATGGCATCCCCGTGGGACAACAACTTGTCCACTATGCCAGTTACCTCGTTACCGGTATTTGTTCTCTTTTCTCGTTCCCGTGTTCCGGCATCCCCGTGATCAAATCACAAAGTGTCTGGCCAGACAATGATGGATACCGTAACACCGAGAGGGCCCAGAGATATCTCTCCATCGCCGGAGGAGCAAATCCCAATCTTGAGCTATCAAGTTACTTGACACACTTTTCCATGAACCCGTAAGCCGCCGTAATAGCCACCCATTTACGGATGACGTTTAACAAACCCCAAAGTTCATGAAGCAAGCATGAAGAAACTCGATACTCTCATGGTCTATGGAATCATGCAAACATTAACCATCTCTGTGTTATTAACCATTAACTTGTGACGAAAGAATCTCATAGCATAACATCAATCGGGTCGATTCAACACAAATGTTCTGCTAACATTGTGCCCTCAAAATTGCTGGCATAGTCATGCCCATGATCAGGAAAACAGGATCATCATGCAATACTTGAGCCAGTCATAGAGGCTTGACTAGGAATACATTTTATCGTTTATTATTCCACATGTGCATATGAGTCTTCCTCCGAGCCTCGTTTTATTTGCAGACTCGAGAACCATAGCAGTTATAGCATGGAACATAAACCTAATTATGAACAGGGAGATAATCAATAACATTTATTATTGCCTCTAGGGCATATCTCCTACACCGTCTACTGCCTTGCTCCAGCCTCCATGGGCTACTGTTCATCCACTGTCGACTTCTTCCAGCCTCCACCTGCTACTGTTGATCCACCGTCGACTTCCTCCTGCCTCCACCAGCCACTGTTCATCGACGGGGGTCCTGTTCATCCACCCTCCATCGGCTACTGTTCAACCAGCCCTCCACCAGCTACTGTTCAACTAGCCCTCTACCGGCTACTGTTCAACCGGCCCTCCACGGGGTCCTGTTCAACCAGCCCTTCACGGGGTCCCTCCACCGGCAACTGTTCATCCACCCCCACCTCCTCGATCGGGGTCTTGTTCATCCAGCGGCAACGGCCTCTACTACCACGGGATCCTGTTCATCCAACCCCCACCGGGGACTGCTCATCAAGAGGCAACTTCGATCGGCTTCAGTTAGCAGCAGTAGCGAAGGAATCGCTCGGGTTTAGTTAACAGCCAGGGATCGATCGCTCGGGTTCAGTAACGTAGCTAGTGCAATCGCTCGGGTTCAGTAAGCGAACGCCTCGCTCGGGTTCAGTTAGAGCCCAACGCCTCGCACACACGCATACGAGAGAAACGCGCAATCGCTCCGTGCATCGCTCGGCCCCGACCACCCACCATAACCGGGAACTCCCCGAAATTTTCCTCGCCCTCGTTTCTACCATGATTTTTTCTGTCATGGACGGCCCAAAGAATGTCATGCAGGTGCGTCTCCGGCCCACCCAGGACAAAAAGCCCATTTTCTGTCATGATTTTTTGTCATAGAAGTAGGAGCCCACCACATCTATGACGATATCGGGTTTTGTCATAATTATCATCATAGAAGTGTCATAAGCATGACAGAAAAAAAATCCGTTTGGCCCAAAATGTCACGGATGTGTCTTTTTTTTGTAGTGTGCTCCTCCAGCCACTAGTGCGGAGTCATGTGATATTAATGCCGCTTTGCTAAATCTTGTTATGAAAGAACAATTTTCTGGTAGTCCTAATGAAGATGCGGCATCCCATCTTAATACTTTCGTTGAATTGTGTGATATGCAAAAGAAAAAAAGATGTGGATAATGATATTGTCAAATTGAAAATATTTCTGTTCTCACTACGAGATCGTGCTAAAACTTGGTTCGCATCTTTGCCATGACATACTACTGATTCTTGGGATAAGTGTAAAGATGCTTTCATTGCCAAGTATTTTCCTCCGGCAAAAATCATTTCTCTTAGAAATCAAATCATGAATTTTAAGCAATCTAAGCATGAACATGTTGCACAATCTTGGGAGAGAATGAAATTAATGAGAAGGAATTGTACTACTCATGGTTTAAGCTTATGGATGATCATACAAAAAAATTATGCGGGATTGAACTTTGTCTCTAGAAATCTTTTAGATTCCACCCCGGGTGGTACTTTTATGGAAACCACACTTGGAGAAGCTAAAAAATTACTTGATAATATTATGTCAAATTATTCTCAATGGCATACCGAAAGGGCTCCCACTGGTAAGAAAGTAAATTATGTTGAAGAAATTAATACTTTGAGTGATAAGATGGATGCTCTTATGAAATTGTTTGCTAGTAAAAGTGCTCATGTTGATCCTAATGATGTGCCATTGTCTACTTTGATTGAGCAAAATAATGATTCTATTGATGTGAATTTTGTCTCTAGAAATGATTCAATAGCAACGCTTATAGGGGTAATTTCAATTTCAATCCTAGACCGTTTCCCGGAAATTCCTCTAATAATTATGGTAATTCCTATGGAAATAATAATAATAATAGGATACCTACTGATCTTTAGAATAATATCAAATAATTTATTAATTCTCTAAATATTTTTAATGCCATGGTAGAAGAAAAATTGAGTAAAGTTGATGATATGGCTAAGAACATGGATAGAATTGCTCATGATGTGGATAATATTGAAGTTAAAATTTTGCCACCCAAGCTTGATATTAATGAGTTTATTAAATCTATCTATCTCTCCACTGATGAAAGTAAAGAAAGAACCGCTAGGTTGAGGGCTAAGCGTGAATTTCTAGAAAAAGCGATTTCGACCGGTTTTTATCGTAATCATAATGAAGATATTAAAATGTTTGGTGTCTCACCTATTGAATCTGTGTTTAGTAAAATAAAACTTGATGATAATGGGACTGAAGATGAGTCAACTTTAGTTAGAAGGTGTCCCAGTTGTTCGGAGGGTGACAATCTTAATGAAAAATTGATAAAAGTGGGTTTGGAGAGGTCAAAACTTTAGCTAGCGACGCTCCCACTACTTTGGATTATTGATCTTTGGTTTAATGTATTTCCTTGTTGCAATCCATGATAAACTCACCCAATACTTATGAACAAAATAAGGTGTTTACTAAACATATTGTAGAAGCTATGATGAAAGCTCATGAAGAAAAGCTAGAATTGGAGGTTTCAATACCTAGGAAATTATATGATGAGTGGGGACCTACTATTAAAGTTAAGATTAAAGATTATGAGTGCAATGCTTTATGTGATTTGGGTGCTAGCATTTCTACAATACCAAAAACTTTATGTGATGTCCTAGGCCTTACCGATATGGATGAATGTTCTCTTAATTTGCACTTAGTGGATTCCACTATTAAGAAACCTTTGGGTAGAATAAATGATGTGATTATTCTTGAAAATAGAAATTATGTGCCCGTTGATTTCATTGTGCTTGATATTGATTGCAATCCGTCTTGTCCCATAATACTTGGTAGACCGTTCTTATGTACCACAGGTGCTATTATTGATATGAAAGAAGGTAATATAAGATTTCAATTTCCAGTAAAGAAGGGAATAGAACACTTCCCTAGGAAGATAATTAATCCACCATATGAGTCTATTATGAGGTCCACCTATGGAATTCACACCAAATATGACAACACTTGAAACTATGCATTACGCCTAGCTAGGGGCGTAAACAATAGCGCTTGTTGGGAGGCAACCCAATAGTTATCTTTATTTTTCTTGTTTCTTTTCTGTTTTTTGGTGTGCACATAATTATGCTACTGTTATGGTTGTGTTTTGTGTTTTAATTAGTGTTTGTGCCAAGTAAAGCCTTTGGGATGATTTGGTTGATAGTTGATTTGATTATGTGAAAAAACAGAAACTTTTGCACCCAGTACTGGAAATCTCAAAATTCACTGGAACGTGCTTTTGATCTGAATTTTTTTAGAAATATTGATATACAAATTTCCCATGTTGTCCTAATTTTTTAGAATTTTTGGAGTTACAGAAGTATAGGCATTATTCATATTGCTACAGACTGTTCTATTTTTGATAGATTCTATTTTCGTTGCATAGTTTGCTTGTTTTGATGAATCTATAGATTGTATCGGGGGGTATAAGTCATGGATAAGTTGGAATACAGTAGGTTTTATGCAATAATAAAATATGAATGGGTTCACAAAAGTACCTAAAGTTTGTGATTTGATTGTTATACTAACGGATCTCACGAAGGTTTGTGTTGAGTTTTGTGTGCTGAAGTTGTCAAGATTTAAGTGAGATCACGATAGATGAAGGAATAAAGAGTGGCAAGACCCTAAGCTTGGGGATGCCCATGGAACCCGAAGGTAATATCCAAGGACACCCAAGCATCTAATCTTGGGGATGCCTCGGATGGCATCCCCTCTTTCGTCTACCAATCATCGGTAAATTTACTTGGAGCTATATTTTTCTTCATCACATGATATGAGTTTTGCTTGGAGTGTCATGTATTATATGAGTCTTTGCTTTGTTTGCTTTTTAGTTTGACACAATCATCTTGGCTGGACACACCTTTTGAGAGGGACACGCACTCATTCGTGATTTGTTAGAATACTATTTGTGCTTCACTTGTATCTTTTGAGCTAGGCAGTTGCTCTAGTGCTTCACTTATGTTTTTAGAGCACAGCGGTGGTTATATTTTAAAGAAATAGTTGCACTATCATGCTTCACTTATATCATTTTGAGAGTTTTATAAATAGTAGTGGAAATATTAGAGCATTGTCCCAGTGAGGAAATGATGATAGAGGCCATGATTCCCCCACAAGTCGGGATGAGACTCCGGACAAAGAATAAAAAAAAGAGAAAAAAAGAGAGGCCAAAAAGAGCCCACCAAAAAATGAGAGAAAAAGAGAGAAGGGGCAATGTTACTATCCTTTTCCACACTTGTGCTTCAAAGTAGCAACATGTTTTCCATATAGAGAGTCTCTTATGCTTTCATTTCCATATACTAGTGGGAATTTTTCATTATAGAATTTGGCTTGTATATTCCGATGATGGGCTTCCTCAAATGCCTGAGGTCTTCATGATCAAGCAAGTTGGATGCACACCCACTTAGTTTTATTTTTGAGCTTTCGTACATTTGTAGCTCTTAGTGCATCCGTTGCATGGCAATCCCTACTCCTTGCATTGACATCAATTGATGGGCATCTCCATAGCCCATTGATTAGCCTCGTCAGTGTGAGACTTTCTCCTTTTTTGTATTCTCCATATCAATCTCTTCCACCGTATTCTATTCCACCCATAGTGCTATATCCATGGCTTACGCTCATGTATTGCATGAGGGTTGAAAAAGCTAAAGCGTGTTAAAAAGTATGAAACAATTGCACGGGTTGTCATCGGGGTTGTGAATGATAAATACTTTGTGTTAAGAAGATGGAGCATGAAAATACTATATGATTTTGTCGGGATAACTTTCTTTAGCATTCTTTATTTTGAAAGGCATGATTGTTTGTTAGTATGCCTGAGTATTGATGTCTTTATAACAAATTATAGACTATTTCTTTGAATTATTCGGATCTTAATATCCATACCTAAAAGATATTACATGATAGGTAGCATTCCACATAAAAATTTTGTTTTTATCATTTACCTACTCGAGGACGAGCAAGAATTAAGCTTGGGGATGCTTGATACGTCTCCAACGTATCTATAATTTTTTATTTTTCCATGCTATTATAGTATCAATCTTGGATGTTTATTATGCAATTATATATCATTTTCTGGGACCAACCTATTAAACTAGTGCCTAGTGCCAATTACTATTTTTTGCATGTTTTTGGCTTTTCAGGAAATCGGTAACAAATGGAGTCCAAACGCTACGAAACTTTTTGACAATTTTTTCTAGATCAGAAGGGACCCTAGAAGCTTCGGGAGAAGACCTGAAGAGTCATGAGGGAGCGACAAGCCTGGCAGGTGCGCCCCAGGGGGCTAGGCTTGTGGGGCCCTCGTGGCACCTCTTGACCTAATTCCAGTGCTATAAATTCCCAAATATTCCCAATACATCAGAGAGCCACCCGAAACACATTTTCTGCCGCCACAAGTTTCTGTTCTTCCTAGATCCCATCTGGAGGCCTTCTTCGGTACACTGCTGGAGGGGGAATCGATAACGAAGGTCTTCTACATCATCCTTGCTGCCCTTCCAATGATGCGTGAGTAGTTTACCACAGACCTATGAGTCCATAGCTAGTAGCTAGATGGCTTCTTATCTCTCTTTGATCATCAATACAATGTTCTCCTCGATGTTCTTGGAATTCTATTCGATGTAATCTTCTTTTGTGGTGTGTTTGTTGGGATCTGATGAATTGTGGGTTTATGATTAGATTATTCATGAATATTATTTGAGTCTTCTCTGAACTCTTTTATGCATTATTGTTATAGGTTTGTATTTCTCTTCGATCTATCCATTTGGTTTGGCCAACTAGATTGATTTATCTTGCAATGGGAGAGGTGCTTTGTGATGGGTTCGATCTTGCGTTGCTCAATCCCAGTGACAGAAAGGGACATGAGACGTATTTGCGTTGCCATTAAGGATAAAAAAGATGGGGTTTATTCATAATGATTGAGTTTACTTTGTCTACATCATGTCATCTTACTTATGGCGTTACTCCGTTCTTTATGAACTTAATACTCTAGATGCATGCTGGATAGCGGTCGATGTGTGGAGTAATAATAGTAGATGAAGGCAGGAGTCAGTCTACTTGTCTCGGACGTGATGCCTATATACATGATCATTGCCTTGAATATCATCATAACTATGCGCTTTTCTATCAATTGCTCAACAGTAATTTGTTTACCCACTGTATGCTTTTGTTCAAGAGAGAAGCCTCTAGTGAAGACTATGGCCCCCGGATCTATCTTTATCATATATTAAAATCCAAAAATACCTTATTGCAATTTATTTACCTTTATTTTATTTTGTATTTTTGTTTTTCTATCTACCATTATCAGACTTGATCCTTGCAATTAACCGCCAAGGGATTGACAACCCCTTGTTTGCGTTGGGTGCAAGTATTTGTCTCTGGTGTGTAGGTATTGTTCACAAGGTCTTGCGTGGTTCTCCTACTGGATTGATAACCTTGGTTCTTAACTGAGGGAAATACTTATCTCTACTGTACTACATCATCCTCTCCTCTTCGAGGAAATCCCAACGCAGCTTACAAGTAGCAACACTTCATTCCAAGCAATAAGAGCATGGACTTTATCTTCCATGCCAAATTTTCTCTAAATGTAGTGCCTCAAATATTTGTTAATTTGATCAACCACGACAATAGGCAGAGCTAGTGAGCACATGAAGAAAGTGAGCAAGGAAGAGAAGAAAAATCTGACTAGAAGCGGTCTTCCATCATAATACAAAAAGTCAAACAACCAGGTAATCTTCTTTCAATCCCTTTGCTTTAGAAAAGTGAAATCTTCAATCCTTGGCTTGTGCAGCATGGGCAGACCCAGGTAAGTGAAAGGGAAGGTTCCCTGCAGGCATCCCAAATTAGTGATGAGCCTAATCATGAACTTTGAACATTAATGGGAACAAGCACGTATTTGTTGTAATTAACCTTAATTCCAATGTGGGAGCCAAAGTGCATGAGCAGATTTTTAACTTGTTTGACTTGCATTTTTTTCTACAGATAAAACCAAAGATGGTGTCATCAACATATTGAATCACTAAATAATCAACTCTTGAGGATGGTTGTAAACATACTTTGATGGGTTGATGATTCATAGCTTCATCGCATACTGATTGTACTAGGTCAGCAGCAAGGACAAAGAGCAGAGGAGAAAGGGGGTCTCCTTCTTTAACTCCTATGGAACTCCATTGAGCAATACGGCAGAAATGTCAGATTTTAAGATCATGTCTATCCAAAAGGATCCATCTAGGGTCAAAATCTTTAGCTTTAAGAACGTCCACGATGGTAATGTGCTTAATAAGATCAAAAGCTTTTTCAAAATCTGACTTAATCACCAAGGTCTGTTTCTTGGACTGATGGCATTGTAATAGATATCCATAAGCACAGACCAAGCAGTTTTGAATTGCTCCACTCTTACTAAAACCGTATTAATCAATATGGACCAATTTGACAATGACCTTCTGCAATCTATTAGCTAGGTGGTAATGTTCTTTATGGAGCAATTTAATAGATGTGGGTCTTAAGTCATTGGCATCAAGGATTTTGGTAATGTTCTTTATGGCATCAATCTTTTATTGGAATGAGAGTGATGGAGGAATTGATGCTCAAGATGTTCACTTTCCCTAGTAAAAATCCTCCATATGGTTGTAAAAATCCTAGAAAATAATGCTTCAACAATCCTTGATGAATGCGCCTTTGAAACCATTTGGTGTGGGGCTTTATCAGAGGGAAGCAGCATCACCACATCATCAATTTATTTTTTGGTGAGAGGGGCATCAAAATCATGCAGATTATCCACCCTTTGTACCAAAGATTTCAAATCAAGCATGGAACAAGTGGGAAAGGATTGTCCCAATCTGTCTTTGAAAGCCCTCCACAAAATAGCAGCTCTAGGTAGATGGTCATGATGCTCATTGTCCAAATCATCTTGCAACATAGAAATGTGATTCTACCCATATTTAATAGTGGCTTTGGCATGAAAGAGCTTTGTGTTCTCATCGCCCATTTTAATCCATTTGATAGTGTCTCTCTCCTTCCAATAGATTTTCTAGCGAGAACAGAGCTTGAGAAGGGGGTCTTCGATTATATCTCTGCCATTAAGTTCAATGGTTGTAAGGTTTCTGTATTCCTCTATGGTATCACGAATTCCATACTGGGGACTTTTTTTTCCAAAAGACGGATGCAATTACTGGATAATGATGGGGAGCTAATTATTTTGAATTATGGTGCCTATGAACCCTATAACAGGAAGTGCATGGTGTACTGGGTGAAATTAGACACGTGCAGCATGGTACCCTTGGTTAGGCTCGTTGGGAAAGCCTTGTTCACCACCGGAGCTGAAAAAAAGAAATACAAAATCCAGGGAAGTACAATGGCAACCGGAAGGAAAAAATACAACGACTAAAAGACTGCAAAACCGGTAGTGCTCGCCGGCCACCGCTTCGGGACTGCTCCATGCCCCAGCCCCCTCCCTACTGGTCTGGTCACGCCGGATGTGCCATTAGAGGGGCTCTATGCCGGCGCTGCGCAGGACCTCCTTTCTATTGGAAATATGCCCTAGAGGCAATAATAAATTGGTTACTATCATATTTCCCGTTCATGATAAATGTTTATTATTCATGCTAGAATTGTATTGACCAGAAACTTAAATACATGTGTGAATACATAAACTACACCATGTCCCTAGTAAGCCTCTACTAAACTAGCTTGTTGATTAAAGATGGTTATGGTTTCCTAATCATAGACATGAGTTGTCATGTGATAACGTGATCACATCATTAGGAGAATTATGTGATGGACAAGACCCAACCGTAAGCTTAGCATAAGATCGTATCACTTAGTTTTGCTATAGCTTTCTTCATGTCAAGTATATGTTCCTTCGACCATGAGATCATGCTACTCCTGGATACCGGAGGAATGCCTTGTGTGCTATCAAATGTCACTTCGTAATTGGGTGATCATAAAGGTGCTCTACAGGTATCTCCAATGGTCTATGTTGGGTTGCACATGGATCAAGACTGGGATTTGTCATTTTGTATGACGGAGAGATATCTCTGGGACCACTCGGTATACAACATCACAAGAAGCTTCAGGTGACTAATGAGTTTAGTCACGGGATCTTGTATTATGGGAATGAGTAAAGGGACTTGTCGGTAACGAGATTGAACTAGGTATGGAGATATCGACGATCGAATCTCGGACAAGTAACATATCACCGGACAAAGGGAATTGCATACGGAATTAACCAAATCCTCGACATCGTGGTTCAACCGATAAAGATCTTAGTTGAATATGTGGGAACCAATATGGGCATCTAGGTCCCGCTATTGGTTATTGAACAGAGAGGAGTCTCGGACATGTATGCATGATTCTCGAACCCGCAGGGCCGCACGCTTAATGTTCATTGACACTAGAGTAGTATTGGATACGTACAATGGTGGCCGAAGGTTACTCATAGTCCCAGATGAGATCCCGTACGTCACGAGGAGTTTCGGAATGGTCCTGAGGTAAAGATTGATATATAGGAAGTCATATTCAAGGTACCGGAAAAGTTCGGGGGTATGCCGGCAGTGTACCATGGGCCACCGAAGGGTTTCGGGGGACCACCAGTGGGTCCCACCACCCCCAGGGGCCACCATGGGCTGAGGGGTGATGTCCTGGCCTAGATGGGCCAGGCGACTAGCCCCCCAGAGTCCATGTGGCTTGGGAGGAAGAGTCCCTGAAGGGTAAGGGAGGAGTCCCATCTATCGTACGGGAGAGGGACTCCTCCTCCCTGGCCGCACCCCTCCTTGGAGGAGGTGCTAGCGTTGCGCACCTCCCTACCCTTACCCCTATATATAGTGGAGGGATAGGAGGGGAGCCACACCCTAAACCCCGTCGCAGCCCCTCCCCCTTCCTACCACCATATCTCCTCCCGGTACGGCTCGGCGAAGCCCTGCCGGAGCACCACCACCATCTTCACCATGCCGGCGTGCTGGTTGAGATCCCATCTACTTCTCCCCCTTCTCTTGATGGATCAAGGAGGAGGATACGTCACCGAGCCGCATGTGTGCTAAACTCGGAGGTGCCGTTCGTTCGACGCTAGATCGGTTTGGATCATGATTGGATCGTGAAGAGTACGACTACATCAACCATGTTATATATGCTTCCGCTTTCGATCTATAAGGGTATGTATACACAATCTCCTCTCGTTGCTATGCATGTCCTAGATTGGATCTTGGGTCTTTCATAGGAAAGTTTTCGATTTTCATGCTTCATTCCTTATCAGTGGCATCATGAGCTAGGTCTATGCGCAAATGTAAATGCATGACTAGAACATAAAGTTGTTGTGGGCGTTGATGTTCAGATTGTTTACTTCCCTTGTCTTATTTGGATACGGTGGTATTGTGGGATGAAGCGGCTTGGACCAACTTACATGTCCTCGCACATGAGACCGGTTCCACTGGTCTACATGCAACTAGTATTGCATAAAAGTGGTTGGCGGGTGTCTGTCTCTCCTACTTTAGTTGAATTTGATTTGAAAAAGGCGGTCCTTGTAGAAGGTTAAAAGGAAACTTGAATATCACCGTTGTGGTTTTTCGTAGATAAGAACGGTTCTTATAGTTTGCCCTACCAGCCACATAAAAATTGCAACAACAAAGTAGAGGACGTCTAACTTGTTTTTGCAGGGCATGTTGTGATGTGGTATGGCCAAAACGTGATGTGATATATGTTGATGTATGAGATGATCATGTTTTGTAATAGGTTCACGACTTGCATGTCGATGAGTACGGCAACCGGAAGGAGCCATAGGGTTGTCTTTAATTTATTGTATGACCTGCGTGTCAACTAATAATGCCATGTAATTGCTTTACTTTATCACTATGCGTTAGCAATAGTTGTAGAAGCAATAGTTGGCGAGACAACCACGTGACGACACGATGATGGAGATCGTGGTGACATGCCGGTGATGATGGAGATCATGTCGGTGCTTTGGAGATGGAGATCAAAAGCACAAGATGATGATGGCCATATCATGTCACATATTTTGATTGCATGTGATGTTTATCAATTATACATCTTATTTTGCTTAGGACGACGGTAGCATTATAATATGATCACTTCACTAAATTTCAAGACAAAATGTGTTCTCCCTAAGTATGAACCGTTGCGAAAGTTCGTCGTTTCGAAGCACCTCGTGATGACCGAGTGTGATAGACTCTTCGTTCACATACAACGGGTGTAAGCCAATATTACACATGCGGAATACTTGGGTTAAACTTGACAATCCTAGTGATACGTCTCCAACGTATCTATAATTTTTTATTGTTCCATGCTATTATAGTATCAATTCTGGATGTTTACTATGCAATTATATGCAATATTATATCATTGTTTGGGACTAACCTATTAACTTAGTGCCCAGTGTCAGTTCTTGTTTTTTGCATGTTTTTGGCTTTTAAGGAAATCAATATCAAAAAAAGTCCAGACGGAGAAAAAAGCTTTGGATTGATTTTTTCTAGACCAGAAGGGAGCCTAGAAGCTTCGGGAGAAGACCTGACGAGCCATGAGGGAGCGACAAGCTCGGGAGGTGTGCCCCAAGGGGGGGCGCCCACCAGGCTTGTGGGCCCCTTGTGGCACCTCTTGACCTAATTCCAACGCTATAAATACCCAAATGTTCCCCCTTCATCAGAGAGCCACCCGAAATACTTCTTCCGCCGCCTCAAGTTTCTGTTCTCAAGAGATCCCATCTGGAGGCCTTCTCCGGCACTCCGTCGGAGGGGGAATCAATCACGGAGGGGCTATACATCAACCTTGCTGCCCTTCCGATGATGTGTGAGTAGTTTACCACAGACCTATGGGTCCATAGCTAGTAGCTAGATGGCTTCTTCTCTCTCTTTGATCTTCAATACAATGTTCTCCTTGATGTTCTTGGAGTTATATTCGATGTAATCCTTTTTGCGATGTGTTTGTTGGGATCCGATGAATTGTGAGTTTATGATCAGATTATCCATGAATATTATTTGAGTCTTTGCTGCACTCTTTTATGCATGATTATTATAGCTTTGTATTTCTCTCCGATCTATCCATTTGGTTTAGCCAACTAGATTAATTTATCTTGCAATGGGAGAGGTGATTTGTGATGGGTTCGCTCTTGCGATGCTCAATCCCAGTGAAAGAAAGGGACATGACACATATTTGTATCATTGCCATTAAGGGTAAAATGATGGGGTTTATTCATATTGCTTGAGTTTACTTTGTCTACATCATGTCATCTTGGTTAAGGCGTTACTCCGTTCTTTATGAACTTAATACTCTAGATGCATGTTGGATAGCGGTCGATGTGCGGAGTAATAGTAGTAGATGCAGGCAGGAGTCGGTCTACTTGTCTCGGACATGATGCCTATATACATGATCATTGCCATGGATATCGTCATGATTATTTGCTTTTCTATCAATTGCCCAACAGTAATTTGTTTACCCACCGTATGCTATTTTCAAGAAAGAAGCCTCTAGTAAAATTTATGGCCCCCGGTCTATCTTTTATCATATATTAAAATCCAAAAATATTTTGCTGAAATTTTATTTACATTATTTTATTTTATGTTTTTATTTATCTATCTATCACTACGAGATTTGATCCTTGCAATTAACCGCCAAGGGATTGACAACCCCTTGTTTGCGTTGGGTGCAAGTATTTGTTATTTTGTGTGTAGGTGATGTTAACGAGGTGTTGCTTGGTTCTTCTACTGGATTGACAACCTTGGTTCTTAACTGAGGGAAATACTTATCTCTACTATACTATATCATCCTCTTCTCCTCGGGGAAAACCAACGCAGATCACAAGTAGCAGGAAGAATTTTTAGCACCATTGCCGGGGAGACATCATCAACATCTATCAAGTACCATCGCATAAACTTTCATCTCCTTGCATTTACTTTATTTGCCATTTGCCTCTTGTTTTCATCTCCCCCACTTCTAAAACATTTTTACAAAAAAATACAAAAATATTTTTTGTTTGCCTTTTTCTTGTTTGCTTGCTTGTTTTCTTGTTTGCCTAGTCACGATGTCTCAAGAAAATACTAAGTTGTATGATTTTTCCAATACTAATAATAATGATTTTCTTAGTACTCTAATTGCTCCTCCCGCCACTAGTGCGGAGTCGTGTGATATTAATGCCGCTTTGCTAAATCTCGTTATGAAAGAACAATTTTTTGGTAGTCCTAATGAAGATTCTATATCACACCTTAATACTTTCGTTGAATTATGTGATATGCAAAAGAAAAAAGATGTGGATAATGATATTTCCAAATTGAAGTCATTTCCGTTCTCACTACGAGATCGTGCTAAAACTTGGTTTTCATCTTTACCATGAAATAGTATCGATTCTTGGGATAAATCTAAAGATGCTTTTATTGCCAAGTATTTTCCTCCCACGAAAATTATTTCTCTTAGAAATCAAATTATGAATTTTAAGCAACTTGAGCATGAACATGTTTTCCAATCTTGGGAGATGATGAAATTAATGATAAGAATTTGCCCTACTCATGGCTTAAGTTTATGGATGATCATACAAAAAAATTTATGCGGGATTGAATTTTGTTTCTAGAAATCTTTTAGATTCCGCCGCGGGTGGTACCTTTATGGAAATCACATTAGCAGAAGCTAAAAAATTGCTTGATAATATCATGGCAAATTATTCACAATGGCATACTGAAAGAGCTCCTACTAGTAAAAAAGGTGAATTCTGTTAAAGAAAATAGTACTTGGAGTGATAAAGTAGATGCGCTTACGAAAATGGTTGCTAGTAAAAGTGCTCATATTGATCCTAATGATGCGCCTTTGTCTACTTTGATTGAGAAAGGTAATGATCCGGTAGATGTGAATTTTGTTTCACAAAACAACTTCAATAGTAATGCTTATTGAGGTAATTTTAATCCTAGGTCGTTTCCTAGAAATTCCTCTAATAATTATGGCAAATCCTATGGTAATTCTTATAATAATAATAATAATAATAGATGCCCTCTGATCTTGAAAGTAATATCAAATAATTTATTAATGCTCAAAAAGTTTTCAATACTACGATAGAGGAAAAATTGAGTGGACTTGATGATATATCTAGGAGCATGGATAGAATTGTTCATGATGTGGAAAATCTTAAATCTAAAATTTTGCCACCCAAGATTGATATTAATGAGTCAATTCAAGCTCTTTATGTTTCCATGGATGAAAGTAAAGAAAGAACCGCTAGGTTGAGGGCTAAGCGAGAATTCTTAGAAAAAATGATTCCGCCCGGTTTTTATCGCAATTATGATGAAGATATTAAAATGATTGGTGTTTCATCCATTGAATCTTTGTTTAGAAATATAAAACTTGATCAAAAGGGGATTGAAGAATAGTCAACTTTATCTAGAAGGCGTCCCCATAGTTCAGAGGGTGAAAATCTTGATGAAAAAATTGATAAAAGTTGGTTTGGAGAGATCAAAACTTTAAAAAGTGATGTTCCCACTACTTTGGATTTCAAGGACTTTAATTATGATAGTTGTTCTTTAATTCATTGCATTTCCTTGTTACAATCCATGATTAATTCACCCAATACTTACAAACAAAATAAGGCTTTTACTAAACATATTGTAGAAGCTATGATGAAAGCTTTAGAAGAAAAGCTAGAATTGGAGGTTTCAATACCTAGGAAATTATATGATGAGTGGGAACCTACTATAGAAGTTAAAATTAAAAATTATGAGTGCAATGCTTTATGTGATTTGGGTGCTAGCGTTTCCACAATACCAAAATCTCTATGTGATGTGCTAGGTCTTACCAATATGGATGAATGTTCTCTTAATTTGCATTTAGCGGATTCCACTATTAAGAAAATTTTGGGTAGAATAAATGATGTTCTTATTCTTGCAAATAGGGATTATGTGCCCATTGATTTCATTGTGCTTGATATTGATTGCAATCCATCTTGTCCCATAATACTTGGTAGACAGTTCTTACATACTATCGGTGCTATTATTTATATGAAAGAAGGAAATATAAAATTTCAATTTTCATTAAAGAAGGGTATGGAACACTTTCCTAGAAAGAAAATTAAGCCACCATATGAATCTATTATGAGGGCCGCATATGTAATTAATGTGAAAGATGACATCACTTGAAACTATGCATTACGCCTAGCTAGGGCGTAAAACAATAGCGCTAGTTGGGAGACAACCCAATAGTTATCTTATTTTTTCTGGTTTTTTGTGTGAACACAATTATGCTACTGTTATGGTTGTGTTTTAGTGTTTAAATTAGTGTTTGTGCCAAGTAAAGCCTTTGGGATGATTTGGATGATAGTTGACTTGATTCTGTGAAAAAACAGAAATTTTTGCGCCCAATACTCGAATTTCTAAATTCACTGGAATGTGGAAAAATTCTGAAGTTTCTACACATGATTGGTATACAAATTGCCGATGCTGTCCTAATTTTTCAGAATTTTTGGAGTTACATAAGTGTAGTCATTTGTCAGATTGCTACAGACTGTTCTATGTTTGAAAGATTCTGTTTTCGTTGCATTATTTGATTGTTTTAATGAATCTATGGATTGTATCGGGGGTATAAGCTATGGAGAAGTTAGAATACAGTAGGTATAATGTAATAATAAAATATTAATGGGTTCACAACAGTACCTAAAGTATGTGATTTGGTTGTTATACTAATGGATCTCACGAAGGTTTTTGTTGAGTTTTGTGTGCTGAAGTTTCAAGTTTTGAGTGAGATCACGATGGATGAAGGAATAAGGATGATGGAAATATGCCCTAGAGGCAATAATAAAATGGTTATTATTATATTTCCTTAATCATGATAAAGTTTTATTATTCATGCTAGAATTGTATTGACCGGAAACTTAAATACATGTGTGGATACATAAACAAATACCGTGTCCCTAGTGAGCCTCTACTAGACTAGCTCGTTTATCAAAGATGGTTAAGGTTTCCTAACCATAGACATGAGTTGTCATTTGATAACGGTATCACATCATTAGGAGAATGATGTGATGGACAAGACCCATCTGTTAGCTTAGCATATGATCGTTCAGTTTATTGCTACTGCTTTCTTAATGTCAAATACATGTTCCTTCGACCATGAGATCATGCAACTCCCGGATACCAGAAGAATACCTTGTGTTCTATCAAATGTCACAACGTAACTGGATGATCATAAAGATGCTCTACAGGTATCTCCGAAGGTGTCTGTTGAGTTGGCGTGAATCGAGATTGGGATTTTTCACTCCGTGTATCGGAGAGGTATCTCTGGGCCCTCTCGATAATACACATCACAAGAAGCTTGCAAGCAAAGTGACTAAGGAGTTAGTTGCAAGATGATGTATTACGGAACGAGTAAAGAGACTTGCCGGTAACGAGATTGAACTAGGTATAGAGATATCGACGATCGAATCTCAGGCAAGTAACATACTGAAAGACAAAGGGAATTACGTATGTTGTCATAAAGGTTCAACCGATAAAAGATCTTCGTGGAATATGTAGGAATCAATATGGGCATCCAGGTCCCGCTATTGGTTATTGACCGGAGAGGCGTCTCGGTCATGTCTATGATACGTCTCCAACGTATCTATAATTTATGAAGTATTCATGCCGTTATATTATCATTCTTGGATGTTTTACAATCATTTTATAGCAACTTTATATCATTTTTTGGGACTAACCTATTGACATAGTGCCTAGTGCCAGTTGTTGTTTTTTGCTTGTTTTTTACATCGCAGAAAATCAATACCAAACGGAGCCCAAACGTGGCAAAACTTTTTGGAGATTTTTTCTGGACCAGAAGACACCCGGTGGGCCAAAGAAGTACCAGAGGGGAGCTCTGAGGAGAGCACAACCCACCAGGGCGCGCCTGGGGGCCCAGGCGCGCCTAGGTGGGTTGTGCCCACCTCGGTGGCCTCCCACACCGCCTCTTCGCCCTATAAATTCCCAAATTTTCCAAAAACCCTTGGGGTAAACCTAGATCAGAAGTTCCGCCGCCGCGCCTCTGTAGCCACGAAAAACCAATCTAGACCCCATTCCGGCACTCCGCCGGAGGGGGAAATCATCACCGGTGGCCATCTTCATCATCCCGGAGGCCACCATGATGAGTAGGGAGTAGTCCACCCTCGGGGCTGAGGTTTTGTACCAGTAGCTATGTGTTTAATCTCTCTCTCTCGTGTTCTTGAGATGTCACGATCTTGATGTATCGCGGGCTTTGTTAATATAGTTGGATCATATGGTGTTTTCCCCTCTCTATCTTGTGATGAATTGAGTTTTTCCTTTGAGATTTCGTTTTATCGGATTGAATACTTTTATGGATTTGAGAACACTTGATGTATGTATTGCTATGAATACCCGTGGTGATAATGGGGTATCATATTGATTCACTTGATATGTGTTTTGGCACTCAACTCGCGGATTCCCGAGGTGACATTGGGGTAATCTATGCATAGGGGTTGATGCACGTTCTCGTCTTTGTTTCTCCGGTAGAAATCTTGGGGCACTCTTTGAGGTTCTTTGTGTTGGATTGAGTATTATGAACCTGAAATTGTTTGATGCACATCGCATAATCAACTCACGGATACTCGCGGTGACATTGGAGTATCTAGGTGACATTAGAGTTGGTTGATGTGTATCATATGGTGTTATTTTAGTACGAACTATTGGTTATATCGATCAGAAAAAATAGCTTGTTGTTATTTTAGTACGAACTCTAGGATAGATTGATCTGAAAGAATAGCTTTGAGGTGGTTTCGTACCCTACAAACAATTTCTTCTTATGTTCTCTGCTATATAGGAACTTTGGAGTGATTCTTCATCGCACGTTGAGGGATGATTATATGATCCAATTAGATTAGGATTGTTGAGAGATTGCACTAGCGAAAGTACGTACCCTAGGCCTCATTTTCAAGCATTGCAATACCCTTTGTACTCCGTTTTACCAATTGCTACCTTGCTGTTTTTTTATTTTCAGATTACAAAAATATATTTCTACCATCCATATTACACTTTTATCACCATCTCTTCGCCGAACTAGTGCACCTATACAATTTGCCATTGTATTGGGTGTGTTGCGGACACAAGAGACTTTTTATTATTTGGTTGCAGGGTTGTTTGAGAGAGACCTCCAATACAAACCATAGATTCATCAAAATAAGCACACAATGCAAAGAAAACAGAATCTGTCAAAAAAACAGAACAGTCTGCAAAGATACGAATTGTACTCATACTTATGTAACTCAAAAAATTCTGAAAATTTTGGAAAACATAGGAAATTTGTATATCAATCTTGTGTTAAAAATTCAGAATTTTTCATCGCTTCTGTGAATTTCTAAAATTATTTTACTGGACACAAAAGTTTCTGTTTTCCAACAAGATCAAATCAACTATCACCAAAGTTATCCCAAAGGCTTTGCTTGGCACAAAAACTAATTAAAACATAAAGAACACAATCATAATGGTAGAATAATTGTGCAAACACTCAAGAATAGAAAGAAAAAGACGAAAATAAATTTTATTCATTGGGTTGCCTCCCAACAAGCGCTATCGTTTTACGCCCTTAGCTAGGCATAATGCAAAGATCTAAGTATTGTCATCTTTAATTTCATTTTCCTTAGAGGTGTTTTTGTCAGGAGGTTTTGCAAAAACAACATAAAACACCTTATCCATAGAGACTTTAGCACTTTGAAGTTGCTTATCGTCATATCCCCCTTGATTTCCGGCAACAATCCAAGAATAGTGCTGATTAACATCATTGAAAACTTGTTGGATTATATCTAAAACGGGGACGTCCTTTTTAAGGTTCTCATCAAAGATTTGATTATCCCCAAGCAAATGTCTTAGCACATAATCACTATTATAAAGGATTTCATCTATTACCAGTTTTTCATGATTCATACCATAAAAATCAAAGATCTCCCTAGCTTCCCATATTATATAGTCAAATTCATTCATAAGAACAAGGGTAGCCAACTTTTTAGCTTTGGGATTCTTTATAACAGGTAACTCGTAAAACAATCTTTGCAGGGTAGGATGAGTACGGATAAATTTATTTTCAAGTTTCAGAACTAGTGCTGATATAGCTTCCGCATAAGATTTAGTTCTTTTAAGTATATGAACATCGTCAAGACTTAAGTTTCCAACACAATTGAAAAATTCTTCGATACGTTCTTTTCCTATAACATTCCCTTGCCCCAAAACAAAAGTTTTAGCATCCAGATTGCTAGATCGTCCAATTTTAGGAGTTAGGCCATCATCTGTTTCTGCCATACCAAAGTCACTCATGATGACAAGTTCAAGCAATTAAGAGATCTGACGAGAAAACGACGAACGAAAAAGAGGGCGAATAAAATGGCAAATTTTTGTGAAGTGGGGGAGAGGAAAACGAGAGGCAAATGGCAAATAATGTAAATTGCAAGGAGATGAGATTTGTGATTAGGAACCTGGTAGACATTGATGATGTCTCCCCGGCAACGGCGCCAGAAATTCCTTTTGATGTTTGCTTGAACTACGTCGGTATTTCCCCAAAGAGGAAGGGATGATGCAGCACAACAACGGTAGGTATTTCCCTCAGTGATGAGACCAAGGTTATCGAACTAGTAGGAGAATCAAGCAACACTACATAAACAGCACCTGCACACAAAGATCAAATACTTGCAACCCGACGTGTTAAAGGGGTTGTCAATCCCTTTCGGGTAACGGCGCCAGAAATTGGCAAACGGACGTGAGAAAGTTGTGATAGATTGATAGATGCAAATAAAATTCAGCGAGGTATTTTTGGGTTTTTGATAATATAGATCTGAAAATAAAAGTGGCAAATAAATAAAAAGGCAAATAGCAAAATAGATCTGAAAATATATGATGAGGAAAATAGACCCGGGGGCCGTAGATTTCACTAGTGGCTTCTCTCGAGAAAAATAGCATACGGTGGGTAAACAAATTACTGTTGGGCAATTGATAGAACTTCAAATAATTATGACGATATCCAGGCAATGATCATTATGTAGGCATCACGTCCAAGATTAGTAGACGGACTCCTGCCTGCATCTACTACTATTACTCCACACATCGACCGCTATCCAGCATGCATCTAGTGTATTAAGTTCATGGAGAAACGGAGTAATGCAATAAGAACGATGACATGATGTAGACAAGATCTATTTATGTAGAAATAGACCCCATCTTGTTATCCTTAATAGCAACGATACATACGTGTCAGTTCCCCTTCTGTCACTGGGATCAAGCACCGTAAGACCGAACCCATCACAAAGCACCTCTTCCCATGGCAAGAAAAATCTATCTAGTTGGCCTAACTAAACCAAAGATTCGAAGAAGAAATACGAGGCTATAAGTAATCATGCATATAAGAGATCAAAAGACTCAAATAACTTTCATGGATAAAAACATAGATCTGATCATAAACTCAAAGTTCATCGGATCCCAACAAACACACCGCAAAAAGAGTTACATCAAATAGATCTCCAAGAGACCATTGTATTGAGAATCAAAAGAGAGAGAGGAAGCCATCTAGCTACTACCTACGGACCCGTAGGTCTACAATGAACTACTCACACATCATCGGAGAGGCACCAATGAGGATGATGAACCCCTCCGTGATGGTGTCTAGATTGGATCTGTGGTTTCTGGAACTTGCGGCGGCTGGAATTGATTTTCGTCGACTCCCGTAGGGTTTCTGGAATATTGGGGTATTTATAGAGCAAAGAGGAAGTGCGGGAGGCGGCTGAGGTGGGCACAACCCACCTGGGTGCGCCTGGGCCCCCAGGCGCGCCCTGGTGGGTTGTGCTCCCCTCGGAGCCCCCCTCGGGTACTTTATTGGCCCAACTTGTGTCTTCTGGTCCAGAAAAAATCACCAAAAAGTTTCGCTGCGTTTAGACTCCGTTTGGTATTGATTTCCTGCGAAGTAAAAAACAAGCAAAAAACAGCAACTGGCACTGGGCACTATGTCAATAGGTTAGTCCCAAAAAATGATATAAAGTTGCTATAAAATGATTGTAAAACATCCAAGAATGATAATATAACAGCATGGAACAATCAAAAATTATAGATACGTTGGAGACGTATCAATGATGGAAAGGAAAATTGTGCTCAATTGATAGAAGAAGAATTCAATAAAATGTTTGGCATAAAATCTTTGAATGATGAGCATGATTGCAATGTTTTAACTATGAATTCTTTGAATATCCATGATGCTAATGATATGCAAAGCCATAAGCTTGGGGATGCTATGTTTGATGAAGATGATATTTTTAGTCCCCCCAAGTTTTGATGAGAATATTTACTATGATGAAAGCATGCCTCCTATTTATGATGATTATGGTGATGACATGTATGCTATAAAGAGTAATGATGTCCATGAAACTTGTCATCATTATTTTAATGCTCAATATGATTATGCTAATTGAAAGTGCGTTATATCGACTAGAGGGGGGGTGAATAGGCGATTTTTACAAATTCGTCACTGAGGAATTTCAGGTGAGGAAATTCCTAAGCGACGAACTACTTAGCAGCGGAATGAGTACTCAGATGCAAGCATAACAGAGCAGTAGCACAGTCATCATGATGAAATGAAAACAAGCACAGAGTACGAGTAGCGTAAACATAGGATAAGCAGGCTGAAGACAAACTGACTGAAGAAATTGAACTGAGGAAATTGAGAAAGTCTTCAGACAAAGTCTTCAAACAGTAATGATCAAATACATAGCAAGTATGCGAGGAAATGAAAGGGTTGAGGAAATAGAACCAGTAGCTCGGCGAAGACACTGATTTGGTAGACCAGTTCCAACTGCTGTGACAGTTGTACGTCTGGTTGGAGCGGCTAGGTATTTAAACCTGAGGACACACAGTCCCGGACACCCAGTCCTGAACACACAGTCCAGGACACCTAGTCCTCACCGTATTCTCCTTGAGCTAAGGTCACACAGACCTCGCCCAACCACTCGTGGTAAGTCTTCAGGTGACTTCCAAACCTTCACATACTCGGTCACTCGGCAATCCACAATTTCCTCTTGGATGCTCTAGACCATGACGCCTAACCGTCTGGAGGATGCACAGTCCTCAAAGGTAACAAGCGTCGGTTCCACACAGGAACAATCTCTTCAGTGATGCTCAATCACTTTGGGTTTGTAGGTGTTTGGGTTTTTGGGTTTTTCCTCACTTGATGATTTTCGCTCAAAGTCCTCGGAGGATGGGATGCTCTAAATGACAAGTGTCAATCTATTTCTTGGAGCAGCCAACCAGCTAGTGGTTGAAGGGGGCGGCTATTTATAGCCTAGGGAGCAGCCCGACATGATAAGACATAAATGCCCTTCAATGATATGACCGTTAGGTGGGTAGATATTTTGGGACAGCTGGCACGTAGCACAGCAACGGTCGGAAATTTGAGTATCAAATTCCTCAGGGCTATCATGTTCCTCACTTGTAGGCAATCCGCACTGGCGAATTCCTAACTCCTCAGTCAGAACAAATTCCTCAGAGAACAGAAGAACTTCGTCTCTGTCACTGAAGAACTTGACTAAACTGTATGAGATTTCCAATGGCTTCACTCGAAAGGATTGGGTAGGTGTAGGATTTTGAGTTGAGCATCACTTGGAAACTTTTCCTTAGTTTTACCTCGACCCCCTTTAACAGTACGGTGTTTCCTATGACTCAAGAAGAAGAAAATGAAACTACGAAAACAAAAGTCTTCACGCTTCATAATCCTCGCATGAATATCAAGTCCTCAGGGTCACACCAATTTCTTCACTTTCAAAGTCTTCAAGAAAACCAAAGTCTTCAGTTGAAGACATTCATTTTTAGGGGTCGACATTCATCGTAAATAACAAACTCCTCATAGACTTATAGACCTGTGTACACTCACAAACTCATTAGTCCCTTAACCTATAAGTCTTCAATACACCAAAATCACTAAGGGGCACTAGATGCACTTACACTAATCAATAATCACATGATAGTTATTTTGTTGAGTTTGCTCCCACTACTATTGATGAGAATAAATTTGCTTATGTGGAGAGTAACAAAATTTCTATGCTTATGCATCATGAAAAGAGTGTTATATGTGATATCTATATTGTTGAATTCATTCATGATGCTACTGAAAATTATTATGAGAGGGGAACATATGCTTTTACATATTGCAATAATATCAAGTTTCCTCTCTTTATGTTGAAAGTTTTGAAGTTACACTTGTTTTGCCTTCCTATGCTAGTTGATTCTTGTTCCCATAAATTGTTTGCTCACAAAATCCCTATGCATAGGAAGTGAGTTAGACTTAAATGTGCTAGTAATATGCTTCATGATGCTCTCTTTGTGTTTCAATTCTTATCTTTTATGTGTTCATCGTTGAAATCATCATGCCTAGCTAAAAAGGCATTAAAGAAAAGCGCTTGTTGAGAGACAACCCAACATTTACCCCTACTGTTTTTGTGTGTTAACATGATTAAGATACTGTTGTAATCATGATTTATAGGTTTTGTTTCAATAAAGTGCCAAGTAAAGCCTTTGGGATGGTGTGGATGATAGTTGACTTGATTCTGTGCAAAAACAGAAACTTTTGCGCCCAGTAGCAGATATGCTTAAATTCACTGGAGCGTCCAAAAACCCTGAATTTTTTACAGTTGTTAGGTATGCAAATTGTATACGTTGTAATAATTGTTCAGAATTTTTGGAGTTACATAAGTATGACCTTAATTCAGATCTTTACGTACTGTTCTGTTTTTGACAGATTCTGTTTTCAATGCATAGTTTGCTTGTTTTATGGTTTCTATGGCTTATATTGCTTAATATAAATTGTGGAAATTGTAGAGTACAGTAGGCATTGTGTGAGAACAATTAGGAATCTTGTATTTGACAGTACCAAAGTGAATGATTTGTCTTTATCATACTAACCCATCTCACAAAGTTCCATTAAGTTTTGTGTGATTGAAGTTTTCAAGTTTTGGGTGAGATATCGATATGAGGAGAATAAGGAGTGACAAGACCCTAAGCTTGGGGATTCTCACGGCACCTCCAAGGTAATATTCAAGGAAGATCCAAGCAACTAAGCTTGGGGATGCCCCGGAAGGCATCCCCTCTTTCGTCTCCAACACTATCGGTAACCTCACTTGGAGCTATATTTTCATTCATCACATGATATGAGTTTTGCTTGGAGAGTCATTTTATTTTATTAGGATTTTCTTGCTGTTATTTATAATAATGTTTTGCATCTTTTATTTCAATAAAAGTGGCAAGGATAGCCATCACCATGCTTATTTTGCAAATATATGAGTTGCTGTTTCAAAACAGAAAGTTTATCGCTGTTGCAATAATTATCCAGAAAAGTCAGAATGCGATAAAATGTTGAAACTTTTTGACAAATAAGGTATGATAAATTTTCTACAGTGTGGTAAATTTTCAGAATTTTTGGAGTTAGGGAATTATGAGTACAATTGCACTCTTTACAGACTATCCTGTTTAGACAGATTGCTGTTATGTTCGCATTGTTTGCATATGTTTGATTGTTTAATGATTCTATTTGAGGATAGGAGTATTAAATATGCAGAGGCATTTAGTATGCAATGTTGAATAATAATTTTAGTGATTTGCTACAGTAGAGAATGATAAGGTTTTGCATTGATTTATACTAACTTATCTCACGAGTTCTTGTTGAGTTTTGTGTGGATGAAGTTTTTAAGAATTAGGGAAACCGTGATTTGAGAGGAATGAAGAAGACACAAGAGCTCAAGCTTGGTGATGCCCAAGGCATCCCAAGTTAATATTCCAAGAAGTCTCAAGCATCTAAGCTTGGGGATGCCCCGGTAGGCATCCCACCTTTCTTCATCAACAATTATCGGTTAGCCTCGGTTGAGCCTAAGTTTTTGCTTCTTCACATGATGTGTGCTATTCTTAGAATGTCATATTATTCTGTTTTGCTTGTTGTTTCAATAAAATACTTAGATCTGAATGTTTTAAATAAGAGAGAGTCCTCAATTAGCTACCCATTTACTTAACTACTCATTTGATCTTCACTTGTATCTTTTTGGAGTAGTTTGTCATTTACTCTCATGCTTCACTTAGATTATTTTGAGAGTTAAATTTTTTGAAGAAATACTTATGCTCTCGTGCTTCACTTAAATTTATTTGAGAGCTTG
This sequence comes from Thinopyrum elongatum, assembly GCA_011799875.1. Taxonomy (NCBI): domain Eukaryota; kingdom Viridiplantae; phylum Streptophyta; class Magnoliopsida; order Poales; family Poaceae; genus Thinopyrum; species Thinopyrum elongatum. The sequence goes on from CM022301.1 coordinate 279,271,039, forward strand.
TTAGTAGCAATGGTAATACATAAATTTAGTCCCAAAGTAATGGATATTCAAGAAGGATATAATAAAAACTTTCATGTAGATCACTGGATATGATAAGTTTGATTTCTTGCAATAGTTTTGCGATATGGAGATAATAATATGTGAGTCATGTTGGTGAGTAATTATGCTTTAGTAAGAATATTGGTGTTAAGGTTTGTGATTCCCTATGCAAGCACGAAAGTCAATAATTATGCAATGAAATTACATCCTACTTGTGGTGCATTATTCGGTGTTAGTTATGCTCAATGCTCGTTTACGTGAATTTTCGTTTCTTGGTTGGTTGCTTCTCAATCTATTTGCTAGCCTCCATTTGTACTAAGTGGGATTACTACTTGTGCATCCAAATTCTTAAACCCAAAGTTGTGCCAAATGAGTCCACCATACCTACCTATATGCGGTATTTCCATGCCGTTCTAAGCAAATTTGTATGTGCCATCTCTAATTTTCAAAATAAATTTCCTTTTTGTGTGCTCGTACCGCTCATGAAGCGGCAGGGGGTGGCCAATGTTTTCCATGCTAGATGTGTTATTCTCAAGATGAGTGTTTATTCACTTGTCATTGCACGAGAGTGCGGCGGTAATAGGGATGCCCAGTCCCGAAATGAAAAAGAAATTTACTTTATGTTGTCAAAAAATAAATTTCTTGGAAAGTGTCGGTATGGAGGGCACCCGTGGATACGGCTAGCCATGGAAAGTGAAAGAAATGGTGGAAAAAGGAATAAACTTTATTTTTTGTTTGGGAACCGCCTATGATATATCTAGCATGGAAAGTAATGGGAACTACTCGATCGTTTTCGTTGACAGGAAAAGTATGCCTCTCAAAAAATTTATCTCTCAGCTTAAGCTTTGAGCTCTGGCACCTCTACAAATCCCTACTTCCCTCTGCGAAGGGCCTATCTATTTACTTTATGCAATTTTTATTTTTATTTGAGTCTCCATCTTCTCTTATAAAGCACCAACTAAGGGGCACTATGATCGTACTTGAGCATTGGATGTAGCTAATATGCGAGTGTGTTTTGCGAATGGATCAATGATTGAGCATGATGGGCTAGGGATAACTTTCTTTAATGTTGATATTTTGAAAGACATGGTTGCTTGTTGATATGCTTGAGTATTGATGTCTTCATGTCAAATTATAGACTATTGCTTTGAATCATTGAAGTCCAAATGTCCATGCTACAAAAGAAAGAGTATATGATGAATATGATAGGTAGCTTTCAACAACAAAAATTCTGTTTTCAATTGCTACTTTATCATGACAAGTTTTATGAGAAAGAGTTGCTGTTTTGAAGCTAGAAAAAATGATTGAAATTATCATTGATCAAACTTATGCATTTTGCTAGCATTCACACTTCATAAATTATTTCTTTTATCATTTACCTACTCGAGGACGAGTAGGAATTAAGCTTGGGGATGCTGATGCGTCTCCAACGTATCTATAATTTATGAAGCATTCATGCTGTTATACTATCATTCTTGGATGTTTTACAATCATTTTATAGCAACTTTATATCATTTTTGTGACTAACCTATTGACATAGTGCCCAGTGCCAGTTGCTGTTTTTTGCTTGTTTTTTACATCGCAGAAAATCAATACCAAGCGGAGTCCAAACGCGGCAAAACTTTTTGGAGATTTTTTCTGGACCAGAAGACACCCGGTGGGCCAAAGAAGTACCAAAGGGGAGCTCCGAGGAGAGCACAACCCACCAGGGCGCGCCTGGGGGCCCAGGCGCGCCCAGGTGGGTTGTGCCCACCTCGATGGCCTCCCGCACCTCCTCTTCGCCCTATAAATTCCCAAATATTCCAAAAACCCTCGGGGTAACCATAGATCAGAAGTTCCGCCGCCGCAAGCCTCTGTAGCCATGAAAAACCAATCTAGACCCCGTTCCGGCACTCCGCCGGAGGGGGAAATCATCACCGGTGGCCATCTCCCGTTGCTCATCTCGGCGCCCACATATCTGGTAGATGGTGTCCTTAAGATCTTTGTGATAAACTTCACCGATGCGTCCCATGGTGATGTGGGCTGCCATGCTCTTACCTAGACTCCAGGTTGGTGCATCAAAGGAAAACTCTATGGACTCGGTAACTGGCATGAACGTCCTTCCTGGAACTTGAACTCGAATCATCCAACGCTCCTCTTCTGGCAAAGTGGCGGTGTAGGTCCCAGTGAAGCTTGGTATTCCGATATTCAGGTACTTAGTGATTTCCTTCAAGTGTCTCCCAAAGGGTGTGTCTTCATCCGGTTGTGCAAACTTGTTCCTTGAGTCCGCCATCCTAGAGAGTAGAAGATGGAGAGAGTCAGAAATGAGTAGAGAAGAGTGACCTATGGCTTTTCTTAGTGGTCGTGTCCTACAGTCAACCTGGCTCTGATACCATCTTGTAGCGATCCGACCTCAGATGGTCAAATCTCTGTGTTCAAGTGTCATTCCTCGATCGGTAATGCTGACACACACAGTACTCGAAGGATTTGTAACAGAGTGCAATCACACACTTATTACATCGAATGTCTCAAAAGAGAACTTATTACAATAAATATGGCTTAAGGCCATCTAAATAAAGTAACAGCGGAAGACTTGGAAGATAAAGTGAGTCCATCAACTCCAACGGCATAGCTGAGTGCATGACAACGACCTAGCGCACCTTACTCTTCGTCTCAAAAGTCTGCAACATGATATGTTGCAGCCCGAAACAGGTCAGCACATGGAATATGCTGGCAATATAACACAATAGAGCAAGGAACAGATAAATGCTATCACTACATGCATATATGGCTGGTGGAAAGCTCTAGGGTTATATTGTTTTGCGAAAAGCCAATTTTTCCCTACATCAAAGGAATATGTTTTATTTAACTATCATGGTAGTTGTTAAACATTGAGAAGGTAAATCCCCATCTCAATCCCAATTAAAAGTAATCATTAAACCCAACAAATTAATTTAGAGTGATGAGATCAAATCAATAATTCAAGTACCAGATACTCAAGATGTCCATAACCGGGGACACGGCTAATCATGATTAGTTTATACACTCTACAGAGGTTTGTGCACTTTTCCCCACAAGACTCGATCTCCTCCGTTGGATTTCTCGCACTACATGGTGTTTGAGAAACGGATGACCGAGACACAGTCTTTCAGAAGCATTTACTCTTTACTCTGGGTAAACAGTTACACCTACTTTCCCCTACATCTGCTAGCCTACCACTGAAAGAGGTCATGCAACATACTCAACTATGCTAGAGCCCATAATAGCTTGTGGCTGCACACGAAAGTTTCTAGCATGAATAATCTTATGATCCCTTTGAGCCTGGGTGGCGAACCAAAAAGACAACACTGGTATATCCCCAGGTGCCTGCAACCAATCCACCCAGATGTGTATTTAAGTAGCCACCTTAAGTTAACCATTAATTAACAATCTCACATCTGTCATGGATACACTCAAACCCAATCCACGTCTACGAGCATAGCATGCCAATATAAGCACAACGTGGAAGTAACTCCCAAGGTTTTATAATAAAGGGCAATAGGTTCTACCTCATCATCTACTTCCCGATACCCACAAGTTAATCACATCCTAATCATGCAGTGTTTGGGGATTGAAACTAATGCATAAAAAACTGGGTATGAAAAGAGTATGATCAATGTGTTACTTGCCTTGCTGACGATATGCAAACCCTAGAGACTCGTAGTAGCACGCTTCGCACTCCGGAAATTCTATCGTAAACAAACAATAGCATACATAAGCAATCAAGCATAGATGCAATGGTAAAACTCAAATAAGAAAATCAAATCTGAAAGTTGAATTGAAGAGATTCGATCTGCAAAAAGAATCAATCAAATCGGAGCTACGAAACTGAATCTACGGTCAAAAGAACTTCGAAAACAAATCTGCTTGAAACCAAATTTTAAAGTGTCAAAATCATGTTCAAGTTGATTAAACAGAAAGAGGGGTTCGAGACGAAGATTTTGGCGTTGGTTTCACTGGATTTGGACGAACGGTTTAGAAACGGCGAGGGTTTGAAGATCAGGGGCTGATCTACGATAAAAGTAATCACGGATAGGTCCCTGGCAGAAAAAGAAAAATCTATCGGACGAACGTCCGCTAACAGAGACGAACGAACGAAAACGTTCGTTAAAACGAACGAACGAACATTCGCAAACGAACTAAACCAAGAAAACCGAACCGATCTAAAATAAAAACAACGAACCTAGGGTCTTTAAAAAAACCGAGACGGTTTTTACCTAAACCGGAAAAAAAACGGCGGCGACGGTGACGAGACGGCTCGGGCGGCGCGGCTTGGGGCGGCGGAGCGGGTTGAGGAGGGGAGGGGCGAGGCGAGGCGCTGCAGCGGCGGCAGGAGGCGGCGACGCGGGCGGCTGCGAGCGGCGGCGGCGCTGGCGATGTGCGGCGGCGGCGGCGCTCGATGGGGAGGAGAGGGGGCGGCGCAGCTATATAAAGGCCGGGGGGGCGCTGGCGTGCGGGAGGGGGCAAGGCGGCGGCGCGGTGGCGGACTCCCGAGCGGAGTCCCGCTCGAGGATGGAGACGACGCGGCGGCTCGGCTGGGCCTTCGGCCCAGTTGGGCGAAGAATTTTTTTTTAAATTCCACCAAAACAAAAATCCTAAATAAAATAAAAAAAATTCTAAAAATGCCAAAAACAATTTTCACCGTCTAAATAAAATATTTAGAACAAAGTGAACATTTCCTTGGCCTAAAAATGCAATTTTTTAAAAAAAAATGCATATTTTTCTAATTCAAATAAAATAGCAATAAAATCCAAATAAAATTATTTATTTGGTTTTAACATTTTTCCTCCAATATTTCTGTCATTTTGGAGAAGTCATGTTATCTCCTCTCATATGTTTTTAATACGAAATATTTTGGAAAGAAAAATAAATAAAACCAAAATGATCATCTTTTCAATATTTGAGAAAATTTAAATATGAAAATAATAAAATCCCCAACTCTCTCCTTGGGTCCTTGAGTTGCTTAGGATTTAGGGTCACAATCAAAAATGCAAATAAAATATGATATGCAAATGATGACCTATGTATAACATTCCAAATAGAAAATTTGGGATGTTACAAACCTACCCCCCTTAAGACGAATCTCGTCCTCGAGATTCAGGTTGGCTAGAAAATAGGTGTGGGTGGTCTTTCCGTAGGTCTTCCTCTCGTTCCCAGGTGGCTTCATCCTCGGTATGGTGGCTCCACTGAACTTTGCAAAACTTGATAACCTTGCTGCGTGTAACTCTGCTGGCAAACTCGAGAATCTTGACGGGTTTCTCCTCGTAGGTCAGATCACTATCCAACTGAATTGCTTCCAGGGGTACTGTATCTCTCAGAGGAATATCGGCCATCTCTGCATGGCACTTCTTCAACTGGGAAACGTGAAACACATCATGAACTCCTGATAGTCCGTCAGGTAACTCCAACTTGTAGGCCACCTCTCCCATACGTTCCAAAACTCGGTATGGTCCTACAAATCTCGGGGCTAACTTTCCCTTGACTCCAAAGCGTTTAACTCCTCGCAGAGGTGACACACGAAGATATGCTCTATCTCCGATTTCATAGACTACCTCCTTGCGCTTGGTATCGGCATAACTCTTCTGTCTGGACTGAGCTACCTTCAGTCTATCCCGAATCAACTTAACCTTCTCTTCAGACTCTTTAATCAAATCTGGTCCAAACAACTGACGGTCTCCAACTTCATCCCACATCAACGGTGTTCTGCACCTCCTTCCATACAAAGCTTCAAAAGGGGCCATCTTCAAACTGGCTTGGTAGCTATTGTTGTATGAGAACTCCGCGTAGGGCAAATTGTCATCCCAACTCGATCCGTAATCTAGTGCACAAGCTCTCAACATGTCCTCCAGAATCTGGTTGACTCTCTCGGTCTGTCCATCGGTCTGCGGATGAAAGGTTGTACTGAACTCTAGCCTAGTACCCAAGGTCTGGTGCAGCTGGTGCCAAAACCTTGAAGTAAACTGTGTCCCTCGATCTGATACGATGGTCCTCGGAACTCCATGCAGACATACGATCCTGGTCATATATATCCTGGCCAACTTTGCACTCGTATAGGTGGTTTTCACTGGGATAAAGTGAGCCACTTTGGTCAAACGATCCACTACTACCCAGATAGAATCATATCCCGATCGGGTCCTGGGTAATCCGGTGATGAAATCCATGCCAAGCTTATCCCACTTCCATTCGGGTATCGGCATAGGCTGCAGTAATCCTGCTGGCTTCTGATGTTCTGCTTTCACTCTCTGACATACATCACATACGGCTACATACTCGGCAATGTCCTTCTTCATACTAGTCCACCAGAAATGCTCCTTCAGATCCAAATACATCTTGGTGTTTTTGGGGTGTATCGAGTATGGCGAGTCATGAGCTTCCTGTAGTATCAACTTCCTGATCTCCGCATTATTGGGTACATAAACACGATCCTCAAACCACAAAGTGTCATGCTCATCCTCACGAAAACCTTTGGCTTTTCCTTTGCTCATCCTCTCCTTTATCTCAGCAATTTCCTTATCATCTTTCTAAGCTGCTCGAATTTTTCCCAATAATGTTGACGTTACCTCCATTGCTGCGACAAAACCTCTAGGGACTATCTCCAAACGAAGCTCCCTGAGATCTTTGGCTAACTCCTTTGGTAATCCTCCGCTTATGAGGGTACTGACATAACTCTTCCGGCTCAAAGCGTCTGCTATGACATTGGCCTTTCCTGGGTGATAATGCAACTTCATATCATAATCTTTTATAAGCTCCAACCATCTCCTCTGCCTGAGATTCAGCTCCTTCTGTGTGAAAATGTACTTCAAACTCTTATGATCCGTGTACACATCACAACGGTTCCCAATAAGAAAATGTCTCCAGGTCTTGAGTGCATGAACTACAGCTGCTAACTCCAAATCATGCGTGGCATAATTCAACTCATGCGGTCGAAGCTGACGTGAGGCATATGAGACAACTCTTCTGTCCTGCATAAGTACACCTCCAAGTCCTAAGCGAGAAGCGTCGCAATACACATGGAAATCCTTGCGTATATCCGGCAGAATCAGTACTGGGGTTGTAACCAAATGTTTCTTCAGCTCCTGAAAACTTGTCTCACATTCATCTGTCCATTTGAACTTGGTGTCCTTCTTCAGTAACTCCGTCATAGGCTTCGCAATCTTTGAAAAATTCTCAATAAATCTCCGATAATATCCTGCAAGTCCAAGAAAGCTGCGGATCTCTCCAACTGAGGTGGGTGCCAACCACTCAGTGACTGACTGAACCTTGGTGGGGTCTACTGCTATACCTTCTCCTGATATAACATGTCCAAGAAATCCAACTTCCTTCAACCAAAACTCACATTTGCTGAACTTGGCATACAACTGATGTTCCCTGAGCTTTTCGAGAACTAAACGCAAATGCTCCTTGTGTTCCTCTTCATTCTTCGAGTATACCAAGATATCATCAATGAACACCACGTCAAACTTATCCAAGAACTCCATGAACACCTTATTCATCATACTCATGAAATAGGCAGGGGCATTAGTCAATCCAAATGACATAACCGTGTACTCATATAGCCCATACCTTGTGGTGAAGGCTGTCTTAGGTATATCCTGTTCTCGGATCTTCAACTGGTGGTATCCTGATCTCAAATCGATCTTAGAGAACACTTTAGCTCCTTGCAACTGATCAAACAAATCATTGATCATCGGCAGTGGGTACTTGTTCTTGATTGTTACTTCATTCAATGCACGATAATCAACAACCATTCTCAATGATCCATCCTTCTTTTCAACCAAGAGCACTGGGGCTCCCCACGGTGATGAACTTCGTCGAATGTAACCTTTCTCCAATAACTCCTTGATCTGCTTCTTAATCTCCTCCAGATCATTTGCGGGCATCCGGTATGGTCTCTTCGATATCGGTCCGGTGCCTGGCAACAGCTCTATCAAAAACTCAATGTCTCGATCCGGCGGCATGCCTGGTAACTCCTCTGGAAATACATCTGGGTAATCCTTCACTACTGGCACTTCCTCCTGAACAACTCCTGAGAGGGAATTTATTTGGGTTCTCCTTGACGCATGCCTGGATACATACTTGATCCTTTTTCCCTCCGGGGTGGTGAGCATAATTGACTTACTGGCGCAATCGATGTTTCCTCCATACATCGATAGCCAATCCATGCCTAGTATCACATCCAATCCTTGTGACTCCAAAATTAGTAAGTCTGAGGGGAACACGTGCCTACCTATGGTCAATGGCATCTGAAAACATCCTTGACTTGCCATATACTCCGCTCCTGGTGAGCTTACTAACATAGGTGTCCTAAGAACTTTAGTGGGCAACTTATACTTATCCACAAATCCCCTTGAAATGTATGAATGCGATGCACCAGTATCAAAAAGAACGATTGCAGTAAATGACTTAACCAAAAACTTACCTATAACTGCATCTGGCTGCTCTTCAACCTCCTCCACATTAACGTGGTTCACTTGTCCCCTGTTGAAAGGGTTGGGCTTCTTCCCAGAGCTTCCATTGCCATTACCATTCTTCTGTTCAGGACACTCATTGGCGTAGTGTCCAGTCTTCCCGCACTTGAAACAAGTAATGTGACTTTGATCCTTCTTGGCGGGTGTGGCTGGGTTAGAGCGGTTCTGATTGCTGCCTGCTCCATTCCCGTTTCCATTCTTGGGGCCACTGTGGTTATGCGAACTTCCTCCATTGTGAGTATGGCCTCCATGGTTATGTGTATATCCTCCCGAGTTCGGGGTAAAATGAGGCTTCTGCTGAGCTCCTGAATTGTACTTCCCTTGTCCATACTTCCTTTTGCGGCTCTCAATCTGTTGTTGCTTCCCTTCAATCATAAGAGCCCGGTCTACCAACTCCTGGTAGTTGGCGAATGTTGCTACCATCAGCTGCATGCTCGTCTCATCATTCAACCCTTCCATAAACTTCTCCTGCTTTGCGGCATCAGTGGCCACATCATCCGGGGCATAGCGAGCTAACTTACTGAACTCATCCACGTACTGCCCCACAGTATGGTTTCCCTGGCGCAAGTTGCGAAACTCACGCTTCTTCATGCTCATAGCTCCAGTTGAGACATGTGCAGTGCGGAATGCTTGCTGAAACTGATCCCAGGTGACATTGGCTATAGGGAATGTGGCTGTGTAATTCTCCCACCATGAGGCTGCGGGTCCATCCAATTGATGTGCGGCAAAACGCACCTTCTCAGCATCTGTGCACCCTGCGGTGGTCAACTCCCTTCCAATCCTGCATAGCCAGTCATCAGCAACTATTGGCTCGGTGCTACTGGAAAACACCGGCGGCTGCAACCTCAGAAAACGGGCTAGGTTGTCAACTGGAGGTGGGGCGGTGGGTTGTTGTTGTTGTTGTTGTTGTTGTTGTTGCCTTGGTTCTGGACTAGTATCTGCATCAAGGCATTCTGCTGCTGGATCAACTGTGTGATCTCCGGTGGGAAGACAAATCCGGTGTCGCGTCTCGGAGGCATCTGATGGGTTTAGAGGGGAGAGATTAGAATAGTGTGAGGTCTAATGAGAAAGCACTACCCATATGCACATGAGACAAACACATTCATATCACACCAAATTCAATTCAAGCAGGGGCATACAATCGATCTAACTATCGTTACAAAAGTGCTCGGACTACTACTATATACATGGGGAAATACTACTAATCATATGGTGGTCATCTAGAAATTTTGATCGATGGAAGACTCCATGATATCCGCTCCAGCTTCGTCTTCATAGTCATCATCACTACTGTCGGGGTCGGAGTCGGTGTCGTCGATGATGATGTAGTCCCCGGGATGGTTGTCATCTCCTCCTGGTGCAGGGTCTCTCATGAATACTCCTAGCTTCCTTGTCAGGTCGTCATTCTTCTCCACTAGTACTGCGATGTCCACCTCGTATCCGTCGCGTGTAGACTTGAGTTCCTCTTCTAGCTCCATGTTCCTGGTCATCACCTTCTTCAAATCTATCATGCTTGCGCACATCTGGTTCTCCTGTCGACAAATGTGCTGGTTTAACTCCTGGATGAAAGCTGCAATGGACATGTTTCTCCTGGTGCTGGTCATCTCCCATTGCTCATCTCGGCGCCCACATATCTGGTAGATGGTGTCCTTAAGATCTTTGTGATAAACTTCACCGATGCGTCCCATGGTGATGTGGGCTGCCATGCTCTTACCTAGACTCCAGGTTGGTGCATCAAAGGAAAACTCTATGGACTCGGTAACTGGCATGAACGTCCTTCCTGGAACTTGAACTCGAATCATCCAACGCTCCTCTTCTGGCAAAGTGGCGGTGTAGGTCCCGGTGAAGCTTGGTATTCCAATATTCAGGTACTTAGTGATTTCCTTCAAGTGTCTCCCAAAGGGTGTGTCTTCATCCGGTTGTGCAAACTTGTTCCTTGAGTCCGCCATCCTAGAGAGTAGAAGATGGAGAGAGTCAGAAATGAGTAGAGAAGAGTGACCTATGGCTTTTCTTAGTGGTCGTGTCCTACAGTCAACCTGGCTCTGATACCATCTTGTAGCGATCCGACCTCAGATGGTCAAATCTCTGTGTTCAAGTGTCATTCCTCGATCGGTAATGCTGACACACACAGTACTCGAAGGATTTGTAACAGAGTGCAATCACACACTTATTACATCGAATGTCTCAAAAGAGAACTTATTACAATAAATATGGCTTAAGGCCATCTAAATAAAGTAACAGCGGAAGACTTGGAAGATAAAGTGAGTCCATCAACTCCAACGGCATAGCTGAGTGCATGACAACGACCTAGCGCACCTTACTCTTCGTCTCAAAAGTCTGCAACATGATATGTTGCAGCCCGAAACAGGTCAGCACATGGAATATGCTGGCAATATAACACAATAGAGCAAGGAACAGATAAATGCTATCACTACATGCATATATGGCTGGTGGAAAGCTCTAGGGTTATATTGTTTTGCGAAAAGCCAATTTTTCCCTGCATCAAAGGAATATGTTTTATTTAACTATCATGGTAGTTGTTAAACATTGAGAAGGTAAATCCCCATCTCAATCCCAATTAAAAGTAATCATTAAACCCAACAAATTAATTTAGAGTGATGAGATCAAATCAATAATTCAAGTACCAGATACTCAAGATGTCCATAACCGGGGACACGGCTAATCATGATTAGTTTATACACTCTACAGAGGTTTGTGCACTTTTCCCCACAAGACTCGATCTCCTCCGTTGGATTTCTCGCACTACATGGTGTTTGAGAAACGGATGACCGAGACACAGTCTTTCAGAAGCATTTACTCTTTACTCTGGGTAGACAGTTACACCTACTTTCCCCTACATCTGCTAGCCTACCACTGAAAGAGGTCATGCAACATACTCAACTATGCTAGAGCCCATAATAGCTTGTGGCTGCACACGAAAGTTTCTAGCATGAATAATCTTATGATCCCTTTGAGCCTGGGTGGCGAACCAAAAAGACAACACTGGTATATCCCCAGGTGCCTGCAACCAATCCACCCAGATGTGTATTTAAGTAGCCACCTTAAGTTAACCATTAATTAACAATCTCACATCTGTCATGGATACACTCAAACCCAATCCACTTCTACGAGCATAGCATGCCAATATAAGCACAACGTGGAAGTAACTCCCAAGGTTTTATAATAAAGGGCAATAGGTTCTACCTCATCATCTACTTCCCGATACCCACAAGTTAATCACATCCTAATCATGCAGTGTTTGGGGATTGAAACTAATGCATAAAAAACTGGGTATGAAAAGAGTATGATCAATGTGTTACTTGCCTTGCTGACGATCTGCAAACCCTAGAGACTCGTAGTAGCACGCTTCGCACTCCGGAAATTCTATCGTAAACAAACAATAGCATACATAAGCAATCAAGCATAGATGCAAGGGTAAAACTCAAATAAGAAGATCAAATCTGAAAGTTCAACTGAAAAGATTCGATCTACAAAAAGAATCAATCAAATCGGAGCTACGAAACTGAATCTACGGTCAAAAGAACTTCGAAAACAAATCTGCAAAAAGCATTGCAATACCGTTTGTGCTCCATTTTACCAATTGCTACCTTGCTGTTTTTTATTTTCAGATTTCAAATATATATTTCTACCATCCATATTACACTTTTATCACCATCTCTTCACCGAACTAGTGCACCTATACAATTTGCCATTGTATTGGGTGTGTTGGCGACACAATAGACTTTTTATTATTTGGTTGCAGGGTTGTTTGAGAGAGACCATCTTCATCCTACGCCTCCCATGGATTGATAAACCTTAGGTCATCCACTTGAGGGAAATTTGCTACTGTCCTACAAAACACTGCGCTTGGAGGCCCAACACGAGTCTAAAAGAACAAGTTGTGTAGTAGGCATCAGTCTACATCATTCTCGAACCCGTAGGGTCCGCACGCTTAACGTTCGTTGACAATATTGTATTATATGGGTTATGTATGTTGGTGACCGAATGTTGTTTGGAGTCCTAGATGAGATCACGAACATGAGAGGAGCTCCGGAATAGTCTGAGGGTAAAGATTAATATATGGGATAATAGTGTTTGGTCTCCGAAAGGGGTTTCGGATGTTTCCCGAAATGTTCTGGTATGAGAACACTTTATTTGGGCTAAGGGGTAAAGCCCACGGGGCTTTTGGTAAGTGCAAAAGGCAGTTTTGCGGAGGCCATGGGCCAGACGCAAGGGACCCTAGCATCTGGGTCCAGACGCCAGGAACCCTGGTGTCTGGTCCTGGAGTCCGAGAAGGACTCTTGCCTTTCGGGCAAAACCAACTTTGAGGAGGCTTTTACTCCAAGTTTTGACCCCAGAGCTCAACATATAAATAGAGGGGCAAGGCTAGCACCTAAGTCACATCAAGATTCACCAAGCCGTGTCCCGGCAACCCCGCCCCTCTAATTTATCCTCCGTCATAGTTTCCGTTGTGCTTGGTGAAGCTCTGTGGAGATTTTTCTTCACCACCACTGTCACCATGCAGTCGTGCTGCCGGAACTCATCTACTACTTCGCCTCTCTTGCTGGATCGAGAAGGCGAGGATGTCATCGAGTTGAATGTGTGCTGAACACGGAGGTGTCGTACATTCGGTACTTGATCGGGACGGATCATGAAGGTGTACGACTACATCAACCGCGTTGATAAACGCTTCCGCTTAGCGATCTTCAAGGGTATGAAGATGCTCTCCCCCTCTCGTAGCTATGCATCTCCATGGATAAATCTTGCGTGTGCATAGAAAAAAATTTGTTTTCCATGCAACGTTCCCCAACAGTGGCATCATGAGCCAGGTCTATGTGTAGATGATATGCAGGAGTAGAACACAAAGGAGTTGTGGGCGGTGATGGTCATACTGCTTACCACCAACGTCTTATTTTGATTCGGCGGCATTGTGTGATGAAGCGGCCCGGACCAACCTTACATGTCCACGTACATGAGTCTGGTTCCACCGACTGACATGCAACTTGTTTTGCATAAAGGTGGCTGGCGGGTGTCTGTTTCTCCTACTTTAGTTGAATCGAATTTGACTACGGCCGGTCCTTGAAAAAGGTTAAAATAGCAAACTTGATAATCACCGTTGTGGTTTTGCGTAGGTAAGAACGGTTCTTGCTAGTTGCCCGTAGTAGCCACGTAAAACTTGCAACAACAAAGTAGAGGATGTCTAACTTGTTTTTGCAGGGTATGTTGTGATGTGATATGGTCAAGATGTGATGTGATATATGTTGTTGTATGAGATGATCATGTTTTGTAATATCGACAACCGGCAGGAGCCTTAGGGTTGTCTCTTAATTATTGTATGAAATGCAAGCGCCAAGTAATTGCTTTACTTTATCGCTATGCGTTAGCAATAGTTGTAGAAGCAATAGTTGGCGAGATGACCCCGACGCAATGATGGAGATCATGGTGTCGAGCCGGTGACGATGGAGATCATGACGATTCTTTGAAGATGGAGATCAAAAGCACAAGATGATGATGGCCATATCATGTCACATATTTTGTTTGCATGTGATGTTTATCCTTTATGCATCTAATTTTGCTTAGAACAACGGTAGCATTATAAGATGATCCCTTCACTAAATTTCAAGATAAAAGTGTTCTCCCCGAGTATGCACTGTTGCTAAAGTTCGTCGTTTCGAAGCACCTCATGATGATCGGGTGTGATAGACTCTACGTTCACATACAACGGGTGTAAGCCAGATTTACACACATGGAATACTTGGGTTAAACTTGACGAGCCTAGCATGTACAGACATGGTCTCAGAACACTGGAGACCGAAAGGTCGAACATGAGTCATATAGTAGATATGATCAACATGAAGATGTTCACCATTGATGACTACCCCATCTCACATGATGATCGGACATGGGTTAGTTGATTTGGATCGTGTATCACTTAGACAACTTGATGGATGTTGATTTAAGTGGGAGTTCATTAGTAATTTGATTAATTAAACTGAGATTTATCATGAACATAGTCAAAATGTCTTTGCAAATTATGTTGTAGTTCAATAGCTCATGATGTAGCTTCCCCGTTTTCTGATACGTTCCTAGAGAAAACTAAGTTGAAAGTTGATGGTAGCAATAATGCGGACTGGGTCCGTGATCTGAGGATTATCCTCATTGCTGCACAGAAGAATTTTGTCCTTGATGCACCGCTAGGTGACAGACCTGTTGCAGGAGCTGATGCAGACGTTATGAACGTTTGGCAAAGCTCGATCTAATGACTACTTGATAGTTTAGTGCGCCATGTTTTACGGCTTAGAATCGGGGATCCAAAGACATTTTGAATGCCATGGAACATATGAGATGTTCCAAGAGCTGAAATTGGTATTTCAGGCTCATGCCCGTGTTGAGAGGTATGAGACCTCTGACAAGTACTTTGCCTATAAGATGGAGGAGAATAGCTCAGCCAGTGAGCATGTGCTCAGAATGTCTGGGTAGTACAATCGCTTGAATCAAGTGGGAGTTAATCTTCCAGATAAGATAGTGACTGACTGAATTATCCAGTCACTATCACCAAGCTACTAGAGCTTCGTGATGAACTATAATATGCAAGGGATGATGAAAATGATTCCCGAGCTCTTCACGATGCTGAAATCAGTAGAGGTAGAAATCAAGAAGGAGCATCAAATGTTGATGGTTAACAAGATCACTAGTTTCAAGAAAAAGGGCAAGGGAAAGAAAGGGAACTTCAAGAAGAATGGCAAGCAAGTTTCCGCTCCTGTGAAGAAGCCCAAAGCTAGACCCAATCCTGAAACTGAGTGCTTCTACTGCAAGGGAAATGGTCACTGGAAGCGGAACTGCCCTAAATACTTGGCGGATAAGAAGGATGGCAAAGTAAACAAAGGTATATTTGATATACATGTTATTGATGTGTACCTTACTGGTGCTCATAGTAGCCCCTGGGTATTTGATACCGGTTCAGTTGCTAAGATTAGTAACTCGAAACAAGAGTTGCAGAATAAATAGAGACTAGTTAAGGGCAAGGTGATGATGTGTGTTGGAAGTGTTTCCAAGATTGATATGATCACCATCGCACACCCCCTCTACCTTCGGGATTAGTGTTGAGCCTGAATAAATGTTATTTGGTGTTTGCGTTGAGCATGTACAAGATTAGATCATGTTTACTGCAATACGGTTATTCATTTAAGTCAGAGAATAATTGTTGTTCTATTTACATGAATAAAACCTTCTATGGTCATACACCCAATGTGAATTGTTTATTGAATCTCGATCGTAGTGATACATATATTCATAATATTGATGCCAAAAGATGCAAAGTTGATAATGATAGTGCAACATACTTGTGGCACTGCCGTTTAGGTCATATTGATGTAAAGCGCATGAAGAAACTCCATGCGGATGGACTTTTGGAATCACTTGATTATGAATCATTTGATACTTGCGAACCATGCCTCATGGGCAAGATGACTAAAACTCCATTCTCCGAAACAATGGAGCGAGCTAATGACTTATTGGAAATAATACATACCGATGTATGCGGTCCGATGAGTGCTGAGGCACGCGGCGGGTATCATTATTTTCTAACCTTTACAGATGATTTTACTAGATATGGGTATATCTACTTAATGAAACACAAATCTGAAACATTTGAAAAGTTTAAAGAATTTCAGAGTGAAGTAGAGAATCATCGTAACAAGAAAATAAAGTTTCTACGATCTGATCGTGGAGGTGAATATTTGAGTTACGAGTTTGGCCTTCATTTAAAACAATGTGGAATTGTTTGATAACTCACGCCATATGGAACACCACAGCGTAATGGTGTGTCCGAACATCATAACCGTACTTTATTAGATATATGGTGCATTCTATGATGTCTCTTACCGATTTGCCTTTATCATTTTTGGGTTATGCATTAGAGACAACCGCATTCATGTTAAATAGGCACCGTCTAAATCCATTGAGACGACACCATATGAACTATGGTTTGGCAAGAAACCTAAAGCTGTCATTTCTTAAAGTTTGAGGATGCGACGCTTATGTCAAAAGGCTTCAGCCTGATAAGCTCGAACCCAAATCGGAGAAGTGTGTCTTCATAGGATACCCTAAGGAAACTATTGGGTATACCTTCTACCACAGATCTGAAGGCAAGATCTTTGTTGCCAAGAATGTGTTCTTTCTAGAGAAGGAGTTTCTCTCGAAAGAAGTGAGTGGGAGGAAAGTAGAACTTGATGAGGTAGTTGTACCTTCTCTTGAATTGGAAAGTAGCTCACCAGGGGAAAATGTTTCCGTGATGCCTACACCAACTAGAGAGGAAGCTAATGATGATGATCATGAAACTTCAGATCAAGTTACTACTGAACTTCGTAGGTCAACCAGAACACGTTCCACACCAGAGTGGTAATCCTGTCCTGGAAGTCATGTTGTTAGACAACGGCGAACCTACGAACTATGAAGAAGCTATGATGAGCCCAGATTCCGACAGATGGCTTGAGGCCATGAAATCTGAGATAGGATCCATGTATGAGAACAAAGTGTGGACTTTGGTGGACTTGCCCGATGATCGGCATGCCATTGAAAATAAATGGATCTTCAAGAGGAAGACGAACGCTAATGGTAATATCACTGTCTACAAAGCTCGACTTGTCGCAAAAAGTTTTTGACAAAGGGTTGACTACGATGAGACTTTCTCACCCGTAGCGATGCTTAAGTCTGTCCGAATCATGTTAGCAATTGCCGCATTTTATGAAATCTGGCAAATGGACATCAAAACGGCATTCCTTAACGGGTTTCTTAAAGAAGAGTTGTATATGATGCAACCAGAAGGTTTTGTCGATCCTAAAGGTGCTAACAAAGTGTGCAAGCTCTAGCAATCCATCTATGGACTGGTGCAAGCATCTCAGAGTTGGAATATACGCTTTGATGAGGTGATCAAAGCATATGGTTTTATACAGACTTACGGTGAAGCCTGTATTTACAAGAAAGTGAGTGGGAGCTCTGTAGCATTTCTGATATTATATGTGAATGACATGTTGTTGATTGGAAATGATATAGAATTTCTGGATAGCATAAAAGGATACTTGAATAAGAATTTTCAATGAAAAACCTCGGTGAAGCTACTTACATATTGGGCATCAAGATCTATAGGGATAGGTCGAGACGCTTAATAGGACTTTCACAAAGCACATACCTTGGCAAAAGTTTTGAAGAAGTTCAAAATGGATCAGTCAAAGAAAGTGTTCTTGCTTGTGTTGCAAGGTGTGAAGTTGAGTAAGACTCAAAGCCCGACCACGGCAGAAGATAGTGAGAGAATGAAAGTCATTCCCTATGCCTGAGCCATAGGTTCTATAAAGTATGCCATGCTATGTACCAGACCAGTTGTGTGCTTTGCCATGAGTTTGGCAAGGGGGTACAATAGTGATCTAGGAGTGGATCACTGGACAGCGGTCAAAATTATCCTTAGGTACCTAAAGAGGACTAAGGAAATGTTTCTCGGTTATGGAGGTGATAAAGGGTTCGTCGTAAAGGGTTACGTCGATGGAAGCTTTAACACTGATCCAGATGACTCTGAGTCTCAATCTGGATACGTATTGAACGTGGGAACGACTAGCTAGAGTAGCTCTATGCAGAGCATTGTAGACATAGACATTTGCAAAGTACACACGGATCTGAATGTTGCAGACCCATTGACTAAAACCTCTCTCAGACGCAAAACATGATCACACTCTAGTAAAATCTTTGGGTGTTAATCACATGGTGATGCGAACTAGATTATTGACTCTAGTAAACTCTTTGGGTGTTAGTCACATGGCGATGTGAACTATGGGTGTTAAACACATGAGATGTGAACTAGATTATTGACTCTAGTGCGTGGGAGACTAAAGGAAATATGCCCTAGAGGCAATAATAAAATGGTTATTATTATATTTCCTCAATCATGATAAAGTTTTATTATTGATGCTAGAATTGTATTGACCGGAAACTTAAATACATGTGTGGATACATAAACAAATACCGTGTCCCTAGTGAGCCTCTACTAGACTAGCTCGTTGATCAAAGATGGTTAAGGTTTCCTAACCATAGACATGAGTTGTCATTTGATAACGGGATCACATCATTAGTAGAATGATGTGATGGACAAGACCCATCCATTAGCTTAGCATATGATCGTTCAGTTTATTGCTACTGCTTTCTTAATGTCAAATACATGTTCCTTCGACCATGAGATCATGCAACTCCCGGATACCGAAAGAATACCTTGTGTGCTATCAAACATCACAACGTAACTGGGTGATCATAAAGATGCTCTACAGGTATCTCCGAAGGTGTCTATTGAGTTGGCGTGAATCGAGATTGGGATTTGTCACTCCGTCTATCGGAGAGGTATCTCTGGGCCCTCTCGGTAATACACATCACAAGAAGCTTGCAAGCAAAGTGACTAAGGAGTTAGTTGCAAGATGATGTATTACGGAACGAGTAAAGAGACTTGCCGGTAATGAGATTGAACTAGGTATAGAGATACCGATGATCGAATCTCGGGCAAGTAACATACCGACAGACAAAGGGAATTACGTATGTTGTCATAAAGGTTCAACCGATAAAAGATCTTCATGGAATATGTAGGAATCAATATGGGCATCCAAGTCCCACTATTGGTTATTGACCGGAGAAGCGTCTCGGTCATGTCTACATCATTCTCGAACCCGTAGGGTCCTCACGCTTAACGTTCGTTGATGATATAGTATTATATGAGTTATGTATGTTGGTGAACGAATGTTGTTCGGAGTCCTAGATGAGATCACGGACATGATGAGGAGCTCCGGAATTGTCCGGAGGTAAAATATTAATATATGGGATAATAGTGTTTGGTCTTCGGAAGGGTTCCGGAATTCACCGGAAGGGGTTTCGGATGTTTCCCAAAATGTTCTGGTACGAGAACACTTTATTTGGGCCAAGGGGTAAAGCCCACGGGGCTTTTGGTAAGTGCAAAAGGCAGTTTTGCGAAGGTCAGGGCCCAGATGCCGGGAACCCTGGCATCTGGGTCCAGACGCCGGGAACCCTGGCATCTGGGTCCAGACGCCGGGAACCCTGGCATCTGGTCCTGGAGTCTGAGAAGGACTCTTGCCTTTCGGACAAAACCGACTTTGAGGAGGCTTTTACTCCAATTTTCGACCCCAGGGCTCAACATATAAATAGAGGGGCAGGGCTAGCACCCAAGACACATCAAGATTCACCAAGCCGTGTGCTGACAACCCCGCCCCTCTAGTTTATCCTCCGTCATAGTTTCTGTTGTGCTTGGCGAAGCCCTGCGGAGATTGTTCTTCACCACCACCGTCACCACGCCGTCGTGCTGCCGGAACTCATCTACTACTTCGCCTCTCTTGCTAGATCGAGAAGGCGAGGACGTCATCGAGCTGAACTTGTGCTGAATGCGGAGGTGCCGTATGTTCGGTACTTGATCGGGATGGATCGTGAAGGTGTACGACTACATCAACCGCGTTGATAAATGCTTCCGCTTAGTGATCTTCAAGGGTATGAAGATGATCTTCCCTTCTCGTAGCTATGCATCTCCATGGATAGATCTTGCGTGTGCATAGAAATTTTCTTGTTTTCCATGCAACGTTCCCCAACAAAGGAGTGGCAAGAGCCTAAGCTTGGGGATGCCCAAGGCACTCCAAGGTAATATTCAAGGACTCCCAGGCATCTAATCTTGGAGATGCCTTCTGGGGCATCCCCTCTTTCTTCTACCAACTATCGGTAATATTACTTAGAGCTATATTTTTATTCATCACATGATATGAGTTTTGCTTGGAGCGTCGTGTATTATATGAGTCTTTGCTTTGTTTGCTTTTTAGTTTGACACAATCATCTTTGCTGGACACACCTTTTTGAGAGGGACACACATTTATCTTGATTTGTTAGAATACTCTATGTGCTTCACTTATATCTTTTGAGCTAGGCAGTTGCTCTACTGCTTCACTTATATCTTTTTGAGCACGACGATGATTATATTTTAAAAAAATAGTTGCACTATCATGCTTGACTTATATTATTTTGGGAGTTGATAATAGTGATGACAATTTGCACAAGTTGTGAATTTTTTCCTAATATGATGGATATCCAAGAGGGATATAATAAAAACTTTCATATAGATCACTGAATATGATAAGTTTGATTCCTTGGAATAGTTTTGTGATATGAAGATGATGATATGTGGGTTGTGCTAGTGAGTAATTGTGGTTTCGTAAGAATATTGGTGTTAAGGTTTATGATTCCCTATGCATGCACGTAAAGTCAATAGTTATGCAACGAAGTTATATCCTACTTATGGTTCATTATTCAGTGTTAGTTATGTTCAATGCATGTTTATGACCATTTTTGTTTTTTAGTTGGTCGCTTCTCAATCTATTTCCTAGCCTTCATTTGTACTAAGCGGGAATGCTACTTCTGCATCCAATTTCTTAAACCTAAAGTTGTGCCATATGAGTCCACCATACCTACCTATGTGCGGTATTTACATGTCGTTCCAAGTAATTTGCATGTGCCAACTCTAATCATTCAAAATAATTATCCGGTTTGTGTGCCCGTACCGCTCATGAAGCGGCAGGGGTGGCCAATATCTTCCATGTTAGGTGGGTTATTCTCACGATGAGTGTTTATGCACTTGTCATTGCACGATAAATTGGCAGGTAATAGGGATGCCCAGTTCAATAATGAATCAAAATAAAATAATAATAATAATAATAATAAATATCTTGGAAAGTTGACAGTTTGGAAGGCATCCATGGATACGGCTAGCCATGGATTGTGAAAGAATGGTGGAAAGGAAATGAACTTTATTTTCTGTTTGGGAACCTCCTATAATGTGTCTAGCATGGAAGATGTTGGGAACTCTCCATCATGACGTTGACAGGAAAAGCATGCCTCTCAAAAAAAATATGTGCCCAAGCACGATGAAGGGAAGAAGGGGACGGAGGTTCCGGGGGCCGGCAGCTCGCGCGGAAGTCGCCGATGGGTGAGGGGCGCCGCAGGGAGAGAGCAGGGGGAGGAACAGAGGAAGAAAGGGGAAAGATACCCCTTTGTCATCCCCTGCCCACATTATGTGCCCAAAACCCGCGACGCCTGGAAGTTCCGGTGGCCGGAAGTTTCGGACACCACCCCGGAAGTTCCGGGATATCTAGAGAGAATACAGTCTCTCTGAACTCCTGAGAACTTGAGGGAGAGAGTCCGAAATCTCCCAAGACCACCACAGACCCTATCAACATTTATGTGGTTGGATTGAAGCTTGTGAACCAGACAAATATCAGAGGGTTGCGAGATGAGAGAGGCTTGGGTAGAACCTGAGCTATGGGCAACACAATCGACAACACTTAAGAGCAACAACGAGAAAAACTCCATCAGAGAGAAAACACCGGACAAACACACAAACTCAATCAGATGAAGAATAAGTCCAACCTCTCGAAGAGAGGGCGGTGGACGAGTCCACCAGTTGAGTATATGTGACTTGGCACTGCGAAGATTTTAACCTTGAGCCCAACATCACAACTCCATCATTTAAAGTACTAAGTCACAAAAGTGAAAACATAGTAACTTTGAGAGTGTTTGGTTTATTTATGCATCATATAGGGTGAGATAACTCATGAGTTGAATGTCTCCCCCTAAACACATGCCTACATCTAGACAAGACATAAAGTAAATGCATGCATGGGTACTAGATCTCACATAATGTTGTCAAGCTCCAAGATACCAAGTTCACGCCTAAGTTGACAAAACCTTGCTTCATCCAATGGTTTGGTGAAAATGTCTGCAAGTTGCATATCTGTACCAACATGAGCAATATCAATGTCACCTTTTTCCACATGATCTCTCAAGAAATGATACCTAATATCAATGTGCTTGGTGCGAAGATGATCTTTGGGATTCTCAGCAATACTGATGGCACTTTCATTATCACACAGAAGAGGCACATGTCTATAGGTGATACCGTAATCCTTCAAAGTTTGCCTCATCCATAGTAATTGAGTTGCACAACTGGCGGTTGCAATGTATTCGGCTTCAGCGGTGGAGAGGGCAACACAATTTTGCTTTTTCGAGGACCAACTTACCAAGGAGCGTCCAAGAAATTGACATGCATCGGAGGTGGACTTCCGTCCCACTTTGTCACCAGCCCAATCCGCATCCGTGTACCCAATGAGATCAAACTTGGCATCCTTGGGGTACCATACACCCAACTTTGGGGTGTGAACAAGGTATCTAAGAATATGCTTAACCGCCTTATGATGACTTTCCCTAGGGGAAGCTTGAAATCTAGCACACATGCACACACTAAACATTTTGTCTGGTCTAGATGCACAAAGATAAAGCAATGAACCAATCATGGAGCGGTAAATAGATGTGTCGAAAGGGATACCGTTTGTGTCTTCAGTGAGTACAATTTTTGTTGGCATGGGTGTCTTACATGGGCTAGCATTTGTCATGTCAAACTTCTCTAGAATATCCTTGAGGTATTTTGTTTGAGACAAGAAAATTCCTTCTTGAAATTGTTGTATTTGAAATCCGAGGAAGAACTTCAAGTCCGCATTGAGTGACATTTCAAAGTTCTTGGTCATGGAAGCCGCAAACTTCTTGCACAAATGAATGTTAGGAGAACCAAAAATGATGTCGTCTACATAGATTTGGCATAAGATCAAAT
Source organism: Thinopyrum elongatum (assembly GCA_011799875.1). Classification (NCBI taxonomy): domain Eukaryota; kingdom Viridiplantae; phylum Streptophyta; class Magnoliopsida; order Poales; family Poaceae; genus Thinopyrum; species Thinopyrum elongatum. Next base: position 279,294,256 of record CM022301.1, read on the forward strand.
CACCCTTGTCCCTCTTAGTAAAAAGAGTGGGATCGATTTCCCCTCTCACAAAACCATTATCGAGTAAAAACTTCTTAAGATGATCATACCAAGCACGAGGTGCTTGTTTGAGGCCATACAAAGCCTTGTGAAGTTTATACACATAGTCTTTGTGATCGGGATCAATGAACCCAGGTGGTTGTGATACATATACTTCTTCTTGTAGAGGACCGTTAAGGAAAGCACTCTTCACATCCATTTGATGTAATGTAAAACCATTGAAAGCAGCATAGGCAAGTAAGATGCGTATAGATTCAAGACGGGCAACGGGAGCAAAGGTCTCATTAAAGTCCAAACCTTCAACTTGTGAGTACCCTTGTGCCACTAACCTTGCCTTGTTGCGGATGATTACACCATTCTCATCTTGCTTGTTCTTGAAAATCCATTTTGTTCCAATGACATTGTGTTCCGTTGTTGGTCTCTTGACTAATGACCACACTTGGTTGCGTTCAAAACTGTTCAACTCTTCTTGCATAGCAACGAGCCAATCATTGTCCATCAATGCATCTTGTACCTTAAGTGGCTCAAAACAAGAGACAAACGAGAAGTGAGCACAAAAGTTTGTCAAATGTTTACGAGTGACTCTACCTTCTGATATGCCTGTAAGAATTTGATCAACATCAACACGACCGGCCACTCGGGGCATGATGGAGGTTAGGGTCTCGTGAGGTTCAACTTCATGTCCATCATCCACATCCTCAACATATGGATCATTAATGTGTGGTGGAAGATCTTCTTCTTCATATTGCATTTGTTGAGGTTCATCATCAACGATTGCACTTTCTTGTTCTTGCTCTTGGTGATGATCTTGCTCTTGAAGATGATCATGGTGAGGTACTTGATCTTCTTCATGTACTTGAACTACGGGCATCGGTTTAGCAATAGGAGCTTGTGGTGGTATGGATGTTGAAGTGGTTTGATGATGTGTGAAGCTTCCATCTTCTTCTTCATCATCATGAGGTTCTTGTTCCATTGGAAGAAGAGCACCAACACCCATGGTCAAAATATCTTGAGAAGAATCTTCTTCACCTACATCACTTAGATCAACTTGCTCCCCATGGGAACCATTAAATTCATCAAACACCACGTCACAAGTTTCTACAACACATCCATTGGATTTGTTGTAGACTCTATAGGCGTGAGAGTTTGATCCATAGCCAACAAATATGCCCTCAATTGTTTTGGATTGAAATTTTCCTAACTGTTCTCTTTTGTTGAGGATGAAACATTTGCACCCAAATACACGAAAGTACTTGACATTTGGCTTGTTCCCAGTTAGGAGCTCATATGGAGTCTTTTCCAATATTGTGCGGAGGAAGAGCCGGTTTGATGCATGGCATGCGGTGTTGACAGCCTTGGCCCAAAAACTATGTGATGACTTGTATTCATCCAACATGGACCTTGCCATCTCCACAAGTGTACGGTTCTTCCTTTCGGCTACACCATTTTGTTGAGGAGTGTATGGTGCGGAATATTGATGCTTAATCCCTTCATCACTAAGAAATTCTTCCAAGGTGTAGTTCTTGAACTCGGAGCCATTATCACTTCTTATTGCCAAGATTTCTTTGTCAAACTTGCGTTGTGCTTGCTTGGCAAAATCAATGAAAGTGATCTTCGTCTCGTCCTTGGACTTGAGGAAAAACACCCATGTATATCTTGAGTAATCATCAACAATGACAAGTCCATACTTTTTCCCACCAAGACTATCCCATGAAGGAGGCCCAAAAAGATCCGCGTGAAGGAGCTCCAAAGGCCTTGAAGTGGATATAATATTCTTGGGAGGGTGCTTTGATTGATGTTGCTTCCCGGCTATGCATGCACTACACACACGATCTTTCTCAAAAGAGACATTGGTTAGTCCAAGGATGTGATTACCCTTTAAGAGATCTTGAAGATTTCTCATGCTGACATGGGCTAGCTGGCGATGCCATAGCCACCCCTTGTCAGCCTTAGCCATTAGACAAGTTGCATGGAATGTGCTCTCTTTCGAGAAATCAACCGTGTAAAGGTTGCCATCCAACTCTCCAACAAAGGCCACTTCGAGAGTATCTCTCTTAAAGACTTTCACATCAATTAGTCCAAATAGTGTATCATAACCAACAGAAGCCAATTGATGAACAGAAAGCAAATGGTATTTAAGGGATTGGACAAGCATGACATTTGCAAGAGACATGTCATTTGTGATAGCCACCTTGCCCAACCCGAGTACCTGTCCTTTTGATCCTCCACCAAACACAATGCTCATAAATGGTTGGATAGCTTCCATGAAGTCGTAGAGCAATTTGCTATCTCTGGTCACATGGTTGGTACATCCACTATCCATCACCCATTTGACTCCACTAGAGAAAGCAACCTACACACAATTATGACTTGGTTAGAGGCACCCATTTTGCAATGGGACCTCTCAAGTTAGTCACAAGGGTCTTAGGGACCCAAATAGCATAAAATCGGAATGCATTACGAGGACCAACAAATTTTGCATACACTTCTCCATCCTTAGTTTTACGAAGTACATAGGATGGAGGCATGAACTCTTTTGGCTTGTTGAGAGTGGGCATGCCCCTAGTGGCCTTCCCACTCACAACCTTACCTTTCTCCTTGTGCCCTTCTCTAACAAATGTTTCCTTGAGAGGGGTGGTGCACTTTTGAGAAGATGTCTTCTTTTTGCTTGAGCTTGGGTCAAACCCGAGCCCTTCCTTGGCAAACACTTCATTGTGTTGGCTCAACACCTAATTAAGGTTCTTTTGTCCTTGAGCACATGTCATGAGTCCTTTCTCGAGTTGTGCCTTTAGAAAGCGATTCTCCTCAAGAATAGATGCTAGGTCACCACTAGAGTTAGTAGTACAAGCATCAATATTGATAATAGGAGAAGAGTAAGCCTTGGCTAGGGTTTCAAGATAAGTAAGCTTGAGTGTCTCAAAACTCTTTGTAAGAAGGGTGAGCTCTTCTTCCTTAGTCTTTAGGGACACGGATAGAAGCTCACAATCCTTAGAGAGAGAAGCATGAGATTTCACAAGCTTACTTTTCTCACTCATCAACTCTTCGCAAGAGTCGTTAGCCTTTTTCAAGGAGGCAAGTTCTTTAGCATGAACATCAATGTTTGCACCAATTTTCAAGCATAGTTCATCATTTCGTGCTTCCTCATATTGGACTTTTCGCTCAAGGATTTCAGATTTTTCCTTTTCCTCGGTGACGAGGGTTTCGAGTTCCTTAATGGTGATGGTGTGCTTACTCACCATCTCCATAAGCATACGAAACATAGTGAGCTTCTTTCCTTTGAGGGAGCACATGAACTTATTTAGTTTAGCAAGCATAGGATCATCTATATCATCATCATCATAATTATCCTCCGCATCAAGATACTCATCACAAGGAGTAGATGGAGTGAAAAGAGGAGGGTTTGACCGTGGGGTTACCTTGACCTTGTCGGGAGAGTTTTGCTCCTCTCCATCTTCTACCACGGCCTTTGCCATTAGGCACTTGTGAGCATTGCCCTTGTAGTCTTTCATGTAGTTGTAGGTGACAACATCACCACTCTTGTTGACTAGCCTCAAGGTGTTTTGAGAATCTTGAGCTACTCCGGCAACACCACTAACATCATCCGGGTCGGATTCTTCATGAGCAACCATTGCTTTCCCATCTCTCTTCTTGAGCTTGGAGTTCAATGGATTTGGCAACTTCTTCTTGGGAAAGGTCTTGGGAAACCTTGGTTTATCTTCTCTCTTCTCATAAGGGCAATCGTTGGAGAAGTGGTTGGTTTCTTCACAGTTGTAGCATTTTCTCACTTTCTTCTTCTGGAATCTTCCCTTGAATTTTCCCGCGCTAAACTTCTTGACAAATAGGGCAATGTCTTCATATGAAGGGCTCTCATCGGAGTCAATTTCATCACCATCTTCATCATCATCATCTTCTTCTTCTTCACATTGCTCTTCTTCACATACATGCTTGGCCTTCAATTCAAGATTGATCTTTGATGTTGAGGTACCATGCATGGCAAGATGTTTTGTAGCATTTGCCTTTGACTCTTCAAATAGTTGAAAAGTGGATATGATGTCATCCGGAGTCATTTTCTTGAATCCATGGTGTTGTCTTATGTCCCACACCATTTGGTGATGATATGGAGCAAGAGCATGAAGCAACTTGTCCACGAGAAACCGCTTAGTCAAGTTGAATCCATCTTGTGTCTTGTCACAATCACAAGACTCGATGTCGGCGGTGAGAGTCATGAGACGCTCAAGGAGCTGCTTGGGGGATTCACCTTTCTCCATACAAAATTTTTGCAATTAACCCTTGGCAATTTCATATTGAGCAAGCTGGAGAGTTGAGGTACCGGTCTTGGTCCTCAATGCTATCCCATAATTCCTTGGCACTAGTGATGTGTATGTACGGTCTCCTTTGCTTGTCAGTCATACCTCTCCTTATGCACATGGTTGCTGTGTCGTTGAGATTCTTGTCATATATTTCTCTTGGTGTAAGATTCTTCGGGTCAACTACTTTGTAGCCATACTCCAAGATATCCAACATCTCATCATTTCCATATCGAAGATGATCCTGCATAGCAACTCTCCACAAAGCAAAATCGGTAGTGTCATCAAGTAAAGGAGGTTTGCCTTGAGGGTTATACTTTGGTTTCTCTATTTGAGGTCTTGCATAAAGCCAAGGAACACTGGAGTGATCATTACTGGGAGGTTGTTGGCCAAGTGAAGGAGTAGGCACAGTTGGCCTCGAGGCCGCACCACCCGAAAGTGGTGCAAGCATCGTGGTTAATGTGGCTAATCTCATTTGGACCAAGGCCTCAAGAGAAGCATCATGCTCCTCCTTTTGCTTAGCAAGGGTCCGTTCCAGATCCTCAGAAGTAAAGGACTTGACTTCCGTAGAAGCCTCGCCCTTATCCTTCGGATCTGCAACAAGGGGAGACCCATCGGGGTTCAGCTCGCTCTAGGGCGGCTAAGCCACAAGAATAGAGCACGAGGCTCTGATACCAATTGAAAGGATCAAGATGGACCGAGAGGGGGGGTGAATAGGTACAATTACAAATTTTAATTGTTACTTAGCAATTTTTTAGGCAATAATGCGGAATATGAAAGTGAGCCTAACAATTGCAAGTATGATACTAAGAGCAAAGCAAGGTAAACAAGTAACACAAGTAAGTGAGTAAGCAAGCACAATATGATATAAGTAAAGACTTAAGAGACAAGTAACCACAAGTAGAGAGTAAGGGTTAGGAATAACCGCAACTCCGAGAGACGAGGATGTATGCCGATGTTCACTTCCTTGGAGGGAAGCTACGTCACCGTTAGAGAGGTGGATGTTACCACGATGGCACACTAACGCCACGAAGGCTCACCCTATTCTCCCTTTGAGACAACACCACGAAGGCGTTTCTCAACCACTAGTGGTAGACCTTGGGGTGGTCTCCAAACCCTCACAAACTTTCCGGGGGAAATCACAATGGTCGATTCCTCGCCGGAGCACTCCTACCGCCTAGGAGTCTCCAACCTCCAAGAGTAACAAGATGCACCACAAAAACAAGGGGGAATCAACTTTCGCTTTGGTGAATGTGTAGATCAAGCGCTTCTCCTTTACTTCCCAAAAGATCAAAAGCTTTGGGTGGCTAAGGAGGGAGATCTCCAAGAAATCAAGGTCTGAAAATGGAGGTGAGAGAAATGGAGTCGTCAAGTTCTTCGTGAGGAAGAAGAAGACTATTTATAGGTGGGGATGGAATCTGGCCGTTGGAGGCAGATTTCTGCGTATCTCGGAAGTTCCGGCCACGCACGGAAGTTCCGGACCCCGAAAGTTCCGGCCAAGTTTCGGCCAGGTTCCGGGCTACACAGAGAGTTTGCATCCACTCTGTAGTACCCCGGAAGCTGTTGAAACAGGGGACGGAAGTTCCGGAGCCTGGAAGTTCCAGCCGGCCCAGAAGTTCCGGGGGACGGAAGTTCCGGCCAGGGTCCGGCAAGGTTCCAGGCTACACAGAGAGATTGCACAAAAGAGCAGTTTCTCTGGGTACCCCGGAAGCTTCCCGGACCCCTGCCGGACCTTCCGGTCCCCGAAAGTTCCGGCCGTCCCGGAAGTTCCAGCCTGAACAGAAGCATTACACTGAGATTTTTCAGATCAATGAGAGAAGAGAAGTTGATTCCCAGATGTTTTTATGATGCACCCCCTCTTAATAGTGCGGCTGCCCTAAAGCCTCAAGAAACAAGAAAACACTATGATACTCCGATTTTCTTGGGCACTCCGCTTTTCCTTTTTCCAATAAGAGAGGGAATAACCATCCATGCTTCACTTTAACTTAATCATTGCTGTTTACACTAGAGCATGTGGTTAGAAACACAAATGAAGTTGTCATAGATGTCAAAAACAATTTAGTGCAACAATGCACTTTCACCAATGTTAGTTGATGTTTTTTGCATGTTTTTGGCTTTTCAAGAAATCAATATCAAAAAGAGTCCAAACGGAGAAAAAACTTTGGATTAATTTTTTCTGGACCAGAAGGGACCCTAGAAGCTTCGGGATAAGACCTGACGAGCTACACGGGAGCGACAAGCTCGGGAGGCGCGCCCCCAGGCTTGTGGGCCCCTCATGGCACCTCTTGACCTAATTCCAACGCTATAAATACCCAAATATTCCCCCTTCATCGAAGAGCCACCCAAAATACTTTTTCCGCCACCGCTAGTTTCTGTTCTCGCGAGATCCCATCTGGAGGCCTTCTCCGGCACTCCGCCGGAGGGGGAATCAATCACGGAGGGGCTCTACATCAACCTTGTTGCCCTTCCGCTGATGTGTGAGTAGATTACCATAGACCAACAGGCCCATAGCTAGTAGCTAGATGGCTTCGACTCTCTCTTTGATCTTCAATACAATATTATCCTCGATGTTCTTGGAGTTCTATTCAATGTAATTCTTTTTGCGGTGTGTTTGTTGGGATCCAATGAATTGTGAGTTTATGATCAGATTATCCATGCATATTATTTGAGTCTTTGCTGCACTCTTTTATGCATGATTATTATAGCTTTGTATTTCTCTCCGATCTATCCGTTTGGTTTGGCCAACTAGATTGATTTATCTTGCAATGGGAGAGGTGCTTTGTGATGGGTTCGATCTTGCGGTGCTCAATCCCAGTGATAGAAAGGGACATGACACATATTTGTATCGTTGTCGTTAATGGTAAAACGATGGGTTTATTCATATTGCTTGAGTTTACTTTGTTTACATCATGTCATCTTGCTTAAGGCGTTACTCCATTCTTTATGAACTTAATACTCTAGATGCATGCTGGATAGCGGGTCGATGTGTGGAGTAATAGTAGTAGATGCAGGCAAGAGTCGGTCAACTTGTCTCGGACGTGAAGCCTATATACATGATCATTGCCTTGGATATCGTCATGATTATTTGCTTTTCTATCAATTGCCCAACAGTAATTTGTTTACCCACCGTATGCTATTCTCAAGAGAGAAGCCTCTAGTGAAAACTATGGCCCCCGGGTCTATCTTTTATCGTATATTAAAATCCAAAAATATTTTGCTGCAATTCTATTTACGTTATTTTATTTTGTGTTTTTATCTATCTATCTATAACTACGAGATTTGATCCTTGTAATTAACCGTCAAGGGATTGGCAACCCCTTGTTTGCGTTGGGTGCAAGTATTTGTTATTTTGTGTGTAGGTGTTGTTAACGCGGTGTTGCTTGGTTCTCCTACTGGATTGATAACCTTGGTTCTTAACTGAGGGAAATACTTATCTCTACTGTACTGCATCATCCTCTCCTCTTCGGAAAACCAACGCAGATCACAAGTAGCACCTAGCATGTACAGACATGGCCTCGAAACATGGAGGATCGAAAGGTCGAACATGAGTCATATAGTAGATATGATCAACATGGAGATGTTCACCATTGATGACCACCCCATCTCACATGATGATCGGACAAGGGTTGGTTGATATGGATCATGTAAACACTTAGATAATTTGAGGGATGTTGTTTTAAGTGAGAGTTCACTAAGTAATTTGATTAACTGAACCAATTATCATGAACATAGTCTAATTGTCATTGCAAATTAATGTTGTAGATCAATGGCTCGCGCTGTAGCTCCCCTGAATTTTAATGCGATCCTAGAGAAAGCTAAGTTGAAAGATGATGGAAGCAACTATGCGGACTGGGTCCGTAATTTGAGGATTATCCTCACTGCTGCACAGAATGCTTATGTTCTTGATGCACCGCTTGGTGAACCACCCGCTCCCGCAAACCTGGACGCTATGAACGGCTGGCAGACAAGGAATGATGACTACATAATAGTTCAGTGCGCCATGCTTTACAGCTTAGAACCGGTGCTCCAAAGACGTTTTGAGCACCACGGAGCATATGAGATGTTCTAGGAGCTGAAATTGGTATTTCAAGCTCATGCCTGGGTCGAGAGGTATGACACATCCGACAAGTTCTTTAGCTATAAGATGGAGGAGAATAGCTCCGTTAGTGAGCACATACTCAAAATATCTTAGTACTACAACCGCTTGAATCAGTTGGGAGTTAATCTTCCGAATGAAGTAGCGATTGACAGAGTTCTCCAGTCACTGCCACCAAGCTACAGAGGCTTCATGATGAAATATAAAATGCAAGGGATGGAAAAGACGATCCCGAGCTATTCGCGATGCTTAAGGCCACGAAGGTAGAAATCAAGAAGGAGCATCAAGTGTTGATGGTAAATAATTCCACCAGTTTCAAGAAGAAAGGCAAGGCAAAGAAAGGGAACTTCAAAAAGAATGGCAAGGTATTTGCCGCTCCCGTGAAGCAGCCCAACGCTGGACCCAAACCTGAAATTGAGTGCTTCTATTACAAGGGGAATGGTCACTGAACGCGGAACTGCCCCAAGTACTTGGTGGATAAGAAGGCTGGCAATGTCAACAAAGGTATATTTGATATACATGTTATTGATGTGTACCTTACTAGTGCTAGTAGTAGCGCTTGGGTATTTGATACCAGTTCAGTTGCTAATATTTGTAACTCGAAACAAGAGCTGCAGAATAAACAGAGACTAGCTAAGGATGAGGTGACGATGCGCGTTGGAAATGGCTCCAAGGTTTATGTGATCGTCGTTGGCACGCTCCCTCTACGTCTACCTTCAAGATTGGTTTTAAACCTAAATAGTTGTTATTTGGTGCCTGCGTTAAGCATGAACATTATGTCTGGATCTTGTTTATTGTGAGACGATTATTCATTTAAGTCAGAGAATAATGGTTGTTCTATTTATATGAATAATATCTTTTATGGTCATGCACCCCTTGTGAATGGTTTATTCTTATTGAATCTAGATCGTAGATATACACATATTCATAATATTGATGCCAAAAGATGCAAGGTTAATGATGATAGTACTACATACTTGTGGCACTGCTGCTTAGGTCATATTGGTGTAAAGCGCATGAAGAAACTCCATGATGATGGACTTTTGGAATCACTTGATTATGAATCATTTGAGACATGTGAACCATGCCCCATGGGCACGATGACTAAGACTCCGTTTTCCGGTTCGATGGAGCGGGCAAGTGACTTATTGGAAATAATACATACTGATGTATGTGGTCCGATGAGTGTTGAAGCACGCGGTGGATATTGTTATTTTCTTACCTTCACGGATGATTTGAGTAGATATGGGTATATTTACTTGATGAAACACAAGTCTAGAACATTTGAAAAGTTCAAGGAATTTCATAATGAAGTGGAGAATCATCGTAACAAGAAAATAAAGTTTCTACGATCTTATCGCGGAGGCGAATATTTGAGTTACAAGTTTGGCACGCATTTAAGATGATGTGGAATTGTTTCACAACTCACGCCACCTGGAACACCACAGCGTAATGGTGTGTTCGAACGTCATAATCATACTTTATTAGATATGGTGTGTTCCATGATGTCTCTTGATGATTTGCCACTGCCGTTTGGGGTTATGCATTAGAGACAGCTGCATTCACTTTAAATAGGGCACCGTCAAAATCTGTTGAGACGACACCGTATGAATTATGGCTTGGCAAGAAACCTAAGCTGTCGTTTCTTAAAGTTTGGGGATGTGACGCTTATGTCTCCAGCCTGATAAGCTCGAACCCAAAGCGGAGAAGTGCGTCTTCATAGGATACCCTAAAGAGACCACTGGGTATACCTTCTATCATAGATCCGAGGGCAAGATCTTTGTTGCCAAAAATGGGTCCTTTCTAGAGAAGATGTTTCTCTCGAAAGAATTGAGTGGGAGGAAAGTAGAACTTGATGAGGTAATCGTACCTTCTCTCGAATTGGAGAGTAGCACATCACCAAAAGCATTTCCCATGATGCCTACGCAAATCGGAGAAGAAGCTAATGATGATGATCATGAAACTTCGGATCAAGTTACTACTGAACTTCGTAGGTCGACCAAGACATGTTCTGCACCAGAGTGGTATGGTAATCCCGTCCTGGAAGTCATGTTGTTAGACAAAGGCGAACCTATGAACTATGAAAAAGCAATGATGAGCCCGGATTCCGATAAATGGCTTGAGGCCATGAAATCCGATATAGGATCCATGTATGAAAACAAAGTATGGACTTTGGTGGACTTGCCCGATGACCGGCAGGCCATTGAGAACAAAAGGATCTTTAAGAACAAGACAGACGCTGATGGTAATGTCACCGTCTATAAAGCTTGACTTGTCACAAAGGGGTTTTGACAAATTCAAGGAGTTTACTATGATAAGACTTTCTCACCCGTAGCGATGCTGAAGTCTGTTAGAATTATGTTAGCAATTGTTGCATACTACGATTTTGAAATCTGGCAGATGGACGTCAAAACAGTGTTCCTTAACGGTTTCCTTAAGGAAGAATTGTATATGATGCAGTCGGAAGGTTTTGTCGATCCTAAGGATGCTAACAAAGTATGCAATCTCCAGAGATCCATCTATGGTCTGGTGCAAGCATCTCGGAGTTGGAATATGCTCTTTGATGAGGTGATCAAAGCTTTTGGTTTTATACAAACTTATGGAGAAGCTTGTATTTACAAGAAAGTGAGTGGGAGCTCTATAGCATTTCTAATAGTATATGTGGATGCCATATTATTGATTGGAAATTATATATAATTTCTAGAAAGCATAAAGGGTTATTTGAACAAGAGTTTTTCAATGCAAGACCTGTGTGAAGCTGCTTATATTGGGCATTAAGATCTATAGAGATAGATCAAGACGCAAACCGGATACGTATTTATTTTGAATGGTGGAGCAGTCAGTTGTTGCAGTTCCAAGAAAAGCATCGTAGCGTGATCTACATGTAAAGAGGAATATATATAGATACTTCGGAAGCAGTGCAAGAAGGAGTCTGGATGAAGGATTTCATATCCGATCTAGGAGTTGTACCTAGTGCATCGGATCCAATGACTATCTTTTGTGACAACACTTGTGCAATTGCCATTGCCAAGGAGCCTAGGTTTCACAAGAAGACCAAGCACATCAAACGCCGCTTCAACTCCATTTGTAATTACATTAAGGATGGAGACATTGAACTTTGCAAAGTACATACGGATCTGAATGTGGCAGACCCGTTAACTAAACCTCTTCCATGAGCAAAACATGATCAGCACCAAGACTCCATGGGTGTGAGATTCATAACTATGTAAACTAGATTATTGACTCTAGTGCAAGTGGGAGACTGTTGGAAATATTCCCTAGAGGCAATAATAAATTGGTTATTATCATATTTCCCATTCATGATAAATGTTTATTATTCATGCTAGAATTGTATTGACCGGAAACTTAAATACATGTGTGAATACATAAACTACATCGTTTCCCTAGTAAGCCTCTACTAAACTAGCTCGTTGATCAAAGATGGTTATGGTTTCCTAACCATAGACATGAGTTGTCATTTGATAACGTGATCACATCATTAGGAGAATGATGTGATGGACAAGACCCAACCGTAAGCTTAGCATAAGATCATATCACTTAGTTTTGCTATAGCTTTCTTCATGTCAAGTATCTGTTCCTTCGACCATGAGATCATGCTACCCCAGGATACCAGAGGAATGCCTTGTGTGCTATCAAACATCACTTCATAACTGGGTGATCATAAAGGTGCTCTACAGGTATCTACAATGGTCTTTGTTGGGTTGCATGGATCAAGACTGGGATTTGTCACTTCGTATGATGGAGAGATATCTCTGGCCCTCGGTAATAGAATGTCATAAGAAGCTTCAGGTGACTAATGAGTTTAGTCATGGTATCTTATATTATGGGAACGAGTAAAGAGACTTGCCGGTAACCAGATTGAACTAGGTATGGAGATACCGACGATCAAAACTCGGGCAAGTAACATATCGTCGGACAAAGGGAAATGCATGCGGGTTTAACCGAATCCTTGACATCCTGGTTCAACCGATAAAGATCTTCGTTGAATATGTGGGAACCAATATGGGCATCTAGGTCCCGCTATTGGTTATTGACCAAAGAGGAGTCTCAGCCATGTCTGCATGATTCTCGAACCCGCAGGGTCGCACACTTAACGTTCGTTGACGCTAGAGTAGTATTGGGATATACAATGGTGACCGAAGGTTGTTCAGAGTCTAGGATGAGATCCCAGGCGTCACGAGGAGTTTCAGAATGGTCCAGAGGTAAAGATTGATATATAGGAAGTCATATTTAGGGTACCGGAAAAGTTCGGGGGTATGCCGGCAGTGTACCGGGGGTCACCAAAGGGTTCCGGGGGACCACCAATGGGTCCCACCACCCCCAGGGGCCACCATGGGCTGAGGGGTGATGCCCTAGCCTAGATGGGCCAGGTGCACCAGCCCCCTAGAGTCCATGTGGCTTGGGGGGAAGAGTCCCTGAAGGGGAAGGGAGGAGTCCCATCTATCATACGGGAGAGGGACTCCTCCTCCCTGGCCGCACCCCTCCTTGGAGGAGGGGCTAGGGCTGCGCCCTCCCTATCCTTACCCCTATATATAGTGGAGGGATAGGAGGGGAGCCACATCCTAAACCCTGGTGCAGCCCCTGCCCCTTCCTACCACCATATCTCCTCCCAGTACGGCTCGATGAAGCCCTGCCGGAGCACCACGAACACCATCTTCACCACGCCATCGTGCTGGTTGAGATCCCATATACTTCTCCCCCTTCTGTTGCTGGATCAAGGAGGAGGAGACATCACCGAGCCCCACGTGTGCTAAACTTGGAGGTGTCGTCCGTTCGGCGCTAGATGGGTTTGGATCGCGAAGAGTACGACTACATCAACCGTGTTATATACGCTTCCGCTTTCGGTCTACAAGGGTATGTAGACACACTCCCCTCTCATTGCTATGCATGTCCTAGATTGGATCTTGGGTGTTTTGTAGGAAAATTTTTGATTTTCGTGCTTCGTTCCTGTCAGAATCGGGGCTCTGGGGACCCAGGCAAAGGTTCGAACTCTAGGGTGTGCGCGAAGAACTCCACTAAGCTACGCCTCACTGCTCACTACCTCACAGCAAAGCTCCGGCGTGCTCGAGCGAGGGGAAAAGGAGACACAACTCGGTGGTTTACCTAGGTTCGGATCACCTTGCGGTGTAAGACCCTACTCCTTCTTTGTGGTGGATTGCCTCGCGAGGGAGGATGGATATGAGTGAGTACAAGGATGAACTGCCTCGGGAGGGCTCAGGATTCGACCTCCCTCTACGATGGAGACTAGCCTATATTTATACTGGCCTTGGTCCTCTTCCCCGAAAACTCTAGGTGGGAAGGGATACCACAACGACCAATTTTGAAGGGGGGACAGGAGTACAGCTTATCCTGGCAAAAGCAGTCCCTGCCTGCTAAGCTTCTGGGCATGACGCGTCGGTGGGCTCGGCGATGACCTCCATCCTGGCGGGCCCGCAGTCCTGGTCTTCTAGCACCGGAACACAACCTTCAGAGATTGCTTTGGGAACCAACGGGTTGTCCTGCTCCTCTAGCACGAAAGAGGAAAGTGTCCTCGCTTGCACCCACTGGCGCCCTTCTGGCTCCGCTCGTCGTGGCTCGTGTCACCCATGTGCAGCGCGAGGCGGGGTGGCGAGCCTAGAGATGTCCGCTCGCGAGGGGCTTCGGGAGACCGCCCCGTGGGAGGCCCTCGGGAGCTCTTGTTGACCCTTGCTGACGCTTGCCTCGTGAGGCGTGGGCCCTTGCGAGGGTCTTGCTCGTGAAGTCTTGATGCTGGGCCGCGCCGGGCCTTCCGATGATGCCATGAGACGGGCCGCAGGCAGACGGGCCTGGGTACCCCCAGTCCCATGGGCCTGATAGTAGCCCTCGGGCCCGTGGTGCGCATGACTCCGCTCGCGGTGGAGGAGAAGAGATGGGCGAAGCGACATGGGCCCCAATCGCCTGCGGGCCAGGCTTGACGCGTGGCATGCGCCGGGGCATGGGACGCCCCCACTTCCCCATGACGCTTGATAGGTCGATCGGAAAGAATAACTTGGTGTTATTTTAGTACGAACTCTTGGATAGATCGATCGGAAAGAATAGCTACAAACAATTTCTTCTTATGTTCTCCGCTAGATAGGAACTTTGGAATGATTCTTCATCGCACGTTGAGGGATGGTTATATGATCCAATTATATTAGCATTGTTGAGAGATTGCACTAGCGAAAGTACGGACCCTTGGCCTTGTTTTCAAGCATTGCAATACCGTTTGTGCTCACTTTTGTTACATGCTACCTTGCTGTTTTTTATTGTCACTATCACAAAAATCAATATCTACTATCATTACTACACTTGTATCACCATCTCTTCGCTGAACTAGTGCACCTATACAAATTACCATTGTATTTGGTGTGTTGGGGACACAAGAGACTTCTTATTATTTGGTTGCAGGGTTGTTTGAGAGAGACCATCTTCATCCTACACCTCCCAAGGATTGATAAACCTTAGGTCGTCCACTTGAGGGAAAATTGCTACTGTCCTACAAAACTCTGCGCTTGGAGGCCCAACATGAGTCTACAAGAATAAAGTTGCGTAGTAGACATCAAGCTCTTTTCTGGCGCCGTTGCCGGGGAGGTGAGTGCTTGAAGGTCTATCTTTAGATCTTGCAATTGAATCTTTTAGTTTCTTGTTTTATCACTTGTTTGGTTTATAAAAGAAAACTACAATTGAGGTGGTCTCATATTGTTCATCTTTATAATGTCTTTTTTGAAAATGATGGATCAGAAAATTGTGCTCAATTGATAGAAGAAGAATTCAATAAAATGCTTGGCACAAAATCCATGAATGATGAGCATGATTGCAATGTTGTTAATATGAATTCTTTGAATATCCATGATGCTAATGATATGCAAAGCTACAAGCTTGGTCATGCTATGTTTGATGAAAATGATATTTTTAGTCCCCCAAGTTTTGATGAGAAAATTTACTATGATGAAAGCATGCCTCCTATTTATGATGACTATACTAATGAAAGTGGATTTGAAGAGGTTATGACTTTATTTAGTGATGAATCCACTATTTTGGAAGAGGTTGCAATTGATTATGACAACAAAGTTCCTCTATATCATGATTATGGTGATGACATTTATGCTATAAAGAATAATGGTAACCATGAAACTTGTCATCATGATTTCAATTTTCAATCACATGATAGTTATTTTGTTGAATTTGCTCCCACTACTATTGATGAGAATAAATTTGCTTATGTGGAGAGTAATAAAAAATTTATGCTTGTGGATTGTGAAAAGAATGCTTTATGTGATATCTATATTGTTGAATTCATTCATGATGCCACTGAAAATTATTATGAGGGAGGAACATATGCTTGTAGGAATTGCAATAGTATCAAGTTTCCTCTCTTTATGTTGAAAGTTTTGAAGTTGCACTTGTTTTGCCTTCCTATGCTAGTTGATTCTTGTTCCCATAAATTGTTTGCTCACAAAATCCCTATGCATAGGAAGTGGGTTAGACTTAAATGTGCTTGTCATGTGATTCATGATGCTCTCTTTATGTTTCAATTCTTATCTTTTACGTGAGCATCATTGAAATTGTCATGCCTAGCTAAAAAGGCATTAAAGAAAAGCGCTTATTGGGAGACAACCCAACAATTTTACCTACTGTTTTTGTGTGTTCACATGATTAAGCTACTGTAATAATCATGTTTTATAGCTTTTGTTCAATAAAGTGTCAAGTAAAGCCTTTGGGATAGTATGGATGATAGTTGACTTGATTCTGTGCAAAAACGGAAACTTTTGCTTCCAGTAACAGAATTGTTTAAATTCACTGGAGCATCAAAAAGCTCTGAATTTTTTACATATGATTGATCTACAAATTTTCTACTTTTCCTAATTTTTCAGAATTTTTGGAGTTACATAAGTATGACCTTAATTCAGATCTTTACGAACTGTTCTGTTTTTGACATATTCTGTTTTCAGTGCATAGTTTGCTTGTTTTATGGTTTCTATGGCTTATATTGCTTAATATAAGTTATAGAAATTGTAGGGTACAGTAGGCATTGTGTAAGAACAATTATGAATCTCATATTGACAGTACCAAAGTGAATGATTTGTTTTTATCATACTAACCCATCTCACGAAGTTCCGTTAAGTTTTGTGTGATTGAAGTTTCCAAGTTTTGGGTGAGATATCGATATGAGGAGAACAAGGAGTGACAAGACCCTAATATTGGGGATGCCCAAGGCACCCCAAGGTAATATTCATGGAATATCCAAGCAACTAAGCTTGGGGATGCCCCGGAAGGCATCCCCTCTTTCGTCTCCAACATTATCGGTAACCTCACTTGGAGCTACATTTTTATTCGTCACATGATATGTGTTTTGCTCGGAGCATCATTTTATTTTATTAGTATTTTCTTGCTGTTATTTATAATAATGTTTTGCATCTATTACTTCAATAAAGTGGCAAGGATAGCCATCACCATGCTTATTTTGCAAGTATATGAGTTGCTGTTTCAAAACAGAAAGTTTATCACTGTTGCAAAAATTCTCCAGAAAAGTCAGAATGTGATAAAATGTTGAAATTTTCTGCAAAATAAGATATGATAAATTTTCTACAGTGTGGTAAATTTTCATAACTTTTGGAGTTAGGGAAGTATGAAGAATATTGCACTATTTACAGACTATCCTGTTTAGACAGATTGCTGTTATGTTTGCATTGTTTGCATATGTTTGCTTGCTTAATGATTCTATTTGAGGATGGAAGTATTAAATATGCAGAGGAATTTAGTATGCAATGTTAAATAATAATTTTAGTGATTTTCTACAGTAGATAATGATAAGGTTTTGCATTGATTTATACTAACTTATCTCACGAGTTCTTGTTGAGTTTTGTGTGGATGAAGTTTTTAAGATTTAGGGAAACCGTGATATAAAAGGAAGTAAGGAGACACAAAAGCTCAAGCTTGGGGATTCCCAGGGCATCCCAAGATAATATTTCAAGAAGTCTCAAGCATCTAAGCTTGGGGATGCCCCGGTAGGCATCCCACCTTTCTTCATCAATAATTATCGGTTGAGCCTAAGTTTTTGCTTCTTCACATGAGTTGTACAATTCTTGGAGTGTCATTTAATTTTATTTTATTTTCTTGCTGTTTTAATAAAATACTTATATCTGAAAGTTTTTTAAATAAGAGTGAGTTCTCAAATAGCTACCCATTTACTTAACTACTCGCTTGATCTTCACTTTTATCTTTTTGGAGTAGCTTGTCATTTACTCTTGTGCTTCACTTTTATCCTATGAGTAAATTGTTGAATGAATTGAATTTCATGAAATTGAAATTATATGTTCATATCATTCCTAGTGGTAGCTTCACATTGGGTTTAGGAAGTGAAATCTTTTGAAGCTTGACAGTCACAATATTGGTCATACAAGCAATTCATGAATGATTAGTATAAGGAAGAGAACTTTCACATGCAAATATATTATCTTGGACATCTTCTATGATTGTGAATACCCATTAATTATTTTTAAACTTGAGCAAATTAGTTGAAGTTGGACAAGGAAGACAACGTAATGAGTTATGGTTGTGTATATTTGCATAGAAGTTATATTGTTATGGATCCTCCAACATGTGGTGTTTGCCTAGGATCTTTTGCTAGCTAAAAATTCGTACTAAGTAGAGATACTACTTGTGCATCCAAAAACCCTTAAACCCAGTTTCTTGCCATGAGTGTCCACCATACCTACCTAGGGATTGAATAAGATCCCTCAAGTAAGTTGTCATCGGTGCATAAAGCAATAAAAATTGCTCATAAATATGTTTGATCTTTAATTGTAAGGGAAAATTGAGCATTGTACGAACTTGTGATGGCAAAGTAATAAAAGCGATGGACTACATAATAAAGGTTGCTATCATAAGGGGCAATATAACGTGACGTTCCTTTGCATTAAGAGCTTGGGCATCCAAATAAAAACCGCATGACAACCTCTGCTTCCCTCTGTGAAGGGCCCATCTTTTACTTTTCAGTATTTACTTTTATGCAAGAGTCAATAGAATGCATTCTCATTTCAACCTCAACTATTCTCTAGTTGGCAAGCATCATGTGGTGGGGAAAGATCTAGGCACATATGACCAGTCAAATATATTTGATCATGATTTATTATTGTTGACAATTATCTCTATGATAAATGAGTTGGGAGGCAAAATATTAAGCCCCTATCTTTCTCTGTGTTCGATGGATGCCATTTGTTCTAAGAATATGCTTTGAGTACTAGCAATCATAGAAGACTATATGATGATTGAGTATGTGGAGCTCTTACTTAGACTCTGTTGAATAAGTTGAATCGCAATTGTTTGGTGACTAAGAATATAGGTTGTTGAGTTTCAAGAGAATTCATTGTTCGAACCTTAACATGTGAATTGGTTGCTACTTTAACATGAGAAGTTTTATGAGAAAGAATTGTTGTTATGATGCTAGGAAAAGTGATTGAAATTATCATTGATCAAACTTATGCACCCTGCTAGCATTCACACTTCATAAATTATTTCTTTTATCATTTACCTACTCGAGGACGAGTAGGAATTAAGCTTGGGGATGTTGATACGTCTCCAACGTATCTATAATTTATGAAGCATTCATGTTGTTATAGTATCATTCTTGGATGTTTTACAATCATTTTATAGCAACTTTATATCATTTTTGGGACTAACCTATTGACATAGTGCCCAGTGCCAGTTGTTGTTTTTTGTTTGTTTTTTACATCGCAGAAAATCAATATCAAACGGAGTCCAAATGCAGCGAAAATTTTTGGAGAATTTTTTTGGACCAGAAGACCCAGGATGGGCTAAAAAGTACCAGAGGGGAGGCCCGAGGTGGGCACAACCCACCTGGGCGCGCCCAGGGGGTTGTGCCCCCCTCGGTGACCTCCCGCACCGCCTCTTCGCCCTATAAATTGCCAAATATTCCAAAAACCTTGGGGGTAACCCTAGATCAGAAGTTCCGCCGCCGCAAGCCTTTGTAGCCATGAAAAACCAATCTAGACCCCGTTCCGGCACCCTGCCGGAGGGGGAAATCATCACCGGTGGCCATCTTCATCATCCCGGTGGCCACCATGAGGAAGAGGGAGTAATCCACCCTCGGGGCTGAGGGTTTGTACCAGTAGCTATGTGTTTAATCTCTCTCTCTCTCTCGTGTTCTTGAGATGTCACAATCTTGATGTATTGCGGGCTTTGTTAATATAGTCGGATCATATGGTGTTTTCCCCTCTCTATCTTGTTGTGAATTGAGTTTGCCCTTTGAGATTTCGTTTTATCGGATTGAATACTTTTATGGATTTGAGAGCACTTGATGTATGTCTTTCTATGAATACCCGTGGTGACAATGGAGTATCATATTGATTCACTTGATATCTGTTTTGGCACTCAACTCGCGGATTCCCGAGGTGACATTAGGGTAATGTATGCATAGGGGTTGATGCACGCTCTCGTCTTTTGTTTCTCTGGTAGAAATCTTGGGGCACTCTTTGAGGTTCTTTGTGTTGGATTGAGTATTATGAATCTGAATTTGCTTTGGTGTTATTTTAGTACGAACTCTTAACAGATCGATCGGAAAGAATAACTTAGTGTTATTTTTATTTTAGTACGAACTCTTGATAGGTCGATCGAAAAGAATAACTTGGTGTTATTTTAGTACAAACTCTTGGATAGATCGATCGGAAATAATAGCTACAAACAATTTCTTCTTATGTTCTCCGCTAGATAGGAACTTTGGAGTGATTCTTCATCGCACGTTGAGGGGTGGTTATATGATCCAATTATATTAGCATTGTTGAGAGATTGCACTAGCGAAAGTACGGACCCTTGGCCTTGTTTTCAAGCATTGCAATACCGTTTGTGCTCACTTTTGTTACATGCTACCTTGCTGTTTTCTATTGTCACTATCACAAAAATCAATATCTACTATCATTACTACACTTGTATCACCATCTCTTCGCCGAACTAGTGCACCTATACAAATTACCATTGTATTTGGTGTGTTGGGGACACAAGAGACTTTTTATTATTTGGTTGCAGGGTTGTTTGAGAGAGACCATCTTCATCCTACACCACCCACGGATTGATAAACCTTAGGTCATCCACTTGAGGGAAAATTGCTACTGTCCTACAAAACTCTGCGCTTGGAGGCCCAACACGAGTCTACAAGAATAAAGTTGCGTAGTAGACATCAGCAAGCAAGCCAGATCTGGCCAGGCTCACAAACGCGGAACAACTTGGCGGAGTCCGTCTACCCCTTCTTCCTCCACAGCGTCTACGCCAATTTGGTCCCACCGTTTCATGACTTCTTCTACGCCATTCTCTCCCACTATCAAATCCACGCTCTCCACCTTCAGCCCAACTCCATCCTTCTCCTGGCCATCTTCGCCTTTTACTGTGAGGCCTTCATGGGCGTGAGGCCCTCGGTGGCGCTGTTCCGCCACTTCTTCAGCCTGCGGTTCACCACCCAGGACCAGCGCTCCGCGTGCGTCTCCTTCGTCGATGTCAAGAGCGGAGGCGACCACCTGAAAGCCAGAAGAAGGCGGAGGGCTATCAGCAGCGTTGGGTCTTCATGGACGCGTGACACACTGACGCGCGCCTGATGACTCCGGCGGCGCCGCCCAAGCAATCCCTCCAGTGGGGTCACCAGAAGCTCACCGACCCGAGGGCGGAGTCCGTCCTAGATCGGATAGCCACGCACGTGGCGGCAAAGCTGACTGGGGCGATAATCGTCAAGGAGTTCCTGGCACAGCGCACTACGCTGCTCCAAGCGCACTCGCGGCCCATGTGGGAGTATGACGGCGCGGGGGACGCAATGAGGCTGCACGTCACCGACCTGACAATCAAGGAGCTGGACGGGGCCCTATCGGCCCTGCTCGGCTACATCCCTGGGAACCCTCCTGAGGCCGTGGACCAGCTGTACAGCCACGACAACAAGGAGGAGCTGGTCAAGGCTATGCCCGTTTTTGATGAGTGGGGGCTCGTGCCGCGCGACCACACCAGCTCGCCTGTAGTGTTCTCCTCCAGTGATAGTGGTCACGACGAGGACTCGGAGGAAACGGGGGAGGACGACCTTAGGAGGGCGTCATCGCCATCGCGCCACCGGATCCTCCTTGGCCTCGCTGACGACGACGCCGCCGACGAGCCTTCGCCCACGGCTTCCTACACCCCGCCAGGGCATCCAGGAGGGCGGAGTCAGCTCCCCCGGCCGCGCAGGCGTCGGGTGAGGCAGTGCCAGGCGTGGGGGCGGTCGAGCCCCCGTCGATCGTGGTCCTTCAGGAGGGCCCTTGTGCGTCCCCAGGGGGTGACGATGTGGCAAGGCTTGCCATGGGCCGCCCCGAGGATCCCCGAGGCGGCGCGGGAACGGTACCTGGCAAGGGCGGCGGCGCGTCGGCCTCCGCGGACGATAAGAAGAGGAAGTGGACCGCGTCGGACGAATAAGTGTCCATGCTCGTCCTTTGGTTGTGCGCCTGTAGTTTGCATGTTCATGCTGACTCCCTGCCGCGTCGAATCAGGGGCGGTGGTGCAGAGAAGAAGAAGAAGAAGAAGAAGAAGAAGAAGAAGGCGATCGCCGTGGCGAAGGTGCCCTCCGTCCTGAAGGCGGCGTCAGCGCTTGGACGCAACTTTAGCGGGCGCGGGGGTGCCCTACGCCGGCCCGGTGTTACGCTTGGGTGCACGGGCACCGCTACACCCGCGCGCGCGGGCGCCCTGGCTCCGCTCAGCGCTTCACCAGCCCCGCTAGAAGGGCCAGTCACCGAGGTCACGGGGGCTCAGCCTGCTGCGCCGCTCGCCAAGGTCGTGAAAGCTCCATCCACGGAGGAGGAAACGGCGCCTCAGCCCCCGCCGGCCATTCTCACCCCTGCCGCCGCAGGGCGCGCCACGGTGATACGTCTCCAATGTATCTATAATTTTTGCTTGTTCCATGCTGTTATATTATCATTCTTGGATGTTTTACAATCATTTTATAGCAACTTTATATCTTTTTTTTGGATTAACCTATTGACATAGTGCCCAGTGCCAGTTGTTGTTTTTTGCTTGTTTTTTACTTCGCAGAAAATCAATACCAAATGGAGTCCAAACATAGCGAAACTTTTTGGAGATTTTTTTTGGACCAGAAGACATTCAATGGGCCAAAGAAGTACCATAGGGGGGCTCCGAGGGGAGCACAACCCACTTGGGCGTGCCTGGGGGCCCAGGCGCGCCCTGGTGGGTTGTGCCCACCTCGGCCGCCTCCCGCACCGCCTCTTTGCTTTATAAATACCCCGAAAATCCAAAAACCCTAGGGGAGTTGACGAAACACAATTCCAGCCGCCGCAAGTTTCAGAAACACCAGATCTAATCTAGACACCATCACGGAGGGGTTCATCGTCCTCATTGGTGCCTCTCCGATGATGCGTGAGTAGTTCATTGTAGACCTACGGGTCCGTAGTTAGTAGCTAGATGGCTTCCTCTCTCTCTTTTGATTCTCAATACAATGGTCTCTTGGAGATCTATTTGATGTAACTCTTTTTGCGGTGTGTTTATTGGGATCTGATGAACTTTGAGTTTATGATCAGATCTATTTTATCCATGAAAGTTATTTGAGTCTTCTTTTGATCTCTTATATGCATGATTACTTATAGCCTCGTATTTCTTCTTCGAATCTTTGGTTTAGTTAGGCCGACTAGATCGATTTTTCTTGCCATGGGAAGAGGTGCAAGACACGTATTGATTGTTGCCATTAAGGATAACAAGATGGGGTCTATTCCTACATGAATAGATCTTGTCTTCATCATGTCATCGTTCATATTGCATTACTCCGTTTCTCCATGAACTTAATACACTAGATGCATGCTGGATAGCGGTCGATGTGTGGAGTAATAGTAGTAGATGCAGGCAGGAATCGGTCTACTAATCTTGGACATGATGTCTATATATTGATCATTGCCTGGATATCATCATAATTATTTGAGGTTCTATCAATTGCCCAACAGTAATTTGTTTACCCACCGTATGCTATTTTTCTCGAGAGAAGCCACTAGTGAAATCTATGGCCACCGGGTCTATTCTTCTTCATATTTGCTTTCCGATCTATTATTTGCCAATTTTATTTTCAGATCTATTATTCCAAAAACCCAAAAATACCTTGCTGCACCTTTTCTTTAGTTATTTTATTTTGTTTTATTGCGAGATCTATTTATCCAATCTACCACAAATTTATCTATCTTTTTACCGTGGAGGGATTGACAACCCCTCTTACGCGTTGGGGTGCAAGTATTTGTTCTTTGTGTGCAGGTACCGTTTACATAGTCTTGCTTGGTTCTCCTGCTGGATTGATACCTTGGTTTCATAACTGAGGGAAATACCTACCGTAGCTGTGCTGCATCATCCCTTCCTCTTTGGGGAAATACCGACGTAGTTCAAGCGACATCAAAAGGAATTTCTGGCGCCGTTGCCGGGGAGACATCATCAACATCTATCAGGTTCCTAATCACAAATCTCATCTCCTTGTAATTTACATTATTTGCCATTTGCCTCTCGTTTTCATCTCCCCCACTTCACAAAAATTTGCCATTTTATTCGCCCACTTTTTCGTTCGCCGTTTTTTTCGTCAGATATGTTTTTGTGTGCAATCTTGTTGGCATAGTCACGATGACTCAAGAAAACATCAAGTTGTGTGACTTTTCCAATACCAACAATAATGATTTTATTAGCACTCTGATTGCTCCTCCCGCCACTAGTGCGGAATCTTGTGATATTAATGCCGCTTTGTTGAATCTTGTTATGAAAGATCAGTTTTCCGATACTCCTAATGAGGATGCTGCGTCCCATCTTAACACATTTGTAGAGTTATGCGATATGCAAAAGAAAAAAGATGTGGACAATGATATTGTGAAGTTGAAATTATTTCCGTTTTCTTTGCGAGATCGTGTAAAAATTTGGTTTTCTTCTTCGCCTCGCAATAGTATCGATTCTTGGGATAAATGCAAAGATGCTTTCATTACTAAGTATTTTCCGTCCGCGAAAATTATTTCCCTTACAACTCAAATCATGAATTTTAAGCAACTTGAGCATGAACATGTTGCACAATCTTGGGAAAGAATGAAATTGATGCTAAGAAATTGTCCTACACATGGTTTAAATCTTTGGATGATCATACAAAAAATTTATGCGGGATTGAATTTTGTCTCTAGAAATCTTTTAGATTCCGCCGCGGGTGGTACTTTTATGGAAATTACTTTGGGTGAGGCTACTAAATTGCTTGATAATATTATGGAAAATTATTCACAATGGCATACCGAAAGAGCACCTACTAGTAAAAAAGTTAATTCGGTTGAAGAAACAAATTCTTTGAGTGAAAAAGTTGATGCTCTTATGAAATTGGTTGCTAATAAAAGTGCTCCTATTGATCTTAATGATATGCCTTTGTCTACTTTGATTGAGCAAAATAGTGATTCCGTAGATGTGAATTTTGTCTCGCGAAACAATTTTAATAACAATGCTTATAGAGGTAATTTTAATCCTAGGCCTTTTCCTGGAAATTCCTATAATAATTATGGTAATCCTTCTTATAATAATAATAGGAACACCTCTGATCTTGAGAATAATACGATAGAAGAAAAGTTGAATAAGATTGATGATATGTCTAGAAGCATTGATAGAATTTCTCATGATGTAGAAAATCTCAAGTTGAAAATATTTGTGCCTAAGGTTGAGGAATCGATTAAAGCTTTATATGTTTCTATGGATGAAAGTAAGAAAAGAATCGCTATGCTTAGAGCTAAAAGAGAATTTTTAGAAAGAGCGTTTTCTAGTGATTGCTTTCATAAAAATGATGAAGATCTTAAAGTGATTGGTGTTTCTTCTATTGATTTCTTGTTTAGTAAAATTAAAATTGATGATAAAGGGACTGAAGAAGAGTCAACTTTAGTTAAAAGGCGTCCCGATAATTCGGAGGGTGAAAATCTTGATGAAAAAATTGATAAAAGTGAGTTTGGAGAGGTCAAAACTTTAACTAGTGGTGTGCCCACTCTTTTGGATTACAAAGACTTTAACTATGACAATTGCTCTTTGATTGATTGTATTTATTTGTTGCAATCCATGATTAATTCACCCCATGCTTATGAACAAAATAAAGCTTTTACTAAACATATTGTAGATGCTATGATGAAAGCTTTGGAAGAAAAGTTGGAATTAGAGATTTCAATTCCTAGAAAATTACATGATGAATGGGAACCCACCATTAAAGTCAAGATAAAAAATTATGAGTGTTTTGGTTTATATGATTTGGGTGCTAGTGTTTCCACAATTCCGAAGTCTTTATGTGATGTGCTTGGTCTTACTAATATTGAAGAGTGTTCTTTAAATTTGCACTTGGCGGATTCTACTATTAAAAAGCCAATGGGAAGAATTAATGGCGTTCTTATTCTTGCAAATAGGAATTATGTGCCCATAGATTTTATTGTTTTTTATATTGATTGCAATCCGTCTTGTCCTATTATACTTGGTAGACCGTTTTTACATACTATTGGTGTCGTGATTGATATGAAAGAAGGCAATATTAAATTTCAATTTCCACTAAAAAAGGGAATGGAACACTTCCCTAGAACAAGAACCAAGCTACCATATGAATCAATCATGAGGGTATCATATGGATCTAGAACTAAAGATGATAACACGAGCTTGAATCTATGCTTTATGCCTAGCTAGGGGCGTAAAACGATAGCACTTGTTGGGAGGCAACCCAATGAATAAAATCTATTTTTGCCTTTTTCTTTCTGTTCTTGAGTGTTTGCACAATTATGCCTCTGTTATGATTGTGTTTTTTATGCTTTAACTAGTGTTTGTGTCAAGTAAAGCCTTTGGGATAGCTTTGGTGACAGTTGGTTTGATCTTGTTGAAAAACAGAAACTTTTGCATCCAGTAAAATAATTGTCTAGATTCGTAAAAGTGACGACATCTTCCCTTGTGCTCCTGTCGAGCAGGATCTCCTTGCTTCAATGCTCTCGGCTGGGCCAGTTGGCTTTGATCCGTGACATATGATCACGTGCTTGATGAAGAAATGGCGCCTTTTCCTCAGGTATCGTCTGTCGGCAACTGTCTTGCGGGCTGCTCTGATGATGAGAGTTTGGTGCATCTCTTTTTACACAGGGGAATTCTCAATATTCCTTTTGATTTCTCAACCAACGAATGTTGCGATCTCTTGCAACAATATTGGGCCATGTTGCGAGTAGTGATCCCATCCCAAGAGGGTCCCTTCGTATATTGCAACATGTCAAGAGTCAATTGGTTTCGCCAAAAAAAAAGTCAATTGGCAGTCCCGTCCCTTTTTTTCATGAAAATTGCTATTCTCATGCGTTGGAGTATTTGGAAGTCCCACAATGACTTCTTCCAACAAGTTCAGTCCAAATTGGGAGCTCCGAATGGATGCCTGTGTCATCGGCGACCATAGGATTACCCACTTTTGCCTGTCCTTCCAATGGGATTGTGAAGTGATTGTGCTCTGGATTTAGGGAATCAGTCTTTTTACATCGTTTATTAGAATCGCAGCTAACATGCTGTCTAGAATGAGCACCGGAAGTTTCACTGGCTCCTACGAATTGGGCCTAGAATTTTAAGAAATTGGAATTAGATTTTGGCTGCCACAAGAATTGATATCATAAATACCAAACTCAATACTACTAGTGAGTTAAAATTGAAAGGAAAGAACTGTCCCATCAACACACCAAATTAGCGAACACTGAAATGAGATAACTTGGTTTACATGGCAAGAGATAATACGAGTCAACAGTAAATAGTGTGCCACAACAATGAGCATTGCACACGACCTGGAATGGAGCTGACCGTGCCAAAAATTATGTACGGGAAACAGACCTTTAATCAAACAACTAGATAAACACTGGACTGGAGCAGCCTTTCCTGCCTCATTCGTCAAATGTCTCCCACCAAAGATTATACACACGGGCAAATATATGTGTAGCCAGACTCTCCTGCGACCGCGTACCGTCCAGCCAATCATTTGTACATATCTCCTCTTCATTCACTGGGGGCCTGCAGGTTTTTAGTTAGTGTTAAAACGAGTTCATGGGAAGAAATATGAACAGAGCATACGAGCAGATTAAAAAAATGGAGAATCAGCATAACAAAATTCCCGTAACAAATAAAATTCTTCCAACATCATCTGTCTTGAACAGAATAAAACAAATTCTGTACAATCTGATAACAGTAGCAAGTTCATTCCAGGAAAATACTATCAATATGTCAATTTCAACACACGGTTCTTGTTTTCTTGTAAGAAGCACAAAGAGGCAACACACAACCTGGGTGACACAATGTTTTCGGGCGCTCAAGAATTTGTACAGTTGTATTAGTTGGCTTTGGAAATTACATTCTCAGCTCCCTAAACTGGATATAATTTGCACAATCAGTTCTTTCTTCAGGAGTTTCCTGATATAACATGCTGACAGACATGACCTGGTGATTCTATCAGTGATAGCACCACCCAACTGATCCTGACTCCCGGGTAGCTGTCCATGCAGTGGCTCCAGCAGCCACAGCTCGCTTAGGGAGTTGGGGTGTGTTTGTTTCGGCTCCAAAGAGTAGCTTCTACGGCTTCTCGGGCTCTAGAAGCCGGAGCCGCACCAAACAGCCTCTTTCTGGGCCGGCTTCATGGAGCTCTTCAGCGGAGCGCCCCGCAAATAGCACCGAGAAGCCGCAGCTGATAATTCGGGCTGGAGCTCCTCACAGCCAGCTCCAAAGTGGCAAAAGACGGTTTTAGCTCCCCACCGAACTCCATACTACAGCACAATTGCCACATACTGGTTCGTTGTTTCCCTTCTCCAGACACGAGACACAGCACGGGGGTTCCTCCTCCAGATCGCCACCGCCACCTGCTGCCGGAGCGCCTTCTCTCCTCCGGCCGGCAGAACGGAGCCCCCCGCCCCCAAACTGCTCATCCCAACACCTCGCCTCTGAGCCCAACGCCGGCCCTCCTGTTCCGAGCTAGACGAGTCAACGCCGGCAAGCAGGTCGGCGCCGCCGCCCCGAGCACCGCTTCTCCCTGAGCCAGTGTGTGTGTGGTGCGCGTGGGTGCGTGTGTTTATCCTGTGTGCTCTGTGTGTCTGCGCTCCAAGTGCTCCCCGAGCCATGCGTACTTCGGCCACCGCCGAGCCCCTCCAGATCTGGCCACCACCATGGACGTGCTCTGCATCCATGGAGTGTGTGTGTGTGCATCCGTGGCGTGTAGGCTACTACTTCTAGTGCTATATATGCTGTATGCTTGTGTGTAGAAACTTGGATGGATGATGCGTGATGCGTGTGTGTGCTGGATGGAATGGAACCATGCTTCCAAATTGACATCAAACAATAGTAATTTCAGTTAAAAACCATGAAAGTGGCAATATGTGGTGAAACCTGTTGGCAACTGCAGTTTCTGCTAGCCAACTCTTCATGGGGCTAGTTGCCAACAGGTTCCCCCCACCACCCTCAGATATATGTCAAACTAGAATGCCAGTTCATGTTTTAATAAGATCATATGTGTTCTATGTCCTGACCAGACCCAGAAAAATCTAGTGAATACAATTGCATGGATTAATCTCTTATGGTACATAATATGCAGTTAATTGACTGCATCTATGCACAAGATTTAAGATATATGTGACCCATAAAATTTGAGATCACTTCAATTACCAAACTCAGCAAGCGATTAGCAAGTGTTAGTCAGATGGACGGAAGAGCATAATACATTATACAATATCAAAGAAAGGATAAATTAATGACCTGATCACAATGCCATTTCAGCTTGCAGTGCAGCAAGCTCATCCTCCTCAGCCGATGCTTTCTGTGGAGCAGGGCGAGTTGGTTGTGCCTTGCCTGGGACGGGCGTCGTATGAATAGGAATAGTTACAACAGGCTCCAGTAGTTGGTTTTCCAACTCTTCTCCCTCCAACTCTTCCAGCTCCGCTTCCAGTTCATCCTGTCAAATTTTCAGTGCGATAGGTATTAAATGCATCAGAACAAGAATGAAGTCTAAACCCCAAGATCATAAATCCTAATTGGCTAGTGAGTTACCTCGTCAAAATCAGCAGAAGCTCCCAGAGGAGCTGACAGAGCATCTTGTATTTGTTTCATGTTTTCTGTCTGTTCATTAATTTCGTCCATAGTCTTGTCGACATCATCGATATTTCTGTAGCACAAAGAAAAATGTTCATCTTGAGACCTCAATTCCAGGAAACAATTAGTGGAGCAAAACCTAAATTAAAATGGACCAATACTCACGTTGCTTTTTGCATCGCTTTCATAGCTTTAGCTCCAGTCCTCAATGCATCAACAGTCTCTGTTGT
Source organism: Thinopyrum elongatum (assembly GCA_011799875.1). Lineage (NCBI taxonomy): Eukaryota > Viridiplantae > Streptophyta > Magnoliopsida > Poales > Poaceae > Thinopyrum > Thinopyrum elongatum. The sequence goes on from CM022301.1 coordinate 279,324,042, forward strand.
AGCTTTAGCAGCTTCTAACATGATCATCTATATAACAAGATCAACATTGTGAAGATACATGGATGCAACAATCAGGGGAAAAAACATAGTCAGAACTAGGAGGTAACCTGATCATGGATTCTCAACTGGAAATTCCCAAGCTGCTCAATTTGCTGCTCATAAAGTTTTTTCCTCTTCAATGATTGGATAGCCGCTGATGAAAAACAGTGATTCAATTGATACACAGTATTTCTGCAGTTCTGTAATACTCTATTCTACATTACATAATAATGAAGGCCAGATAACATTCCAAGGTAATCAGATTTTCTCAACTGAAGAAGAAAGAGTGGACAGAATCAAAATGAATAAGCTGTATTTAGCTACATGAAGAATCCTCACTGCTTTTAAGTAAAATGACGGTAAAGGTTGGCTGCCATAAAACACTACACAAAACATGCACCTTATACACATTGGATCAAAATGCAGAAACATAGATGATCATTGCAAAGTAGGACCATGGCATGTGTATACAGAAGTTGATTGCCATTTTACTTTGAGAAAAGCATATTGCCTCCAATCAACAGGAGGAGGTGCTATGGTGATCAACCATACCTCTTTTATTCTTTGCTTTTGAGAACTCCTTGGCCCTCTCAAGCTCAGCACCTGCTTTTTTCTCTAACACTTTCTCTTTCTTCTCCAGCATATCAAGAGTCTAAACAAATACATAAAAAGAGTGAGAATTTTAAAATGTTCATAATATAATAGGCATAAAAAGTGTCCAAAATCGATTGTAATGCTAGGATAGTTCACCACTAGATCAGCAAATAGAGGCCATCTTCCCTCCTTATAAGAGGCTAATAGCTTAACGTTTGCAACTTCAGAAGCAGACGATGAAAGAAAGGACAAGAGTTTATTAATCATACAAAGTTTGCACACCAAATAAACTTGGACGAAGCTGAAATCACATGAGAATTCCTACACACTAAATTCCCCATATACCAAGACAGAAAATTAAAGAGCTAGTTGATCAGAAACTGCCAATGCGATACAAAATGGCCGTCAGAATCTTAATCGTGCATTCAACAACTTAATTATACAAGCTAACAAGATAAACTACCTCTTTAATTTAGGACCCTCTTATCCAGAGGACGTCAGCTGAGAAGCATGGCAGTTGCGAACAATTTGCATGGCAATTTATGTTTGCCAAGGATGGCAGGTTTAGTTGGCGAACATGGCAAATCCGCATCAGTTCATTTTTTTTGGCCAGCATTTTGGTGTGCTTGCAAACTAAAGTTGCCATCCTCGCCACAATTAAGCTGCCATAAAAAAAATTCAATTTGCTACCCCCTCCCAGCGAACGTTTGCCAGTTAGCATTTCCTAATTTATCCAAAGTGTAGCCAGTATAAGAAAAACAAAACGGTAGACTTGACGCCTCACCTCGTTTAACTTATCCAAAGTGGCCAACGCGCCGGCGTTGGCCTGCTCCTTGGGCTTCCCAAATAACCTGTTGAACATGGTGGCACCTCAAATATGGACTCGGAACCTGCGACACGGAAGCATAGTAAGAGGTATAATCATTCACCGGACAATTATGAGAACAGAAGCTCGAAGAAATCTGGTGCGCGGCAGCGTGACTAGCCAACAAACACGGGCTTGCAACTCACAACATGGCATTAAGACGCAACAGAGGAAGGCAATAGCAGCTAGACGCAACAAACCTAGATGACAAATTCGCCACTAGAATCAGCCTACACAAATCTATCCCACGAGCTAGGAAATCACTTGGGCGCAAGTAAAATTTCTTACAAAAACGACGGAGATGAACTAGCAGTTGTGATTTGCGACTATAATCGCAATCGGAGCAGCTAAACCCAGAAGCCACAGCGCCAACCGAGCCCGGAAGCGCCACGACCCCGACCCTGATCCGATGAGAAGAAGCCAGCCGCCTAGCCGCGATGGACCGACGCAAAAAGAGAGATGGGCACCGAACCAGGGGTGTGCAGGAGATAGGGGTGCGGATCTAGCGAGGGCGGAGAGCGGGCGCTTACCGGATTCAGGCGGCGGAGGAGTCGAGATTGGGGTTGGCTGGCTGGCGTCCGGTGGGATTGGCTGCGGGGGTGGGTTGGGATTCTGGTTAGGTTTCTGGTTGGGGGAGACGAGGGGAAGAAGGAAGGAAAGGGAACGAGTCGAGTTGGAGGCCACGCGGACGGGGACAGCCGCGTGCCTGCGTACCCCACACGGTGAGGTGAAAGAGTAGGCTAAGCAAACGAAACTGCTACGCGTAAACCGGCTGATCCTGGGAAAGGATCAGCCGCCTCGCCAGCCGTCGATTCATCATGATTAGGACCATTTGATCCTCCTACTGACTTGACCACGCCATCGCTTCGATTCCCACCTGCCTATGTTTTCTGTAGCGCATCCGCAACAGGCCAATAGCCATGTAAACTGCAAAGCAACATCCCACGTTCCTAGCGCACGCTCGCGCGTAGCTCCGAGCCTCTGACAGGAGCATCAACTCGCCGTTCCCGTAGGGCCGTAGGTCCCGCTTGCAGCAGCCGCACCGGCAAGCTTGCCACGATAGAGCAGCAGCATCCCGTGTGATCCGGCGAGCTCGCCACGCCCGGAGCGCATGCTGCAACACAACACCGGCGAGCAGCCACAGCCGGCCGGCCAGCTCACCACGCCCCTAGCATGCTGCAATGCAGCACCGACGAGCAGCCACGCCTGGCCAACTCGCCGCGGCCCGAGCATGCTGCAACGCAGCACTGGCGAGCAGCCATGCCCGGCCAGCTAGTAGCAAACGCCGGCGAGCTCGCAACGCCCCTAGCATGCTGCAACGCAGCACCGACGAGCAGCCGCGCCCGACCAGCTTGTAGCGAACGTCGGCGAACTCGCCACGCCCTGAGCATGTTGCAACGCAGCACCGACTCCGGCGAGCAGCCATGCCAGGCCAGCTTGCAAGCACGATGGTGGTCGAAGAGCCGCATGATGTTTCATCACAGCACCGGCAGCCTCACGGGATGCTGCATCGCAGCGCCTCTCTCCCGGCTCGCCACGGGGTCTCCGGTTTGCAGCACCCCGACGCGGCTCCGTCGCTCCCTCGAAGCAGCTTGTGCTCCTAACAAGCCAGAACGGCACTCCGGCGAGCGGCCTCGCAGCACAAGCGCTCCCGCCAGCGAGTGGTGTCGTAGCACCTGACGGGAAGTGGCAGCTCCTTGCAGCGCCCGGCGGCGCCCTGCAGTACCGGGGCGCCACTTGCACATCCCGGTGCCCGCCTGGGTCGGCCTGCAACTTCAGCTGTTGTGACCACCCATTGAAGGTTGTAGCACCGGCGTGCGAGCTCGGCCTTGTAACATTGGCCGCCGGTAACGCTGGATTGCAGCCGCCATGGCTGCTGCGGCCACCAGTTACAGCAGCATAGACCGATTGCAGCAACCCGGAGAGATCCTCAGGCTCGTAGCAGGTAGCACCGGCGAGTGCTGCCGCGAGTGGCGCCCCAGGCGAGATCGAGGAGATGGTACGATGGAGCTCTGGTCAATGCATCGGGGTAGGAAGAAAAAATGAGTGGTGAACGCTTCGTCCGTTGAGATAAGGATGGGTGAAGCTGCGGTGCGTGGGGACACGTGGCAAGCATAGGACATGGCTTACGTCCGTGATCTGATCAGTCGGTTGATTTAAAGGATTTTCCGTTATATTAAAGAAAAAACTCAAAGACTATACGGCAGACGTAGGTTTTTAGAAAATTCGAGCGAACATGGCACCGGTCGTTGGATCACGCGCATGAATCTTGGTGCCGGAAGAATTGTCACATCACGCGTTTGAAGCGTTCACTCTAACCGGCGTCCGGACAAACGTTTTCCACTTAATTCCTCCTATCCTCTCCGAGCGTCCACTCTCTCATTCCCTCCATGATCCGCCCACCATGGTGATTCCCTCGAGGAGAATAGCCAGAGGTGGCGCTCGGCTACAAGCTCCTGCCAGAGCGGCCTCTGGAGGAGAAGGCTAGCAGCGATCGAGTGCTCACGCATGAGATATCTCCAACCCACTTCTGCAAGGTGTTCTTAGCATCAGAGTTGGATTTACTTCCCATCCCGGATGCATTCCGTCAGCATGTGGGAACCATCCCACGGTATATCGTTCTGAAGACGAGCACCAGATGTAATTGGCAGATCAGGCGATCAGGCTCTAGGATGTCAATGGGAGGGTTTTCATGGATCAGAGGGGGGGGGGCAGGGTTTGCCATTGCTCACCCGCTGCAGATCGGCCACTTCCTGGCATTCGAGGTCCTGACCTGCAATGCTTTCAAGGTCACTGTATTCGATCGTTCCTGCGCAAAGGTGCTCATGAAGTGTGGCCAGCACGAGCCACCCCTTGCCATGATCGGTGAGTGAGGGCTTTGTAATCTCTCTTCATAATGTGTGGGTCCTAAACTTGTGTGAATGTGGTTAATGTGTATTATGTGTATGCTTGTTCAATGTGGTTTAATCTCTGCTCTTTACTATTGTTGCCGCTATTTCATGCCTATGACTGTGTGCTGATAACATCACCGCTCGAAGAAGAGGTTACCACACCACATGTCTTACACAAACATCGTGCTTGTGTTTCTGTTCTTGTGCAGCTTGCAACTTTGTGGGCAACCAAATAAAGTGCAAAACATGATTCAGATGTTGTATTAGCTCACTCGTGCTCTACCGAGCCACTTATGCAGGGGTTTCGACAAGATCAACCAAACACATCCCATGCAAACCATCAGATAGTGTTGATTACCACTCCCATTTTTTCTCAAAAAATCGAGGAGGCAATCCAGGCCCAATTTCCTTAGTGAAAAACCTTGTTGTGACTTATGTCTCTAGCCAAAGGGTTGCTGCCAATGAAGAGCCAAGTTCATAGAGGTATCATGTGGATTCATACTGGGGCTTCTTTATTGATGATAGAAGGGTGAGAGGACAGTTGTGAAGAGTCCTCAATAGTTTCTCGACAGAAACAGGTGGGAGATGCTTTGTTTGCATGAAACTGGATACAAGCAGAGCAATATTGATGGCTTACGGTCCCTGCAACACGCTTTCACCTAGCGTGTTAGCGTGCGCACATACACCTGCATGTTTTATCATACTAAGGCATGTTTGGTTACTCACATCAATTTCGCGTTGAAAAACAACATTTACATCATGTTCTCCACTTCCTTTGGTAGCCCGCATAGCATCATTGGGGATTTTTCTGCATTGCATTTGGTTGCAACACGCTCTGGGATTTTGGGCTGGGCTCTTGCAAGGTGTTGTGCTGGGTTGCACGATCGATCCGATTTGGGCTGATTAAGTTAACAGTCACACATGAACAAACATTACAGTAGAGTAGATAGGCATAGATCTACTCGTCTACGCATGTCAAAACGAAAAACTTACAACAGGAAAGTTATGTGGAACAACGAGATAAAGCTAACAATCAAAGTAAATTTCAAACGGACGGCCGTGTGCGATGGTTTTGCCAAAATTCATCTAAACTAGCACGCACACATCACAGGAACACGTTAGTACAGTACAATTGGAGATGCACACGAGCATCGAAACAGAAAACTTACAACACGAAGTTGTGTGAAATAACGAGGTGAAGCAACTCCTCAAAGGAAATTTCAAAAGATCGATCAAGTGCGACGAATTTGACAAAAAAGTCTTAAAACGCTCCAATATGAACACGAAACTGAACATTTACAGCCAACAAAACTACAAACCAATCGCCCAATGGTATCATAACATCGATGTGCATCTTTTTCGTGTACAACCTGTCTCAAAGCGAAGCACCGTTGTATAGATTAGAAGGGATCAGGGGATTAAGTGAAGGAGGTTAAGGAGGGTGAGTAAAACACACCACATGCAAAGCTAGGTAATATCAACATGCAATCGGATATTAACAATCAACGGAACTACGAAGCGATCACGAAAATGGAATCACAACATCGATGTGCATGTTTTTGTGTAGAACTTATCTCGAACCGAAGTATAGTTGTGTAGATTAGAACGGATCAGGCAAATGAGAATAAGGGAGGTGGTAGAACATACCACGTGCAACGTGCGTACCAATTCCCTTTTTGCGCCCGCTCAGGACTGGCTGGGAGGTGTATTTAAGTTCCGTGCTATGCAGGCCAATAGTGTTTAGAAGCAACCAAACATGTCAAAGTGGCATCCCCAGGGCCTGGCTAAGGAGTATGCAGGCAATCAAACACGTCCTTATGCGCCAGACATCGATATTTCTCTCGTAGGCATAACACCAAACATGTGATTCTTGTGGTTCACAACAGGGGGAGGAGGTGCGCGCGGCGGTGCGGAGGTGCGTTCAGGGATGGCTCTCGATGCAAAAGTTGTGGTGCAGCTGCTATAGCACCAGGGCGACAGGGGCGTAGGTGGCTAGGGCGTCGACGGGACGACGACACACACGTGGACCACGACGCCCAGAAGACTGTGTACGAGCGGTGGAGTGAGTGCAATGAAGGTCAATGCTCGAGGATTTAGACCGCGCGGCCACAGGGGTGGCAGCAGCAAGAGCGAGGATGGCGACGACGATTTTCATGATGCCGCATTCACAGTGGGAAACATGGAGAACGGGGATCCCATCAACATTAGAGATCGATTTGGGCGACAGTGCAGTGGGGGCAGAAGGCGGCGATGCGTGGGAGGTGGAGGTGGTGAGATTGGCCTGGGTGGGGGTGACATACCAAAAAAATCAAGTGACGGTCAAACGGACAAAGCAACGTGTGAACTGTTGTTTCACTTGGCGGTGGCAATCACTATAATTTCGACCAAAAATAGGGGCAAATCCAATGACATATGATTTTTTTGGCAGAAACAGTTCTCCCTTTAATATTAGGTAAGATTATGAATTACCCCGAAGTAGTGATCTAAACACTCTTATATTCTTTACAGAGAGAGTATATATATAAAGGAAAGGGGTAAAATGCAGCTTATCGCAGTTTAGACCAGGTATTATAGGTATGCATCAGTTTGCTCACACGAACATCGCAACTATATATAAAGGCTTCTCTAGTTCAGATGATTTCTCAAGGGTCTCTTTGATTCTCATGAATTATAAACAGATGATAGAGCAGTATGTCTTTTCAATACTACATAATTACTCCCTCCGTTCCAAATTAGTTGACTTAGATTTATCTAGATATGGATATATCTAACATTAAAACATATCTTGATATATCCGTATCTAGACAAATCTGAGTCAACTAATTTATAGATATATCCATATCTAGATAAATCTAAGTCAACTAATTTGGAACGGAGGAAGTAGTTTGGGCGATTGATTGTGCGCAAGAAAAACATAGGATCTTCAGGCGAGGTTAGAGTGGATGAAAACTTTCCTATACTCCCTAACGTCTTACATTATGGGACGGAGAGAGTAGTACATATGAATCCTAAGGAAAAAAATCGATGGATATGCAAGCAAACACAAACAATAAAACAAAGATAAACAAGATGCTTCTAAACTGAAAGATGCTATGTACAACCGTGTCGAAAATGAATTTCCTGAGCTAGACAAACTTGCTCCAAAAAGAATCAACTAAACAAACACCAAATATAAGAATCAATCGCCGTCGCCAACGCCTTCCACAATGGACAACGATGTCAAATTGAACACCAGAACTACAAATCAGAGAAGCTGATGTCGGAGCTGCTGGTTTTCCCTTCTCAGTTGCTGCACTTCCTTGGTCAGGCCTTCCAGCTTCTCCAGGACCAAGTTCATAACGCCAGATGTTTCCATCTGCTTGTTGCGGAAAAGTTTGTTATGTTAAATACATGTACTAAACATAACTAGCACAACTAAAAAACCACACGGCTAAACAATCTAATACATTCTCCATCCCATGGGCTGAACTGACCTGGTAGTAACAATTGTATCAAAAGGAACATAAGCACCAAATAACAGCAAGATGCATTATTAAAATAAAGGCAACTGGTAGAACGATAAACACCAGGGATCTCTTATCACTTGCATAGTGGACTCTTGCCACCAGCTGGCCAAGTTTCCAAATACACGAAAACGTTCAGTTTGCCTAGGTCAAGAAAAGGATGCATGCCATACGAGCAACTCTAGGGTATACTATGTCAAAAATCCTGTCTTGGCTAACTACATATAGGTGGTTTTGAGATAATAGCAAGAGCTGCATGTGTTTGCCAAGTTGTCATGTTGAACGCTGATGTTTTGAATTGCATTTACCAACAGGTGATGATGGTGATACATGGGTTGATACAGCTAGATAACATGAGCCTGGACCATTAGCAAGGACAGCAGTGTACACCACACAATAAAAAACAACAATAATTTCTGGCAAGTAAACCATAATAACAAAAGAAATATATATAGGTGCTTGGAATTGACAGCAAGAAAGAACAAGGCCACAAAGCAACTACACAAAACAGAACCTACAGTTTTCTTACCTCCTGCATGTGAAACTGTCTGAGAAGTTCAATGTGGAGATTTCTCACATCCTCATGTATAGACTTGTGAACAGATCCTAGAGATTCCTCGAGCATGCGCTGAACATACTGAAGGGAGAACAAAGAAGCTCCCTGTTGATCAGCTGACGAGCCTGAGGTGGGCAATTGAGGTGGCACTACCCCCTAATAAAATTGCATATGGACACTCCATTAGTAAACAGTGGTGTTTACATTTTGAAGTCAAAAAATTAACAAATACTCCCTCTGTTTCTTTATTTAAGGTGTATTTGTTTTTTGATAAAATTCCAAAATGTAAGGTGCATTTCTTCTAATTTCTCATAATTCCCTTGTTAGCCCTCCAGAAAAAGGGAAAGTATCTCTCTCCTGATTGTCTGTATCTTTCCTTGTAGCAAAAGAAGGAAAGTATCTCTCTATCGATTGCATGTATCTCTTACTTTCCTGGACTAACTGATTTACTTGCCACTAACCAACAAATTTGCCAAGGGTAATTTCGTCCTAACATGTCTATAATTTTGTGCCTTGGTCACCGTGCCGAAAATAATACACCTTACATAAAGGAACCGAGGGAATTCTTACGTTGCTTGCTAGAAGGCTTCCAGACGAAGAGGTCATTGGTGCCTCCTGTCTTGATAATAGACTAGTAAGCAGCTCATCTTTTGTTTCTGCTCCAGTCTTCTTTGATTTTGGTGAACCAAATGCTGAAGCTAATCCTTCACTAAAAACAGATGTGCTCAATCTATCAGTTAAAGTTGAGGGTTTCCATGCGGATTTGGAAGGTGCTGCTCCTGGTAAATCAGAATTCACCGATGGCACAGTCTTGGACATGAAGGACGAGGAAACTGAAGTCTGTAGGCTGGCAGATGATGTCTCTAGGGAAGACTGCGCATTGCTCAAGATGCCCTTGTTTTGTAAGTTCATTAAAATGTTACTTGTCAGAGAACCTTTCAATGAGAGACTAGTGGATGAAGCTGAATCCTGTAAACCTGCAAACGCCAAACTGCCAGTCTGAAAGGCTGATTGCCCAAAGCGTGAGATTTGTTGACGATGTGTTAGCCTGTCGGGCAATGCATTTCCAGTTGATGATTCTGGTGGGGAGATAGATGGTTCACTCTTCCATGATGGCACGGGTGAGCTACTCGCAGATGAGGCGCCATCCTGCAGAACAAAGTTAAGAAGGCTCAATTGGCATCCTGAGATGACAGAACAGAGACAGTGAAAATAATACGAAAACACTAAAAATCTGATGTCAGATAGGCATGGCAAATCTGACGTTTTTCATGGCAATTTATATTGGCGCGATGATGGCAAATTTAGCTTGCAAGCACGGCAATTTTCTGACAAAACTGAACTGAGGTGGATTTGCCATGCTCGCCAACTGAACTTGCCATCCTCGGAGAACATAATTTGTCATGAAAAACGTTCGATTTGCCATTGTCAAAAATCTGACATCAGATTTGTAGTGGAGTCCAAACAATAATAGGTTTTCCAGAAGAAAGAAACCTGTCTTGAAACGGAATTAGACCTCCAGTCCGAGATTGGATGTGGCTCACTGTTCCCTTCCATATACTGGAACTTCCTAGTTGCTAATAACTTCTTATCTCCAGATTTATCATCTTTTTTTGTTTCATCACTCCCCTGCTCATCCCACCAGCTGTTGCTGGATGGTGTGAAAGGCTGGACATCAACAAGTGGAGAAAATACATCCATATCATCCTTTATACTGAAGTTGCCACGAGGAGCCTGTAGCTTTGATAATGGTCCACCAGACAATGGACGGGCCCTATATGGAGTTTCCTCTGCAGTAGAAGATTTTGAAGTGGAAAGAAATCCACTTGTGTTCCCTGTCAAAGAAGAGCGAAGACTCGTAATGCCTGCTCCAGATGGAAAAGTTGAAGGTGTTGCTGAAGGCAAAGGATCTGGCATAAGAATAGAATCTTCACTGGTTCCCCCCAGAAGGGCAACTTCTGAGGAACTGTTCTCGCTAACAATGACAGGCTTTGACCGTTGCCAGCATAAACTTGTCACAGCCTGGCGAGCAATGTAAATTCAAAAATGTTAAACAACTCAAGAGAGCAGATATAATGGAACTTGTTAAACAGTTATACATCAAAGCCCATGGCAGTCTTTTAACCTTGTTTAACTAGGAAGTTATCAAATTTCACAAACAGGGACTCTGCAAAGTGCACAAATTTCTGTGCAAGCATAACAAAATTACAAAATATATGAAAGTCACTAATACTATTCCCAACATTGAGCGCACAAGAACAAAATAGCGAACTGATTTGCGAAACATGTTTTACAGATTTACATACAATATGAGAGTAGAAATAACATTTAAGCATAGACTAAAAGTAGAAATACCATTGTTAATATTGAGTATTAAATTTGACCAGCAACATTGTTCATACAGTTCCATCTCCATGCAGGTTTCTTTCAAAAGGAATGAACAATTTGTTCTCGTATTATGGTGCAGTATAAGCTATAACCAGAGGCAGCGCCTTTTTTAATCATCTGCGCTGAACTAATAAAATATATTGAACAGTGGTAGTTGGCATACTTTTATACAAGTGGAAGTGCTAAACTAATATGTGTACATATTACTATACAAACCACCAGAGAACATCATTATTTCTATGTCAACAATAAATCGCAGGGCACCAATGAGGAAAAGAGAGATGTAAGGTTCCCCACCTCTGAGCTATTGTACGCACGAAGAATTGTCAATGGCTGGGGTTTGCCCCGAACATCATAGAATACCACACGCCCACTATTTGTGCCAGCTGCCAATATTGTGCCATCATCATTATATGCCAATGATGAGAAAGGGGCATCATGAGGAATAGTGTGTGTCGCTCTTCTTGATGCAGAATCAAGTGTGTATAGCTTCTTATCGAGGCCAACTGTAGCAATTATCTAAAAGAACCAAATATGATAAAGATTATTTGTGCCCAGTAAAAAATCAAACATCAAACGCCAAGCATAATACTAAAATAAACCTTGTCACTGGAGGGTGAGATACAAACACCACTTGTGGGTGCAGAATGTTGCTTTAGCCATGAGACCTGCACAAGGCATTAGTCGATTCAAGAGTAGCATTGAAGAAAGCACAAATACACCATGATAAAAATCTGGGTTAACACATCAAGTCATATACAGCAAGGGCAGTTCACATAACCGATCTCAACCTTTTACACTAATCACTGAACCAGCAATTGTATGAATCTTAGAGCATCTCTAGCAGATGCCCTAAACTTAATCCCTCAAACCTTCTCCCTATCCCAAAAAGTCAAAAAAAAGAGGGATTAAACTTTTTCTCAGCTAGCAGATGCCCTAAACTTAATCCCCTAATAAAGCCGATATTTGGTTCAAACATTTCATCAAACACCTTCAATACACTCACACAGTCTGACTTTTTGCACATAATGACACGTGGGGTTCCAACTATCTAAAACTGTCATAGGCCAAACATCGATCCGCATTGGATAGCAACAATAAAAACAGTAGCACATTAAATTGTTCAAAAGTGTCTAAATATTTCCCCAGCAGTAGTACAGAGCAGCAGCACAAAATCAATCAATGACATCTTCTCCTCTCAATCTTCAGAACGCGTTGCCCCTCTGCTATCCTCTCAATCAACGCACACAGCAGCTAGCTAGCCGGCAGTCCAAATTAACCAGTCGCTAGCTAGCTGAAGGAACGCTGGCCTGAAGGAGGTGAGCAGGCAGGTGTTGATCCAGGCCTGCTCGTACACCACCGTCGCTAGCTAACCGCAGGCCGCTGAACCGCAGCCGCCATCGCCCAAAAGGCCAACGTGCCACGCGACCGTCCACCGGCCAAACTCCTGGATGCGCGCGTCCTCCACGTCCGGGATGGGAAACCACCCGCCAGGCATCCAGACGGCAGTTAGCGGGAGCCCGGGAGATTTCTGGAGCGTGACGGACGGCGGCGGCGATGCACTTGGTGTGGTCGGACTCGAGGTCGAACCGGAGGGCGCGCGCTGCCAGAGAGGCCACGAAGAGGACGGCCAAGGGGAGGAGCGTGGAGGGGGGCAGCTATCTGGGGGCAGAGGATCAGGCTCACACGGTCAACGGCAGTCAGCGGGAGCCGCGGAGATACCCAAAGCGCGACGGATGGCAGCGGACTGCAGCACGGGAGGGGGCGTGACGCGAGCGCGGCGCACAGCATGTGTGCGAGCTCTAGCGAGCTCCGGCGGCCATGGCGGAGGAGTGGGAGCTAATCCACTTGAGCAAGCAGTTTTACTAATGCCAATCAACACATAGTGAATCTTGATCTCAGCTTCGCTAAATACTACAAAAATCCTTGGTGTATCTGCATCAGTTTTGTTCAATCTAACTTGTCAAACTTGAAACTTCAAATGAAGCTTCTGTCGGAAGTTTCTCCAAGAAATGAAGAGAATCTCAGATAAGGCGATACGGCAACATAACTTTCATATCAAAATCATCATCACAAAGGGACAGACTGCAAAGGAAGCTGAGGATGAAATGTACGTTCATTGTTCTTCAGAAAAAGATGATTGGAGTGCAAGAAAGGAAAATGATCTATAATACACATTGTCGGCAAGCATACATTCAAAGTATAGAGAGGTATTGAAACTCAACTTTCCTTTTTCACATATCAATTTGCTATCTCAATTCTGCATTCTACTTTCGCATTAAATACAACAAAATGGCAACACCCATGTCATAGGGTGAACACTAGAATAACAGGTGGAACCTAATTAGTTACCAAGGCAATATGTTTTTACCTTTGGAGTCCTCGCGGTTGTATCCCAAAGATGCACAGAACCATCATCGCCTGCTGTCGCCAATATATGCCTACTATTACGTGAATAATCGAGCACTCTCAAAACCTGGCCTTGCAGAAAAAAATAAAAGAAAGCTCATAAAGTCAGAATCAAAATTTCCAGAATTCCAGTAAAGCTAGAGCATACTGTGAGGCATTGTCATTTACAAAAAAAAAAATATTACCTGTCCATTTGGATCACTAAGTTCAGCAGCACGTGCTCCAGAAGCAAGATTGTGAAGAATCAGGTCGCCCTTCATGCTTATTGATGCCAAATGTTCATCTTTGCAGTTATACATTACACCAGTAATGGTGTCAGTGTGACCACTTAGCCATTTGATACATCTCTTCCGTTGCAAATCCCATATCCTAACAATATGGCCACTCCCACCAGAACAAAGATATCGAGAACCTTTGTTGCTAAAACTGATGGAATATATGGATTCCTGCCAAGAAAATACAATTTGTTGTGTTCAGCCCCAGTTTATATATAGGAAATAATATATTCGAGATGTCATCGGCCGATTGTCTAGTACGGAAAGGCAGCTGGTACATATCATGGGGTTTGAGAAAATAAGTGAAAGCCCCATTGCCGTATTTCAAGTTAGAGAGCAAGATAAAGCCGTTTTTGTAGAGTAAAGAGGCAAAAAAATAAAAAGAAACAAGCATGCTTTTAAACTTACATCATGGGTATAATAGAACAAGCAAGTAACAGAAATGATGCTATAAAAGGTATCACTGTAAATCTGGTTGTTGCATTGCTGCCACAGCAAACAATATTAGGTACACCTTTTAGTTGTATTACCAAACTGCTCATTTGAAGCAACGACAAGATACCTATGCAACAACATCAATGGACAGGCAACTGAAACTGCAGGCCTGTCATACAAATAAATGTCAAACGAAATTGGAACTGCTACACGAATTAGCAACAAAATGTTACATGAAAATGACTACCACACATGTCTGACAGTTAAAGCTGTGAGCACAAAATCATAAGAATGCACTGATACCTCAATGTCATCCCCACGATCAACAGTTGATGTTGGTAGCTGTCCTACATTTTGACCCTTTTTATGCCACAATGAGATCTTTTTATCATCCCCAGCACTTGCTACGATTAGATCTGCAGGTTTAATACGGCAATGAGTTGGTGTTATTACTTAGATTCATTATGCAATTATATTATAGAACGGAACCATTTCGTTAAGATAATGAGTTTAAACTTCTTGTAAGAAAACCTAGTCAATTCACGAAACACATCATTAGACTCAAGAGTGACATAACAAACATTGAAATAAGATTAAAATACAAGAACAGCGTTATAACTTTATAGATATCATGTTTTCCCTAATATGCATTATGTATACTTCATTGAGATTTTAATACAAAAACAAAAAAGGGCATGAAGAATGCACACTGCATCTTGCCAACCTCCTCCTACAACAACAACAAAAATAACTACAGAACATGAAAATTGATCATGGGAAGACTGGAAGTTAAAATTTTAGTTCAATTGCTCGAGGTTATACTACAAGTAATGCCACATGACTAAACAAATAATTTGCAAAATTAACAATGCAAGGAATAGCTTTCCTAAGGAACAGATAATATGCTAAGGCCCTATCTGGGGGAACTCCAAAATCATCTAAAAAAGATGTGGAAACTCCTCAAATGTGTCTCCACTACCTTTTTTACAGAAGCTAGCTTCTGTAGGATGATATCCTTCTCAAACAGGACCTAGGAATTACAAGGAGCTATTATAAGAATTGCATTGCTAAGAAACCAGCAATCATGATCACAACCCAAATTCACGTGCATAGAAATGCAAAATGCAAGGTCTATGGAACAAGGCAAGTGAAATGAAACTGCAAACTAGCTCATCCCTAGAACAGAAAATAATGGTTGTATAATCACTATAATCATGCACCAATAGGCAGCTGATAGTAATGGAGTGTGTATTTAAATATAATAATACTCGGAAAAAATATCATGAGGTGCAACAGTACTGATACTATTTCTTCGTCAGTTATTGTCTTTGAGCAAACAGAGCTCTTACAAATACAAAAATACTGTTGGCAAACCGAGTAGATCCATCCATCAATGTTGATATCTTCAAAAGACCTCTTGTTTATTCCGTCCACATACCGTTAGTGAGCATAGCTATATGGGCTACATTTTGATCCTACGTCTCTAGGATGAGAAATTTAAGAAAACAACTTATATACCGTCCCAAAAGATTGAAAACTCGGTGACAACGCTAGAGGCTGATGGCACGTAAGACGACGACGAAAGGATCGAAGCTCTAGCTCGCACATGGAGATCCTCGCGTAGACGCAAAGCAAGCGAATTGGGGAGATCTGAGAACGGGGGTGAGAGAGGGCAGCGAGCGAGCTGGGGGGAGGGAGATGGTTACTGACTGGTGTGGTTCCACTTGACGGCGTTGACGGGGTGGCCGGGAGCGGGGGAGTAGGCGAGGACGCAGGGGTCGCCGGACTCCACCGAGACGTCGAAGAGCTTCACCGTGTCGCCGCCGCACGTGGCGAGCAGCGGCGCTGACGGATCCACGAACCCCATCGGATCCGGGCCCCGAGCTGGACGGGGGACGGCGGCAGCTTGCGGATTTCGTTAGGGTTTGGGCCCGTGGCCGGCTCCCGTGGGGGTTTGGCGCTGGTGGGTGCGGCTGCCGCGGAGGAGGAGGAGGAAATTTGAAAATGAAATTGTTTTTGCTGGATTGAACTGAACCGGTTGGTGACGTTGGGGCCGGCTTCTCGCTAGTGTGCATTCCAAGGTTCCCCTGCCGGCTGCCACCTGGAGGCGGCCGGTTCTTTTTTTTTTTAACACAGTACAGACGCAAACGCCCATATATACGTGTATACACTCACCCCTATAAACGCACACACGCACACCCTACCCTTATGAGCACCTTCGAGAGACTGAGCCGGCATATCATCTTGAGATTTACGAAGTCACCGTAGCGCCTCGTTGTCGACGGGAACGTCTCCTCCCACTAAAAGCGTATTGCCGGAAATCCTGAAATAAATCCAGGAATAAATGCGAGCATCAGGACTTGAACCTTGATGGGCTGGGGATACCACTGTCCTCCTAACCATCCGGTTATTTCGACAAGTTTTGTTTGGGTTTGTTTGGATTGATGGGTTTTCTACAAAATACATCCAAAGGGCATATTAGATCTGATAATTATTAAGAAAAACAGTAGCTAATTACGATAAAAAGATAATTTGACACAAAATGATCAATACAAAAAAATTCATCGAAAATTATACTGGTCGTCTTCTTCCTTCAATAGTACCATGTCCATGGAAAAATTAAAATTGCACTGAACCGGCAGCAAAGAAAATGGACACATATGAACACCTTTGTCATACTAGGCTTTGAATACCACATTAGTCACTCGTCGCTTTAAGCGACATCTAGAAATTGTTGAAGGGACATTGGTTGAGGCATCAACCCACGCAATCTTAGAGCATCTCCAGGCGCCCCCCCCCCCCCCCCCCAACAGCCCCCAGGCCCCTTTTTTATCGCCGGCTCCAAAAAAGGGCCAGTCGTGCCCTCAGGAGCCCAAATTTCGCCGTTAGGGCCGAAATTGGCACCGGCGGACCTAGGCCGAACCCAGCGCGCTGGGGGCGCCCCGGGGTGCCGGGGGAAAGGAATTTGGCGCGAAAACAAATTCCTCCCGCTTGGACCCGCCGAATCAGCGACTGGGCGACGCCGAGAACCTTCGTCGTCCACATCGCCTCAGCTCCCGCGCCGGTTTCCAAGGTCTGGCGGCGCAGTTATGGTGAGCCGCCGCGCGTCCCGCCCTTTCCCACCGCGTGGCAGCACCGCTCCCACCCTTTCCTGGCTATAAAAGCCGTGCCTCGCCACCGCTTGCCACACACTCGCATCGTCGGAACCCTTTCTCTCGCCTCAATCCCCATCGCCGAAAAACTCTCTCTCGCCTCAGACCCCCCCACCACCCCGAGATGGCGGAAAGATTCCCCGGCGACGGAGCGGCGGTCAACGGCTTCGGCCGCCGGTCGCTGCACGAGTGGGAGGCACGTGTTCTCCACGAGGCGAACTACCACTAGTGCAGAAAAGCCTAGCTATGGCGTGCCAAAAATAACCTTGCTGACGTAGAAGCTCGACGCCACCAATATGGCGCCATTGTTAAGAAATAGTGGTGGCGATGGAGGCTACGCCAGCACTATTATACGTGTTGCTGGTGTGCGATGTTTGTAACGCCACCACTATATTCACTCACCTAGCGGCGCACAATGTAATTTGCACCAAAAAAAGGTTTTTCAACACCATGTAACATTTAGCATTTCACACTAAAACTAAGTACATACTATATAACATTACACAGTAGAACAGTGCCAGATAATAGAACGACATTACGAGTTAATATTTAAGTGCCTGCTAGTTAGATCTCACAAACATAACCAGTTCATAGAAACATTACGAGCTAAAACAGTACTAGTACAGGCACTAATACATAAGCAGTTCATTCATGTACTGCCCCGCCACACACATAGTTCTAAATGAGGTCGATGACCACCATCATCGTCAAGCCATGGCGCCGAGTGTTCCTGATGGTGACTAAGATGGCCTGTCCAACCTGGAGATTCTTTCCAGCAAGGAAGTTGTTCCATCCCGCGGTGCTGAACATAGTGCGACCGTTTGTGTCCACTGCGTAAGCACAGTTCGTGATGGAGCCCCTTGCGGTAAGGCGTAGTCCAGCAATGCCTGCTTCATCCAGCTCGATGTCACGGCTCTCATTTAGCCTCTTAGGTAATTTCGGAAAAAAAAAACAAATATGGTAAATGAGCATGTCACATTACTACACATTAAGAGCATAATCATCATGTTCTACACTAAGCATATCCTTAAAATTCTACACTAAGCATATATATATATCACAACACATTAGTACACTAAGCATATCACATTACTACACACTAGCTAAGAGCATATTCATCACGTTCTACAATAAGCATATCACATTACTACACACTAAGCATATCCTTAAATTCTACACTAAGCATATATATATATCACAACACATTAGTACACTAAGCATATCACATTACTGGCAGCAAAAGAGGAAATTCCGCTGAAATTATTAGGAAACGGACTAATCAAGATCATTTACTTTCTGTTAATTGTATCAATTATGGATTAGAGGATATGAGGGTGGGGGATAAGAGGTGCTATATCTATGGTAATAGAGGATGCCCTGTTCTTCACGTACTTTCTCAAACCAGTGTTCTCAACATACTGTTTCCTCGTATTTGAGTCTGGGTTCATTGCTGAACACCATGGCGGGTGGGGGAGAGATGAAGGAAAGGTCAGCGGAGGCGGGGAAGGAGGGTATGGTGAGCTTGGGAGGGGTGCTTGCAACAGCAGAGGAGCTGCGATCCCAGCCGGCAATGGTCGGGGCTGGGGTTTCCCTGCTCCAGCCTACTCCGGACCGGATGGGGAAGATGGGGCCGGGGCGCTCCCGTGGCGACAACATGCCTCTCGTCATCGACATGGAGGCGGCTCGCAAGGCCGTCAGCGGCTTTCTGGTGGTCGGGCGCTTTCTCTCCCCCTTCCAGGTCAACCTGAGGGTCATTATTGACGACCTCCGGAACACGGCTTGGAAGAACCAAGGGGTGGTCACCATCCAAGAGGTGGCAAGCGATGATGGGAGGTTCATCCTCAATTTAGCTGCTGAGAGTGACCGTCGGTTTGTGCTTAAGGCGCAGCCATGGCACTTCAAGCGGGACGGCCTCATCTTCGCCGAGTTCGACGGCAAGGGCGACCCGGCGGAGGTTGACCTTGGCGTCATGACCATATGGGTCCAGGTACGCGATCTCCCGTTCGAGCTGAAGACGGAGAGTATAGGGTGGTCTCTTGAGGTCAATTTGGAGAGGTGCTGGAGGTATCGCATCGGAATCATGTTATTGTTGAAAAATATTTGCGTGTGCGGGTGAAGATTTTATTGCATGAACCTCTGAAGAGCTCTGTAGAGATTACCCCTTTAGGTAGTTCAAAAAATCTTAAATTTGATGTAAAGTATGAGAAGCTACCTTTGTACTGTGAGTGTTGTGGGATAGTAGGTCATACTTCTGAGAGGTTTTGTAAAATCCCAAGTGAGAAGAGAGTAGTTTGTTTCCCAAAAAATCTTAGTGTTGAGCCATATTGGAAGAGCCAAGGTGCTAGCAGAAGGGGACTCCTCTTTGGGAACTACTCTCGCGGCGGAAAGAATTCGACCACAGGCATCGTCACCAACAACATCGCCAAGCCTACGGACGTCGTCAAGGTGGCCACAGCCGTGAGTGGTCTCACGGTTTCCGATAAGGGGGCCATTTATTCCGTCAAGATGACCACCATCCAGGAGGGCCGGGCTCAGGGGGTCGTACCGCATGCCCCGGCGGGTGTGTCGCTTGGTCAGGAGGACCAGGCGGACGCGCCGGCTGCTCCGGCCGGGCGGGGCTATGCGGTTCAGAGCAAAGAAGTCCTGGAGGACTTGCGCCAGGCTAGGATGCATGACCAGCAGTTGCGTTTTGCTGTTGTACCGGTCCAAGCACCCCTGGCGGATCACATGGCCATATGTACAAATACGCAGGGGATGGCCAGATAGGTCCTAGCGCCTGGGGCAAATGATGGCAGCCTACTCTTCCAGCCGGGAGTGCTGGAGGCGCTGTCCAGCGCTGTGGCTGCAAGGATCGCAACGGCTGGTGGTGATATAGAGAATAATGCCTTGCGATTTAAATTCAATGCAGCCAAAAATCCTATGCAGGGCAACTAAAAAAAGAAAGATAAAAAGAAAGGGGGCGAACAGAGTTGAGGTTGCCCGCAAGCAAGTACTAGGGAAGAAAAGGGGACATTCTTTTGGGGTTCGCCCGACGGGCAGTGACTTAGAGTTTTCCTTTGAGAAAGAGATGGATAGCTATGAGCGCATGTTGTATGGTGATGTAACCGTCTCATCCAAACGGGTGTGCACGGGTAGAGTTGTAGTTGTCCAGGACGAGGAGGGCGGGGCTACTCACATTGCAAAGGAGATAGACGAGAAGGAAGAAGAGTATGTTCTGCAAGGTGTGGAATCGGTTGGTGAAGAGAAAGACGAGATTGGCACATCGGCGGCCTCCGAGGAGGAGGACTGCTACTTCTTGAGCTTGCGTTGGTTTTTCCCTTGAAGATGAAAGGGTGATGCAGCAAAGTAGATATAAGTATTTCCCTCAGGTAGAGAACCAAGGTATCAATCCAGTAGGAGACAACGCACAAATCACCAATACCTGCACAAACAATAAAACACTTGCACCCAACGCGATAAAGGGGTTGTCAATCCCTTCACGGTCACTTGCAAAAGTGAGATCTGATAGAGATAGATAAAACTAAACAAAAGATAAAGTAAATATTTTTAGGATTTTTGGTTTATAGATCTGAAAATAAAAGATTGCAAAATAGTAGATCGGAAAGTAATATGATGGAAAATAGAACCGAGGGGCATAGGTTTCACTAGAGGCTTCTCTCAAGATAGCAAATAATACGGTGGGTGAACAAATTACTGTCGATCAATTGATAGGAAAGCGCAAAGTTATGACGATATCCAAGGCAATGATTATGAAATATAGGCATCACATCCGTGTCAAGTAGACCGACTCCTACCTGCATCTACTACTATTACTCCACACATCGACCGACTCCTGCCTGCATCTAGAGTATTAAGTTCATGAAGAACAGAGTAATGCTTTAAGTAAGATGACATGATGTAGAGGAATAAACTCAAGCAATATGATGTAAACCCCATCTTTTTATCCTCGATGGCAACAATACAATACGTGCCTCGCTGCCCCTACTGTCACTGGGAGAGGACACCGCAAGATTGAACCCAAAGCCAAGCACTTCTCCCATTGCAAGAAAAACCAATCTAGTTGGCCAAACCAAATCGATAGTTCGAAGAGAATTACAAGGATATCAAATCATGCATAAAAAGAATTCAGAGAAGATTCAAATAATATTCATAGATAAGCTGATCATAAATCCATAATTCATCGGATCTCGACAAATACACCGCAAAAGAAGATTACATCGGATAGATCTCCAAGAACATCAAGGAGAACGTTGTATTGAGAATCAAAGAGAGAGAAGAAGCCATCTAGCTACTAGCTATGGACCCGTAGGTCTAAGGTAAACTATTCACGCTTCATCGGAAGGGCAATAGAGTTGATGTAGAAGCCCTCCGTGATCGAATCCTCCTCTGGCAGGATGCCGGAAAAGGCCCCAAGATGGGATCTCACGGGAACAGAAGGTTGCGGCGGTGGAAAAGTGTTTTCGTGGATGCTTCTAGTGGTTTGGGAATATATGTGAATATATAGGAGGAAGATCTAGGTCAGGGGGTCACCGAGGGGCCCACAAGGCAGGGGGCGTGCCCTACCCCCCTGGGCGCGCCCTCCCCCCTTGTGGCCACCTCGTTGCTCTTCTGACTTGCACTCCAAGTCTCCTGGGTGTCTTCTAGTCCAAGAAAAATCATCGCGAAGGTTTTATTCCGTTTGGACTCCGTTTGGTATTCCTTTTCTACGAAGCTCAAAAACAAGGAAAAAACAGAAACTGGCATTGGGCTCTAGGTTAATAAGTTAG
Source organism: Thinopyrum elongatum (assembly GCA_011799875.1). Taxonomy (NCBI): domain Eukaryota; kingdom Viridiplantae; phylum Streptophyta; class Magnoliopsida; order Poales; family Poaceae; genus Thinopyrum; species Thinopyrum elongatum. The sequence goes on from CM022301.1 coordinate 279,345,915, forward strand.
TCCCAAAAATAATATAAAATAGCATATTAATGCATATAAAACATCCAAAACAGATAATATAATAGCATGGAACAATCAAAAATTATAGATACATTGGAGACGTATCAAGGACTGCCGGGTAAATTGAAAATCCTAGGATGGAACTGCCGTGGTATGCTCTCCAACACAGCAGTTCGTGAGCTTCTGGACCTACAGGAGCGTACAAGGGCAGAGTTAATTTTCCTTTCTGAATCCCATTTGAATAATTGTAAAGTCGATGAGCTTCGTCATACTTTAGGTTTTGATTCTATGTTTCTAGTGGAAAGTGATGGTAAGGCCGGCAGTCTCACTTTGTTTTATCATAAATCGAATAAAGTCGAGTTGAACTATGTCTCACCCCATTTTATTGATATTGTTTTTATGTATGAGGATGTGGTTCAGTGGCGGTTCACAGGTTTTTATGGTCACCCAAAATGGAATGAACACCATCTTTCTTGGGACGATATTCGCAATCTATATAGTAAGGGTAACCACCCCTGGGTGGTTTTGGGGGATTTTAATGAAATTTTATACCCATCGGAAAAAGAGGGTGGTATGACTAGACCACTTGGTATGATGAGAGAATTCCGTGAATGTCTAATGGATTGCGGGCTAGAGGACCTAGGCTATATGGGTGACCTGTTCACTTGGAGGAGAGGCGAAATACGTGAACATCTTGATCGAGCGGTCTGTAATATAGCGTGGGCAAACAAATTCCCACGAGCGGCAGTGATCAACGAAGAATATGTTCATTCTGATCATCGCCCAATCGTACTGAATACGGATTACTTAGATGAAAAAATCTTTAAACAACCAGAGGGCGTGTTAAACAGTTTGAGGCGAGGTGGTTGAAGGAAGAGACGGTCACTGAAATTGTTAAGGCATCGTGGGAGAAAGCAAAACTTGCAGGTATTGGACCCTCACTTGTTGATCGTACAAGAGCAGTGCATGCCAATCTGCATAACTGGGACCGGGAAACTCTGAAGGGACCAAAGGTGAGAATTAGGAAATTAAAAAAAGAATTGGAGAGAATAAGGCGTGGCCCATTGAATACGGAGTCTCGATGTCGTCAGAAAGAAATTATTGTGCTAATTGAAAATATCTTGGATGAAGAGGAAATTTTTTGGTTACAGAGAGGACGGGCGAACTGGTTGATGCACGGGGATCGTAATACCCTTTCTTTCATAACGCTGCCACGGCCAGGAAAAAAAGAAATAATATAAAGAAACTATTAGACGAGTCTGGAAATTGGATAACAAGAAAGGAGTTGACGAATCACATCACTGAATATTTTACAAAGCTCTTTACATCCGTAGTTCATCATCCGAATCAAGAAGTCTTATCACTAGTCCGTAGGAGAGTGTCAAATGAAATGAATAATGCTCTACTTGCTCCTTATACCGCGGAATATGTTCGCAAGGCTTTATTTGATATTGGGGACCTGAAAGCTCCAGGGCCAGATGGACTGCATGCCATTTTCTATAAAAGGTTCTGGCCCATGCTGGGGATAGACCTAATTGAGGAGGTTTTGAAAGCAATCAATACATGTACTATCCCAAATGGATGGAATGATACGACAATTGTGATGATTCCTAAGATTAATACACCAGAAAAGGTAACCCAATTTAAGCCGATCAACTTATGTAATGTGGTATACAAAATAATTGCAAAAATGGTGGTTTCTCGTCTGAAGACTTTTCTACCAGAAATCATTAGCCCAACACAAAGTGCATTCGTACCGGGTAGATTGATAATGGACAATATTTTAGTGGCCTATGAATGTTTTCACACAATCAAGAATAAAAGAGAGGGTAGAGAGGGTTTGTGTGCTATAAAACCTGACATGCACAAAGCTTACGATATAGTCGAGTGGGTTTTTTTAAAGGAGATTATGTTGAAGTTGGGTTTTCGTCGAGAGTGGGTTAATTTGGTTATGCAATGCGTCACAACTGTAGAATACAAAGTAAGGATTAATGCAGAGGAAAGTGAGAGTTTTCAGCCTATTAGAGGGCTGAGGCAGGGGGACCCGCTATCACCATACCTCTTTCTGCTATGCACAGAAGGGTTGAATGCTTTGCTCTTGCATGCTGAGGAGAACGGGAAAATATCAGGAGTTTTAAAGTTTGTAGATATGCCCTGCTAGTTACAAATCTTCTCTTTGCGGATGATTCATTGATCTTTATGAAAGCCAACCAACAGAATGCGGCAGCCCTGAAATCAGCACTAGATTTATATTGTGCGGCGTCGGGACAACTGGTAAGCGTGGAAAAGTCCAGTATTTTCTTTAGCCCTAATACAAAGGTTGAGATCAGAGAACAAATGTGTACAATGCTGAATATAATGACGGAGGCCCTGAATGACAAATACTTGGGCTTGCCACCAAACGTGGGTGTTGATAAAACAGATTGCTTTAAATTTCTGATTGAACGTATTGTTAAGAAAATTAGTGGTTGGAAGGAAAAATTAGTATCTGCAGAGGGAAGGAGATCCTTCTCAAGGCTGTGATCCAAGCCATACCTACCTATGCAATGTTGGTCTTTAAAATTCCTAAAAAAAATTGTAAAGGAATCATCGACGCGATTGCGCATTTCTGGTGGGGAGACGAGGAGAACCAGAGGAGGATGCACTGGATGCCCTGGTGGAAAATGTGTGTACCAAAAGTCCAAGGAGGAATGGGTTTCTGTGATATCCACTGTTTCAACCTGGCTCTACTTGCCAAACAGGCATGGCGTCTCCTTGATAATCCTGAATCCTTGTGTGCCACCATTCTAAGGGCCAAGTACTATCCTGATGGCGACTTGCTGAATTCCAAGCCAAAGCATGGTGCTTCCTTCACCTGGCAAAGCATCATGGCAGGCATAACTACTCTGAAACGTGGCTATATTTGGCGAGTGGGGAATGGATATAATATCAATATCTGGGAAGATGCCTGGATCCCAAATCGTGCCACTAGGAAGATTGTGACTCCTAAGGGGGGACAATTGTTATCAAAAGTGGCGGATTTGATTGACCCCATTTCCAATAATTGGGATGAGGACCTGATTAGACAAACTATGTGGCCCATTGACGCACAACGAATTCTTTCAATCCCAATTTCGCAACATAATATGACAAATTTCATTGCCTGGAGTTATACAAAAAATGGTATGTTCTCGGTACGGTCTGCTTACTCTATGGAGTGGAACTATCAGTATGGGAGTAAACTAAAACACTCTAATGGGATGGGGCGAACCACACCTAACCCTATATGGTGTCAGATATGGAAGTTATCATGTCCGGCAAAAGTCAAAAAATTTATATGGCGTACGTTACATGGCACTCTCCCATGCCGGGCAACACTTGCTAATAGACACATGAAGGTTTCGCCCTTGTGCCCTACTTGCTCTCAGGGTGTAGAAGACACGAAACACATGCTTTTTCTATGTACTAAAGCAAAGGAGGTCTGGAAGAGACTAGGGATGGAGGACATTATTGATAGAGCTTGTGAGGTTGATCGTGCTGGAGAGGCGATATTGGAATACCTTTTACTTCTTCCAGAGCAAGATTTGCGTATTATGGGGTACCAAAATGTACGAGAAATGATGGCTATTTCAGCTTGGTATATATGGTGGGAGAGACGGAAATTAGTGCACAAGGAAGTTACTCAGAATGCAAATCAGATATCAATGGGGATCACAACCCTTACATACAATTTTGTAAATGCATCATCTTCAAAGGCGTCCATAAAAAAGGGGGTTGGCTTTGTCCTCCTAGGGGTTTCGTGAAACTCAATGTTGATGCTTCCTTTGACCATGACATGCTGAAGGGTACGATGGGGGCAGTCTTGCGAGACGACAAAGGTAGGTTTATTGCAGGCGGAAATGGAAAGATCGACCATTGCGCCGATGTTCTGATGGCAGAAGCATTAGCTCTCAAATTTGGACTAACATTAGCGCAAAGGGCAGGGTGCAATCGATTAATCATCAACTCAGATAATCTGGATGTGATTGAGACCATGCAGGACGGAGGACAATCAACCGGTGCGGCGGCGGCAATTTTCGATGACTGCTTTCACTATGCATGTGATTTTATCATGACTAGATTCGAACACTGTAATAGAGAGGCAAATAAAGTAGCACATGAACTTGCTAGATTAGCTAGATTTTCTTCAACTTCGGATTGGTTTGAGGAGCCTCTAAATGAAATTGTAATGATCCTCACAAACGATGTACTGATTATTTCTAATGAATAAAGTTTCGTTTTAACTCAAAAAAAAGCATATCACATTACTACACACTAAGCATATCACAACATTACTACAAGCATGTCACAACTAAGCATATATATCATCAAATTTCAACACTATAGCATATCAAATTTTTACACTAACAAGTAACATACCATGACATGGCGGTTAACATTTGTCCTTGTCAGGCGGGTCACGAATGGCATCCCGACGTAGTCATCACATGGAGGAAGTATGTACCAGTGGTTGCCCGATTTGTCCTTGCTTAGCCTGATTCCTTGGGCATAGAGGGCTTCATCAAGTGGGTCATCATCTTCGTCCTCCGAATTGATCTAGATAACAGCCAGCCTTGGAGTTTGTCTTCTGAAGGAGAAGCTGATAAGTTCACCCCCAGTGAGATGCATGTGGGCGATGAAACAATTCCATTCATCTCCTCCAATCTGGGATATTTTTCGTCCCTTGTGGACCTCCATAGTGTAGGGCCCCCCTGGAGCGTCGAAGATCACAGTGTCTTCGGTAATGAGCTCATTGAACTCCAATCTCACATTGCAAGGGACGATTTGTGTAAAAAACCCCAAAAACAAACACATTGCATTACGGGAAATAGCAAGAGAAACAAAAGAACAAATTGTTAGAATGTTCATGTAATGCGTTACCGCTACGGGAACAAAGCATGGCTGGAAGTAGATGCCAAACAGCGTGCCACTTGCAAGGTCGGTTGCGCACCTTGACTTGCACACTGGACATGGTGGCGGCTGCGCCATTCTACATAAAATATAATTGAAACTAAACTAAGTATATAAACACTTTGTACACTAGTAAATCAATTTATACCAAACATAATTTATTGGAGTTCATTTTACACAAAACATATTGAAAACTAAGTATATAATTCTACACTACTAATTGCATACACAAATAAACAAAATCCAAGGAGGGAGACACACAAGTAATCGGATTATAATCAAAATGCATTATAAATATCGGATTCTACACAATAGCAATTGGATTATCACTATAATTTCTACACAAAGCAATCCATGCAACTAACTTTGGATTCTACATGACACAAAGCAATCCATGCAACTAACTTTGGATTCTACATGACACAAAGCAATCCATGATATATATACTAAAATTTCTACACAAATTAAAGCAATCCCCTAATCAACTACTTGAATCCCAATGGATCCCGGCCGTGTGGTGTGTCCGTGAACAGAGGACATGGGAGAGTGGAGAGGAAGGAGATGCGATGGGAAGAGTAGTGGATCTAACCTTGGTGCCAGCGAGGGGCGGCAACGGGGCGTCGACAGGGCGGCGGCGGCTTTGGTCCAGGGGGAGGGGTGTGAAATGAGAGAGAGCGGTGACTTAGGTCTTTTACTAAGTTGACTCAGATAGGTTATCGCTGGCATTGGGAAAAAGGGTAACGCCATAGCTAATAACAGGCCAAATAAAAAAGACTAAGATTAATGAAAGACTTGACAAAATAAAAGACTCAAAATTTGAACTGGTAGTAAAGAAATAAAATTCCTAAATTGATAAAAACAGTAAAATTAATGATGACAAAAAGCATAATATAATTTTTTTATTATTTTGTGACTAGTATAATAATTAAATACTTAAAACACTTGAACAAATGGAAAAAATGTTTCTGGCGTGCAAAGCAGACGGACGCCAGCACTAACAAATTAACTATGGCGTGCAAAGAAGAGCAACGCCACCAGTGCGTTCCAAACGGTGAGTGCATATGGGCCAACAGATTTGTGGCGTTTCAAAAAAAAAGCAACGCCAGCACTAAGCATGTAAAGCTGGCGTGCTGATTTGTTCCATGCCAGCACTATTTGGAAAAAAATAGTGCTGGCGTTGATGGGAAACGGCGCGCCACAAACGAAAGTTGTGGCTAGCCGTTTTTCCACTAGTGTACCCGGCGCTGTCCGACATGCACGTGCTGGGCGCTTGGAGGTGCAGCGCCAGAGGCGTCCCCGTGCCCTCGCCACCCTCTGATTAGGGATGGCAATGGGTACCCATTACCCACGTACCCTGCGGGTAAAAACCATATTAGGGTAAGGGTATGGGACAAAAAGTTACCCATGGATATGTAAATAGGGTAATCTCCAACCCATCGGGTAGAGCGGGTACGGGTATGAGATCATATAACCCATACCCGCATACCCATGTACCCTTACAAAAACCAACAAGCACGAAAAAATTACATCTACCCTTTGTCGTGAGTTTGTAAACTTCAAATGTATGACTATGTGCTACTGTTTATGACTATGTGTTGATGTTTTGATGTGTTGTTGTGTACAAGAAAGTGTTGATGTTTATAGAATGTGTTGGTGTATATGATGTGTTGTTGTTTATAAGTATGTATTGATGTTTTTATGCGGTGTTGTTTATAAATTATGATTATATGTTGTTGTTTGTGATTATGTGTCGCTCAAATTGATGTTATGCAAACGTGGGTATTTCTACCCGCGGATACCCATTTACCCCGTCGGGTGACGGGTATGGGAAAAAATTATACCCGTTAGTGGGTATGGGTACGGATGATGGGTAAGCTTAAATGAGATGGGTAAGGGTATGGGGTGGCTCAACCCGTACCCAAACCCTGCGGGTGTCATCCCTACCTCTGATACGTCTCCAACGTATCTATAATTTTTGATTGTTCCATATTGTTATATTATCATTCTTGGATGTTTTACAATCATTTTATAACAACTTTATATTATTTTTTGGGACTAACCTATTGACATAGTGCCTAGTGCCAATTGTTTTTTTTGCTTGTTTTTTACTTCGCGGAATATCCCTATCAAACGGAGTCCAAACACAACGAAACTTTTTGGAGATTTTTTGGGACCAGAAGACACCTTGGGGGCCAAGAAAGCACCTGGGAGGAGGCCCGTGGGGACCACAAGACACCAGGGCGCGCCCAGGAGCCCATACGCGCCCTGGTGGGTTATGGGGCCCACGGGGGTCTCCTGCACCGCCTCTTCACCCTATAAATTCTCAAATATTCCAGAAACCCTAGGGGAGCAGACGAAACACAATTCCAGCCGCCGCAAGTTCCAGAACCACAAGATCCAGTCTAACACCATCACGGAGGGGTTCGTCATCCTCATTGGTGCCTCTCCGATGATGCGTGAGTAGTCCACCATAGACCTACGGGTTCGTAGGCAGTAGCTAGATGGCTTCTTCTCTCTTTTTGATTCTCAATACAATGGTCTCTTGGAGATCTATTTGATGTAAACCTTTTTTGCGGTGTGTTTGTTGGGATCCGATGAACTTTGAGTTTATGATAAGATCTATATCCATGAATATTATTTGAATTTCTTTGATCTCTTATATGCATGATTATTTGTAGCCTCGTATTTCTTCTTCGAATCTTTGGTTTAGTTAGGCCAACTAGATCGATTTTTCTTGCCATGGGAAGAGGTGCTTTGTGATGGGTTCGATCTTACGGTGTCCTCACCTAGTGACAGAAGGGGTAGCGAGGCACATATGTATCGTTGCTATTAAGGATAACAAGGTGGGGTCTATTCCTACATGAATAGATCTTGTCTACATCATGTCATCGTTCTTATTGCATTACTCCGTTTCTCCATGGACTTAATACACTAGATACATGCTGGATAGCGGTCGGTGTGTGGAGTAATAGTAGTAGATGCAGACAGGAGTCAGTCTACTAATCTTGGACGTGACGCCTATATATTGATCATTGCCTTGGATATCGTCATAATTATTCGATCTTCTATCAATTGCCCAACAGTAATTTGTTTACCCACCGTGTGCTATTTTCTCGAGAGAAGCCACTAGTGAAATCTACGGCCCCCGGGTCTATCTTTTATCATGTTGCTTTCCGATCTATTTTTCACCGCATTTGTTTTCAGATCTATTATTCCAAAAACCCAAAAATACTTTGCTGCACTTTTTATTTGCATCTTTTATTTTGCGTTTTATTCATATCTATTTATCCAAACACATACAAACCAATCTATCTTTTTACCGAGGAGGGATTGACAACCCCTCTTACGCATTGGGTCGCAAGGATTTGTTTTTGTGTGCAGGTACCATTTACATAGTGTTGCTTGGTTCTCCTACTGGATTGATACCTTAGTTTCATAACTAAGGGAAATACCTACCGTAGCTGTACTGCATCATCCCTTCCTCTTTGGGGAAATACTGATGCAGTTTCAAGCCGCATCACCCTCCGACGCCGAACGCCGCGGCGAGATCGCGCAGATCCGGCCGTCCTTGCCGGAGGAAGCGCGGCAGCAGCCGAAGTACGCCCCCGACAACCACCCTCTGTGGACGGCATACTTCCAGGGCCGCCACGCCGACCAGCTCACGTCCACCAACGGCGCTCCGACACCAAGGGGGCGCCACAACTCCGACGGCCGCCATCAGTGGTGGGGTGTCCCCGGGCGCACGCTCCACGCCGTCCTCGAGCACGTCGAGGACGGCAACGAGCCGCCATTGGAGTACCCAGCGCCGTCGTTCTCGCACCGGAGCGACAACTCATGGCTGCCGAGGTGCATGGCGGGTGCATCCTCCTCTTCCTTCGGCTCCCGCTCCTCCGGCACGACGCCGCTCACCGCCGTCAAGCCCGAGAGCCAGGAGACGCCGGAGTGCCGGCGCAGCTGCGGCGGCAGCCTCGTCATAAACGAGGGCCGCCACCAACCTTCACCTCCCCACAGCCATCTTCGCTTGGTCAGGCCGAAGAAGGAGCCGGCGACACCGCCCGTGGTCATCAAGTAAGAGCACGTGGAGATGGTCGCCAACCTCGAAACCGACCTGAAATGGGCGCGCGACGACTACGTGCGGGGGGAGATGGAGCACCAGCGCCGTGCTCTGGAGGAGATGGCCGCGCGGTGCCGCGGCCGCGACGAGGGTGGCGTCATCATCCTCAACGATAGCGATGAGGAGGCACCGGCGCCGACCAACTCCGTCCGCAGCGGTGATCTAGGGCAGGGCTGCAGCAAGGACGACGGCATGCAGGACGACAGTGACGACGACGGCGACGACGACGACGATGGCGACTACACTGTCTTCTACCAGCTCCTCGGCATGAAGTAGGCTCGGGGCGGCGGCATAGTTTTTTTAAGGTTTTTTATGTATGTCTTTAAATTTGTACAAATATGAATGAAACTGCCTAAATTTTGTCCAAAATCGAGTTATTTTGTTCACATTTGGGCCCAATTTGAATTTGAAAAACGGCATCCGGGGGCCAACTTGGGGCGGTGGTTGGGAACTCGAGCGCCCCCACGACGAAAATAGCGCTGGTTAGCCCCCACGCGGCGCTATTTCAGTCCCTTGGGGGGCCGAACGGCTGGAGATGCCCTTACCCTTCTTCATCAACAGTTCAAAGGGTCGGAGAAACTAGACCATGTGACCGAAAAAATTGAAAAGAAGATACCAAAGTCGTCACGCCAGTTGGGGATTCGGTATAGCAGCTCATGTTCGTTTGTGCTTCGTGTTCCCGCTGGACTGGACACTATTTGGTTTATTGTTGAAACTCGGGCAGAAATGTGTGTCCTGGCTCCAATGCTTATCTAGAAATGCAAAAAATAAGAGATTCAACCAATGGCTCTCCTTGATTGACACTCCAATTGCCAAGATTCGAAGAGAGCCAACAGATGAGGCAACATCTAACATCAGCATCGGATCGGAAATCGTCGAGGTAGGGAGAGGCCGGAGACCATAGTCCAATGTGGCATCACCCACATCGCTGATGCCACTAGAAGGAGAAGGAGAAGGAGAAGGAGAAGAAGAAGAAGAAGAAGAAGAAGAAGAAGAAGAAGAAGAAGAAGGAGGAGGAGGAGGAGGAGGAGGAGGAGGAGGAGGAAATTTGAAATTGAAATTGTTTTTGCTGGATTGAACTGAACCGGTTAGTGACGTTGGGGCCATCTTCTCACTAGTGTGCATTCCAAGGTTCCCCTGCCGGCTGCCACGCTAGAGGCGGCTGGTTCTTTCGACAAGTTTTGTTTGGGTCTGTTTGGATTGATGGGTTTTTCTACAAAATACACCCAAAGCGCATATTAGATCTGATAATTATTAAGAAAACAGTAGCTAATTATGATAAAAAAGATAATTTGACACAAAATGATCAATACAAAAATTACATCAAAAAGTATGTTGGTCATCTTCTTCCTTCGATAGTACATTGTCCATAAAAAAATGAAAATTGCACTGAACCGGCAGCAAAGAAAATGGACACATGTGAACGCCTTTGTCATACTAGGCTTTGAAGACCACATTAGTCACCTGTCGCTTTAAGCGAGGTCTAGAAATCGTTAAAGGGACATTAGTTGAGGCATCAACCCACGCAATCTTACCCTTCTTCATCACCAGTTCAAAGGGTCGGAGAAACCAGACCATGTCACCGAACAAATCGAAAATAAGATACCAAAGTCGTCACACCAGCGGGGGATTCGGTATAACAGCTCACGTTCATTTGCGCTTCGCGTTCCCGCTGGATTGGGCACTATTTGGTTTGCCGTTGGAACTCGGGTAGAAATGTGTGTCCCGGCTCCAACGCTATTCTAGAAATGCAAAAAATAAGAGATTCAACCGATGGCTCTCCTTGATTGACACTCCAATTGCCAAGATTCGAAGAGCCAACAAATGAGGCAACATCTAACGTCGGCATTGGATCGGAAGAAGGAGGAGGAGGAAATTTGAAATTGAAATTGTTTTTGCTGGATTGAACTGAACTGGTTGGTGACGTTGGGGCCGTCTTCTCGCTAGTGTGCATTCCAAGGTTCCCCTGCCGGCTACCACGCTGGAGGCGGCTGGTTCTTTCGATAAGTTTTGTTTGGGTCTGTTTGGATTGATGGGTTTTTATACAAAATACACCCAAAGCGCATATTAGATCTGATGATTATTAAGAAAGACAGTAGCTAATTACGATAAAAAAAGATAATTTGACACAAAATGACCAATACAAAAAATTACATCGAAAATTATGTTGGTCATCTTCTTCCTTCGATAGTACGTTGTCCATAATTGCACTGAACCGGCAGCAAAGAAAATGGACACATGTGAACGCCTTTGTCATACTAGGCTTTGAAGACCACATTAGCCACTTGTCGCTTTAAGTGAGATCTAGAAATCGTTAAAGGGACATTGGTTGAGGCATCAACCCACGCAATCTTACCCTTCTTCATCACCAGTTCAAAGGGTCAGAGAAGCCAGACCATGTCACCAAACAAATCGAAAATAAGATACCAAAGTCGTTACACCAACGGGGGATTCGGTATAACAGCTCACGTTCATTTGCGCTTCGCGTTCCCGCTGGATTGGACACTATTTGGTTTGCCGTTGGAACTCCGGTAGAAATGTGTGTCCCGGCTCCAACGCTATTCTAGAAATGCAAAAAATAAGATATTCAACCAATGGCTCTCCTTGATTGACACTCCAATTGCCAAGATTCGAAGAGAGCCAACAAATGAGGCAACACCTAATGTCGGCATCAGATCGGATATCGTCGAGGTAGGGAGAGGCCGGAGACCTTAGTCCAATGTGGCATCGCCCACATCGCTGATGTCACTAGAAGAAGAAGAAGAAGAAGAAGAAGAAGAAGAAGAAGAAGAAGAAGAAGAAGAAGAAGGAGAAGAAGGAGAAGAAGGAGAAGAAGAAGGAGAAGAAGGAGAAGAAGAAGAAGAAGAAGGAGAAGAAGAAGAAGAAGAAGAAGAAGAAGAAGAAGAAGAAGGAGGAGGAGGAACGGAACCCCACTCATCGCAGACGAGGCCTCTGGGCGAGAGAGGGGAGGGGCTGAGCGGGCAATGTTGATGGAGGCTTTGGGTGGCGGGTATGGTTGAGTGGAGGGGATTCCCAAACACGCTTCTCTTCTGACTCCCCCTCATAATGATAAAGGTCACAAACCTAATTTGCATGTATTAAAGTATTAATTTGGGAAATGAAGTTCAGCTACTACCTCTAGTTGGGTTTACAAGTCGGGCAAAAAAATTATGTCTTCAATTTGACAACGGAAACATTAAATATTTTACAAAAAAGTCTTTACATTCGTCATCAAATGAAGTTTGTAAGAGTAACTCCAATAGATCCCATATCTATAAAATAATTACTGTTTAGAGAAAGTTGGGGCAAACAAAACATCTCCATGAGATCCCGTAACACATGAAATAAATTTATAGGGTCCTGTAAACTTGAGCCCAACTTCCCTCTGGTTTAGGGCAAGTTTTTCTTCCCATAAACATTTTGGGGCAATGTAACCGCCTGAAACTTCACCATGCTACCACTGGTACAACAAGCTGCTATACAAATGATTTTAACCCTTTTTTGCGATGGAGTTTTAAACCATCACCTTGCCTGTGTGCGCGATAGGGGGGGTCCTTCCGACACGACAAGAAACCGCGTGGGGATAGGGAGTAGGAATGCATACGTTTTGCATAACTAAGCGTATGTGATGCCCGTATCTATCCCAAACGCGAGTCGTCTGAAAGTGCAACTAATCCCCGGGTGGTTTTGGTAATTCATAACAACATATAGCTCATTGAACTAATATCCATTCAAGATAAATATTTCAGGAAGTTCAATGAATGGCATGGCATGGAATAGGAACGTGGACCCCTCAAAATGCTAAGGACACATATTGGCAAAAGCTCATGACTCTTCATCTTTGTTTTAGTGATCCAATATCACATTGAGTCCATAGGAAAGCCAATACTATTAAAAGGGGATGAGGTGTTGCTTAATGGCTTGCTTACTCAAAATGCTTAGTGATATTGCTCCAAAGCCCTCAACCACTTTCTCCATCCAAATATGTCAAAACCCTAAACTCCATCTCGGCCCCACCGATTCTTTCTATCCGGCGCCACCGAATTCATATGACATAGCCACAGCCAGAAACTCTAACAGTTCGGTCACACCGATACGGATCTCGGTCTCACCGAGATGGCCTTGCCAACTCCCTGTTATCAGTTGAAATTGTTTCGGTCTCACCGAAATTGTGATCGGTCTCACCGAGATGGCTTGACCAATTCTTTGTTGCCCTATTGCTTCACTTCGGTCTCACCGAGTTGATGCAATCGGCACCACCGAGATGAGGTTTGCCCTAAGCCCTAGCACATCGGTCCCATCGAGCTGTTCTAGTCGGTCCCATCGAGATTCCTAACATTCACATTTTGAACTAATCGGTCAGACCGAGTTCATCTATTCGGTCTCACCGAGTTTGGTCAAATATGTGTAACGGTTGGATTTTGTGTGGAGGCTATATATACCCCTCCACCCCCTTCTCCATATGTGAGAGAGCCATCAGAACGTGCCTACACTTCCACCATACATTTTCTGAGAGAGAACCACCTACTCATGTGTTGAGATCAAGATATTCGAATCCTACCACAAGAATCTTGATTTCTAGCCTTCCCCAAGTTGCTTTCCACTCAAATCATCTTTCCACCATATCCAAATCTGTGAGAGAGAGTTGAGTGTTGGGGAGACTATCATTTGAAGCACAAGAGCAAGGAGTTCATCATCAACACACCATTTATTACCTTTTGGAGAGTGGTGTCTCCTAGGTTGGTTAGGTGTTGCTTGGGAGCCTCCGTCAAGATGTGGAGTTGAATCAAGAAGTTTGTAAGGGCAAGGAGATTGCCTACTTCGTGAAGATCTTCTCGAGTGAGGCAAGTCCTTCATTTGTGATGGCCATGGTGGGATAGACAAAGTTGCTTCTTCGTGGACCCTTCGTGGGTGGAGCCCTCCGTGGACTCGCGCAACCGTTACCCTTCGTGGGTTGAAGTCTCCATCAACGTGGACGTACGATAGCACCACCTATCGGAACCCTGCCAAAAATCTATGTGTCTCCATTGCGCTTGCACTCTCCAAACTCTTCCGTTTACCTTCACATGCAATGTTCTACTTTCTGCTGCTATACTCTTAGAATTGCATGTGTAGGTTGATTGCTTGACTTGCGTTAGTTGCTAAAATCTGCCCACAACTAAAATTGGGAAAAGGTTAGATTTTTATTTGGTCAAGTAGTCTAATCACCCCCCTCTAGACATACTTTCGATCCTACAAGTGGTATCAGAGCTTTGGTCTCCTTTTGCCTTGATTTTCATAGCTTTGGTGATCATAGCCTTGGTTTCACAACCTAGGAGAGTATGGAGTCCAGCGAGGGAAATTACCACCGTAGAGGTCCTTACTTTGATTGTACTAATTTTGCTAGTCGGAAGCATAAGATGAAAATGCATATTCTTGGTCATAACCCCGTCGTTTGGGCTATTGTGCTTATTGGATTGCAAGGTGATTTCTTCGAGGATGGAAAAGAACTGGATCGTGAAGCGACAGCGGAAGAAATGAAGATGTTGCAATACAATGCTCAAGCTTGCGATATTCTCTTCAATGGATTGTGCCCCGAAGAATTCAACAAAATCAGCCGCATTGAGAATGCAAAGGAAATTTGGGATACTTTGGTTGATATGCACGAAGGTACCGAGTCCGTCAAGGAATCCAAATTGGATGTGCTTCAAAGTCAACTTGACAAGTTCAAGATGAAGGATGGTGAAGGTGTCGCTGAAATGTACTCTAGGCTTGCTCTCATCACAAATGAGATTGCCGGCTTAGGAAGCGAAGAGTTGACCGACAAATTCATCATCAAGAAGATCCTAAGAGCCTTGGATGGAAAATATGATACCGTTTGCACTTTGATCCAAATGATGCCCAACTACAAAGATCTCAAGCCCACAGAAGTCATCGGTAGAATTGTTGCTCATGAGATGTCACTGAAGGATAAAGAAGAGCTCCACAACAAGTAAAGTGGTGCCTACAAAGCTTCAAGTGATGCTCCCATAACATCAAGTGAGAAGCAAGTCTCCAATGAAGAATTGAGCTTAATGGTGAAGAACTTCAACAAGTTCTACAAGAATAGAAGCTCCAAGTCAAGGTCCTACAATGACAAAAGATCTTCTAGTCATGATCATGATTGCTACAATTGTGGAAGACCCGGACACTACTCCAATGAGTGTACGGCTCCCTACAAGAAAAGAGAAGATTCACCAAAAAGGAGGAGTAGAAGAGATGAATCACCTCCAAGAGAGAGAAGGAGTAGAGATGATCGTTATGAATGAAGACCCTCTCATAGAAGCAAGGATTCAGAAAGGAAGGACAAGTTATGAAAGAGCTACACAAGACGAAGACATCAAGCTCACATTGGTGAATGGTATCCGGTTCCGACTCCGACAACTACTCCGAGAGAAGTTATCACTCCGACTCCGAATATACTCAAGATGAAGGTGTTGCCGGTCTAGCACTTGTGTCATCCAACTCCTACGACATATTTGACTCACCAAATGAAGGAATTGGAATATGCTTCATGGCTAAAGGCCCTAAGGTATCACACCTCGAGTATGTTGATTTCAATAGTGATGAAGATGATTTGCTAGGTGATGATGATTTACTTGTTGACAACACTAGTGATGAAAACTATGATGAACTTGCTAGTAATCATGTTAATCAAGATGAAACGAATGACAATGATAAGAAGGAGATTGAGCATCTAATTGAAGAACTAAACACTCTTAAGTTAGCTCATGAAACAACTCTAGAGGATCATAGAGAGCTCCTAAGAACTCATGAGAAGCTACGCTTCTAGAAGGTAAATTTAGAGCAAGAGCATGAGTTTCTAAAAGCTATCAATGATGATCTTCAAAAGAAGAGTTCTTCTTATCTTGACAAATGTCTCCTATTGTCTACTTATATGCCACAAGTAAAATCTAGCAATAAGAGCAAGAAAGATTCTTCCTCTAGTAGTAACAATAACCATGTTAAATCCAATATTGTTGCTTCTAGTAGTTCTCTTGATTCCACTAATGATTCTCTTAGCCGAGTTACACTTGAGCAAGAAAATAGCTTATTGAAGGGAATTATAGAGAAAGGTATTTACAAGAGCCTTGCTGGAAGTAAGCAATTTGAGGAAAATGTACGCAAGCAAGGAAGGCACCGGAAGAATCAAGGTGTTGGTTTTGAACGAAAGTTCAATGCCAATGGAGTTGAGTGGGAAGAAGATCAATACCCCAAGACGAAGTTTGTTCCTCAACAAGAGAAGTATGACCCCACTTCTTTCAAGGGAACACAAGCTCAAGATGTGATAACCCACAAGTATAGGGGATCGCAACAGTTTTCGAGGGTAGAGTATTCAACCCAAATTTATTGATTCGACACAAGGGGAGCCAAAAAATATTTGCAAGTATTAGCAGCTGAGTTGTCAATTCAACCACACCTGGAGATTAATTATCTGTAGCAAAGTGATCAGTAGCAAAGTGATATGATAGTTTTGATAGTAGTAGCAACAGCAATAGTAACAGTAACAGTGATAGCAATGATTTTTTAGCAAGTGTAACAGTAATGATAGCAGTAGTAACTTAGCAAGAACAATATGAGAGAAATTCATAGGCATTGGATCGGTGAATTCGTTGGATGATATTCATCATATAACAGTCATAACCTAGGGCGATACGGCACTAGCTCCAGTTCATAAATATAATGTAGGCATGTATTCCGTAAATAGTCATACGTGCTTATGGAAAGAACTTGCATGACATCTTTTGCCCTACCCTCCCGTGGCAGCAGGGTCCTATTGGAAACTAAGGGATATTAAGGCCTCCTTTTAATAGAGAACCGGAACAAAGCACTAACACATAGTGAATACATGAACTCCTCAAACTACGGTCATCACCGGGAAGTGTCCCGACAATTGTCACTCCGGGGTTGCCGGATCATAACACGTAGTAGGTGACTATAACTTGCAAGATCGGATCTAGAACATAGATATAATGGTCATAACATAAACGGTTCAGATCTGAAATCATGGCACCCGGGCCCAAAGTGACAAGCATTAAGCATGGCAAAGTCATAGCAACATCAATCTCAGAACATAATGCATACTAGGGATCAAGCCCTAACAAAACTAACTCGATTACTTGATGACTCTCATCCAACTCCTCACCGACCAGCGAGCCTACGAAGGAATTACTCACTCCCGGTGGGGAGCATCATGGAATTGGCGATGGAGAAGGGTTGGTGATGACGAAGATCGAAGATCCCCCTCTCCGGAGCCCCAAACGGACTCCAGATCTGACCTCCCAATGAAGAACAGGAGGTGGCGGTGGCTGTGTCTCGTGAAACATGATAATTCTTTCTCCTTGATTTTTTCTCTGAAAATATGACTTTATAGCATCAGGGTTGTAGTCTGCGGGGCCACCAAGTGGGGACAACTCACCTGGGCACGCTTGGAGAGGGGCGCGCCCTGGTGGGTTGTGCCCACCCAGGTGCCCCCCTCCTGTGGTTCTTGGCTCCAGAAATTCTCTTTTATTATATAAAAAATCCTCGTGAAGTTTTGTTCCAATCCGAGAACTTTTATTTCTGCACAAAAACAACACCATGGTAGTTCTGCTGAAAACAGCTTCAGTCCGGGTTAGTTTCATTCAAAACGTGCAAATTAGAGTCCAAAACAAGAGGAAAAGCGTTAGGAAAAGTAGATACGATGGAGACGTATCAACTCCCCCAAGCTTAAACCTTTGCTTGTCCTCATGCAATTCAGTTGATAATCTGAAAGTGAAAAAGAAAAACTTTTACGAACTCTTTTGCTCTTGTTTACATAAATAAGCTTAAGTAGCACCCAGGTTTTTAGCAAAGGTTATAACCAACCATGTCGTCAATAACTCTTAAAAATTATATTAACTCATATCAATGGCATAATCAACTAGCGAGCAATAATAAGATATCTCAAACAACAACACTTTGTCAGAGCAACCATGATATAATATGACAATAGTGGTATCTCGCTAGCCCTTTCTGAGACCGCAAAACATAAATGCAGAGCACCTCCAAAGTTCAAGCAGCGACTAAACATTGTAATTCATGGTGGAAAAGATCCAGTCATGATGCACCCAACATTAGCTATACACAATGCATGAGGATGACAATAGTGCTCTCAGGTTCTGGCGCTTATTTGAGAAGGTGATGACACAACATAAAAGTAAATAGATAGTCCCTTCACAGAGGGAAGCAGTGATTTGCAGAGGTGCCAGAGCTCAAGATTTAAAACGGAGGTAAATGATTTTTTTGAGAAATGCACCCTTCTTATTTACTTCGTGACCATTAGTTATCGGTATCTTCCATGTTAAACACATTAGTGGCGGTTCCCAAGCGATAAAAGTAAAGGTTTACTCCCCCTCCACCAACAATCACACTCCACGGCTTGCCCGAAACAACGGGTGCCGTCCATACCAACAACAGTCCTGGGGGAGTTTTGTTTAATTATTTGCAATTTGAATTCAGGACTGGGAATCCCTATTACCGCCCCTCTCGTGCAAGGACGAGTGAATAAACACTCATCATGAGAATAACCCGCTTAGCATGGAAGATACTGACTACCTCCTGTTGCTCTATGAACAATCCAGGCACACAAAAAAGGATATTTATTTAAAGTTTTTAGAGGTGGCACATGCAAATTTACTTAGGACGGTAGGGTAATACCGCATATAGGTAGGTATGGTGGACTCATCTGGAATAACTTGGGTTTCAGGGTTTTGATGCACAAGCAGAATTCCCACTTAGTACAGGCGAAGGCTAGCAATTAGGTTGAGAAGCGGCCAGCTAGAGAGCGAAAACGGTCATGAACATGCATTATGCATAAGTAACATTGGATACTAGCATGAGTAGGATATGAACACCATGAACATAAATATCATAGAGGCTATGTTGGTTTTGATTCAACTACATGCATGAACATGTGCCAAGTCAAGCCACTCGAACATTCAGAGGAGGATACCATATCATCATACTACATCACAATTATTTTAACGCAATGTTGACATCCAAGATAAATCATTATCCACTCCTAGCTACTTAAGCATGGCATGAGAAACTATAATCTCTAAGGGTAATTGCAAACATGTTTGATCATAATGAGCTGAATCATGGATACTAGGTTAAACATATTTACAAAAACAGAACAAGTTGAGTTCATACCCATTTCTCTCTGCCACAACCAGTTCATCAAATATCATCATTATTGCCTTTCACTTGCACGACTGAACGATATGAAAATAATAATAGTGCAAGAGTGCCATGGACTAAGCTGGAATCTGCAAACATTTATTCAAAAAGAAGAAAACAAGGTAATATGGGCTCTCTGTTAGATCAACAACAATGCATATGAGAGCCACTCAACATTTTCATCGTGGTCTTCTCCTCGGTACGACTCAATAAAAAGAAATTCAGAGAAACACATTGAAATATTTTTGGAGTTTTTTGGTTTTATGAAAGAAAGCAAATTTAAGAAAGGGAAAACAAAAAAGAGAAAAACTATTTACACGGGAGAGCTCCCAACAAGCAAAAGAAGAACAAGGAAATCTTTTTGGGTTTTCTTTTTAAATACTACAGCTAGTTATACTAGAAAGAAGCAGGAAATATTTTTATATTTTCTCAAAGTTTTTTTAAACACACAAGAAGAAGGCGAGAAAATAAATCTAGCATGGATAATACAATGAAAAAGTGTGGAGACCGACAACTGGAATGAAATGTGTGAACATGAATGTAATGTCGGTGGAAATACGTACTCCCCCAAGCTTAGGCTTTTGGCCTAACTTGGTAATCTCCATCAGTAGCCTGCATAATGGTCAGAGTGATAGCTCACGGAGGCTCTAAGTGCAGATGTCTCAGCCCATCGTGCAGCCACAACTGCCGCGTTATGTGCTCGGGCCTCGCTCTCAAGAACATAATATCTTCTCTTGCTATGAACATCAAAGAGAGCAGGTGCAGGCAAAAAGGTGTCCACAACGGAACTTTTATTAAACAACAGGTTATAAGTAAAATTATGGGGTTCACCACTAAGGATCTTATGACGTTTCATAGCATCGAAGTCAAGGTATTGCGTGGGTAAGATGGGGTCATAAGGCCAAGGTGAAACACCTAGCTCTCTTGCTAAGCGTGTGGCGTAAATCCCACCATAAAAATATCCACTACCAGCGTTGTGTTGCAATCTACGTGCCACTATCGCTCCAAGGTTATAACTTTTGTCACCGGTGAGAACGATACGGATAAGGCTCAAGTCTGGAGCACAAAGTGTACTACAATCCTGTTTGCCTACAATGCATTTTCCATTAAATAGTGCAAAGTATTGGATTGAGGGAAAATGAATGCTCTTTATTCTACCTTGAGTCACTCCTCTAGTCTCACCATAGCAAAGGCTAGTCAAGAATATCTCAAACTCCGACCTTGGTGGCTCGTCCAATGAACCCCAAAATGGAATTTTGTAGTGATTAGAAAATGTCTCTAGAGGTATAGTAAATGAATTGTCATATAGTTTAAATGATACTCTGGACTCATGAGGATGGAATTTAAATTCTTTGGTAAATGATTCAGTGAGGCTGAGGTGTTGGTTGCACTTATCTGCAATGTAGGGACCGAGCTCGGAATTGTGAGCATATTGCTCAAATTCTTCTTGCCCACACGCGCCATATAATCGTTGCATGGCCATAAACATGATTTGGTAGTGGCATCTCGAATGGAATTTTCACTTGGTTCAACATAGGACCGACGAACGGAGCTGCTACTAGAAGATGCCTCTGAGGACCTCCACCTCGAAGAACTCCTTCCAAAGAGGTTCATCATATTCACGTACAATTTTCTGAAATTTTTTGTGTCACGAATTTTTGTCAACAAAACCTTATAAGAATGATAGCAACTACTCATAGGGATGCATAGGGGCCATATCAAGCATTCAAACTACTTAGAACTCTAAGAATTTAACATGCAAGCTCATCTACAGCAGCACCAAGAGCAACTAATTATTCTAAATATAAACCACTAAAGCAAAAACTAATTGGACCAATGGAGGAGTCACATACCAAGCAACAATCCCCCGAAACAGTTTCAGAAACAGAGCTTCGAGCAAAGAGATCGAAATCTGCGGGTTTGAGAGCAAGAACACGAGAGAGAGAGAGAGCAAAGGTGAATTTTTTCTGGAGGTAGGTGATGATGTGGAGTGAAAAGATAAGTGAGGGGGCCCATGTGGGGACCACAACCCACCAGGGCGCGCTTGGGGGTGCTGGCGTGCCCAGGTGGGTTGTGCCCACCTGGAGCACCTTCCTCTGATGTTATTTGCACAAAAAATTCTTAAATATTCAGAAAAAAAAGCGTATTAAATTTTCAGAGCATTTTGAGAACTTTTATTTTTGGGTTATTTTTTTATTGCACGGAAAACTCAGAAAACAGGCAAGGCATGGCATTTTATTTTATTTAACTAATAAAAATAGAAAACAAAAGGTAGGGACAGAAGGTAGTGCTCACTGAATTCATCAACTTCATACCTCTCAAAAATGATTTATTAATAAGGTTGATCAAGTCTTATTAACAACCACTTCCGATTAGCATGAAACCGAAGAACTTTCGTAAAACACTAAGTTACCTCAATGGGGATATGGATGTCCCCGACAATAAGCGTTTCATATTTCTTTTTGGCAGTAGGTAGAGGTAGTTGAAAACTTCCAATAGTGATTGTCGGAGATTTTTCAATAACATTAATACCATTCACTTGGAATTGTTTCTTCGGAAAGTGCACCGTATGTTCATTACCATTGATATGAAAAGTGACCTTGCTTTTATTGCAATCAATAACAGCCCCTGCAGTATTCAAGAAGGGTCTACCAAGGATAATCGACATGTTGTCATCCTCAGGCATCTCAAGTATAACAAAGTCAGTTAAGATAGTAACATTAGCAACAACAGCGGGCACATCCTCACAAATACCGATAGGTATGGCAGTTGATTTATCAGCCATTTGCAAAGATATTTCAGTAGGTGTGAGTTTATTCAAATCAAGTCTTTTATATAAAGAGAAAGGCATAACACTAACACCTGCTCCTAAATCACATAGAACAGTTTTCACATAATTTCTTTTGATGGAGCAAGGTATAGTTGGTATTCCCGGATCTCCAAGTTTTTTAGGTACTCCATCCTTAAAAGTATAATTAGCAAGCATGGTAGAGATTTCAGCTTCCGGTATTTTTCTCTTATTGGTGATGATGTCTTTCATGTACTTTGCATAAGGAGGCATTTTCAAGATATCAGTCAAGCGAGTACGCAAAAAGACTGGCCTTAGCATTTCAGCAAAGCGTTCGAATTCTTCATCATCTTTCTTTTTGGTTGAGTTAGGTGGAAAGGGCATAGGTTTTTGAATCCATGGTTCTCTTTCCTTACCATGTTTTCTAGCAACAAAGTCTCTTTTATCATATCTTTTATTCTTGGGTTGTGGGTTATCAAGATCAACTGCTGGTTCTATCTCAACATCATTACCTGGTTCTTTATTATTTATTTGAGTGTCTTCATGAACCTCATCATTGTCTTTTTCATTATCAGAAGGTGAGTGTTCATTACCAGATTGAGTTTCAGCATCAGAGATAGAGACTTCATTATCATTATCAGGAGGTTTTTCAACTTCAGGTTCACTAGAGGCATGCAAAGTCCTATCATTTTTCTTCTTCTTTTACTTTTTAGAAGGACTAGGTACATCAGTGTCAACTCTTTGAGAGTCTTGTTCAATCCTTTTTGGGTGTCCCTTAGGATAAAGTGGTTCCTGAGTCATTCTACCTCCTCTAGTCATTACTCTAACAGCATGATCATTGATATTATTATTCATTTCATCAAGCAACTCTCTTTGAGATTTAGTAACTTGTTCTAATTGAGTTTGAACCATAGAAGCATGCTTTCCTACACCTCTAACATCTTTTGAGATTCTAAATAACAAGTCACTCAAGCGAGCAATCATATCAGAATTGTATTTCAATTGTTTCATAACATTTGCATTGAAGTGATCTTGCTTTCTAATGTAATTATCAAACTCATAAAGGCATTGACTAGGATGTTTATTATAAGGAATATCACCTTCATCGAACTTTAGTAAATAATTTACCTCTACCACCTTAGGTGGTGGTGGTGTTTCAAGCCCATGTATTTCTTCGATAGGTGGTAAATTTTTAACATCCTCTGCTTTAATACCTTTTTCCTACATGGATTTCTTTGCCTCTTGCATATCTTCAGGACTGAGATATAAGATACCCCTCTTCTTTGGAGTAGGTTTGAGTGGTGGTTCAGGAAGGATCCAATCATCATAATTTTTAATATGTTATTCAATAATTCTTCAGCTTGTTCAACAGTTCGCTCCCTGAAAACACAACCAGCACAACTATCTAGGAAGTCCCTATAAGCATCGGTTAGTCCATTATAGAAGGTATCAACTATTTCATTTTTCTTAAGAGGATGATCAGGCAAAGCATTAAGCAATTGGAGAAGCCTCCCCCAAGCTTGTGGGAGACTCTCTTCTTCAATTTGCGCAAAGTTAAATATTTCCTGTAAGGCAGCTTGTTTCTTATGAGCAGGAAAATATTTTTCACAGAAGTAATAAATCATATCCTGGGGACTACGCACACAACCAGGAGCAAGAGTATTATACCAAGTTTTAGCATCACCCTTTAATGAGAACGGAAATAATTTGAGAACATAATAATAGCGAATCTTCTCATCATGAGCAAAAAGGGTAGCTATATCATTCAACTTAGTAAGGTGTGCCACAACAGTTTCAGTTTCATAACCATGGAAAGGATCAGATTCAACCAAAGTAATTAACTCTGGGTCGACAGAGAATTCATAATCCTTATCATCAACAAAGATAGGTGAAGTAGCAAACTGAGGATCACATTTCATTTTAGCATTCAAAGTCTTTTCTTTATACTTGCATAATAATTTTTCCAGATCATCTCTATCCTTACAAGCAAGAATGTCTCTAGTTGTCTCCTCATCCATAACATAACCTTTTGGTACCTTTGGCAATTCATATCTAGGAGAACTAGGTGTAATAGGTGTTTCAAGATTTTCAGTTTCAAGCTCTTCATCAGTTTCAACAATCTCATTCTGTCTTACTCTAGCAATTTGTTCATCAAGAAATTCACCTAGTGGCACATTATCATCAAGCAAGGTACTAGCATCATCACGAGTAGCATTCATAGCAGAAGTAGCATCATCAATAACTTGCGACATATCATAATTGATAGCATGTGGTGGTGTTGCAAGTCTACTTATAACAGAAGGTGAATCTAAAGCGGAGCTGGATGGCAGTTCCTTACCTCCCCTCGTCTTAGAGGGAAAAATCTTAGTCTTAGCATCCTTCAGATTCTTCATAGTGATAATTTGATAATAATCCCAAGTGACTCAACAAATATAGCTATGCTCCCCGGCAACGGCGCCAGAAAAAGGTCTTGATAACCCACAAGTATAGGGGATCGCAACAGTTTTCAAGGGTAGAGTATTCAACCCAAATTTATTGATTCGACACAAGGGGAGCCAAAGAATATTTGCAAGTATTAGCAGCTGAGTTATCAATTCAACCACACCTGGAGATTAATTATCTGCAGGAAAGTGATCAGTAGCAAAGTGATATGATAGTTTTGATAGTAGTAGCAACATCAATAGTAACAGTAACAGTGATAGCAATGATTTTGTAGCAAGTGTAACAGTAATGATAGCAGTAGTAACTTAGCAAGAACAATATGAGAGAAATTCGTAGGCATTGGATCGGTGAATTCGTTGGATGATGTTCATCATATAACAGTCATAACCTAGGGCGATACGGCACTAGCTCCAGTTCATAAATATAATGTAGGCATGTATTCCGTAAATAGTCATACGTGCTTATGGAAAGAACTTGCATGACATCTTTTGTTCTGCCCTCCCGTGGCAGCGGGGTCCTATTGGAAACCAAGGGATATTAAGGCCTCCTTTTAATAGAGAACCGGAACAAAAGCATTAACACATAGTGAATACATGAACTCCTCAAACTACGGTCATCACCGGGAAGTGTCTCGACTATTGTCACTCCGGGGTTGCCGGATCATAACACGTAGTAGGTGACTATAACTTGCAAGATCGGATCTAGAACATAGATATAATGGTGATAACATAAACAGTTCAGATCTGAAATCATGGCACCCGGGCCCAAAGTGACAAGCATTAAGCATGGCAAAGTCATAGCAACATCAATCTCAGAACATAATGGATACTAGGGATCAAGCCCTAACAAAACTAACTCGATTACATGATGAATCTCATCCAAATCCTCACCGACCAGCGAGCCTACGAAGGAATTACTCACTCCTGGTGGGGAGCATCATGGAATTGGCGATGGAGAAGGGTTGGTGATGACGAAGATCGAAGATCCCCCTCTCCGGAGCCCCAAACGGACTCCAGATCTGGCCTCCCGATGAAGAACAGGAGGTGGCGGCGGCTCCGTCTCGTGAAACGCGATAATTCTTTCTCCTTGATTTTTCTCTGAAAATATGACTTTATAGCATCAGGGTTGGAGTCTGCGGGGCCACCAGGTGGGGACAACCCACCTGGGCGCGCCTGGAGGGGGGCGCCCTGGTGGGTTGTGCCCACCCAAGTGCCCCCTCCTGTGATTCTTGGCTCCAAAAATTCTCTTTTATTATATAAATAATCCTCACGAAGTTTCGTTCCAATCCGAGAACTTTTATTTCTGCACAAAAACAACACCATGGTAGTTCTGCTGAAAACAACGTCAGTCCGGGTTAGTTTCATTCAAATCATGCAAATTAGAGTCCAAAACAAGAGGAAAAGCATTAGGAAAATTAGATACGACGGAGACGTATCAAGATGATCTTCCACCACAAGATCACAAGCTAAAAGGCAAGGACAAGCTTCAAGAAGAGATTGACTCATTTGGAGAAGCTCCTAAGGCCATGGTCAAGTGGGTTGCCAAGACTATGTCAAGTTCTACTTCATCAAGTACGACTACAACTCCAAGGATTCCCATCAAGTTGATATGGATCCCAAAGAAGAAGAACTAGAATGTTCTTGAGGGTGACTCCGCCAACATACTTCACTCATATTCATTTTTGGCAAGGACATGTGCAATCAACTTTCATATCTTGCACTAGTTCATGGAGTCACAAACCCTCTTGTTGGTAAGACAAGGGACAAGTTAACCTAATGCTTTCATGGACATCATCATATGTGTAATTCACTCTATGTCTATGGATATCCTTGTATGTTTCTTGTGGGATGATACGTCTCCAATGTATCTGTAATATTTTTGATTGTTCCATGCTATTATATTATCTGTTTTGGATGTTTTATATGCATTAATATGCTATTTCATATTATTTTTGGGACTAACTTATTAACCTAGAGCCCAATGCCAGTTTCTGTTTTTTCTTTGTTTTTGAGCTTCGCAGAAAAGGAATACCAAACGGAGTCCAAACAGAATAAAACCTTCGCGATGATTTTTCTTGGACCAGAAGACACCCAGGAGACTTGGAGTGCAAGTCAGAAGAGCCACGAGGCGTCCACAAGGGGGGAGGGCGCGCCCCCTGCCTTGTGGGCCCCTCGGTGACCCCCTAACCTAGATCTTCCTCCTATATATTCACATATATTCCCAAACCACCAGAAGCATCCACGAAAACACTTTTCCACTGCCGCAACCTTCTGTTCCCATGAGATCCCATCTTGGGGCCTTTTCCGGCATCCTGCCGGAGGGGGATTCGATCACAGAGGGCTTCTACATCAACACTATTGCCCTTCCGATGAAGCGTGAGTAGTTTACCTCAGACCTACGGGTCCATAGCTAGTAGCTAGATGGCTTCTTCTCTCTCTTTGATTCTCAATACAATGTTCTCCTTGATGTTCTTGGAGATCTATCCGATGTAATCTTGTTTTGCGATGTGTTTGTCGAGATTCGATGAATTGTGGATTTATGATCATCTTATCTATGAATATTATTTGAATCTTCTCTGAATTCTTTTATGCATGATTTGATATCCTTGTAATTCTCTTTGAACTATCGGTTTGGGTTGGCCAACTAGATTGGTTTTTCTTGCAATGGGAGAAGTGCTTGGCTTTGGGTTCAATCTTGCGGTGTCCTCTCCCAGTGACAGTAGGGGCAGCGAGGCACGTATTGTATTGTTGCCTTCGAGGATAAAAAGATGGGGTTTACATCATATTGCTTGAGTTTATTCCTCTACATCATGTCATCTTACTTAAAGCGTTACTCTATTCTTCATGAACTTAATACTCTAGATGCAGGTAGGAGTCGGTCGATGTGTGGAGTAATAGTAGTAGATGCAGGCAGGAGTCGGTCTACTTGACACGGACATGATGCCTATATTTCATAATCATTGCCTTGGATATCATCATAACTTTGCGCTTTTCTATCAATTGCTCGACAGTAATTTGTTCACCCACCATATTATTTGCTATCTTGAGAGAAGCCTCTAGTGAAACCTATGGCCCCCGGGTCTATTTTCCATCATATTACTTTCCGATCTACTATTTTGCAATCTTTTATTTTCAGATCTATAAACCAAAAACCCTAAAAATATTTACTTTATCTTTTGTTTAGTTTTATCTATCTCTATCAGATCTCACTTTTGCAAGTGACCGTGAAGGGATTGACAACCCCTTTATCGTGTTGGGTGCAAGTGTTTGATTGTTTGTGCAGGTATTGGTGATTTGTGCATTGTCTCCTACTGGGTTGATACCTTGGTTGTCTAACTGAGGGAAATACTTATCTCTACTTTGCTGCATCACCCTTTCCTCTTCAAGGGAAAAACCAACGCAAGCTCAAGAAGTAGCAGGAAGAATTTCTGGTGCCGTTGCCGGGGAGATCTACGCCAAGTCAAGACATACCAAGTACCCATCATAAACTCTCATCTCTTGCATTACATTATTCGCCATTTGCCTCTCATTTTCCTCTCCCCCACTTCTAAAATTATTTTTGAAAAGATTTGCCTTTTTATTCGCCCTTCTTCCGTCCCTCCTTCCGTTTGTCTCTTCGTTTGCTTACTTCTTCTTTACTTTTTTTTTCTCTATGACTAGCGCTTTTACCCCTCCTTTGTCTCCTGACTTTGAAGTTCTTCACTTCAAACAGAAACAAGGAGAAAATTTAAAGGATGCTTGGTATAGGATGATAGAATCCTATCACAATTGCACTATAGAGGGGGATTTTAAGATTTTACTTCGTAATTTTTATGTTGGGCTAACCATGTCCCATAGGCAACTTTTGGATTTCGCTGCTAAAGGGAATTTTATTGAAATTGATCCCAACATTGCTTATGAGATAATTGAAGGAATAGTAGGAATATTACCCCCACAAAAGGTACTACATCACACTCAAGAGGGAACACAACTTTTTGAGAAACTCTATGAAGTAACGAAAATTTTACAAAAATCTCTTGAACCCCTCAAAAGTGTTAGTGGAAACCTCCACCGCATGAATATGTTGATCACTCTTTGCAATAAGCGGTTGGATGCTCTAGATATAAAGATTTCTGAATATGAGGAGAAACACAAAGAACCTCTTGGATTTGAGCATAACTCTATTAAAAAGATAAAGACCAAAGATGACAATACCTAGATCTATGTGTTTTTATGCCTAGCTAAGGGTGTTAAACAGTAGCGCTTGTTGGGAGGCAACCCAATTTTATTTTTGTTCTTTGCTTTTTGGTTCTGTTTTTCAATAAATAATTCATCTAGCCTCTGGTTAGATGTGTTTTTGTGTTTTAATTAGTGTTTGTGCCAAGTAAGACCTTTGGGATGGCTTACAGTGATAGTTGATTTGATCTTGCTGAAAAACAGAAACTTTTGTGTCCAGTCACAGAATTGTTTAGATTCACTGGAGCGTGGAAAAACCCTGAATATTTTACACAAGATTTATATACAAATTTCCTATGTTGTCCTAATTTTTCAGAATTTTTGGAGTTACAGAAGTATTAGAACAATTCAGATCTTCGCAGACTGTTCTGTTATTGACAGCTTCTATTTTCTATGTTTGCTTATTTTGATGAATCTATGGGTAGTATCGGGGGGTATGAACCATGGAGAAGTTGGAATACAGTAGATATTACACCAATATAAATAAAGAATGAGTTCACAACAGTACCAAAAGTGGTGATTTATTTTCTTATACTAACGGAGCTTATGAGATTTTCTGTTGAGTTTTGTGTTGTGAAGTTTTCAAGTTTTGGGTAAGGATTTGATGGACTATGGAATCAGGAGTGGCAAGAGCCTAAGCTTGGGGATGCCCAAGGCACCCCAAGGTAATATTAAAGGACAACCAAGAGCCTAAGCTTGGGGATGCCCCGGAAGGCATCCCCTCTTTCGTCTTCGTCTATCGGTAACTTTACTTGAGGCTATATTTTTATTCACCACATGATATGTGTTTTGCTTGGAGCGTCTTGTATGATTTGAGTCTTTGTTTTTTAGTTTGCCACAATCATCCTTACTGTACACACCTTTTGAGAGGGACACGCATGAATCGCGATTTATTAGAATACTCTATGTGCTTCACTTATATCTTTTGAGCTAGGCAATTTTGCTCTAGTGCTTCACTTATATCTTTTTAGAGCACGGCAGTGGCCTTATTTTGTAGAAATTATTGAACTCTCATGCTTCACTTATACTATTTTGAGAGTCTCTAAACAGCGTGGTAATTTGCTTTGGTTATGAATTTAGTCCTAATATGATAGGCATCCAAGAGGGATATAATAAAAACTTTCATATAAAGTGCATTGAATACTATGAGAAGTTTGATTCCTTATGATTGTTTTGAGATATAGAGATGGTGATATTAGAGTCATGCTAGTGAGTAATTGTGAATTGGAGAAATACTTGTGTTGAGGTTTGTGATTCCCGTAGCATGCACGTATGGTGAACCGTTATGTAACGAAGTTGGAGCATGAGGTATTTTTTGATTGTCTTCCTTATGAGTGGCGGTCGGGGACGAGCGATGGTCTTTTCCTACCAATCTATCCCCCTAGGAGCATGTGCGTAGTACTTTGTTTCGATGACTAATAGATTTTTTCAATAAGTATGTGAGTTCTTTATGACTAATGTTGAGTCCATGGATTATACGCACTCTCACCCTTCCACCTTTGCTAGCCTCTCTAGTGCCGTGCAACTTTTGCCGGTACCATAAACCCACCATATACCTTCCTCAAAACAGCCACCATACCTACCTATTATGGCATTTCCATAGCCATTCCGAGATATATTGCCATGCAACTTTCCACCGTTCCGTTTTATTATGACACGTTCCATCATTGTCATATTGCTTTGCATGATCATGTAGTTGATATCGTATTTGTGGCAAAGCCACCTTTCATAATTCTTTCATACATGTCACTCTTGAGTCATTGCACATCCCGGTACACCGCCGGAGGCATTCATATAGAGTCATATTTTTGTTCTAAGTATCGAGTTGTAATTTTTGAGTTGTAACTAAATAAGAGTGTGATGATCTTCATTATTAGAGCATTGTCCCATGTGAGGAAAAAAATAAAAGGGAGGCCAAAGAAGCCAAACAAAAAAAATATGAGAGAAAAAGAGAGAAGGGGCAATGTTACTATCCTTTTTTCCACACTTGTGCTTCAAAGTAGCACCGTGATCTTCATGATAGAGAGTCTCCTATGTTGTCACTTTCATATGCTAGTGGGAATTTTTCATTATAGAACTTGGCTTGTATATTCCAACGATGGGCTTCCTCAAATTGCCCTAGGTCTTCATGAGCAAGCAAGTTGGATGCACACCCACTTAGTTTTCTTTTGAGCTTTCATAAACTTATAGCTCTAGTGCATCCGTTGCATGGCAATCCGTACTCACTCACATTGATATCTATTGATGGGCATCTCCATAGCCCGTTAATACGCCTAGTTGATGTGAGACTATCTCCCTCTTTTTGCCTTCTCCACAACCACCATATTCTATTCCACCTATAGTGCTATGTCCATGGCTCACGCTCATGTATTGCGTGAAAGTTGAAAATGTTTGAGAACACCAAAAGTATGAAACAATTGCTTGGCTTGTCATCGGGGTTGTGCATGATTTGAATACTTTGTGTGATGAAGATGGAGCATAGCCAGACTATATGATTTTGTAGGGATAAACTTTCTTTGGCCATGTTATTTTGAGAAGACATAATTGCCTTGTTAGTATGCTTGAAGTATTATTGTTTTTATGTCAATATTAAACTTTTGTTTTGAATCTTATGGATCTGAACATTCATGCCACAATAAAGAAAATTACATGGATAAATATGTTAGGTAGCATTCCACATCAAAAA
Source organism: Thinopyrum elongatum (assembly GCA_011799875.1). Classification (NCBI taxonomy): domain Eukaryota; kingdom Viridiplantae; phylum Streptophyta; class Magnoliopsida; order Poales; family Poaceae; genus Thinopyrum; species Thinopyrum elongatum. The sequence continues at coordinate 279,377,306 of CM022301.1, forward strand.
TTCTGTTTTTATCATTTACCTACTCGAGGACGAGCAAGAATTAAGCTTGGGGATGCTTGATACGTCTCCAACGTATCTATAATTTTTGATTGTTCCATGCTATTATATTATCTATTTTGGATGTTTTATATGCATTAATATGCTATTTTATATTATTTTTGGGACTAACTTATTAACCTAGAGCCCAATGCCAGTTTCTGTTTTTTCCTTGTTTTTGAGCTTCGCAGCAAAGGAATACCAAACGGAATAAAACCTTCGCGATTATTTTTCTTGGACCAGAAGACACCCAGGAGACTTGGAGTGCAAGTCAGAAGAGCCACGAGGCGGCCACAAGGGGGGAGGGCGCGCCCCTGCCTTGTGGGCCCCTCGGTGACCCCCTGCCTAGATCTTCCTCCTATATATTCACCTATATTCCCAAACCACCAGAAGAATCCACGAAAACACTTTTCCACCGCCGCAACCTTCTGTTCCCGTGAGATCCCATCTTGGGGCCTTTTCCGGCATCCTGCCAGAGGGGGATTCGATCACGAAGGGCTTGTACATCAACACTATTGCCCTTCCGATGAAGCGTGAGTAGTTTACCTCACACCTACGGGTCCATAGCTAGTAGCTAGATGGCTTCTTCTCTCTCTTTGACTCTCAATACAACGTTCTCCTTGATGTTCTTGGAGATCTATTCGATGTAATCTTGTTTTGCGTTGTGTTTGTCGAGATCCGATGAATTGTGGATTTATGATCAGCGTATCTATGAATATTATTTGAATCTTCTCTGAATTCTTTTATGCATGATTTGATATCCTTGTAATTCTCTTCGAACTATCGGTTTGGTTTGGCTAACTAGATTGGTTTTTCTTGCAACGGAAGAAGTGCTTGGCTTTGGGTTCAATCTTGTGGTGTCCTCTCCCAGTGACAGTAGGGGCAGCGAGGCATGTATTGTATTGTTGCCATCGAGGATAAAAAGATGGGGTTTACATCATATTGCTTGAGTTTATTCCTCTACATCATGTCATCTTACTTAAAGCGTTACTCTGTTCTTCATGAACTTAATACTCTAGATGCAGGCAGGAGTCGGTCGATGTGTGGAGTAATAGTAGTAGATGCAGGAAGGAGTCGGTCTACTTGACACGGATGTGATGCCTATATTTCATAATCATTGCCTTGGATATCGTCATAACTTTGCGCTTTTCTATCAATTGCTCGATAGTAATTTGTTCACCCACCATATTATTTGCTATGTTGAGAGAAGCCTCTAGTGAAACCTATGGCCCCCAGGTCTATTTTCCATCATATTACTTTCCGATCTACTATTTTGCAATCTTTTATTTTCAGATCTATAAACAAAAAACCCTAAAAATATTTACTTTATCTTTTGTTTAGTTTTATCTACTCTATGAGATCTCACTTTTGCAAGTGACCGTGAAGGGATTGACAACCCCTTTATCGCGTTGGGTGCAAGTGTTTGATTGTTTGTGCAGGTATTGGTGATTTGTGTGTTGTCTCCTACTGGATTGATACCTTGGTTCTCTAACTGAGGGAAATACTTATCTCTACTTTGCTGCATCACCCTTTCCTCTTCAAGGGAAAAACCAACGCAAGCTCAAGAAGTAGCATGGGACTAACCCATGTAGGTATTGAAAGTGCAAAACACTCTAATGGATTGCTCCAAAAGATCTACACAACATTGAGCATTCACATCTTCACTATCTACATGAAGTCATCATCGACAAAACCCAAGGTTAGTTCATCCCTCTTGGGGGGATATCACATCTAGGGGGAGCTTTGCTCTAAGAATTTAGCTAAAGCAACTCTAATGGTGTGAACGCATTAATGCTTTATGTAAAAGTGGTAACCCCACTTGTGCTTAAACGATGAGTATGACCTATGATCAAATGTTCTCATTTGACTCCTAAGTCAATATACTCATATATAGATGACCTAGTCATCGCCAATTGCTTGATAGATGCTAGAAGTGTTTGTGCATGCTTTGTCACATATTTCATTTGCTATCTTATTGTGTGAGTATGTTGGTTGCATAATTTCTCCATTCGAGGACATCCATTTGTGGTTTTGATTGTTTGGTTTTTATTGGCCAAATGGATGGACAAGAATGCCTAAGTACCCCTCTAGCTATCTATGCTTTTTCTCGTCTCAAATTCTATTCATGCTACATCACAAAAATTGAACAAGTCTTTTTCGGACCCTCCGGGTGAGGAGCACTCGGAGCCACCGATCCGACAAGGGCTGCCTACCAAAACCTTCTAATGCATTTTGGCCTGACCAACCATTCCAACTCGGTCTCACCGAATGCAATAGACTGATCTAGGTTTTTCTATCTCGGTGCTATCGATTAGATCCACTCGGTCTAACCGAGTTGCTGTAACTACCTGTAGTTTCGCATCTTGGTGCCACCGATTAGATCCATTCGGTGCCACCGACAGTAGATGGGTATATAATCAGACCGAACGTTTGGAAACTTCTTTAAACTCCTCGTGCCCACACCCCATTGCTGCCGCCCCTTGGTCTCCGGATCGTCGTCGTCTCCACCTGTGCGCCGTCGTCGCAGGTCTCCGCCACCGTCAACGGAAATCCTCTCCGCCGTTGCCGCCGTAGCGAGCCATCACCAAGTTAGGGTATGGTTCGAACCCTTTGTGCTATTTTCCCCTTCTGATTCAATGCACAAAGCTTTTGCCTGCTATCTCTCCACGTATGAAATCATCCTGTCCAGCTAAAACTTCCTTAGATTAGTTTTGATGATAAATCTTAGGGTTAGGTTTCCGCCGAGCTCATCTCAGACCGACCGAAATGGAACTTTCGGTCCCACAGAGTGGCCCTGACCATTGCACTGAGTACAACTCGGTCTGACCGAAGTGTACTGATCGGTGAGACCGATAGCGATTTCTCTGTGAAACCCTAGCATCTCGGAGTCACCGAACTGCAACTCGGTCTGACCGATACTGCATGTTTAGACTCTGTTAGTGCTTTGGTGTCACCGAGATTTCCATATCGGTAGCTCCGAAATGCTTTCTGCAGAAAACTAAAATTAAGATTTTGACTCATTTTTTGCAAAAACAAGCTGCCTTTTGTGATGCTCATCCACTCTGCCCATATCCATCTATTCACAGGGTCAGTTTGCAGAGATGTCAGAGGCAAGTGACAGTCAGAACAAGTCAGAGGAGCAGCTCAACCTCAGTGAGGGCACAAGCCCAAGCAGTAGCTATGATGATGGGAGTAGAAGCACTCCTAGCAACCTGCCCAAGGCTACTACCAGACAGAGAAAAAAGAGGAACTCTGACAGTGAAGATGAAGATTTTGTTGTTGAGGAAGAGGTAACCTCAAAGAAGAAAGTGCTTAAGAAGGAATATGCTGCAGCTGCTACCACCAAGCCTGGTATTCAGAAGAAAGCTCCTGCCAGGAGAGCTCCTATGTCAAAAGTGAGAAAGTCAATTGCCACACATGAGAAAATGGAGTTCACTCTTGAGCCAAGAGAAGAAGGTGAAGCTGCTGATGGAAAGAAGAAAATGAAGGAGAGAGTCAAGAAAACCATTGCCAGAGTCATTGGTAGACCATCCATGATGAGGGATGCCGATGAGGATGAGGAGGAAGAACCTAAAGCACCACCTGCCAAGTCTCAGAAATTAATGGCAGATGCCATTAAGACTAGTGCTGCTCCCTCCAAGCCCAAGTCCGCCCCCAAGACTTCAGCTCCAAAGAGATCCACTAGGAACATTCCTGCCGCTGAGAAGAACAAGGCCCCAGTGCCAGAAGTCCAAGAGGATGATGAGCCACTAGTGCTCAGGAAATTGAAGCCAAAGATTCCAGACCACAATGATGATCATCCAGTTGCTGAGAATATGAAGTTGAGAAAGGATGCAGGTCTGAGACAGTGGAGAAAGAATGATCCATATGCCACAAGGAGGAGGACTGCTATTGATTACCGTTTCCACACTAGAGAACAACAGAACTTCTATGAGACAGTGTTGCTTGACAAGAAACCCATTGCGTGTGACATGAAGTGGGTTGACTGGAAGTACATTGATGCCAATGAAGATTACTGTCCCCACGTTCATGAGAGCTTCAGGCTGAATGGTGTTGATGATTTTGTTGGACAAAAGGTAACCAAGTGGAATGATGAGATGATAATGCAATTTTAATCCACTACACACTTCTATCCAGATGGGAAGATAGTGTGGATGACTGGGGGCACTAGATACCAGTCATCAATCTCTGAATGGGCTGCTCTTATTAATGCCCCAGAAGAAGAAGAAGAAGATGATGTTGATGTATATGGCAAACCCAGGAAGGATCACAACTCTATGGCTCACATGTACAAGCCTATTCCTGATGAAGCCTTGGAGACTCACAAGTTTGGCTCCATATACTATCTGCTTGCTGGATTGACTACCATAAACACCATACTAAGTCATACCCTCTTGCCTAAGTCTGGAGATCATAGAATGATACGTGGTCACTCCATCAACCTGCTGCATCTGTTTGATGTTCCCCAAAAGTTCAAGGTAATGAGTCTGCTAGTAGAGACAGTTAAGAGGACAACTGCTGACCAAAAGAGGTTATGTGGATATGCACCACACATTCAGATGTTGATCAATTCCAAGGTTGGAACTGGAACATATCTACTTGACAAAGAGCATTTACCTCTTAGGCCAGAGTTTGAAGATAATGATGTTGTCATGGATGCTTCACATCCTACTTTTGTTGAGGCCCAGGAGAAAGCTGAGAAAGCAAAGGCTGCTAAAGTAGCAAAAGCAGCAAGTGCTACAGATGCATCTATTGTGAATCTCAAGACCAAACAAGATCAGCTCACATATCTGCTAGAAGCTACCCTGAGGATTGAGAAGAGTCTGGCCAACTTGACTAAGAATCAGGAGAGCTTAGAAAGGATTGTGGAAGATAAGATGTACAACCTTGATGTCAAGGTCACTGAGATTCAGACTATTGTTTGAGAAGCTGAGGGATGATGCTGAGGACAGAGATGACAGACCTACTACAGATAGATTCCAGACAGTGCCAAGGGCACAGAGGTCTTCTGCTGAGCCACTTGTAGACTTGAGGCCTGCTCATTCTGCTCCTGCCACCACTGCCACAATTGCTCCTCCAGTGTCAACTCCACCAGCTCCATAGACATCAACTGAAGCATTTGCAGATGGACTCCTCTCAACGCCGTCTACGCACATCGAAGCAACAAGCCATAAGACCCCTTCAGGAGCTCCCGGAGATCGTGCCTAAAGTGCTGCATAACACTATACATTTTCAAACTTTTTGGTAACTTGTTGCCAAAGGGGGAGAACGTGTATAGATCATAGGCTTTGAGAGAGAGAGAGAGAGAGAGTATTTTGCTTCTTTGTTGGTTCTTATTTGCCTTGCTACTTTGGTTCATTGTTGCTACTTGATGCTACATTTGTGTTATGCTCGTGAGATACCTTGTGTGATCATGTGTTTGCTCATACTATGCTTAATGTGTGCTTGCATGTCTATCTCTATGATTATTTGTGTATGATCAATCTCTTGTATCCTTGGTGATGAGTGCATGTTAGTTTACTCTTATCATTTTGTGCACTCCACCAAGATGTATGTGACATGGAAGAGTGACCCATGATCCTAATCGATTGTGCATTTGTATTCAAACGCAAATTTTAAATAATGCACAAATTTCGGGGGAGCTCTTGCTTATCACATACTTCTCAAAGCGACGATGTATTTCTTTCATTTTATCATTTGTCGAAGCTTTGATCTATATGTTGTCATCAATTACCAAAAAGGGGGAGATTGAAAGTGCAACTAATCCCCGGGTGGTTTTGGCAATTCATAACAACATATAGCTCATTGAACTAATATCCATTCAAGATAAATATTTTAGGAAGTTCAATGAATGGCATGGCATGGAATAGGAATGTGGACCCCTAAAAATGCTAAGGACACATATTGGCAAAAGCTCAAGACTCTTCATCTTTGTTTTAGTGATCCAAGATCACATTGAGTCCATAGGAAAGCCAATACTATTAAAAGGGGATGAGGTGTTCCTTAATGGCTTGCTTGCTCAAAATGCTTAGTGATATTGCTCCAAAGCCCTCAACCACTTTCTCCATCCAAATATGTTAAAACCCTAAACTCCATCTCGGCCCCACCGATTCTTTCTATCCGGCGCCACCAAGTTCATATGACATAGCCACAGCCAGAAACCCTAACAGTTCGGTCACACTGATACGGATCTTGGTCTCACCCAGATGCGCTTGCCAACTCCCTGTTATCTATTGTAATTGTTTCGATCTCACCGAAATTGCAATCGGTCTCACTGAGATGGCTTGACCAATTCTCTGTTGCCCTATTGCTTCACTTCGGTCTCACCGAGTTGATGCAATTGGCGCCACCAAGATGAGGTTTGCCCTAAGCCCTAGCACATCGGTCCCACCGAGTTGTTCTAGTCGGTCCCACCGAGATTCCTAACATTCACATTTTGAACTAATCGGTCAGACCGAGTTCATCTATTCGGTCTCACATAGTTTGGTCAAATGTGTGTAACGGTTGGATTTTGTGTGGAGGCTATATATACCCCTCCACCCCCTTCTCCATATGTGAGAGAGCCATCAGAACGTGCCTACACTTCCACCATACATTTTCTGAGAGAGAACCACCTACTCATGTGTTGAGATCAAGATATTCAAATCCTACCACAAGAATCTTGATTTCTAGCCTTCCCCAAGTTTCTTTCCACTCAAATCATCTTTCCACCATATCCAAATCTGTGAGAGAGAGTTGAGTGTTGGGGAGACTATCATTTGAAGCACAAGAGCAAGGAGTTTATCATCAACACACCATTTATTACCTTTTGGAGAGTGGTGTCTCCTAGGTTGGTTAGGTGTCGCTTGGGAGCCTCCGTCAAGATGTGGAGTTGAATCAAGAAGTTTGTAAGGGCAAGGAGATCGCCTACTTCATGAAGATCTACCCGAGTGAGGCAAGTCCTTCGTGGGCGATGGCCATGGTGGGATAGACAAGGTTGCTTCTTCGTGGACCCTTCGAGAGTGGATCCCTCCGTGGACTCGCGCAACCGTTACCCTTCGTGTGTTGAAGTCTCCATCAACGTGGACGTACGATAGGACCACCTATCGGAACCACGCCAAAAATCTCCGTGTCTCATTGCGTTTGCACTCTCCAAAGCCTTCCCTTTACCTTCATACGCAATGTTCTACTTTCCGCTGCTATACTCTTAGAATTGCATGTGTAGGTTGATTGCTTGACTTGTGCTAGTTGCTAAAATCTGCCCACAACTAAAATTGGGAAAAGGTTAGATTTTTATTTGGTCAAGTAGTCTAATCACCCCCCTCTAGACATACTTTCGATCCTACATCATCACACAACTGTTTGTGATATGTCGAAATATCCCAAATGCTCCATCCTTGCTACTTGTGTGTGCTCGCATTACCATCACACTCGGTATTCTGTGGTGTAACATTTATGATGCGCGCGACATCACAAACAGTTCATGATTGTAAAGCGTGTATGATAAGGAGACTATCACACACATTTACTTTTCATCGACCATATGCTATTCGATGTAAGAGTGCATACAGTTGTCCCTATAAAACTGTATGCAAAGCATGAATATATCCCACACGATTCATCCGTAGTACTCATGTCGGATGAAGGCCTATTGCATGCGTTCTTCTTTGAGCAAATGTTTACAATGCGCACGACATCATAAACAGTCCATAATTGCCAACCGTGTGTGATAAGGTGACTTTCACAAACATTTAATAAGAAGGAACTATGTGTGTTGTTGTTGTTAATCTTACACGTTTTTTCTTGGCTGATCGTGTGTGCGGTAGAGATTCATCGCACACGTAGTGATATGAGAAACGTGTTTGATCTTGACGTTTTGCTTTCACAAACCGTGTGCAATGTAATGGCATGCAGAGCATAATTTATCCCTAATTTAATCCCTGCATTTAAAATTCACATATTTTGAATTTGAAAGTAGGCAATCACTTATTTCACATTGAACCATGTTTATTACAAATATAGGTTCAAGGACGAATGCACAATTTGTTGCATAAATACATATACTGAAGAACTACATAAGCACCAAGTAAAGAATGATGAACCACAGTTGTACTAAATACTGTAAAGAGAGGCAAAAGACATTCTAGTTGCTGGAGAAGGTGAAGCGGAATGCCCATATTGTGCCCTCCTTCATGCCTAATGCGCGCACGACTCTAGGCCAACCCCTTATGATGGCCGCACGCCCATCCTTCACTATCTTCATTAGGATTTCTCGAGCTCATTGTAGTCTCGATGAAATACTTTAACCTTCATTGCATGCCCACCAATCATATACTTTGCGATGTAATCTTGAGTAAACTTCTTTGGGAACCACTGCAAACGAAAAAGATTCAGACATTGTTGTCTAACAACTCATTATGAGCAGTAAAAGGAGAAGGCTATAGAGTTCGTAGTTACCATCCTACAACTCACTGTTGTGTTGGATAGAGCATAAACAAATAATTTAATTGCCATCGTTCGTATCTTTGTGCTAATAATCCTTATCAGTTTCCTCACTTGATGCTGGTTCATTAATATCTCATTGCCCCATACACAAAAAGTGTTGATGTGTGGATCTTTGTAGAGGATATATGTACCTACAAGCAACAAGTCAATATTAGAAGTTAAAAAGTGTCCAGACGTGGATCTATATGCACTACATTATGGAACGTGGGGGGGGGGGGGGAGGGAGTATAAGCTGAGGGATGAAACTAACCTTGGTGGAAAATGCTGGCCATCACTACAAAAAAAAGACACATCCGTGACATTTTGGGCCGAACGAGTTTTTTTTCTGTCATGCTTATGACACTTCTATGACGATAATTGTGAAAAAACCATGTATCATCATAGATGTGGTGGGCTCCTACTTCTATGACAAAAAATGGGCTTTTCGTCCTGGGCGGGCCGGAGACGCAGCTGCATGACATTCTTTGGGCCGTCCATGACGGAAAAAACCGTGGTAGAAGCGAGGGCGAGGAAAATTTCGGGGAGTTCCCGGTTATGGTAGGTGGTCGGGGCCGAGCGATGCATGAAGGTTTGCGCATTTCTCTCGTACACTACGCGCGTCTGTGCGAGGCGTTGGGCTCTAACTGAACCCGAGCGATTGCACTGGCTACGCGTTACTAAACCCGAGCGATCGATTGATCCCTGGCTGTTAACTGAACCCGATCGAGCGATTCCTTCGCTACTGCTGCTAACTGAAGCCGATCGAACCTGTTGCCTCTTGATGAACAGTGAGCATTGTTGGGGGTTGGATGAACAGTTCCCGGTGAGGGTTGTGTGAACAGGACCCCGTGGTAGTAGAGGCCGTTGCCGCTGGATGAACAGGACCCCGATCGAGAGGAGGCCGCCACACACCCGTGCCGGTTGGGGGTGGATGAACAGGACCCCGTGGAGGGCTGGTTGAATAGGACCCCGTGTGGAGGGCTGGTTGAACAGTAGCCAGTGGAGGCTGGATGAACAGGACCCCGTGGAGGGCTAGTTGAACAGTAGCCGGTGGAGACTGGATGAACAGGAGCCCGTGGAGGAAGGAGGGAGACACCGTGGATGAATAGTGGCAGGTGGAGGCTGGAGGAGGTCGATGGTGGATGAGTAGTAGCCCGTGGAGTCCCGTTTTGCGGTACGCCACACCCCTCCCGATGAACAGGACCCCGTTTCGATCGTAGGAGGTCGAAGAGAAGTCCGTTTCCTCCATTTTGCGGTACACCACACCCCTCCTGATCAACAGGACCTCGTTTCGACTGTAGGAGGTCGATGAGAAGTCCGTTTCCTCCGTTTTGCGGTACGCCAGACCCCTTCCGATGAACAGGATCCCGTTTCGACCGTAGGCGGTCGAATAGAAGGCCGTTTCCTCCATTCTGCGGTACGCAGGCCTCGTTTCAGCTGTTTCGTCCAAGCCGGTTGGCTCCCGATGAACAGGATGCATTCCGTTGCCTCCCGATGAACACGATGCAGTTTCTCCATTCTGACCCAGCCGGTTGGCTGCCGATGAACAGGACGCCGTTGCTGCCCTCTGCTGCCTCTCCATGTACATGAGCCCTGGCCGTACGTATGCGCGAGTAGGCATTCGAGACCCCGCCCATATGTACGTACGTGGCCGTATTTACTTTCTTGCACCCTGGCTGTACGTACATGTACACGATATAGACGGGACTGCGTGACATGCTACGTCCGTGCCTCTACTACGACACGTGCCCTTCCTTACTCGGCCACGGTTCATCGCTGTAGCCTGCAGACAGACCGATCGACCAGTATGTACGTACACGTTCGCGACCAGATAGACAACCCTACGTACGGTTCGACCGGGTGGGTCCCAGCTATCAGGGAGGTAAGGAGGCACTTCCTTGCGTGCGAAGATATAGCTGGTGGGTCCCAGCTGTCAGGGGGAGAATCATATTTTTTGCCCGTAATATGGACGCACTTCCTTGCGTGCGAAGATGTAGCTGGTGGGTCCCAGCAGTCAGGGGGGAAATATTTTTTTTGTGAAATACGGTGGCCCGTCCAGTGGGTCCCTGTTGTCAGGTGGAGGAATCATTATTTTGCGCGTAATAAGGAGGCACTTCCTTGCTGCGGCCGTGGACCCAGCTGTCAGCCTCTCCACGTACAGTCCTCTTCCGATGGAAGTCGTTCCTTGACCACATTGACCACGGCGCACAGAGAGCACCAAGGCGGTGGACGACGGCGAGGCCTAGGAAGGGGACGATGTGGAGCCGGGGAAGACGCGGCAGTGGATGCCCATGCGGAGAGGAGTATGAGGGTTGACTGGTTCGGCTGCGGTGTGAGGCTGCCGTCGCCGCAGAATAACATGGGTTGTGGGTGAGTAGAGGGATGGCCTGGCCAGAGGTTGGAGTAGGGTGGGGCTGTCAGGCCTGCGCGGCAGCAGAGCTGGCCACGAGAGGCAGGAGCATGCGGCACGACCGGCGCTGGTTTGGGCGGCTAGAGCAAGAAGACCAGAGGTTGAAGAAGCACTGCGGCCATTGGATGGACATCGTACGGTCACTGGAGCTAGAATCGTTCATATTGACTAAGTTGACAAAGCCCTCCATCCGCATCAACTTAGTAGGCCCACAAGTCAGCCTCCCACTATGGTGGGTCCTAGCTAGCAGGGGGAGTATTCATTTTTGTGTGTGTAATAATCAGGCATTTCCTTGCGTGCGAAGATATAGCTGGTGGGTCCGAGCTATCAGCGGGAGGAACATTTTTTTCGCGAAATACAGAGGCCCTTCTGGTGGGTCCCAGCTGTCAGGTGGAGTAATCATTATTTTGCACGTAATAAGGAGGCACTTCCTTGCGTGCGGCCGTGGACCCAACTGTCAGCCTCTCCACGTACAGTCCTCTTCCGATGGATGTCGTTCGTTGACCACACCGCCGAGAGCACCAGGGCGGTGGATGACGGCGAGACCCCAGACTGGAATGACCCGGAGAAGCCCCATTGTTTTCGCATAATAAGGAGGCATTTGCTTGTGTGGGTCCCTACTGTCAGTCTCTCCACTTACATCCCTCTTCCGATGGCTGTTGTTTGTTGACCATGTTGACCACGCCGCGCCGAGAGCACAAATGCGGTGGACGAGGGCGAGGCCCAGGAAGGGAATGACATGGAGCCGGTGAAGCCACAACAGCGGATGCCCACGCCGAGGGGAGTACGAGGGCTGACTGGTCGGCTGCGGGGTGAGGCTGACGTCGCCGGAAAATAACAGGATGTGCGGGTGGGTAGAGGGATGGCCTGGCGGCAGCATAGCCGGCCACGGGAGGAGGGAGCAGGCAGTCCCGCCGGCGCTGGTTTGGGCGGCTGGAGTAGGAAGATCAGAGATTGAAGAAGCATGACGGCCGTTGGATGGACATCCAACAGTCACTGCTCTGTGTTGACTAAGTTGACAAAGCCTTGCGTACGCATCAATTTTTTTTAGGACAGCGTCATCGTCAACCTAGTAGGCCCAGAAGTCAGCCTCCAAATCTGTGGAAAACAACATACAGCCCATTAGCCATTATTTTCAATAATTTACAGCCCATTTGCTAATTCTTAAGGATATTTTGAAGCCCATATTCTTTTTATTAGCATTACAGACCATATTCTAGGCACTGCTAAAAAATTCAATGAAATTTTGCATATTTCGGTGGGGTCCGAACTCTTTTAATCACAAAATTTTGAGTCACGTTAAAAATAATTTTTTAAAAATTATACTAAAAAAAATTTCTCCGCAAAAAAATGAATGAAATTTAAAATCTTGACTAGCAAGATGCCCGTGCGTTGCACGGAACATCAAGATGCATTTGTATGAGTAGTTTATCTTGTGGGAGAAAAGGATGAACGAGGGAAGGCCTTATCTGCAAATGTGGAGAGGAGTGCGGGTAAATTGTCATAGTTTCCTTCCTGTCCATTAGATATAGATCGGACGGCCTATATTGCAGGATGGCAGGCACATCATCATCACCAACTCTGCTTTTTATAAGAGTAGAGAAATCCAGAAAAACGATATTTGAATGTAATTGCTGGTTGGCTTTGGTTTAAAAATTTACAGCCCATTTCTTACTACTTATAGCCCATTTTCTGGGGAAGCCCATTTCTTACTACTTACATCCCTCCTCGTCTTGAAAGATTTGCAGCCCAGCAGGGCTGAGAAAAGCAAGTAGGCCTCGGTTGGGTATTCTCCAAAAAAAAGAACTGGGCTAGCCATTTTCAAAAAGAAAAAAGATATCAACTTGGCTCGTCATGTGCTTAAATAAAAGTGTAAGCGTGGGCTAGACGGGCCACAGCCCCCGCACAGCGCGCAGTTGAGCTCCGTCTCTAAAACTAAAAAACAACTGGGCGAGCTGCTGGGTCCCTGGTGTTATCCGCTCGTTGTGTAATTTTCTCGTTTATTGACTACATTGACAATGGCGTGGGACCTAGTTGTCAAACAATTAGGAGGAAATATTTTTTTTGGCTTGTACTCCCTCCGTTCCTAAATATTTGTCTTTCTAGAGATTTCAACAAGTGACTACATACGGAGCAAAATGAGTGAATCTACACTCTAAAATATGTCTATATACATCCGTATGTGGTAGTCCATTTAAAATCTCTAAAAAGACAAATATTTAAGAACGGAGGGAGTAATAACGAGGCACCTGCTTGCGTAATGCAATGACCCTGGTGGGTCCCTACTATCATCCTCTCCACGTATAGTCATCTCCTGATTCCTCTCGGTTGTTGACCATGTTGACAACGCCAGACGGCGGCGGGCACAGCGAGCGAACCAAGGCGGAGAACGACGGCGAGGCCTCGGACAGGAACGAACAGGAGCCGTGGAAGATGCGGCAGTGTAGTGGCAGGCGGAGGGGAGTACGAGGGCAACAACATGTAACTCAAGCTTACAAACGGTACAAAAAGCCCAAGGATTAATTGTTCATCAAATTTAGACAAAACCTAGATTGAACATGGCAATAACATCTAACCCAACCACTGTTTTTCGCAGTCACAAACAAATGGATCGGTCTGATCCATAAAATCAACATCCTGTGCAAAAAAAAATTATTGGAGGATGACTACAAGTTGTTGTAAATAGAAGCCGAGCACGTTCAGAAGCCCATTTGTCCACCTGAAACTTCTTTTTTTGCTGTTCAACATGTCCGTCCGTGAGAAATCTCTTGTTGAAAAACTTAAGCCTCATGGACAATAGTAACCTCGCATTCAACAGGAAGAATGTGACAAAGCTTCTGTTTGCCTAGTTGGATGCATATCCCCTTCCATCATTATTGTCCTCAAATGAATGTCATGAGAACTGAGAAAATCCTGGTGCTTATTACGCCACTGATTGGTTATATGTTTTTCTCCATGTGTTAGTGCCTAAGTAGACATGAAGATTAAAAACAGTTAAGGTCTGAAAAAAGAGTATGTCGAAAGAGCGACAGCTGAATGGTTAATTCTAGTACAATATATACGGGCTTTCAATGTGCATGAAATCATCACCTTTATATATAAATTTTCCAGACATCGAAAGCATCGCAGCAAGCCAATAATTATGTTCAGATCATAATTAAACATTCCGATATATAAGATCTTGACAGAATCCAGCAGCATTGATAGGCTATCCATGGACGAACTCTTCATTGAGCATATAACATAATATTAGTACCCAAAGTGTACTCCAAGATGATATAAAACTTATGCGCACAAATGAAAAATGCAGCTTATGATTACAAATGTGTAGATGATAATATACGGTACCTGAAAAAGTGAGGAGCCAAACACCAACTTGTTGTGATCATTAAACGGATCACGAATTACACCCAAGGTCTCTAGTTTGGGCACAGAGACGACAGTTATTTGTGAAGGTATATAACAATAATGAAGGAGCAACCTTTGAAGTGAAGGGGCATCTTCAATGATGAGCTGCTGTCCTTCAAAACAAATTCCAATGCTTTTAAGGTGAGGCGACTTTATTTGGAGACAACTGATAGGGATTTCTATTCGCAAAACAATCAGCAAGCGCTCCAGGGCAGGGCAACTGGAGTGGATGATGCTGTGCAGTGAGGCCTCCGACAGATAAACCACCACAAGCGAAAGTTTTTTTAGCAGTGGGAGTCGAAGCATTTGTACCAGATCGTCTGGTAGATGGCACCGGGTGAAGGTGGCGGTGTGGAGAGAGGAGGAAAACCACGAGATGGACAATGGTGGTGTGGGCACAAATTCTTGGTGTTCGGTTTGTGGTATGAAACTTTCATGGTAATGGTAGAACTCAAACTGCTGGAGTTTTTCGAATTCAGGGGATGTCAGCCAAGCGTCCACCATGCAGGGTATGGACAGCAGGTAGCGTGTCGGGATGCAGAGGTGTTGAACGGGGCCCTGCTGGTGAGAGGAGACAATGGCTCTAAGGAGATCAAATTCAGGAAGGACAGATATCTGACGACAGTCGAGATTGAGGTGCGCGGTGCGCCATAGAGGGCGCCATCGAGTTGAGAGGACTTGTGTGCGGCAGCAATCCTTGGTGGGGAGAAGCGAGATGATCTCACCAAGGATGCGTCCGGGAGATCGCTAATGCAATCCACCGGAGATTCTACGGGTTCCTCAGATCCGGGTGGGGGGGGGGGGGGGGGCGCTCGCCGCTTCTCCCCGCGCTGCCGGGTGCGGGATCTACAACCGGCGTCGCCACTGGCGGGAGCCTCATCTTCTTGGCACTGGGGCCAGCCGACTCCATTTTCCTTGCGAGCGTCGTGCCGAGCTCACGGGTTTGAGCAGAGTAGCTAGAGACGAGCCTAGTGGCAGTGCGAGTGGGGAAGTGTGACGCCCCCGATTCAATCGTACACTAATCATACACGCAAATGTGTATGATCAAGATCAGGGACTCACGGGAAGATATCACAACACAACTCTAGACACAAATAAAATAATACAAGCTTTATATTACAAGCCAGGGGCCTTGAGGGCTCGAATACATAGCTCGATACAGAAGAGTCAGCGGAAGCAACAATATCTGAGTACAGACATAAGTTAAACAAGGATGCCTTAAGAAGGCTAGCACAAAAGCAACACGATCGAAGAGGCAAGGCCTCCTGCCTGGGACCTCCTAACCACTCCTGGTCGTCGGCGGTCTCCACGTAGTAGCATCCGTCGGCGGTGGCATCTAGCTCCAGGGATCCACCATCTAATTGCAACAACCGGAAAGAAGAAAAAGGGGGAAAAGGGGTAGTAAAGCAACCGTGAGTACTCATCCAAAGTACTCACAAGCATCAGATCTATACTAAGTATGCATTGGTATCAAAGGAAGGTATGTATCTATGGACTGAATTGCAGAATGCCAGAATAGAGGGGAAAGCCTAGCATATCAAAGACTAGCATCTTCAAGCAGCTCCAAGCATCTTGCAGCATTCAGAAGAGTACATAATAGCATATTATAATTAACAAGCATGTCGTAGTATTAACGCCCAGAGATCCTTCCTCGACTCCCTGCGAGAAAGCAATCCCGGAGCCACATATCCATCAAGTGTCTCAAGTAACCAGTTCTAGTTGTAAAAGATCAGGATACAAGTCTGAACGTCCATTACCGTGGACACGGCTATTAATAGATAATCTTCCCTGCAGGGGTGCACCACGTTTTCCAACACGCTTGATTACTCTGGCCGGACACACTTTTCTGAGTCAATGTCTGGCCTCAGAAGATCAACACGTCGTAGCCCTACCTAGGCTCAGCAGAGAGGTCCCCGCCGGTCTACATCCTAAGCACTCTGGGATCTTGGGCCCATCGCCCGTTGCACTCCGGGTCGTTGCGTGTAGGGCGGACCTAGGCACCACCTCTGGGGTGCCGGCCCAGCCGTGCCGCAATGCTGAACTGGACGTCTGACAAAGCTTTGGTTGATACTGCGACGCCGAGGCCCATAACTATTCCCGCATGGTGGTTAGTGCGTAAAGGCCAAAGGCCAACTCAGAACAAATACCCAAACCATTAGTGTATTAGGGGCTTGCGGAGACGAGCAGAGACTCACGATCGATGTGACCCCGTTGCCCTGTCTCATGGACTTACGGCAAGGGCCCAGAATGCCCGGCCGTGCCACGTAATTATCTTGCGGGTGCTCTTCGGGCCCGCCCGACTTTCACAAAGGTCTCAGGTAAAGTTAAGGTAACCGTGTGTCCAAACATCAAGGGGGAAACCCCGAGGAATCACCCTCGGTGGATTCCACTCGATGTAATCGTCAAGCTGAACTTAGGAGGAATCACCCTCGAGGTTCACACTTGAGGTGTTGTACGACAGAGTCGTATCGGGAATGGTGAAGGAGGAATCACCCTCGATGACCATGACCGAATAAGTACACTACAGAGTTATCACCAGGAGTGCTTTACAAGGTATCACCCTCGGCACTCGATAGTAACTATGCAGAGTCGTACAACTAAGGGGGTGAAGTGATGTGTCGGTCTCTGGTTGTTGATCACATTGATCGAGTCATTGATGATGAAGCAGGGGCAACAAGGACCATGTGGGGGTCACTGATGGATCACTAACCAACCTATATTAAGCAGTTTAGGATAAGCAGGTAAGGTACAATGAGCAGGTTACAAAAGCAGGCTATGCATCAGAATAGGAGCAAACAATAACAGTAGCAAAATCTAATGCAAGCATGATAGAGAATGTAATGGGCGATTTCAGAGTGATCAAGGGGGGGGGGGAGGCTTGCCTGGAAGCTCCGCTGAAAGGGAAGAAGGGTCGTCGTCGATGTAGCCGATCACAGTGGCATCAGCAGCGGTCTCGGGGTCTATCGGAGAGAAGAGGGGGAAGAAACAGTAAATACAAGCACACAGACATCACAAGGCATAACAGGACAAATAGCGGCGCTAGGGGGTGCCCTAACGCAGTCCTAGGTGATACCGACAAAGGGGGAAAACATCCGGGAATGTTTTCCCGAAATTTGCAGTTTTCGGAGAGATGAAAGAGAGGGGACGGTTGCATGTTCACTATGCTAGGAGCACGTGGCAGACAAACGGACCGTGTATTCGGATTCGTCTTGTCGTTCTGAGCAACTTTCATGTATAAAACTTTTTCATCTGAGTTATGGATTATTTTATTATTAATTTTTAAAGTTTTATTAATATTCTAGATTTATTATTAAATCAAAAATGGAGTTATTACATCAGCATGATGTCAGCAGTCAACAGTGTAGTTGACTGGTCAACACAGGGCAGTGGGACCCACTGTCATAGTCTAGTTTAATTAAGTAGGTTTAATTAGACTAGTACGTTCATTAGGTTAATTAAACAAAGTTAATTAATTAATTTTAATATTTTTTGGTTGCCTTCTCCTTTTCTTTTATTTACTTATTTTAAATTTGAATTTGGAACCGACTTTGAATCAACGCGAACTTAACTACAGTAAAATCGATGACATGGCACCATTAACAGGGGTTTACTGTAGCATAATTATCCGGGCGTTACAATTCTCCTCCACTACAAGAAATCTCGTCCCGAGATTTAGGAGGTAGAAGGAAACAAAGTGGGGTATTCTTCACGCAGGTGATCCTCGCGTTCCCAAGTGGCTTCATCTTCAGAGTGATGCGACCACTGGACCTTGAGGATCTTGATCGCCTTCTGACGTGTGCGGCGTTCAGCTTGGTCGAGAATGCGGCCGGATGCTCTTTATAGGAAAGGTCCTGTTGCAACTCAAGCACTTCATGATCCACTGCTCGGATTGGGTCCTTGAAGCAGCGGCGGAGTTGTGACACGTGGAACACATCATGAACCTAAGAAAGGTTCGACGGAAGCTCCAACTGGTATGCCACTTTTCCACGCCTTTCGAGAATAGTGAATGGGCCAATATAGCGAGGGGCTAGCTTGCCCTTGGTCCCGAAGCGGTGAGCACCCTTCATTGGTGTGACTCGAAGATAAGCCTTTTCGCCAGGTTGATAGACCATGTCTTTGTGATGACGGTCATACTGACTTTTCTGACGTGACTGAGCAGTCTTGAGATTCTCACGAATGACGCGGACTTGTTTCTCGGCATGTTGGATAATATCCAGACCGAAGAGTGGACGTTCCCCAATTTCTGACCAGTTCAGAGGGGTTCGGCACTTTCGTCCATATAACACTTCGAAGGGGGTTGCTACTTCTTGAGCTTGCATTGGTTTTTCCCTTGAAGAGGAAAGGGTGATGCAGCAAAGTAGAGATAAGTATTTCCCTCAGTTTGAGAACCAAGGTATCAATCTAGTAGGAGACAACGCACAAATCACCGAATACCTGCACAAATAATCAAACAACTTGCACCCAACGCGATAAAGGGGTTGTCAATCCCTTCACGGTTATTTGCAAAAGTGAGATCTGATAGAGATAGGTAAAACTAAACAAAAGATAAAGTAAATATTTTTGGGTTTTTTGGTTTATAGATCTGAAAATAAAAGATTGCAAAATAGTAGATCGGAAAGTAATATGATGGAAAATAGACCCGGGGGCCATAGGTTTCACTAGAGGCTTCTCTCAAGATAGAAAATATTACGGTGGGTGAACAAATTACTGCCGAGCAATTGATAGAAAAGCGCAAAGTTATGACGATATCTAAGGCAATGATCATGAATATAGGCATCACGTCCGTGTCAAGTAGACCGAAACGATTCTGCATCTACTACTATTACTCCACACATCGACCGCTATCCAGCATGCATCTAGAGTATTAAGTTCATAAAGAACGGAGTAACGCATTAAGTAAGATGACATGATGTAGAGGAATTAACTCAAGCAATATGATGAAAACCCCATATTTTTATCCTCGATGGCAACAATACAATACGTGCCTTGCTGCCCCTACTGTCACTAGGAAAGGACATAGCAAGATTGAACCCAAAGCCAAGCACTTCTCCCATTGCAAGAAAAACCAATCTAGTTGGCTAAACCAAACCGATAGTTCGAAGAGAATTACAAAGATATCAAATCATGCATAAAAGAATTCAGAGAAGATTCAAATAATATTCATAGATAAGCTGATCATAAATCCATAATTCATCGGATCTTGGCAAACACACCGCAAAAAAGTATTACATCGAATAGATCTCCAAGAACATCGAGGAGAACATGGTATTGAGAATCAAAGAGAGAGAAGAAGCCATCTAGCTACTAGCTATGGACCCGTAGGTCTGAGGTAAACTACTCACGCTTCATCGGAAGGGCAATGGTGTTGATGTAGAAGCCCTCCATGATCGAATCCTCCTCCAGCAGGGCGCCGGAAAAGGCCCCTAGATGGGATCTCATGGGTACAGAAGGTTGCGGTGGTGGAAAAGTATTTTCGTGGATGACTCTGGTGGTTTGGGCATATAAGAGTATATATAGGCGAAAGAATTAGGTTAGGAGGTGCACGAGGGGCCCACAAGGGTGGGGGGCGCGCCCTCCGTCCTTGTGGCCGCCTCGTGGCTCCTTTGACTTCATCTCCAAGTCTCCTGGTTTCCTTGTGGTCCAAGAAAGATCATCGTGAAAGTTTTATTCCGTTTGGACTCCATTTGGTATTCCTTTTCTGCGAAACTCAAAAACAAGGAAAAAAATAGAAACTAGCACTGGGCTCTAGGTTAATAGGTTAGTCCCAAAAATAACATAAAATAGCATATTAATGCATATAAAACATCCAAAACAGATAACATAATAGCATGGAACAATAAAAAATTATAGATATGTTGGAGACGTATTAGGGGCCATCTTCAGACTAGCCTGATAGCTATTATTATAAGAGAATTCAGCATACGGGAGAGATTCCTGCCATTTCTTGCCAAAAGAAATAACACAAGCTCGAAGCATGTCTTCGAGAACTTGATTGACGCGTTCAAGTTGTCCCTGCGACTGAGGGTGAAATGCAGTGCTGAAAGTTAGATGAGTTCCCATAGCTTCTTGGAAACTTGCCCAGAATCTTGAAGTGAATAAGCTGCCACGGTCTGAGCTGATTACCAGCGGAATACCGTGGAGTGAAACAATTCTGGACATGTAGAGGGTTGCCAGCTGACTTGCAGTGATGTTTCTTTGACGGCCAGAAAATGTGCAACTTTAGAAAGCCGGTCAATGACGACAAGTATAGCATCATTACCCTTCTGCGATTTGGG
Organism: Thinopyrum elongatum; assembly: GCA_011799875.1. Taxonomy (NCBI): domain Eukaryota; kingdom Viridiplantae; phylum Streptophyta; class Magnoliopsida; order Poales; family Poaceae; genus Thinopyrum; species Thinopyrum elongatum. Next base: position 279,397,898 of record CM022301.1, read on the forward strand.
AAATCCAGTGGCGAAGTCCATTTCAACATGGTCCCATTTCCATTTAGGAATAGAGATAGGTTGCAGAGTTCCAGCAGGCCTTTGATGGTCTGCTTTGATACGACGGCAAACGTCACATTCAGCAACATAGCGAGCAATGTCTTGCTTCATGTTTGACCACCAGAATCTCTGACGAATGTCTTGGTACATCTTGGTGCTACCCGGATGAATAGACAGAGGCGTATCATGAGCTTCTTTCATAACTTCCTAAATCATATCTAGGTTGTCTTTTGAAGGAACCACTAGGCGACCTTTAAAGAACAAGGTGTTATCATCTTCAACAGTGAAGAACGAGGGCCTTCCTTCTGCGAGGTAGCGCCTAATCTTCTCAACTTGAGAGTCATACTTCTGCAGTCTCTTGATGCTCTCCACAAGATCTAGCTTGACAACCAGGGTATTAAGGGAACCTTGGGGAACAACACGAAGGTTCATCTTGCGAAACTCCTTAGGAGGGGGAGCGAGTGCACCCAGAGGAACAATATGGAGGTTCAACTTTCTGAATTCTTCAACAAGCGAGGGCTGAACTTTGCGAACCTCAAGATGGTTGCAATATGACTTGCGGCTCAAAGCATCAGCCATTACATTAGCCTTGCCAGGGGTATAGGAAATACTGAAATCAAAGTCTGCTATGGTCTCCATCCATCTCTGCTGATGGAGGTTCAAATCTGGCTGAGTAAACAGGTACTTCAGACTTTGGTGGTCAGTGAAGATCTCGCAATGATTACCAAGAAGGTAATGTCGCCATTGTTTTAGTGCATGTATGACAGCAGCAAGCTCGAGGTCATGAACTGGGTAGTTCCCTTCGTGAGGGCGCAATTGACGAGAGGCATAAGCAATCACTCCGCGCTCTTGCATTAGGACACCGCCTAATCCTTGACGTGAAGCATCCCAGTAAATGACGAAGTATTTCTTAGTATCAGGCGGAGCAAGCATTGGGGCAGAAGTCAGCTTGTCTTTGAGTGCCTGAAAACTTTCCTGACACTTTTCTGTCCATTCGAACTTGACTCCCTTGTGAAGCAGACCAGTCAGGGGCTTGGCGATCTTGGAGAAGTTCTTGACGAATCGACGGCAATAGCTGGCGAGTCCGAGAAAACTTCTGACTTGCTTGACATTCTTTGGAGGAGTCCAATCGAGAATAGCCTGAACTTGCTCGGGGTTGACGGCAATACCATCCTTGGAGATGACATGCCCAAGATAGGTCACTCCGGGAAGCCAGAATTCACACTTAGAATACTTTGCATAGAGTTGATGTTCTCGAAGCTTTTCCAGCACAAGGCGAAGGTGTTCAACATGTTCTTCTTTATTCTTGGAGTACACAAGGATATCATCTAGATAAACCACAACGAACTTGTCAAGGTATTCCATGAATATGTAGTTCATCAGACGAGAGAACATCGCTGGAGCATTGGTTAAACCGAAATACATAACGGTGTACTCGTATGAACCATAGCGAGTAATGAATGCGGTCTTGGGAATATCCTCTTCACGAACCCGAATCTGGTGGTAACCCAACCTCAAATCAAGTTTAGAGAATACTGAGGAACCAGCAAGTTGATCATACAGATCATTGATCCGAGGAAGCGGATATTTATTCTGAATTGTTGCCTGGTTGATAGGTCAGTAATCTTGGACCAAACGATTAGTTCCATCCTTCTTCTTGACAAAGAGAGAAGGTGCTCCCCAAGCAGAGGAACTTGGACAAATAAAACCCTGACGAAGTGAAGTGTCAATTTCCTCCTTGAGCTCAAGGAGTTCATGCGGCGGCATCTTGTAGGGGCGCTTGGCAATAGGAGTAGTGCCCGGTTTCAAGTCTATGACGAATTCGACAGCTCTAGCAGGGGGTATTCTAGGAAGTTCTTCAGGAAAGACATCTTCGTAATCACGAACGACTGGAATGTTCTCTATTCCCTCAAGAGGTGAAGCATTCAAGGCATTCAGAACATATATCTGATTCTCGGCATCCTGGATCATCTGAGCTGAGTAGTTGATCAACTGGCCAGAACGGTGAGTGAGCTGGACTGTCTTGGTGGCACAGTCGATCTTAGCATTTTGGGCTGTCAACCAATCCATACCAAGAATGATGTCTATGTTGGAAGGTCCGAGCACAATGAGAGAAGCCGGAAAAATTAGACCTCCAATCTCAATTTGGTTGTGAGGGCTTACCATTGTGGTTTGCCACTTGGACCCCGAGGATTGAACTGTTAGAGGAGTGGGTAATTCTTCCATGTATAACTCATGTGACTGAGCAAATTGTTGGGATACAAAAGCATGCGATGCTCCTGAATCAAAGAGAATAGAAGCTGGCACTGAATTAACGCGAAGAGTACCCATCACGATTTTTGGGGACTCACGAGCTTCTTCAATTTTGACATGGGTGACTTGACCACCACTCATAGCAGGCGGTCTGGCACTACAATTTCTGATAGGATGGTTTCGACGGCCCTTCCCATGGCCAACAAGAGGATGTGAAGCATTTTGGGGTTAACCCTGGCGGCAGTTGAGAGCAAGGTGCCCTGGCTGTCCACACTTGCGGCATAAACCATCATTATGGGGAGGAGCTACAACATTGGACTGTCCACCCTGAATTGTTAGCTGTCTTGGCGGCGGAGGCAGACGAGGTGCAACATAAGATAGCCTTGGTGTTGGAGCAGGTCGGTGATGAGCATTGTGTGGGATCCAGACTCAACATTTATGAGTAGGCTGACTCGAGGATGAGCCAACATCTCGAGTACGCTTGAGCAAATCCTGGTGCTCAGTAAGGCCAGTTTTAGTTTGGAAAGCTTGGCTGACAAGCGTCGCAAAGTCTACGCAATCATGAGCAACAAGTGCGAGCTTTATATCGGGACGCAGTCCTTCACGGAATTTCTCCTGCTTGCGAGCGTCAGTGCCGACGTCATCCACAACATAGCAAGATAATTCAAGGAATTTCCTCTGATATTCATCCACAGTCATTGTGCCCTGTGAGAGTTTGTGGAACTCCTTCTTCTGGTCCATCAGACCTTGAGGAATGTGCCGTGCACGGAAGGCTAACTGAAATTCCTGCCAAGTGGTTACAGTCTCTGCAGGCAGCATACCCCTGTGGCTTTCCCACCATTGAGAAGCTGGACCCTTCAAGTGGAATGTCTCAAAGGTGACATAACTGGCAGAGGCAACATTAGCTGACTCCATCTCAAACAGGATGTCATGAAGCCAATCATCAGCATCCATAGGATTGGTGGAGTTGCGGAAAATGGACGGGTTGAGGTGCATGAATTCTGGCAGTGTTATTGGGGCAGGCTGTTGATGAGCATTCTGGTTCGGAAACTAGGCCATTACCCCAGTCATAAACTGACGATTCAGCTCAAACTGCTGCATCAATGCGGCAATGTAGGGTGGAGGTGGAGGGTCGTCAGCCATCCTGCTAAAACATCAAGGAGAAGTTTTAACAAGAGGTTGGAGCAGGTGTATGGAGTCATTCATGATGTAACTTGAACAATGAGCAAAGGCGCAGTATGTACAAAGCAGTAGTCATTAAAGACATACAGATACATATACAGAGCCAATTACACGTTGTTAATATGAGTTCGGACAAGAGAATCATCCTAGACATACTAGGCGGCACACATGCACGCGATGGAGGGATACAACAACAAGATATAGCAAAGGCTACATCAACGTCGGAGAAAACCACTAGAGCGAGGAATCTGCAGGGGACAACGCAGGGTGCCCTCGATAAAAGGATCCTGCGGCCCGTGAATAATGTGAAGCAGATCCTGGCCCTCAATTCAAGAAAGGCGTAATACAAATCTCCGGGTGGATGTGATCACGAGATCCTAAGGTTAGAGTTAGCAAAATCATTTAACCCGAATAGAAGAGAGATCAGAGTCCCAGAGTAAAGGTCGAGGAGTAAAAGATCCTAATACCATCCATTGGTGACGTGGGCCCGTAAGCCACACAGCCATGTTAGTAAAATAGTTTTCAAGACTAGACTCAACTTTGGCCAAGGAGTTGTAGAGGGGGTTCCTACAGGCAGTTGGCTCTGATACCAACTTGTGATGCCCCCGATTCAATTGTACACTAATCATACACGCAAATGTGTATGATCAAGATCAGGGACTCACGGGAAGATATCACAACACAACTCTAGACACAAATAAAATAATACAAGCTTTATATTACAAGCCAGGGGCCTCGAGGGCTCGAATACATAGCTCGATACACAAGAGTCAGCGAAAGCAACAATATCTGAGTACAGACATAAGTTAAACAAGGATGCCTTAAGAAGGCTAGCACAAAAGCAACACGATCGAAGAGGCAAGGCCTCCTACCTGGGACCTCCTAACTACTCCTGGTCGTCGGCGGTCTCCACATCGTAGCATCCATCGGCGGTGGCATCTGGCTCCAGGGATCCACCATCTGGTTGCAACAACCGGAAAGAAGAAAAAGGGGGAAAAGGGGTAGTAAAGCAACCATGAGTACTCATCCAAAGTACTCGCAAGCATCAGATCTATACTAAGTATGCATTGGTATCAAAGGAAGGTATGTATCTGTGGACTGAATTGCAGAATGCCAGAATAGAGGGGAAAGCCTAGCCTATCAAAGACTAGCATCTTCAAGCAGCTCCAAGTATCTTGCATCATTCAGAAGAGTACAAAATAGCATATTATAATTAACAAGCATGTTGTAGTATTAACGCCCAGAGATCCTTCCTCCACTCCCTGCGAGAAAGCAATCCCGGAGCCACATATCCATCAAGTGCCTCAAGTAACCAGTTCTAGTTGTAAAAGATCAGGATACAAGTCTGAACGTCCATTACCGTGGACATGACTATTAATAGATAATCTTCCCTGCAGGGGTGCACCACGTTTTCCAACACACTTGATTACTCTGGCCGGACACACTTTTCTGAGTCAATGTCCGGCCTTGGAAGATCAACATGTCGCAGCCCTACCTAGGCTCAGCAGAGAGGTCCCCGCCGGTCTACATCCTAAGCACTCCGGGGTTTTGGGCCAATCGCCCATTGCACTCCGGGTCGTTGCGTGCAGGGCGGACCTAGGCACCACCTCTGGGGTGCCGGCCCAGCCGTGCCGCAATGCTGAACTAGACGTCTGACAAAGCTTCGGCTGATACTGTGACGCCGAGGCCCATAACTATTCTTGCGTGGTGGTTAGTGCGTAAAGGCCAGAGGCCAACTTAGAACAAATACCCAAACCATTAGTGTATTAGGGGCTTGCGGAGACGAGCAGAGACTCATGATCGATGTGACCCCGTCGCCCCGTCTCGTGGACTTACGGCAAGGGCCCAGAATGCCTGGCCGTGCCACGTAATTATCTTGCGTGTGCTCTCCGGGCCCGCCCGACTTTCACAAAGGTCTCAGGTAAAGTCAAGGTAACCGTATGTCCAAACATCAAGGGGGAAACCCCGAGGAATCACCCTCGGTGGATTCCACTCGATGTAATCGTCAAGCTGAACTTAGGAGGAATCACCCTCGAGGTTCACACTTGAGGTGTTGTATGACAGAGTCGTATCGGGAATGGTGAAGGAGGAATCACCCTCGATGACCACGACCGAATAACTACACTACAGAGTTATCACCAGGAGTGCGTTACAAGGTATCACCCTCGGCACTCAATAGTAACTATGCAGAGTCGTACAACTAAGGGGGTGAAGTGATGTGTCGGTCTCTGGTCGTCGATCACGTTGATTGAGTCATCGATGATGAAGTAGGGGCAACAAGGACAAGGTGGGGGTCACTGATGGATCACTAACCAACCTATACTAAGCAGTTTAGGATAAGCAGGTAAGGTACAATGAGCAGGTTACAAAAGCAGGCTATGCATCAGAATAGGAGCAAACAATAACAGTAGCAAAATCTAATGCAAGCATGAGAGAGAATGGAATGGGCGATATCGGAGTGATCAGGGAGGGCTTGCCTGGAAGCTCCGCTGAAAGGGAAGAAGGGTCTTCGTCGACGTAGCCGATCACAGTGGCATCAACAGTGGTCTCGGGGTCTACCGGAGAGAAGAGGGGGAAGGAACAGTAAATACAAGCACACAGAGCATCACAAGGCATGACAGGACAAATGGCGGCGCTAGGGGGTGCCCTAACGCAGTACTAGGTGATACCGGCGAAGGGGGAAAACATCCAGGAATGTTTTCCCGAAATTTGCAGTTTTCGGACAGACGAAAGAGAGGGGACGGTTGCATGTTCGCTATGCTAAGGGCACGTGGCAGACGAACGGACCGCGTATTCGGATTCATCTCGTCGTTCTGAGCAACTTTCATGTATAAAACTTTTTTCATCTGAGTTACGTATTATTTTATTATTAATTTTTAAAGTTTTATTAATATTCTAGATTTATTATTAAATCAAAAATGGAGTTATTATATCAGCATGATGTCATCATGAGGTCAGCAGTCAACAGTGTAGTTGACTGGTCAACACTGGGCAGTGGGACCCATTGTCATAGACTAGTTTAATTAAGCAGGTTTAATTAGACTAGTACGTTCATTAGGTTAATTAAGTTAAGTAAGTTAATTAATTAATTTTAATATATTTTTTTTGGTTGCCTTCTCCTTTTCTTTTATTTACTTATTTTAAATTTGAATTTGGAACCGACTTTGAATCAACGCGAACTTAACAACAGTAAAATCGATGACATGGCACCATTAACAGGGGTTTACTGTAGCATAATTATCCGGGCGTTACAGGAAGAAGGAGGGCTGGGGTTTTCTGTAGGAGTGAAAGAAGAGGAGCATGCATTTTCTGTACGAGTGAGGAAGAAGGTGAGCGGGGCTTTTCTGTACGAGTGAGGAAGATGGGGAGCGGGGGTTGGGGGGCGACAGAAGCGGGAGAGTCCAGCGAGCTGCAGTATAAGTGGAAGCGAGGAGGAAGGAGGGTTTTTCTGGGATCGCCCCCTCTTCAAGAAATATGGGCTTCTCCTCGCAAAAAACAAAAACAAATGGGCTTTAAGATGGATAGGCTTTTGTATCGGCCCAGTCGGCTACCCGTGTTTTGTACTGGAGGGCCTTAACACTAGAGGCAGCCCATTAGAGACACTCTCTAGCTCTCCAGCTTATTGCCCATTCAAAAGAAAATAAGAGATGCCTCCAGCTTAATTATGGCTCCTCATCGGTCAACGTACGAATAAGCTTATTTCATCTTGCGTTGGTCATTCTACCTAGTTAAGAATGTAGGAATACCTGGAGCACCGTGAGGTCAGCTGACAGCAGGTTCCACTAAAATTGAGGTTTGTGCTTCCGTTTGCACAAATAGAAACCATATGGAGATAGACAACCCTGTTTGCACAAATATGTAACAGGGTTAAGCAGTGTCATTTTTTTGCAGCGGCATATGATTAACAACAGCGTCTCATATGTTATCAATGGCATTACAGTGACAGTATGAAAAAGTGCCATTATCTAAGAAGTACCATCACATCAAATCAACACTGGCACTAGATTAACGGGGGCTTACATTAACATGCATAACAATTGCATTATGACTATGTGATGACAGATTGGGAGTAGCACTTGATCAGTACGTATGTGCATGGTTAACAGGAACGATCGTTCTAACGAAGGGTGATACGGAAAGGAGAAACACATTGTCGTGTCAACCATTGTGCAATTAAATTTTGTGCAGTTCAACGGAGATGCAGCTATGTTACCGGTGTCTAGGGATGAAAATGGAGCGGAAACTTTCCGCTTTTCCGGAGGAAAAATGGAAACGGAGAGGAAATATGAAAACGGAAACGAAAATTTGCAAAATGGAAGTGGAAATGGAATTTTTTACGCGGAAATGGAAACAAAAACGGAACAATGTTTTCTGGTGGAACAGGCGTGGAAATGGAACTTTCCGTTTCCGTGAATATAGAATTTCCGTTTTGACTATAGACATGTGGCTACTTTGTAGCCCAACCACCAAACAACACACAATGACACCATTAGTAGAATGGATCATTTGAGGCCCAACTTCTACTACCACACATCTACTCAGCTTGACCCCATATGCAATTGTCCAGTACTACTACAATAGTACGTTAAGTTGCTAACATAAAGATATTATTTTGTAGCCATGTCAACAATTCATTAAAAAATGTGTGTATTTCTCCATGATTCAAGGGTTTTCTAAGTTCCGGTCACCGCGTTCAGGCCGCACTTGGTATGGCTGACATTTGGTCCCAGACCCCACATTAAGTGGACAACTAGATGTCTCAAATTGTCACGTTACCTGCCTTTTCGTGTGCAAGGGCGCTCCACCGTGAGTGTACCCGGGCGTGTGCGTGAGGGGAGAGTGAAGTCCGATTTATAAACCTTGAGGTTGTAGAGCTAGTCGGAAACAAACCCTCACCTTTAAATCCTTGAAGTTTGTACCCTATCCTCTCTAATCCCGGTCATTTTTAACCTTAAGGGCATGTGCGGTTCAAGGGGTTTTAACGGGGATTAACAGGGATTGTGGGGGATTAAATCATGTACAAGCCAAATTCCCCTCCATTCCTCTCCAAACCCCTTGGGAGGAGGTTGAACCAAACAAGGCCTAAGACTAACCACAGTGGGAGTAACTTAATTCCATACGGTATCATAATATGATACTCAACCCTCTCTTTCTTCATTTAATTCTACGCCACCTCATCAAATTTGCCTAGTTGGCATGCATGATACTACTTATGATACTCCCATTACAAACAGCCTGGTAGAATTAATATACCTAATCTAAATGGTCGCCGCCCGATCTCTTTGTCCTCCTCCAGCATCCGGCTGAAGAAGAATCGTGCAAGACACCGACTGTTTTCGCCGGCGTCGCCTCGGCGATGGCCTTCATGGGATACAATCGGCGGCGGCCTCCCGTGTTCTACTTCTCCTCGATGATGGCGGCGGGCGGGGACGTGCTGGCCGTCACCTCGTCGACATTCGCGTAGCCGCGTCACCTCGTCGACATCCGCGGCGGCTTCTTTCTCTGCCTGCATGGCGCGGCGACGCACGCATCGACGACGGATGGCGCAGTCGCAGGCACTGGAGGCGCTGTATGATGCGGCGGCGTCGAGGGCAGCGCCGATGCCCGTGCTGCCGTGCTCCCCGACAAGCCGGCGTGGAGCAAGTTGGCACTCTTCCTCGAGCTGTATTGGAGCAGCCAACTGCGGAGCCACGCTCTGGCTTAGTGCGGCAACTACCTCCGACGGGCCAGGCGAGGTAGGTGGAGCAGCGAGCTGCCTCGCTCGTAACTGCCGGGCTAGGCGGGCCACCCAGACGGATTTTATGCTGGAGAACTGCTCTTCTTGCTCGTCGGATGCCGCCGAAAGAGTGGAGAAAATGGTGGAAGGAGGAGCTTGGCCGGCGTCTTGCTCCTGAACGGACGTGTGTGGCCGGAGTGGGTTTCTCGCATTCCACGCGGGTTTAAATGTAGGTTTTTGAATGCAGCGAGGAGCCAGGTATAGCTGGGAGTGCAGTGGGCGGCGCCCTCGACCGGCGCGCCGCTTCAAATGGCGGACGCAGTGAGAGGTCGCATCCGCCCTGACCCCCTTGACCGTGGACCTTGACCGTGTACGTCCGACTTTGAGGACAACATTATCCTTGGACCTTGACGGTGTACACCTTGTGTCCAGATCTGAGACGCCATGTGTACCAGATGAATGACTCCAAGTTCGACCACCGTGATGCTTAGGTGTGAGCCGAGGAACACTGTTGGAGAGACCCCCCTCATAATTTTCCTACATTGGTCATTTGATTCATAGGATAGAATGCTATAGGATTTTTTCCTATGAAATCATGTGTTAATTGGCAATCTAGCATCCACTCCAACTTTTTTTTCACTTCCTTTGTTTTTCCTGTGTCAAACACTCTGGATTTTTTTAGGGGAACACTGTGTTAACGCTATGGGATTCAAGTGGACATGTCACTCCAATCCTTTATTTTTCCTATTCCTGCGTTTTAAGTTCCTACGAAGAGAGTACTTGCTCTAAATGATGTGCCGCTGCAAGAGCCGCCTATATGAATTAACCATGCTCTAAAAAGGTGGACCAGCTTTGGCTATAGTATACTGTACTGTACTAGGTTAGTAGGTGACCTTGCGCTTGGCTCTTCGCCTCTTCCGAAAGTCGAACAATAATGATGGTACTACAGTAGTACTTCTGGCAATCTGACACCAAATGAACTGCTGCACGTCCATCGCTTGTAAGCAAAAGTTTCTCCTCGTGCTGCGAGCCACCGCGCACGTGTGGGCAAGGGAGAAGGCGTAGTAAGCAAGCTTCTCGTCGTTCTGCAAGTTGACGGGACACATCAAAGTTATTTAGTACTCTCTCCAAAAAGGGCCGACCATGTCCATGGCTACCATCCCGTGCTCCGTTATTGAGTACGTGCACTCTTCACGTGCCATCGAGGAGAAAAAATATTGTGTAGTATGTGTCATCAAAGTGCACGACTCACTTACGCACCGCTTATCTCCATTTTCTTGCATGACACGTGCACCTTGATGCTAGATGCCCCGCGTGTTGGCAAAAGGATGAACAAAGCTCACGTAAAAAAGAGTGGAAGAACATAGATTCCTGACGACCGAGAAGGAGCAAGGAACCTCGCGGTGGAGCGTCTGCATTCATAATATTTTATATTATTCAGCGATATAAAATCAACCAAATCTCTCCACATTCCTATACCATTCTATAGTGTGAGAATAACTTTGAATGTTACCTCCGTGGGACACTAGTTATAGTATATCCAGCAGCCCGTATCGCTTCTCGCTCCTTATCCTTATAGCCTGCCGACTGTACCTTATATACACTTGCTCTTTGAGCAAAGGCCTCCCTAAGCACGCATTAATTTCCTGGGCATGCTTCTTTCTACTCAATGTTGCGTGCACTTTGAGCATGTTGGCAACTCCACTGCTAACTTGCTGGCTCATCTTGCAATTGACGCTGACACATTGCAGCACTCGTACAAGGCCCAGAGGTTAATTTGAGAAAAAGTACCTCGAGGTTAATTTGACAGACATGCCTTATAGGTTGACAAAAGTCATATCACTTTTTTTGGAAAGATGTCGTGAAGTAACATGATGGACCTTCTTTCAAGCCAATTAACATGTGTTCAAAAAACAAAAATTATCAAAAAGTAACACGATAGACCTTCGATTAACATGTGTTCAAAAAACAAGTACTCCTGCAAGACCCACAGGTTAATTTGAGAACAAGTACCTCGAGGTTAATTTGACAGACATGCCTTATAGGTTGACAAAAGTCATATCACTTTTTTTGGAAAGATGTCATGAAGTAACACGATAGACCTTCTTCCAAGCCAATTAACATGTGTTCAAAAAACAAAAATTATCAAAAAGTAACGCGATAGACCTTCAATTAACATGTGTTCAAGAAACAAAAAAAGTCAAAAATTACAAAACAAAGACCTCGCGATAGACCTTCAATTAACATGTGTTCAAAAAACAAGTACTCCTGCAAGACCTAGAGGTTAATTTGAGAACAAGTCCCTCGAGGTTAATTTGACAGACATGCCTTATAGGTTGACAAAAGTCATATCACTTTTTTTTGGAAAGATGTCGTGAAGTAACACGATAGACCTTCTTTCAAGCCAATTAACATGTGTTCAAAAAACAAAAATTATCAAAAAGTAACGCGATAGACCTTCGATTAACATGTGTTCAGAAAACAAAAAATGTCAAAAAATTACAAAACAAAGACCTCGCGATAGACCTTCGATTAACATGTGTTCAAAAAACAAGTACTCCTGCAAGACCCAGAGGTTAATTTGAGAACAAGTCCCTCGAGGTTAATTTGACAGACATGCCTTATAGGTTGAGAAAAGTCATATCACTTTTTTGGAAAGATGTCATGAAGTAACACGATATACCTTCTTTCAAGCCAATTAACATGTGTTCAAAAAACAAAAAATATCAAAAAGTAACGCGATAGACCTTCGATTAACATGTGTTCAGAAAACAAAAAATGTCAAAAATTACAAAACAAAGACCTCGAGGTTCAACTAATAGGACGGAGCACTATATACATTTAAGCCAATTAAACGTCTATAGTAACCCATCCCATTAGTTTTAACATCGAGTCCACTTCCCATTCGGTCACCCATCTGATGACTACTCCAGCCTCAGCACAGTTAACTTGGGAGTTCTATTGGATGAGCAATCGGTAGGGAAGCTGGTCCTTGCCGATATAGGAAGCCTCTTCGCATCCTTTATTGCATACCCGGATGACCGCGTGTTGCCGCCCAATGGCCAATGCCATGTCCCCCGCGAATGTAGAAGCTTCCCTCCCTCGTCTAGCTAGTTCGCGCGTTTCCCCCTATTTTTTGCCGCCTGCCCACCTATAGAACCGCCTCACGCCGGCCAATTCCTCTCCAAACACCTAGGGAGGCGGTTGAACCGAACAAGTCTATCTTGTTTCTAGTGGGTACATTGACGTGGCATCGAAAGGGTGTGATAGCTGACTCTGGCAAAATAATTGACTACCACGTTGGCATACATGAGCATGGGGCCCACTTGTCAGCGTGCTGGATGGAGGAAGGAACATAAGACAAAATGGAGCGTGGAAGGGTGCGAATCGATTGGCTCACGTGTGATGACCACTGGGGCAATCCACTCAGATTGTACTACGTTAAAAAATTCGTGCTAACACGGCCGGTTATACTGTGAGTAGGTGACCGTGCGCTTGGCTCTTCGCCTCTTCCGGAAGTCGACCAATGATGATGGTACTACAGTATATAGATACTTCTAGCAATCTGACACGGAATGAACTGCTGCACGTCCACCGCCTGTATTAAGCGCACTATCGTAAAGCAAAAGCTTCTCCTCATCCTGCGAGCCACCGCACGCGCGCGTGAGCGAGGGAGAGGTCGTACTAGTAGTAAGCAAAGCTTCTCCTCATTTGCGAGTTGACGGGACACATCAAAAGTAGCGTATTAGTCTCCAAAAAGGGCTGACCATGTCCATGGCTACCATCCCGTGCTCCGTCATTCAGTGCGTGCACGATTCACGTTCCATTGAGAAAATAATGTTGCGTACGTGCCAACGAATAGAATAACTTAATTTATAAAAAACGCGCCACCACGTCATGATCGAACTTTGATTCATCCACACGTGGTTCTTATGAACAACTACTACACTCGCCAAATCATCAGGTGAGCTGCCTCTTCGTACAGAAATGAGCTCACCGTGTACCCGCGCGTGAGTATTAGGGAAAGAGGCAAAGAGTACCTACGTCGGTGCCTGCACCTCTTCTCTTCATGCTCGTATTCCTTTTTTTGGGTGATTCGTGCACGTACTCCACCTACGTTCATGGCCATTGGTGAGTCTCTCCTACTATACTTAACTCCATTTTCTTGCATGACACGTGGACCTGGATGCTGGATGTCCCACGTGTCGGCAAAACTTAGAAGAACGCTTTCCGACGACCGAGAAGGAGCAAGAAACCTCACAGTGGAGCGTCTGGAATCTTTAATATTTTTATTCGGTGATATAAAATCTACCCAATCTTCTCCACAGTAGACCGGAAGAGTCTGAAACATGGCAGCCCAGTGTAGTTACATCGGCTGGTCGTAACGGGAGTATCATAAGCGGTATCATGCATGCCAACTAGACTTTTTGGATGATGTGGCACACAATTAAATGAGGAAAGAGAGGGTGTGGCATCATATCATGATACCGTATCATATTAAATGTTGTACTACTTTGTGTCATGCATGGCAATTAATAAGGCAACCTAAGATACTAACTTATGATACTATGCATTACTGAGGTAGTATCATATGCATGATACTAGTATATGATACTCCCCATTACCAACCCACGCTATCACCATATTTCTTGGCCTCCGTGCGACACCTAGCTCTAGTAATCCACCAGCCCGTATCGCTTCTCGCTCCTCGTCTCTCTCAAAGTGTGGCGGGCTGGCAATTTTGCCATCTATTAAGGTCGGTTAACTCATCACATGTTAGCAACATGCCAAGAGCATTCTAAAAAAAATACTGTACTCTATTGTTATGCCAAGAAGAGGAAGCGCTTCGACCGATGGACCAAATGAGACAGGCATGCCGTGCATCGAGTGGGTCCAGTTTCTTGTTTTGAACTTGTTTGGTGTAGTAGTAACACTTGGTTTTGACTATTGATAAGATTTTATATAGGGCCTAATGTATTCTTCGAGGTTGCCTTTGACTATTGATAAGATTTTATATAATTTGAAAATTATATCATTCAAAGATCCTTTCACGTTCCGTTTAAAAAAAAGATTCTTTCACGTACGAATTTGACGGTATGCTTTGAGCAACTTGCATGTCCTATACTGCTCCTGTTTGGATACTCTAACTTAGCTAGAGGTTAGACTAACTCATGACTAACCCTGAACTAACTCTAGCCAAAGAGGTGTTTGGATGACAGGGTTAGATTGACAATAAATGCATTTGATGGAGAGAGAAAAGTGATTTTTCAGTGGGCCCCACGAGAACTAGCTCCAATTAGCAACACTTGGCTGGCAGGATAGAGAGAGAAAAGTAATTTTTCAGTGGGCCCAATGAGAACTATCTCCAATTAGCACCTCTTGGGTGGGTAGTTTTTTTTAGTGGGTTTGGTGCAACTTGCTCCAATTTAACCCTCATGTTTGGATACTTTAGGGCTATTTGAGCCCCAACTAGCTCAAACTAACTCTAAGCCATGGATCCAAACAGGGCCAAAGTTAGTCTTGGAAAACACATTAAGCCCTATATACATGGACAGACGGAGTACATGACACTGGCAAATGCTCACCATTAGTAGTAGTTCATTGGTTGGTTTCGATTTTTGATTCAGTTGTTGTGCTGCTACCGTCCAATATTTGCGTGTGGTTGTTTCTAGAATAAAAAAAAGGAGGTAGTACTTACTGTGGGAAAGGTGAAGTGATGGTTGCTTCGCCCGAGCAACTTATTACTCTGGGAATATTGGAGTACTAGCGGATTCAACGAAGAGAGAAATGATGGTTGCTTCGTCCGAGCAACTTACTGTGGCGAAGGTGGGGCTCTGTGATTTGACTGCTCACTAGTCATTATTACTGCAGCGCAACGACCGGGGTGAATCTTCCCTGCAGTTGTGCACTCAATATTGTTGCATGGCAGGTGGAGCCGGATGAAGGATGTCCCACATGTCGGCGAAACGAAGTTGAATTGTTTCTGGCATTGCTATCAATCCTTCAGGATTTGTTATATGTACGCATAATTTTCCAGCATAATGAAATTGTACTGTGATGCTATGAAGGTTTCAACTTTGGTTCCCACAGAAAAAAAAAAGGTTTCAACTCCTCAAGATTGTCTCGTTACAACATTCCATCAAATACAAATGAAACTACCATGGCTGCTAATGCATCTCAATGGTTCGCAGATCAGCGCCAATATTCACATCACAACTGAAGACAAAGTTGTGAGAAGGTGTACAAATAAAGAAAAAAATATAATTGATCGATGCTGTTAGTAGGCATGGCTCCATTTCCTGGGCACAATGTTCATTGGTTGGCAGCTAGTTTCACCCAGCTCTATAGCCAAAAAAGAGGTGTATGGAGGACATCACAATCCGATCATTTTGTGCAGCTCCACTAAAATCGAGCTGATCATCCCTGTTTGCAAAGATATTCAGTCAGTGTGATTACAATAATAGTGGAACTAGATGATGAAACATAACACACACAAATAGAAGCCGATCACCTCTACGATCTCTCTTTAGGACTAACTACTTGTTGGAGAAGATTAGGCATGGAGTTGGATGAGGAGGATAGCAAAACCAATCTCCCTTTTTGCAGTCCCACAGAAATGTAAAAACGTTGCCCGTGTGACATTTTGGCGGAACTGCACAAAACACTCTTAAGAAAAAAGTGATTTGTGCAGTTCACCAAAAGGTCGCAATAGCAACGAGGTGAAATGGATAGCCCTGTTTGCAAAAGGAGGTAGAAAGGAAACAATTACTGCCCAATAACACAAGTTGAAGACACATACGCCGACAAAAAATAAGCATATTCCATGTAATAAGGGAAAGATAGCAGCATGGTGGTTTATCAAAAAACGGTTTGAGGACGAGATTGCAAGATGGAAAGTACGCCGGCCGAGATACGTTTTAAGCAAACAACTAAAGAAGATCCACATGCAGGATTTTCCACATGCAGCAACGTGGGAAGATGGGCAGTGGAGCAAGGCCGGAGGAAGCTGTACCTGAGGGTCGTTGGGATGTAACTAGGAGGGCGCCGGCGGCCGGGATCTGCCCATACTACGACAGCGAGCAAGTGTCGAAGGCCCTACCGCGCCGAAGCTTGGTCAGAGAGAACGACGGGTACTGCAGATCGGGACGTGCTGCCTCAACACCGTCGAACGGAGAAGCGATGCACATCCTCCCTTTCCGCCAGCGGAAGGGATGTGGCCGGATCAGTGACCAACGGTGAGAGAGAGAGGCCACCGCCACCTTGTGTGAGATAGTGTGACGAGAGACAAACCCCGGCAGGCAGGCTCCATTGTATATAGTGGAGCGGATTTTTCTTTTTTCCCGATGACAATCGTTTTATATTCTGTACGTGCCATTGAGGAATATAACTTATTTAATACTAACGCGTCAAGTCGAACTTTGTTCCGTCTACGCGTGGTACACGACCCTCCTTCGAGTAAACAACCAATACACGCATCAAATTATCACGTGGGCTGGCTTTTCGTAAAGAAATGAACTCCACCGTGTACCCGCGTGGGTGTGGCCGGGAAGGAGACGTGAGTACGTGCGTCGTGCGTGCACTTCTTCTTTAGGTGTAGGTACTTACGTGGGTGGGTGTGAGAGAGATGGTTTGTGCGAAACAGAGGCAATGTGTCGATGATATCTCAAACAAAAAAACGTAACATATGCAATGTGTGTGAAATAGAGTCATGGATATATCATATATAGAGGGAGCAATCCACGAGAAGAGAGTGGAGGGATCATCGGCATGAGATATCAATAGAATCGAAAATAGGGATGAAGTGTGTGGGTGCGCGATCGATAAAGAGTGCCATCGAATTTGTGTTTGCCCACGTCAAAGATACAGGGCGGCTGGCCTACTGGAATGTGAGAGGGCAGAGATGCAGTTTTTCTCTGTGGCATGGATACCTACCTACAATGTTCGACTATCAGTGTGTGTGTGTGGGGGGGGGGGGAGGGGGCAGAGACCTAACTATAGAGAGGTAGATCGACTAGTATATGTGTGGAGAAGGAGAGAGACCTAGCTATGTATTGAGGGAGATCGATCGGCATCCATGCATATGTGTAGTAGAGGAATAAGGTTGGGAGAAAGACAAAGGTAGAGTGTCGGAGGGTTGGTGGTGGAGTTGCTTCTCACAAATGGTGGGAGAGGCCTGCTAGACAAATGGAGGGTACGAGTGCAATATCAATAAGAGAGGGGATGTCTGCCTGTCTATGCACGTGCATGTGAGAGACGGGTCGGGAGGTATGCAAGGATGATGAGGGGGGATGATATGGTTGTGGTAAGCAGACATAACTACATAGGAAGATCAATCGTCGTGTGTCCGAGAAAGGGAGAGACATAACTAGTGAGGTAAGTCGATCGGTGCGTGGGGAAAAAGAATTATAGTCGACCTAGCTATATGTAGGGAGATCGGTACGTCTACATGCATGCATGTGTTAGAAGCAAATAAGGTCCGGAGAGACGGACAGGGGGAGAGGGGTGCGGCTAGGAGGTGGTGTGAGAGGCCTACTATGTCTAGGGGGGAGGAGTGTGCGAGTATGAGATCGATGAAAAGAGGGGCGGGAGTGTGCGCCTGCGTGGAACCGTATTGGACATAGGGGGGCATGGACGGTGAGAAGAGAAGAGGGGAAGTGTGTGTTTGTGGTAGGCACACTTGGCTAGAGAGGTATATCGACCGGTGTGTGCCGGAAAGAAGGAGCCGGAGGGCCTACACACACTGTGGGTGAATGACCTAAAGAGAAATAACGAATGTGCGCGATGGAGGGGACACTGAGGGAGGGTGAGAGGGGGGTGGGCGTGTGCATGCACGATAGAAAGTTAGCACTAGCTACAAAGAGAAGAGGATCGTGAAGGTGTAAAAGATGAACAGAGATCATAATTCATTATAAAAAAGTGGATTCAGATATTTGAAGAAGATATCATAGTGTTTTAAACCGACGCATGCATGAATGAATATATATAATGGTGATACACATGGTGTGGTTATGAACATGTTATACTACATATAATATATAGAACATTGATTATAATTTGGGATAATGTGTGGCTTTTGTAGCTCAGGGCTAAATACTTGTCGTAATGTAGGGGGCGGGGCACTATACTTTGTGTGATAAACACGGTGTACGTATGGAACATGGTTTAGATTATGAATATCTAGTTAGTACATCAAATGTACTATTATTTGGAATCAACATCAAGTGTATTCAAAAATTTGAATTTGAGTTCATATAGTACACATAGTTCATATCTATCTCTATAGTAATCATGTGGTGTGTTGTTAAGATAATACACGAATGATGGTTTAAGTGGGCAACAATCATGATTGTAGATTCTTATTCAAATAGAGAAACGAATTCAAATTTAGTTCGAATTGCAGCGGTAGTATAGACATTTGGAATGCACTAAATGGTGGTATGAGTAGGTTACATGCATTATACAGCCAGCGAAAAAATTTAATTGGACATAACATGGATTCATAGCTTTGAATAGCATTTTTTCAGTAAAATGGGACAAGACTCTCTCTTTGTGTGGTGTGAATAGTTTTATTTTTTTGTTTTTCTCGTTGAGGGAAGTGCAAATTGATTTGGTACGTACAATATTACACGTTAGACTTGTCCCTAAAATTCAACCCGCGCCTTGTTATATCCTGAAAATTCAGATATCGTGCTCCCAAAACTCGCGCCTTGCTATCCCGAAATTACAACGCGTGCGAAAACTCCCTCCAGCTGCCAAATCCTGACACGCGAAATCCCCCTTCTAACCCTGAGCCGAAAGGGCCGCTAGTTCAAATCGGTGGGGGTACTTTTGTAACACACCCTACATTTTGGACAAGCGCGTCCCTAAGTCATGGTTCCCTCCTCCCATCGCCTCATTTTCGCCATTCAAAATCCCAGGCCGCCATAACCTCACCGCTGCCCAGCCGGAGCCTCTTCCCCGATGAAGTCGTCCACCGCAACAGCTCGACATCCCTCATCCACCTCCCCGGATGAGGATCCGTCATCGATCTCATCATCCCGCCGGTTCAGCCGCCCCGTCCTCCACCTCCAAGGAGCTGCTCCGATGATCGCCTCGTCTATCGCGGCTGCTCCATCCCCACAGCACCGCCTTAACCTGCTCCACCGGAACCGCAGCATCCTCACCGACTCCTCGGACGAAGCCGAGGCCTACTCGGCGCCACCAAAGAGGTTGTACACTCATCGCATCGCACCTTCTCCTTAACTCGACCTCCCGGCGCTGACGATGCTCCATCCCGCACCCCCATGGCGCGGCTACCTCGAAGCCGGCGCCGCGGGCAACATCTCCACGGCGGCTCTCCCCCAGTGCGAGGCCCCTTCGGTGGTGGCGTCCATACCAGCCGGATCTGCTGCTGCTACTCCGGCTCTCGCTCACTCGCTCGCGCTGCTGCTGCTCCGGCTCTCGCTCGCTCGCTCACGCTGCTGCTGCTGCTGCTCCGGCTCTCGCTCGCTCACTCGCGCTGCTGTTGCTCCGGCTCTCGCTCGCTCGCTCGCGCTTCTGCTCTGCTCTCCCTCTCGCTCGTGATGTTGCTCTGCTCTCCCCCTCGCTCGTGCTGCTGCTCTGCTCTTGCTCTCGCTCGCGCTGCTGATGCTGGTACACGGGCTGTTGCAGCTACATGAGTTGCTGCTCTAGCTCTAGTTCGCGCTGCTACTCCGGCTGCTATCTGCTACTGTGTTCCCCGTCGATCGCCTGCTGATTTAGATCACTGTTTCTCTACTACTAGTGCTTGAGCGGCCTAAACTACATGTGAAGTGCCTCTCTGCTACCAGTGTGTTCAGTTTCGACAGTAACATTCAGATTCCACAGTAAATTTCAGTTTCGACAGTTAAGTTTAGAGTCAACAGTCTTTACCTCATCTGTTGTAGTCAGGTGTTTTTTGGTGATGTAAATTTTACATCTATCACTTTTTGGTAATGTATTTTACATCATCTATTGGAGATGCTATTAGAATCCCACTTGAGATTAACGATGTCTGTCTCGTACTGCTTCAGCCTCGACGTCTTACGGCTCGCCGGAGCTGCTCCAACGATGGAACCATCCATCACAATAGAGCAGTGCCCTGGACGCCGTCTACAGATTCCTCAGATCTTCCTCCACACCTCCGACAGCCACCTCTGCCTCAACTTCTTCAGCGACCAACCCAATGATGCTGAGGTCGACACGGCTACGGCAAAGTGGTTGTACACTTGTCGCATCACTTATTACTCTACATTCATGTCGATCCATTAGGGCTATTTTGGTTCAAAGGAAAAACTTAAGGAAAAACATAGCAATAGGAAATTTTCCTATGGCACTCTACTATTCAATTATTCATGCATTTTGTTGAAAGGAATGGAGCAAAACATCCACCTAAACCTACTTTTCAAAGTCCTATGCATGAAAACAAGACCAAGTGCATTAGTGGCAGAATAACATTCTAACTGTACACGCTTTCATATGGTTTCACTTTAATTTGGCCATGTTTCTTTGCATTCCTCTGCTCTTCCAATTCCTGTGAACCAAACACCCAAGTTGATAGAAATCCTGTGTTTACAAATGCTCTGTTTCCCACATGCATTCCTATCCTATTCCGGTGTTTTTCCTATCCCTGCGTTTTTAGAATCCTGCAAGCCAAAGGAGCCCTTACAGAATTACTTCAGTTACAGGTAGGTGTCGAAGAAAACTTTGTGTGGTTTGTCCTGCTCCTGCCGCGATGTCGTCCACCTCACCTGAGCTGCTCCATCAACAGAAGCATCCACCAAACCAGACATCATGACTCCTAACCATCTTTCACCGCCTCAGATCTCCTTCCCTACCGTCGGCACCCACCGCAACTGCATCACCATCATCGACTCAGCAGATGAACCTGAGGAGTACACGGGTCCACAAGAGAGGTCGCACTCTTTTGTTTCTGCTTATGTTATGCATTGCTTAATATTACCTGCTACTTTATCGTCCTGTTCACCTCTTAGACTCCAAGTCAGGTCCAAATTAATGTTCAAACTTGAGTTTTAAAATTACTTGTGAGGCACATATCGAGGCAGCAATGAATAGTATCTCTGTCTATTATCTGGTTCACCTAGGGTATGCCTATGTTGTTCATCTTGGGTGGGAAACAAATAGTAAAGCAATCATCATCTGTCTTTTTATTAAATTAAAGCTATCATCAGCCTGCTATCATTATTTTTGGATCCATCCACTGGTTGTTACCATCACTCTAGATTTCTGCATGCTCTCCTTACATAATCTCACTATATTTTTTTCGTATGCATGTCAGATATTGTACACAGTCATGCTGAACATGTAGAGAAAAAGAGAAGAGTTTTGTGCGGCAATACAATGTCATGCAGACATCGCTCCATGGTGGGTTCAATGGCAAACCCTCCCCCCCCCTCTCCAGAGTGTAATCCAAAGGAAGATATCTGTTCTGAGGCGGATTCAGACGCAGCTGACCACTCCTATTTACCCCCCAAGGTGTTTGCTCTAACTTGGCATGATGATGTTGGTCATATCATGCATATGTTGCCTTGCAGTGCCTACTTTCGACATCATATATGTCATCTGCTTAGTTTAGACATGTTCTGTAATGCCACCTGTTTAGTTTCTATATCATATATGGGAATTATGCAGTCTCATCTCTTTTAGCCAGCCATAATATATGTGAAATATGCAATGCCATCCTGTTTAACCAGGCATCATATATTTGAATGATATCTTGCCCATCCTTTTCTTCATTACATTTCCATTTGTCGACAATGTTTGTACATTAAACTACTCTTCCTGTGAATCAGCCATTTGAGTGGGTAATGGAAAAATTTGGAGTGAAAACAAGGTCTTCAGAGCAGACAGTGCTACCTGTCGAAGCAGATCTCTTGCTGGGTCCCGATAGCTCCTCAGAGATGGATTCAAAGACAGATGACCAGTCCTATTCCCCCACCGAGGTGTATGCTCTAACTTGGCATGGTTATACTGCTCATATCATGCATATGGTGTCTTGCATTGCATAGTTTAGACATCATATACACAATATTCAACACCATGTTCTTAGTTCAGACATCATATATGCGAATGCCCTCTGCTTAGCATATAAATCACATATGTGAATTAAATGATGCGATCCTGATTACTTAGATAACATGTATGTGAATTATGTCATGCGAACCTGTTTACTAAAGACATCATATAATTATCTCATGCCATCGTGTTTAGTTAGTCATCATATCTTTGAATTATGTCATGCTATGCTATCCAGTTTAGATAGACATCATATATGTGAAATTATGTCATGCTATCCTTTTTAGTTAAACAATATACATGTCAACTATTTCATGCCCTCTTTTTTCCACACTATCTATTGCATTTGTCTCTCATACAATGTCTGTACATTCAACTATGTTTCCTGTTTATCAGCCATTTAAATTGGAGTGGGTGATGGCAGTATCTAGCAGAGTAAAACACGGTCTTCAAATAAAATAGTGCTACCTCTTGGTGGAGATAGCACCCCGGTTGTACATGCACGAGAACCAGCCCTACCACACATAACCCAGGCTCTCGCAGATTGTACCCCTACTGCAATGGACAGAGAACCAGCTTCACCCAATCTAACCCCAACCCCAGCAGATAGTAACCCAGTTCTTGTTGACACAACACCATCTCCACCACAGAGCCCCCAAACAAGAGCAGTTAGTAAGGCAGCTCCAGTGCCCAAAGCACCAGTACTACCACGGCAAACCCCAACTCCACCAGTTAGTACACCTATTCATGTGGAGGAAGCACAACTAGCCATTCATAGTTTAGCATCTATCGCATTTGATGTTGTTAAATCCTATGTGCGTATCTTCCCATCATGGAAATATTATACTGAAGATGAAGGAAAATGCCAGTTGCAGGTGTTTGTCCAGGAGTTATGTGTAAGTAATGTTATTCATGGCAATTACTTTGCTTTGTCCCATACATTCTACCTCCATGATGGTTATAATACATCAAATTTTCCCATTTTTCTCTATAGAGAAGGACCGATTTGGAAACTTAGGCTGAGGTAACCTGTGCTAATACCTCTGCTATCTTCAAGAATGCTTGGTGGCAGTATCGGAATTACCTGAAGAAAACGTACTTCACTGGCAAAGAAACTCATCAAATTCCCTTACGTTCTCCTGAGACACATTTACTGGACGATGACTGGGAACGCCTTGTTCTGTACTGGTCCCGAACTAAGAATGTGGTAAGGTCTATGGGCTCATTTTTTATTTTTAAGTACTATATGCCTGCGTCTTACTATACTCTGTTCATGTAGAACAAGTGCTTAAACCTGAAGAACAACTGTTCTCATTTAAGATTCCATTGCTATCGTGCATACTGCTTTGCTCTTGTATCACTGTATTTACTCATACAAACTTATTTTTAAATTGAAGGATCCAATCGAAACTCCAATGGCACAACAGGTATGTTTACGCATGTTTCTTTAATAGGTTTGCTCTTATAAATAGCTCTGTTGATTTCAATTTCAATTGTGTATACAGTTGACTTCTCATATCATGCACATTACTAGCATCACAACAGAGCCAATAGTGTTGTTGTACATGTAGACCCGTGGTACCCATCTGAAATCTTGTTGTGCCGTGTAGTTTCCCACGCTTTGTATTCTTTCAGTGCTGCTTTGTCTTGAACTGATATGATTTGAACCGTGTCTCTATTTTGATTTGGCAAGACAATGCAGTGACCATAGGACATAGATATATGTTTGTTTGATGCTTTTATTATGTACTACTTGGCAATAGAAGACTTGGTAGTTTAATCCTGTCCACCTTACTAATGAACTGGTTCACCGAAATGAGTTTCATATACTAGTACATGCTAAACCTGTTATGTGTCTGCTTGTTTCTTCTTTTAGAATGCTGACAGAATATTGGGGAAGAGTGCCTTATTAAGCAATGGTAAAGGAAGTAATGTAGATAAGGTTTAGGATAGTGAGACATCCTTGTTGGTCTCCAACAAAGCTGATAAAACAGCTAAGGAAAACTATCTTGAAGACAGTGAGACAACCCCAAAGTCCTGTCTGTGTGTAGTGTTCGAGTTACTGGCCACTACCGCTGGCACAAGCTATTCAAACTCACTATCTGAATCAGTTCGGTTTCTTGAGTCTCAACTACAAGCTGAAAGACATCGATCAGCTATGCTGCAACAAGAAGCCGAAGGACTGCAGAAGTCCCTGGAGCATTCAGATGCATACTTTCTGGTGCAACAACAAGCACTGGAGGATTTTAGCGCCAAACAGGAGAAAGCTAATAAGCTTGCTAAGCTTATTGCCAGCATGGTGGATACCCAGGATAACATTTCTTGAGCTCTTTTGAAGTTGTTTCAGTTATGGACTTGTTTTGCTGCCGCGTTTATTTGCCCTGGTGGCCAATTTAGACGGCCAGTGTATGTAATATGCTGCTTTGTTCCCTATATTTGCACTGGTGGCGAACTTTGATGCCCAGTGGATGTAATATGTGTAATAGCCGTAATAGCCTAGCATTAGTTGCTTGCTTATTTATTTCCTTATTGTCTTGTTTAGTTGTTTGCTTGTAGTCACTGCAGTTCTTTTTCCGCATTTTTCTAGTGGCCACAATAACCTATTTTTATAACTAGGCCACAATAACCATGGCAACACACGGACTGTTGTAACCATGGTCCTCCTACCTGCTGTAGTGACCATGGCCCTCCTACGGGCCATAGGATCCATGGGCCTTCTACGGGCCGTAAGATCCATGGGCCTTCTACGGGCCGTAGCATCCATGGGCCTTCGATGAGCCGTCTAATTTATGGGCCTTCTACGGGCCGTATAATCGTTTCGTCAAACATGGGCCGTACTATTTGTGGACCAATAACGGTCCGCAAAATGGGCCGTAAACGTGCTAGAGTGGAAATCGTCTGTTTTATGGCCCGGCCATAACGGGCCGTTAATAGGCCGTATTTGATGACACTATGAAAACAGCCTACCGGGTTAACGGGCCACAAACGGGCCGACTATAACCACGGGCTGAATTTGGCCCACAAGCGGAACAGGCCAGTAACGGACCGTAAGTAACCGAATTATGGAAATGAGCCCAAGAATAAATGGGCCCTTAGAAGGCCGAAAGTTAACACGGGCTGGAAAAGGCCGATGGAATAATGGGCCGTTAATGGGTATAAAGCGATACACTGTTCATTATGGGCAGTTTCATCTCGGGCCTTTAATGGGCCCAGAGTTACAAAGGGCCTCCTATGGGCCAAAAGACGTCATGGGCCGGAAGTTACAACGGGCTGGAATCATATTGGACGGCCTAGATGACGCTACTGGGCCTAATTCGGGTAGGCCGTAACGGGTCGTGAGTTAGCTGGCTGTAAATGGGCTATATGCGAACAGGCCGTTAACAGGCTTTCCTTGGGCCGGCCCGCTACCTTTTGACCAAGTCAAATGGGCCGGCCTTTTCACCCGAATGGGCCTCTGTTGGGCCGTGCCATGTGTCGACGTATCATAGGCGCCTTCGGTCCAATGAGTGGATGACATCTGCCCTAACGGTGAGCCGACACGTGGTTTCTCTGGCCATTGAGAATTTTACATGTGGAAAATCCCCATTGGTCCGGGCTGTTAACGGGTTATCGGATCCAAACCGGAACCCGATAGCTTAACGGCGACCCGTTACGGTGGATGCCACGTGTCGGTTACCCTTGACGAAAGCAATTCTATGACGCGCGATTTATCATCATGGAAGTGGACACTTCCATGATGATAATTTTGGTAATGTCATGGAACACTTCTATGACAGCACATGTATGACTATCTTGATTCGGTCATAAAATCGTCATGGATGTACATGCATGATAGAAAATGTGACCTACTGTGACAAACACGTATCATCACGGAAGTGTATTTTTTTGTAGTGCACTCCCGTTGTTGTCCTGCATAAGTACATGGAAAGGCATAATAAGTACAACAAGCTTAACATCAAACAAATATAGTCATGGTAAACAACATCATCTCCAAATGATAGCTTGAATGTGTTGGTTTGAGCTTGCTGTTAAAGCAGATAAAAAATGGAAGGGAATGTTAACTACAACGGTCTTAACAGCCACCAAATATTGTAATTCAAACTGGTATTGTTGAAAATGAATAGAACGTAGCTAATGCTTAAACATCACACTGGATAAATGTGTAAAATTGAAATAAAGGGCATGTGTTAACTACACCAGGCATAACAGGAACCAAATATAGCCATTCAAACTGGTATTGATGAAATTGAACTGCACAGTTCAGACTTGCACATAATTAACATCACATTGAGAATAACTGAAATAAACAAGGCATATATGATCACTATAACAACCAAATATAGCCATTCAAAACTGAACAGAGGCTCACTGAACCATCCTAACAACCAAATACAGATAAACAAGGCATCTGCTTGAAAACTGAACAAATGCTCACTGCAACCAACCTAACAAGCAAATGCAGATAAACAAGGCATTTGCTTGAAAACTGGACAAATGCTCACTGCAAGCAACCTAACAACCAAATGTAGATAAACAAGGCATCTGCTTGAAAATTGGACAAATGCTCACTGCAACCAACCTAAAACCAAATAAAGATAAATAAGGCATCTGCTTGAAAACTGAAAAAAATGCTCACTACAACCAACCTAACAACCAAATACAGATAAACAAGACATCTGCTTGAAAACTGGACAAATGTTCACTGCAACCAACCTAACAACCAAATACAGATAAACAAGGCATCTGCTGGAAAACTGGACAAATGCTCACTGCAACCAACCTAACAACCAAATACAGATAAACAAGGCATCTGCTTGGAAACTGGACAAATGCTCACTACAACCAACTTAACAACCAAATACAGATAAACAAGGCATCTGCTTGAAAACTGGAAAAATGCTCACTGCAACCAACCTAACAACCAAATACAGACAAACAAGGCATCTACTCACTATAAACAACCAAATATAGTCATTCGTGAAACTGAAGTGGACAATTCATACTTAAACATCACATAACCCTATTGAACATTACATTTTTGCATAACTGAAATAATTAAACACGACACAGTTAAAACACCACATGGCAAAAGCTACAACAACAAAGGGCACGGGTTGGCTAGCTAGAAAAAGTAAGATTTGCTGATAGGATATTGCCTCACTTGTCATGGACGCGATCCTTCCACTTGGAAGAGCACAAACCCATGGTGCGCTCCCTGATGTCGCAGATGGGTTGTTTCACCTTGGAAGAGCCATAGTTGGTGCCCTTCTCGTGGTCGTGGTCAATGAGATCTAACTTGGCAGCTGAGGATCCCAAGCCGCCATCATAGAATGTGTCCTTCAGAAGTGACAAAATGGGCTCGATGATGTACAAGGATCCCAAATCCTTGATCGCGTGCCGGAGAAGATCAGCGGCAGGGCCATCAAAGTGATTAACGATGGTTGAACCAGAGGGGTTGGGGATGGACCACTTAACCTGTGACATGGCCCGCGTGAAGTTGTCGCTGTTAACGAGCTTGACGTCATAGCTGGCTTTCCCGAGATACAGTAATTCGTGAGCCCGCTGACATGAAGCCTTTGACATGGCAATGTAGTCAATGTCCTCACCGGCTTCCTCAGCGAGGTGTTCCTCTGGGATCGACAGGTCGGCATGAACGACGGCCACCTCGCCATCGTCCGCCGGAGAGGCCATGATAAACCTCTTTTTGGCCGTACGCTCGCCGGGCTCCCCGGGATATGTGGTTGGGCTTAGGCCGCGACTCTCTGGTGTAGGGGATGTGGATCTGGGAGGGGGAGGGACACCGGATGCCTCATCTAAAAACTTAGGGTAGCGAGGGTATGGGAATCGGTTGGTAACATGGACTTATCTAAGCTAGGAGGCACGAGCAGACTGGCAGGGGTTGGCGGCGATGAGCTAGGGTTTGAGCGGGGGTGGCGGGTGGCAGTGGGGGTGTGTGTGGACAGTGGAGGGGGGAAGGGTGGTGTTTGAGGATACGCCACGGCTACTGAAAATTTTAGTAATGGTGGGTAGAGATGGTGGTGGACGAGTGAGGGCGACGGTTCAAATGCCTCGGCTACTGGAATTTTACTATAAAGTCGGTGGTGGAGGAGTGGGGGTGACGGTTGAAGTACCGCGGCTACTAAAATTTGGGTAAAGGAATTGAAGCGGGGCGGGAGCAACAAAGATCGCACACGGTCCAAAAAGAATAATTGTGTACGATAATAAGGAAAAGCCGCGGAACCACCGATTTTTTCATCACTCAAGGCGGGTAGTTTTTTAGATTTCTAGCTAGCTGGTTTATCGCACACGGTTCGTCCTAATTTTCAGACGCAGACGTGAAATTCATCCTAAATATCCTGTACACATTACCCCTTCACCCTTGCTCGCGCTTGCGAAGTCATGCTGATTTTACATGCACGAGCATCGCACACGGTTAAGCCAGTGCACCCGTGTCCATTGCGCGTACATCTGCACACAGTTGTATCATCCAAGCCGTCTGCTATTTTATATAGCATCATTTGGCAACACAAAAATGTGAGAGAGGGTCAGAAGACAACCACACCAGCATGTGGGCCAAATATATATGTATGAAAAGGGTGGTGTGTGATGTTCAAATTCCCAATGCACAACTTTGACCGCGCGGACCCATGGGTGGGCGCGTCGTCAAAGACCGGGTGAGAGGGGCCAAAAGACAACAACCACCTGGAAGTGGCCAATTATATGTAGGAATAAATGGTGTGATGTTTAAATACACAATGTACAACTTTGTTGGCACCTGCCTCACAAACAGGAAAGCCCCCTTGTATATATCTATAATGACAGGCTATAAGGTCGTTGTAGCTAGGGTGCTTGCCCCACCCCCACTTCGTGTCGGCTGGACGCATGCACGTACTCATACTTTGGTCAGAAATGCATGTCACCATGACCTACCATAAGACAGACCAAGTGAATCTATTTTGGTCAAACGTCCAGTGTTGTCGTCAGTCAAAAAGGGATATAATAGATCGCTCGAGCCCATAGATTGGACCATCATCAAAAACTGCATGAGAGGGGCCACAAAACCAGCACCACTTGCATGCGGCCCAAAATGATGTACGTTGCAAGGGATGATGTGTTTTAAATACCAAATAATGTACAATTTTGATGTGATACCTACCCCTCGATATGAACAACCCCATGAAAGCTAGGTAATTAAGGACGACATGTGTAGGGTGTCGGTCCAACCCACCAATTCGAGCGCGCGGGAGGGAATCCTGAGAACACATGAGGTCGAACTTTACTCGGACATGTCACTGTGACCCGCCCTAACACGAACCAGGAAGAATCCATTCATGGTCAAACCCCCTCGTTGTCGGTCAAAGGGATGATATATATAGACCCTCAGGAGCCCACAGATAGGTCTGTCATCGAAAGACGCACAAGGGAGACGAGGTCGATCAGAAGACCCCTATACCCTAATTGCGGCCCAAAAATATGTATGGGTGGTGTGTGATGTGTTCAAATCCCCAATGCACAACTTCAATGGGGTGCCAGCTACATTACAAATCGAACACCGTACCCCTAGGAAGCCAGGTTCAAGACGTACGATGCTGGTTCCCCAACTTCGAGGCGGAGGGGGGTATCCAATGCATGTGCTCAAACTTAATTTGGTCTGACATGCTACACAGATCAAGAGAACCCATCATGGTAAAACCCTTCTCGTACGTTGGGTCAAAGGGATGGATCATGTGGGCCCACAGATCTTGATCATTCTCAGATTTTTCAAGACAACAAATAAAAAAAAATCATTCTACAAATTTCCAAAACAAGGATCTCAAGGTTTATTTAATCGACATGACAGGTCACTACAGACTAAATGTCTATAATGACCGTATCATGGAGCTTAAATACGCTTGATATATAGCAACTTCTCACTCAGTCACCCATCCTTAGACTTCTCCATCCCCAGCACGCTTAACTTGTGTGTTCTATTCGACTCGGCTAGCAGATGGGAAGTTGCCCCTTACTGATAAGAGTTTCCTCCTCGCCTTTAAGGTGTTTCCCGCTGGTCAATGTGTGGGACCTACTCCCAACTATCACACATGTTTGTGATTTTAAAAACTATGTGCAATCTTTACATACCGAGCACTACCATTCAAACTTACATTATTTTTTTATATAAAACTAGCTGGAAGAAGCAAAAGCTTTGCCTTTTCATTAATTAAGAACAAGATAGTTGCCCAGTTAATTGTGAAAAACCGGGCAAAAACCGATACAAACAGGGCCCAAACCTACGAGAACTCTTAGCTGAGCATGAACTGGTACATGCCTTTGTCCACACGTCTGATATGCTCACAAAACCGGTGTACCACAATATCGATCTCTGCCCAGGATATTTCATGGGCGACGGTCAATTCCAAGCCGCGACGAGCATTTTGCTCTAATTCGTCATTAGTGGCACCTGGGGGGCCGAGGAGGTCGAAGAGCCAATCGACCAGCCTGTTGGCGTCGTGGCGGTAGATTCTGGCAGTGCGTATGCCGTCCGGCGCAATTATGGCGCTGACGACTGCTGCTGATTCCTGATGGGGAATCATGATGCTTACAACCCTAGAAATGGCCTCTCGAGTGGTTGAGTCAATAGGATGCTGACACGGCTCCGCTCAGATAGTGCGGCACACCGCACTTGATGCGCGTCGGCTTTCTCCTCTCTTGTGCGTCAGTGCTTTTGCCACTCTTGCTCTGCTCCGCCCCATGGGGGCGAGGAACACATGTGTAGACATTGGCCTGCTCAAGCACTGGGGTGCAATGATACCACTCACTGTCGCAGGAAACCACGGCCACCTATGGGGCCAAGGGGCCCCTTGCTGGTTCGGCAGGGGGGATGTCGCATCGCAAAAAGAGCAGAAGAACGTGGGGTAGCACGGCAGAGATCACACAGGTAATTTTACCCAGGTTTGGGCCGCCGCGAGGCGTAAAACCCTACTCCTGCTTTGGTGGATTGATGGTGGAAAAGTGGTGGTGGAGCGTAGTACACTTGCCCGTCAGGCACGCCCTGGGGAGGCAGTGACTACGCGTGTACGAGTGTGGGGGTGTTCAACTTTCCAACCCTTGCTTCGGTTGCCATGGGCCTCCTTTTATAGGTTAAGGGGTCACCACAGTGGCAAAACAGTCATTATGCACTGATAAGATAGCAAACAGTGCTATCATACCTAATTCCGCAGGCTGACAGAGTGCATTAAATGCACCGCTCAACGTCACATCGTTGCTTGCCCGGCAAGCCTTGCCGGGCTCGTCTTGCCAGCTTCATGCCTGCTTTCTTGACATGCCGCAGGACGGGTGTCATCTGTAGGTATTTCCTGTAGAAAGAGGCCGCCATGTGGCGAATGGCTGCCACTTAGTCACTTTGCGGCTTGACACCGCATTGATCAACGACGTGGGTCGTGGTGAGATGGCTTGGTGAGGTGTCTTTGCCCTCGTGAGTCCCGGCAGGCCCTGCCAAGACGCCTTGAATGCTCCCTTCTGGGGGAGCCCTTGTCCCTGCCAGGTCCACCTGCCCGGCAAGGGAGGCTTTTCTCCTGGTGGTGTCTCGCTCCTCTGTCTTGGTCTTGGCCTTCTTAATCTGCCTGCTGGTTCTTCGAAGATCTTGGTCTCTTGTATCTTGACACGGCCTTGGTGTTGTAATCTTGTTCTCGTGCCTGTGCACAGTCAGGGCAACAGACCCAGGGTTTGTTGCACCGACAGAAGCCCCCGGGCCTGCCCCGATCGCGCTGCCGGGCGTCGTCGGGGTAGGTCCTAATAAGTGCATAGGCAGGGGCGCTGAAGAGGCTGATCTCTTGGAGTCTTCTTTGCTTCTTCATTAATCTTGACTCTGGGCCAGTTTCCTATTTTCCCGCTCATCGTGCGTAATGTTGCGGAAAACTTGGATTGTGGCTCGTGGATTGCCCACGCCCCATGTGTTCCGCTTGCATTGGTCGTGGTAGGTGGTGGATGCGGAGAGCGCGGGGACGAGTGCCTCGGTTGAGAACCAGGCGTCGATGGTTGGGGCAGAGGGTCGGCTTTGATTCTTTGGGCCGCAGAAGGTGCAGGGAGGCCGCATTGGGGGAACGGGGCGGCCGTTTCCTGTGCAAAAGGCTAGCCCCCACTCCGTCCTTCTATAAAAAGGGGGGAAGAACAGTGCTTTTTCACTCACACCTCTTCTCCGTTCATGCAATCTTCCCCCACTCGCCATGGTGAGAGGACGAGGGCGCGACGGCACTCCAGCGGCGGCGATGAGGGCTTCTACTCGACAGCGCATCCCTCCTCCTCCTGATCCCATGATAGAGGAGCCCACCACGAGAGGAGGAGGGAGGGGGCGAGGCCGAGGTCGCCGCGGTGCTCGAGGAAGAGGGGAACGGGGCGATGCCTTAGCCGTGCCCCCGCCGGCGGTCCTCCCTCCAATGGACGGCCATGTCGGGGATCAGCCTCGAGAGTTCATCATCAGGCTGTACAAACCCCCATGCGGCCACCTTCGCCTCCCTACTCCATTCGCACGGGAAATGGAGCTCGAACAGCCACGTGCTCTAAGGTTGCACATGAGGGGTTGTGGGAACGGTGGCATGTGGGTTGATGTCGACTTCCCTGCTCCTCATGTGATGTACCTCCGCCGTGGTTGGAAAACCCTTGCTCGTGCCCATGGTTTCTCGGAAGGGCATGTTCTCCAGTTCAAATTAATGGAGAGCGGCCTGTTCTTCGTCAAGATCTTCGGGCGCTCAGGAGCTCGCTTAGGGTGCTGCGTGGAGAGCTCGACCGATGACGAAAGCTCCTCCTCGAGCGAAAGTGACAAGGAGGACAGTGACGGCGATGATGACAGCAGTGTGCTGGAGGGCGACGACTCTGGCTCCGGCTGAGCGTCACCCGCACCATCTTCATCAGGCGGCGGCACCATCATCTGCATCTGCCTCAACTTCCCGGCAAGGTGATTTGCCAGGGAGTTGGATGCAGGGGTGGGGATGATGCCGCCCGGCTTCCTCCAGCAGCCTTCCAGCTGGGCCTCGGCAGGCTTCCTCTCGGGCTGCAGCTCCGTTAGCCCTGCCGTGTCCTGCTTGCCTTGGTGGTGGGGGTTAGCGGCTCGCCTCCGTCGTGCTCTCCATCGATGCGTTCCCCGGTGCTCCCCCGTCCCCGTCAGGCTACCTCTCCTAGAGCCCGATGGGAACGTCCCGGGCTTCTGCTCAGGCACTCCTTTTGCCCTTCTTGCCTTCAACTGTTGTGCCTAGGAGGAGAGGGACAAGAAAGGGCATCACGGGGCACTTATCTTTTTTCAATCTTAAACTCGCAGGCACTTGCCAAATTTTAGTTCAAATAATGTAATAGCTCGAGTCCATGTCTGTGTTCTGTAAGGTTTGCACTTGTATGACCAGCATATTAATGAAAAACATGAACCTTGTCGGGAACTCATGCATGTATATGTCCACGCAGAGGTGAAATGCCTCTTTATTTTAAATAAACGAGTTTTCCCTGGCAGGCTATCCTGCCGGTACCCTTCCTTCGTTGCCGGGGAACTGAGCCTACCGGCAAGAAATAGAGGGACTAGCCCCCTGCCAACTTCTTTTCATCAAAGGCCACTATGACCATCCAGGCCGAAGCAACATTCGAGCCAGGGATGGGAGCACCTAAGTTTCGAAGAGTGGCGGGGTTTTCTTATGCACAAGTTTTAGCTTACAGAACACTTATGGACAAGAGGTAGAACTTATCTGTTTGGTTCGCCGGGGATCGCAGCGTTGGTTCATCTCCTCATCTTCTTGTAGAAACCGAGTTCTCGGCAGGAACCAGCAGCTTTATGCAGATGAGAATGATGCAGGATGCGATCCTATCTATATGCATATGCAAATGGATGCGATCCTATCTATATGCATATGCAATTGCTCATGAAATGCTTATGCATGCATGCATGCAACTTGGTCGGGGGCCCCCCAGCGCTTCGTTTATTTCTCTGGTGCTCAGGGTCATCGCCTGGCTTTGTACAAGGGGTTACATGCAACTGAGGCAAGGCCTGTCCAAAAGGGTGGCTGTCGGGCAGGGCCCAACAGCCGCACCTTACGGGTAGAACTTGCGGAGATGCTCAATATTCCATGAGTTTTGCAATTGAATGCCATCTCCGGTCTCCAGACAGACTGCACCAGGTGTGGTGACTCGTACTACCCGGTAAGGGCCTTCCCACTTCAGCGTCAACTTGTTTGTACCCTTGGTGGACTGAACGCGCCTAAGGACAAGGTCGTCTTCCTCAAAACACCGGGCATGAACCCCGCGGCTATGATAGCGACGCAGGGCTTGCTGATAGCGTGCAGCACGCGTAGCAGCCCAGAGACGGTTCTCCTTGAGTAGCACAACTTCCTCACACCGGTGCTGAACTTGCGCTACTTCATCCTAGGCAAGCACTCGAGGTGACCCGTAAATGAGTTCCGTGGGGATAACTGCTTCCGCCCCATAGACCAGGGAAAAAGGAGTCTGCCCGGTAGCTCGATTTGGTGTCGTTCTGAGGGACCATAGAACTACCGGCAGCTCATCGATCCACCGCCTGCCATGCTTCTGCAGCGTATCAAAGGTTCTTGTTTTGAGTCCCCGCAGCACTTCAGCGTTCGCCCTCTCAGCTTGCCCGTTGCTTCTGGGATGTGCGACAAAAGCAAACGAGATTTTGCTTCCGAGGGTATGAACATATTGCATGAAGGCGCTGCTCGTGAATTAGGTGCCGTTGTCGGTAATGATCCTTGCCGGGATTCTAAAACGACACACCAAATCTTTCAAGAATTTGATAGCTGATTGAGCAGTCACCTTTCTCATGGCACCAACTTCCGGCCACTTTGTAAACTTGTCGATAGCAACGAACAAGAATTCAAAGCCCTCGATCGCTCGGGGGAAAGGGCCGAGGATATCGAGCCCCCAGACCGAAAATGGCCATGATAAAGGGATTGTCTGAAGAGCTTGGGCAGGCAGGTGGATTTTCTTGGAATGGAACTAACAGGCTTCACATTTGGTCACTAGCTCAACCGCATCTTGGAGGGCTGTGGGCCAATAGAATCCTTGCCGGAATGCTTTCCCAACCAGCGACCTTGATCCAATGTGGGAGCCGCACATGCCTTTGTGTATTTCAGCCAGCAGTTCCTTCCCTTCTTCCCAGTAGATGCACTTCAATTTCACACCGTTGGGCCTTCTTCTGTATAGAGTGTCATCGACAAACTGGTACATACTGGCCCTTCGGGCTACTCTTTCAGCCTCATCTTGGTCATTGGGGAGTTCTCCAGTTTGGAGAAAGTGGACTATGTGCCTTGCCCAAGTTGGAGCCTGGGGCTCGGCAACAAGGACTAGCGGCACCTCCTCAACTGCGGGGTCACATTCCTCGTTCGCAGGGACCATGGGTCCAGCTGGAGGGTGCGGTCCGGCAGGTTGTGAGGAGTTGTTTCTAGCAGGGTCCCTGCCAGGAGCTGATAGCTCTACCGGGAGAGGCTTACCGGAGTCCAGCTTTCTCCTTTTTCGGGCCATTGTTGCTGGGGATACGGAGGGCTGAGTAAGATGGAGAACAAAAGTTCCTGGTTCCACAGGAAGCTTTTGGGCAGCACACTTTGACAGGTGATCAGCTATGCTGTTTTCCGCACGAGGTATGTGCTCTGTTTGCAACCCGTCAAAGCGCTCCTCCAATCTTCTCACTTCCTCAACATATGCCTCCATCAATGGACTTTGGTAATCCTTGTTGACTTGTCTCACCACAAGATGTGAGTCTCCTCGAATGATCAGCTTCTTGATTCCCAATTCTGTGGCAATCCTGAGCCCGGCAAGGAGCCCTTCATACTCTGCTGTATTGTTGGTTGCCTCTTCCTAGGCAAAATGCATCTGGACGACGTACTTCAAGTGTTCCCCGGAGGGAGCGACGAGAAGCACGCCAGCCCCTGCACCTTGTAGGGAAAAAGCACCATCAAAATACATAATCCATTCTTGGGGCGCCTCCTTGCCGGGGATAACTGTTTCTGGCACTTCCTCGTCAAGGGTTGGTGTCCATTCTGCCATAAACTCTGCCAATGCTCTGCTCTGGATTGTTGATGTGCTCTCAAACTTCAAACTAAAACTAGATAACTCCAAAGCCCACTGCACTATTCTGCCAGTAGCCTCAGGGTTCTGGAGTATCCTTTGCAATGGGAAGCGAGTGAGAACCGTGATCTCATGGGCTTGGAAGTAGTGGCGCAGTTTCCTTGAGGCCATGGTGAGGCCAAATATCAACTTTTGCATGCCAGAGTACCTTGATCTAGCCCCCTATAGCAGGGAACTGATGAAGTACACTGGGCGCTGCACCACTTTCTTCCTTGCCGTGTCCTTGGGGTTGTCTTCGCTGCCGTGCTTACCTCTGTCCTGATCCCTATCTGACTCTGCCGGTCTTTGCTCACTCTCTGTTTCATCCACTTCCCGCTGCGCCACCAAGGCTGCACTAACCACTTGATTGGTTGCTGCCAAGTATAACAGCAACGGCTCTTGCAGTTTGGGAGCAACCAAGGTGGGCACAGAAGATAGGTAGGCCTTCAACTCTTGCAAAGCCGCATCTGCTTCTGGAGTCCACTTCATGGGCCCTGCCTTCTTCAAGATTTTGAAGAACGGCAAGGCGCGCTCGGTAGACATGGAAATGAATCTGCTTAGCGTGGCAACGCACCCTGTCAGACGCCTTACATCTTTGACTGTCTTTGGTGCTTGGATCTGTTCGATGGCTTGGATCTTATCGGGGTTGGCTTTGATCCCCCGATGGGATACAATGTACCCAAGCAGCTTGCCGGAGGGAACACCAAATACACACTTCTTCGGGTTGAGCTTCAAGTTGATCTTGCGCAAATTGGCAAATGTCTCCTCCAAATCCTGGATAAGGGTTGATCTGTCCTTGGTTTTGACCACAATATCATCCATATAAGCCTCAATGTTTCTGTGCAGCTGTGGCGGGATTACTTCACTGATATCGATTTTTGCCTAAGCACGGCGGGAAAAGTGTTGCTAAATTTCTTCCTTCGTCCGTTTCATATGCCACTGTAGGGTGCTTCTGCAGCGTATCAAAGGTTCTTGTTTTGAGTCCCCGCAGCACTTCAGCGTTCGCCCTCTCAGCTTGCCCGTTGCTTCTGGGATATGCGACAGAAGCAAACGAGATTTTGCTTCCGAGGGCATGAACATATTGCATGAAGGTGCGGCTCGTGAATTGGGTGCCGTTGTCGGTAATGATCCTTGCCGGGATTCCAAAACGACACACCAAATCTTACAAGAACTTGATAGCTGATTGAGCAGTCACCTTTCTCACGGCAGCAACTTCCGGCCACTTTGTAAACTTGTCGATAGCAACGAGCAAGAATTCAAAGCCCCCGATCACTCGGGGGAAAGGGCCGAGGATATCGAGCCCCCAGACCGAAAATGGCCATGATAAAGGGATTGTCTGAAGAGCTTGGGCAGGCAGGTGGATCGATGAGCTACCGGTAGTTCTATGGTCCCTCAAAACAACACCAAATCGAGCTACCGGGCAGACTCCTTTTTCCCTGGTCTATGGGGCGGAAGCAGTTATCCCCACGGAACTCATTTACGGGTCGCCTTGAGTGCTTGCCTATGACAAAGTAGCGCAAGGTCAGCACCAGCGTGATGAAGCTGTGCTAGTCGAGGAGAATAGTCTCCGGGCTGCTACGCGTGCTGCACGCTATCAGCAAGCCCTGCGTCGCTATCATAGCCGCAGGGTTCATGCCGGTGTTTTGAGGAAGGCGTCCTTGTCCTTAGGCGCGTTCAGTCCGCCAAGGGTACAAACAAGTTGACGCCGAAGTGGGAAGGCCCTTACCGGGTAGTACGAGTCACTAGACCTGGCGCAGTCCGTCTAGAGACCGGAGATGGCATTCAATTGCAAAACTCATGGAATATTGAGCATCTCCGCAAGTTCTACCCGTAAGGCGCGGCTGTCGGGCCCTGCCCGGCAGCCACCCTTTTGTACAGGCCTTGCCTTAGTTGCATGTAACCCCTTGTACAAAGCCAGGCGATGACCCTGAGCACCAGAGAAATAAACGAAGCGCTGGGGGGCCCCCGACCAAGTTGCATGCATGCATAAGCATTTCATGAGCATCTGCATATGCATATAGATAGGATCGCATCCATTTGCATACGCATATAGATAGGATCACATCCTGCATCATTCTCATCTGCATAAATCTGCAAGTTCCTGCCGAGAACTCGGTTTGTGCAAGAAGATGAGGAGATGAACCAACGCTGTGATCCCCGGTGAACCAAACAGATAAGTTCTACCTCTTGTCCATAAGTGTTCTATAAGCTAAAACTTGTGCATAAGAAAACCCCGCCACTCTTCGAAACTTAGGTGCTCCCATCCCTGGTGGAAACGTTGCTTCGGCCTGGATGGTCGTAGTGGCCTTTGATGAAAAGAAGTTGGCGAGGGGCTGGTCCCTCTATTTCTTGCCGGTAGGCTCAGTTCCCCGGCAATGAAGGAAGGGTACCGGCAGGATAGCCTGCTGGGGAAAACTCGTTTATTTAAAATAAAGAGGCATTTCACCTCTGCGTGGACATATACATGCACGAGTTCCCGGCAAGGTTCATCTTATTCATTAATATGCTGGTCATACAAGTGCAACCTTACAGAACACAGACATGGACTCGAGGGATTACATTATTTGAACTAAAATTTGACAAATGCCTACGAGTTTAAGATTGAAAAAAGACAAGTGCCCCGTAATGCCTTTGCCCTTGTCCATCTCCTTCAGGAAAAGGTGGAGGAGGCCGGTGGCGAACCCAGCTGGGATTCGGCGCCTCCCCAGGGTCAGGGTGGCACCGCCCCTCGGCAAGGAGGAAGAAACCGGAGGGCAGGCACGGATGGTGACACTGCCGGAGGACCAGATGGGGGACACGGAGTCACCAGCAAACATGGCTCATCAGAACGGTCGTCCCTGTTCTTGACGCGTCGTGGGTTGCCACCGCCATCCGCATCGCTACCACCCGGAGACCTCAGCACGACGGCCGCGCCGAGCACCATGCTCTCTGGCATATCCCACAGAGAGCATGGTCGTCCCCAATGGCCCTAACGTCAGAAGCCACTGCGCGTTCCGAAGACATATGTGGGAGCAAGGAGCCCTCCCGCACGGCGATAGGATGACACCCGGGAAGGGTCAGGTTCGCCTTCGTCGCCGGTGAACACCTCCCACGACTCTTCCCCAGCATCACGACAGAATGAAGAACGAGGAGCGATCGACTACCACACCCAGCACCTGATACGGGCCTCGGCATGGTGTCGTTCGCATCCCCTCCCAGTAGAACCAAGGCCACGGGCGACTCGGCGACGAGCGCACCAGAGTTGCCACTCCCGACGTTATCGCCGCGCCGCCCGAATACCCCTTTCGGATCCATGGGGAATTCTAAACTAAAGCCCGGGGCTTGGCCCCAGGCTCTTCTTCTCAACATGACCAACAAAGGGAAAAAGTGGGGGAAGGAAGGATCCGGAGATGGATGGCTCGTCTCTCCCTCTGCCCCTCCTTTT
The DNA here is from genome assembly GCA_011799875.1 of Thinopyrum elongatum. Taxonomy (NCBI): domain Eukaryota; kingdom Viridiplantae; phylum Streptophyta; class Magnoliopsida; order Poales; family Poaceae; genus Thinopyrum; species Thinopyrum elongatum. The sequence continues at coordinate 279,437,620 of CM022301.1, forward strand.
ATAAGCGGAGCAAGAAAGGGAGCCACTCCCTCAACAAGCAAACGCCGCCCCTCTCTGCCAATTCAAGAAGACCGGGCCCTCGCCTTGATGCTCTCCCACACCACGCGCCTCCGTTACCTACCCCGCGTGATGCATGCCGCATACGTGGCTAAGGATAAGGGCGTGGTTGGAAGAGTGAATTGGCAGTTTCTACCCCGTGCGTTAAAGTCATTCACGGGCCATTGCTAAGATGGCCCCACCACGATTGGCTTTACATGACGCACGGGAAAACCGGAAACTGGCCCGGAGTCAAGATTAATGAAAAAGCAAAGAAGACTCCCAGAGATTAGCCTCTTCAGCACCCCTGCGTGTGCACTTATTAGGGCCTACCCCGACAACGCCTGACAGTGCGATCGGGGCAGGCCCGGGGGCTTCTGTCAGTGCAACAAACCCTGGGTCTGGTGCCCTGACTGTGCACAGGCACGAGAACAAGAATACAACACCAAGGCCATGTCAAGATACAAGAGACCAAGATCTTCGAAGAACAAGCAGGCAGATTAAGAAGGCCAAGACCAAGACAGAGGAGCGAGACACCACCAGGAGAAAAGCCTTCCTTGCCGGGCAGGCGGACCTGGCAGGGAAAAGGGCTCCCCCAGAAGGGAGCATCCAAGATGTCCCGGCAGGGCCTGGCGGGACTCACGAGGGCAAAGAAACCTCACCAAGCCATCTCACCACAACCCACGTCGTTGATCAATGCGCTGTCAAGCCGCAAAGTGACTAAGTGGCAGCCATTCACCACATGTCGGCCTCTTTCTACAGGAAATGCCTACAGATGACACCCGTTCTGCGGCGTGTCAAGCAAGCAGGCATCAAGCTTGCAAGACGAGCCCGGCAAGGCTTGCCGAGCGAGCAACGATATGATGTTAAGCGGTGCATTTAATGCACGCTGTCAGCCTGCGGAATTAGGTGTGATAGCACTATTTGCTATCTAATTAGTGCATAATGATTGTTTTGCCACTGTGGTGACCCCTTAACCTATAAAAGGAGGCCAATGGCAACCAAAGCAGGGGTTGGAAGGTTGAACACCCCCACGCTCGTACGCGCGTAGTCACTGCCTCCCCAGGGTGAGCCAGCCGGGCAAGTGTACTACGCTCCACCACCACATTTCCACCATCAATCCACCAAAGCAGGAGTAGGGTTTTACGCCTTGCGGCGGCCCAAACCTGGGTAAAATTGCCTGTGTGATCTCTGCCGTGCTGCCCCATGTTCTTCTGCTCTTTGTGCGACGCGACATCCCCCCTGCCGAACCAGCAAAGGGGCCCCTTGGCCCCATAGGTGGCCATGGTTTCCCGCGACATCTTTTGCCAACCCTTGCTTTGGTTACCATGGGCCTCCTTTTATAGGTTAAGGGGTCACCACAGTGGCAAAATAGTCATTATGCACTGATAAGATAGCAAACAGTGCTATCATACCAAATTCCGCAGGCTGACAGAGTGCATTAAATGCACCGCTCAACGTCACATCGTTGCTCGCCCGGCAAGCCTTGCTGGGCTCGTCTTGCCTGCTTCATGCCTACTTGCTTGACATGCCGCAGGACGGGTGTCATCTGTAGGTATTTCCTGTAGAAAGAGGCCGCCATGTGGCGAATGGCTGCCACTTAGTCACTTTGCGGCTTGACACCGCATTGATCAACGACGTGGGTCGTGGTGATATGGCTTGGTGAGGTGTCTTTGCCCTCGTGAGTCCCGGCAGGCCCTGTCGAGACGTCTTGAATGCTCCCTTCCGGGGGAGCTCTTGTCCCTGCCAGGTCTGCCTTCCCAGCAAGGGAGGCTTTTGTCCTGGTGGTGTCCCGCTCCTCTGTCTTGGTCTTGGCCTTCTTAATCTGCCTGCTGGTTCTTCGAAGATCTTGGTCTCTTGTATCTTGACACCGCCTTGGTGTTGTAATCTTGTTCTCGTTCCTGTGCAGAGTCAGGGCAACAGACCCAGGGTTTGTTGCACCGACAGAAGCCCCCGGGCCTGCCCCGATCGCGCTTCCGGGCGTCGTCGGGGTAGGTCCTAATAAGTGCACAGGCAGTGGCACTGAAGAGGCTGATCTCTAGGAGTCTTCTTTGTTTCTTCATTAATCTTGACTCCGGGCCAGTTTTCAGTTTTCCCGTGCATCATGTAAAGCCAATCGTGGTGGGGCCATCTTTGCAATGGCCCGTGAATGACTTTAACGCACGGGGTAGAAACTGCCAATTCACTCTTCCCACCACGCCCTTATCCTTAGCCACGTATGTGGCATGCATCGCGCGGGGGAGGTAACGGAGGTGCGTCGTGTGGGAGAGCATCAAGGCGAGGGCCCGGTCTTCTTGAATTGGCGGAGAGGGGCAGCGATTGCTTGTTGAGGGAGCGGTTCCATTTCTTGCTCCGCCTATAAAAGGAGGGGCGGAGGAAGAGCCGAGCCATCCATCTCCGGATCCTTCCTTCCCCCGCTTCTGCCTTTCGTTGGTCATGTTTAGAAGAAGATCCTGGGGCCAAGCCCCGGGCTCCATCTTGCGCCTAGAGTTGTTGAGTGTTGGCGTTCGGGGAGTAAGCCTGGTCCATGCTCGGAGAAGGCATTGTGGACGGGCTGCTCGTAGTGCGGGAGATACCAAGCTCTCCTGTTGTGAGGGAATGCTTGCTCCTTTTGCCACAGTCGTCTGCCCGTTGGGTAGTGCGGTGTCCAGCCTCGGGTCATCGCTGCTCGTGGTCTTGGCGATCGGGTCTTTGGCATCTCTGGGGGCGCCCGGGAGGCAGGGCTGGGAATCGTCGGCCCCTCGGTGGTCGTGGCCTCTCGGCATTCAGGGCACATAGCACCTTCCTTGCCGGGGGTTTCGGCCTTAACCTTCTTGCCGGTACTAGGGATACCTGACCCTTCAACAGACATTACCATCTTATCCTTGCGCTTCTTATTGCACTTCTTCTGACTGGTGGACTCGTCATCGTCCTCTGAATCAACATTAATGCAATCCTCCTCTCCGGGTAGTTTTCTTCCCTCCTCCATCCGAGCACACTTATCCACCAAGGTGTAAAGTTTCTTCACAGTCTTGGGCAACTGTACATTCATCCTGGAACAAATCTTCTGGTTGCGCACATTGGACTGGAAGGCAGCTATCACAGCTGCTGGGTGGATATTTGGGATGTTTCTGTGGACTCTGCTAAATCTCTGCAAATACTTCCGGAGTGTCTCTCCTTCTTTCTGCTGAAGAAGCTGCAGATCGCTGGGCCGACCTGGTTCTTGATGGCCGCCAGTGAAGGCGCCAATTAACTCATGGCACAAATCAACCCATGACGAAATGGAGTCCTCTGGCAGGTGCATCAGCCAAGACCTCACATTGGACTTGAGAGCCAAAGGGAAGTAGTTGGCGAATACTTTCTCATCTCTTCCCCCGGCAGCTTGAACAGCGATGGTGTAGATGCTCAGAAACTCTGTCGGGTTCAGCCTCCCATCGTACTTCTCAGGTATCTCTGGCTTGAACGTGCGGACGGACGGCCAACGGACTTGCCACAGCTCATGAGTAAAGGCAGGGCACCCAACCTCGAAAGGTAGGTACCCGCCAGTATCAAGTGCAGGCTCGTCGACATCGAGACCGTCGCACCCATTGGCCCGGCGGTGGGTGTCGCAGCGTTGCTCCACAACAACGCGTGCGTCTCCCCTCCGCCGGTCCTCCGGGGCATGCTGCCGGCCTGGACGTGCTCGAGGGTCAGAAGAGGCCGTCGAGATGCCATCAGGCTCTTGATTCCACTGCGTCCGCGCTGCCTGCCGTGGCGGGGATTGTACCGTGGGGGTGAGCCCTTCCGTACGACCAGCAGCACGGGCCGTTGTCGTCGCTTGGGGAGGCCGTGGTGGGCCAGCTCGCTGTGAGCCCCCAGCCTCGGCGAAGCCGAGCAGGCTCTGGATGGTGGCACGCCATTCATCCATCTGCTCGGCCGCTGGCGGAAACCTCAGTAGCAGTTGAGCCCGCGCCATGGCCTCTGTAGCAGTACTTGGTATGGGCGATGACGATGCAGATCGCGCCGTCGCTCGGCTCCTGACGGGGCCAGCAGCGACCGTATTGTGCCCCCGCTGTTGCGGGGCAGCCACCTGGATGGCATGGTGGCGCGGTGATGGCGCTTGAGGGTCAGCAGCTCCGCTAGGCACAGCAGCCTGGTTGACTCATCCCGGTGGAGGTGCACGCGCTGCGGCCGCCCCTGTGGTGGGGGCGGCCGGAGTGCCGGGATTTGCCCCGGACCGAGCGCCATCGCTGTGGCTGTGCCCGTCGGCGAGGGGAAGGAGCGTGGATGGAGTAGCCCCTTCACCCGTACCTCGCAGAGCGTGGCCATTGGGGTGTTGCTGATGTTGCTCTCCTCCGGCGTCTCCTGCTCCTGCTTCGACCGCAGGGGAAGTGGTGACGGTGCCGCCTGCCCCGACCACAGCCCGAGCGGCGTCCGCACTCTCGTGCACCTCCGTGTCCCCCGCAGCATTGGTGGCTGCGGGCGGCGGCGCCTTTGAGGTGGATGGGTGAGCAGCAGCACCGGGCTTCTTCTTGGTCGCCATTGCCGATGGCGCCGTCGAAGACGATGATGGTGATGAAGATGACGCGCTGCACATGCTTTCAGGTTCGCGCAAGCGATCCCCCTACCTGGCGCGCCAAAGATGTCGCGGGAAACCATGGCCACCTATGGGGCCAAGGGGCCCCTTGCTCGTTCGGCAGGGGGGATGTCGCGTCGCACAAAGAGCAGAAGAACGTGGGGCAGCACGGCAGAGATCACACAGGCAATTTTACCCAGGTTCGGGCCACTGCGAGGCGTAAAACCCTACTCTTGCTTTGGTGGATTGATGGTGGAAAAGTGGTGGTGGAGCGTAGTACACTTGCCCGGCAGGCTCGCCCTGGGGAGGCAGTGACTACGCGCGTATGAGCGTGGGGGTGTTCAACTTTCCAACCCCTGCTTCGGTTGCCATGGGCCTCCTTTTATAGGTTAAGGGGTCACCATAGTTGCAAAACAGTCATTATGCACTAATAAGATAGCAAACAGTGCTATCATACCTAATTCCATAGGCTGACAGAGTGCATTAAATGAACCGCTCAACATCACATTGTTGCTCGCCCGGCAAGCCTTGCCGGGCTCGTCTTGCCAGCTTCATGCCTGCTTGCTTGACACGTCGCAGGACGGGTGTCATCTGTAGGCATTTCCTGTAGAAAGAGGCTGCCATGTGGCGAATGGCTGCCACTTAGTCACTTTACGGCTTGACACCGCATTGATCAACGACGTGGGTCTTTGTGAGATGGCTTGGTGAGGTGTCTTTGCCCTAGTGAGTCCCGGTAGGCCCTGCCGGGACGTATTGAATGCTCCCTTCCGGGGGAGGCTTGTCCCTGCCAGGTCCGCCTGCCCGGCAAGGGAGGATTTTCTCCTGGTGGTTTCTCGCTTCTCTGTTTTGGTCTTGGCCTCCTTAATCTGCCTGCTGGTTCTTCGAAGATCTTGGTCTCTTGTATCTTGACACAGCCTTGGTTTGTCCGTGCACGAGTCAGGGGAAAATACATGCCCCTGTTTGTTTTCCCCGACATAAGCCTCTGGGCCTGAGTCAAACGTGTCGTGCGGCACGTTGGGTTAGGCCTCAAACAGTGCATGGACACATGGCAGAAGAAGGCTCCAGGTGTCGGTTCGCCATGTTGACTAGTCAATCCAACGTCCACTATGCGCAATTACTGCGCGTCATGGGGTAGAGGGACTGCTATAGCCAAGGAAAAATGGTAACTTTCTGAAGCGTCGCGCCTCTGTTCCGCACTTCCCCCCCTTAAAAACAGGGGGAAAGTGGATCGGCATGGTTCACCTGTTGTTCGCCTCGCCCTTCCATCATCTTCCTCTGCAAGCCAAGCAGTGGTTTCCCCTTTCCTCTTGCTCGCCGCCATTCCCGCCGCACCCTTTCTCCACTCGCATCGTCACCGCGGAGATGGGGAAGAGACCCGCGGAGAAAGGGAAACAGACGGTTCTGGTGAAGGAAGTGGTCGCCGAGGGGAGCAAGAGGGTAGTGGAGCTGAACAAGAAGTGGAGGGAAGACGTCATCTTCCTTCCGTGAGTCTGGGCGGGCGAGTTCTTCAAGCGAGAAACCAAAGATGTCGCAGGAAAGCACGGCCACCTATGGGGCCAAGGGGCCCCTTGCTGGTTCGGCAGGGGGGATGTCGCGTCGAACAAAGAGTAGAAGAACATGGGGCAGCACGGCAGAGATCACACATGCAATTTTACCCAGGTTCGGGCCGCCGCGAGGCGTGAAACCCTACTCCTGCTTTGGTGGATTGATGGTGGAAAAGTGGTGGTGGAGCGTAGTACATTTGCCCGGCAAGCTCGCCCTGGGGAGGCAGTGACTACGCGCGTACGAGCGTGGGGGTGTTCAACTTTCCAACCCTTGCTTCGGTTGCCATGGGCCTCCTTTTATAGGTTAAGGGGTCACCACAGTGGCAAAACAGTCATTATGCACTGATAAGATAGCAAACAGTGCTATCATACCTAATTTCGCAGGCTGACAGAGTGCATTAAATGCACCGCTCAACGTCGCATCGTTGCTCGCCCAGCAAGCCTTGCCGGGCTCATCTTGCCAGCTTCATGCCTGCTTGCTTGACACGCCGCAGGACGGGTGTCATCTGTAGGTATTTCCTATAGAAAGAGGCCGCCATGTGGCGAATGGCTGCCACTTAGTCACTTTGCGGCTTGACACCACATTGATCAATGACGTGGGTCATGGTGAGATGGCTTGGTGAGGTGTCTTTGCCCTCGTGAGTCCCGGCAGGCCCTGCCGGGACATCTTGAATGCTCCCTTCCGAGGGAGCCCTTGTCCCTGCCAGGTCCGCCTGCCTTGCAAGGGAGGCTTTTCTCCTGGTGGTGTCTTGCTCCTCTGTCTTGGTCTTGGCCTTCTTAATCTGCCTGCTGGTTCTTCGAAGATCTTGGTCTCTTATATCTTGACATGGCCTTGGTGTTGTAATCTTGGTCTTGTGCCTGTGCACAGTCAGGGCAACATACCCAGGGTTTGTTGCACCGACAGAAGCCCCCGGGCCTACCCCGATCGCGCTGCCGGGCGTCGTCAGGGTAGGTCCTAATAAGTGCACAGGCAGGGCCACTGAAGAGGCTGATCTCTGGGAGTCTTCTTTGCTTCTTCATTAGTCTTGACTCCGGGCCAGTTTTCGGTTTTCTCGTGCGTCGTGTAAAGCCAATCGTGGTGGGGCCATCTTTGCAATGGCCCGTGAATGACTTTAACGCACGGGGTAGAAATTGCCAATTCACTCTTCCCACCACGCCCTTATCCTTAGCCATGTATGCGGCATGCATCGCGCGGGGTAGGTAACAGAGGCGCGTGGTGCGGGAGAGCATCAAGGTGAGGGCCCGGTCTTGTTGAATTGGCGGAGAGGGGCGGCGATTGCTTGTTGAGGGAGCGGCTCCCTTTCTTGCTCCGCCTATAAAAGGAGGGGCGGAGGGAGAGCCGAGCCATCCATCTCCAAATCCTTCCTTCCCCCGCTTCTGCCTTTCGTTGGTCATGTTGAGAAGAAGAGCCTGGGGCCAAGCTCCGGGCTCCATCTTGTGCCTAGAGTTGTTGAGTGTTGGCGTTCGGGGAGTGAGCCTGGTCCATGATCGGAGAAGGTGTTGTGGATGGGCTGCTCGTAGTGCGGGAGATACCACCTCCTGTTGTGAGGGAACGCTTGCTCCTTTTGCCACGGTCGTTTGCCTGTTGGGTAGTGCGGTGTCCAGCCTCGGGTCACCACCGCTCGTGGTCTTGGCGATCGGGTCCTTGGCGTCTCTGGGGGCGCCCGGGAGGCAGGGCTGGGAATCATCGGTAAACCCAGCACTGCCCCATCCGGGAGCCGTGGGGATGATGTTGACGAGAGGCGTGCCTTCCTACCCGCCAAGGCGGGGAGGGGCGTGTCCCGAGCCCCCTGGCCGTCTTGGTCGCTTGCCGCCTCTCTGGGGAAGGCGTCAGGTTGGAGCCCTAGCGCTCCCCCGGAGCGGTGTTGATGAAGATGAAGCTAGGGAAGAGGGAGAAGGCGGGAGGCAGGCCGTCCGGTAAGAGCACGACTGCACCAACGTGTTCGTCTCGTACTAGCGACCTGCTGCCTTATCCCTCTGTCCTCCCTTCCCCTTCCCCGGCACCGTCATCACCGTCTTCTTGGTGACCGAGGACAGGGTTGTTCCCCTGGCGCTTCCGCTTCCTCCAGTGGTCTCCTGGCCGACCCCCGGCGCCCCTCTCTATCGGCGCCTGTGCTGGAGTCTTCTGCCTGGTTCTGGAAGTAGTGACCAGGGAGCCGCTGAGGTGCTCCGTACGTCTTCCTCCTTCGCAGCCTCGCCACTCCCGATCTTGTCAGGCTGTGCTCGGCAACCCTTGACGGGGATCAGGGTGGTGTTGTGTCGATGCGCTGCCTATCCTCTTCTCTTCCCACCGCACTACCTGGGATAAGAGGGACAGGGAGAGGAGTTTACGGAGCATTTATCTTTTTTCAATCTTAAACTCGTAGGCATTTGCCAAATTTTAGTTCATATAATGTAATCCCTCAAGTCCATGTCTGTGTTCTGTAAGGTTTGCACTTGTATGACCAGCATATTAATGAAAATGATGAACCTTGCTGGGAACTCATGCATGTATATGTCCACGCAGAGGTGAAATGCCTCTTTATTTTAAATAAACCAGTTTTCCCCGGCAGGCTATCCTGCCGGTACCCTTCGTTCGTTGCCGGGGAACTGAGCCTATCGGCAAGAAATAGAGGGACCAGCCCCCCGCCAACTTCTTTTCATCAAAGGCCACTACGACCATCCAGGCCGAAGCAACGTTCGAGCCAGGGATGGGAGCACCTAAGTTTCGACGAGTGGTGGGGTTTTCTTATGCATAAGTTTTAGCTTACAGAACACTTATGGACAAGAGGTAGAACTTATCTATTTGGTTTGCCGGGGATCGCAACGTTGGTTCATATCCTCATCTTCTTGCAGAAACCGAGTTCTCGGCAGGAACCTGCAGCTTTATGCAGATGAGAATGATGCAGGATGCGATCCTATCTATATGCATATGCAAATGGATGCGATCCTATCTATATGCATATGCAAATGCTCATGAAATGCTTATGCATGCATGCAACTTGGTCGGGGGCCCCCCAGCGCTTCGTTTATTTCTCTGGTGCTCAGAGTCATCGCCTGGCTTTGTACAAGGGGTTACATGCAACTGAGGCAAGGCCTGTACAAAAGGGTGGCTGCCGGGCAGGGCCCGACAGCCGCGCCTTACGGGTAGAATTTGCGGAGATGCTCAATATTCCATGAGTTTTGCAATTGAATGCCATCTCCGGTCTCCAGACGGACTGCGCCAGGTCTGGTGACTCGTACTACCCGGTAAGGGCCTTCCCACTTCGGCGTCAACTTGTTTGTACCCTTGGCGGACTGAACGCGCCTAAGGACAAGGTCGCCTTCCTCAAAACACCGGGCATGAACCCTGTGGCTATGATAGCGACGCAGGGCTTGCTGATAGCGTGCATCACGCATAGCAGCCCAGAGACGGTTCTCCTTGAGTAGCACAGCGTCGTCACGCCGGTGCTGAACTTGCGCTACTTTGTCGTAGGCAAGCACTCGAGGCAACCCGTAAATGAGTTCCGTGGGGATAACTGCTTCCGCCCCATAGACCAGGGAAAAAGGAGTCTGCCCGGTAGCTCGATTTGGCGTCATTCTGAGGGACCATAGAACTACCGGCAGCTCATCGATCCACCGCCTGCCGTGCTTCTGCAGCGTATCAAAGGTTCTTGTTTTGAGTCCCCACAGCACTTCAGCATTCGCCCTCTCAGCTTGCCCCTTGCTTCTGGGATGTGCGACAGAAGCAAACGAGATTTTGCTTCCGAGGGCATGAACATATTGCTTGAAGGCGCGGCTCATGAATTGGGTGCCATTGTCGATAATGATCCTTGCCGGGATTCCAAAATGACACACCAAATCTTTTAAGAACTTGATAGCTGATTGAGCAGTCACCTTTCTCACGGCAGCAACTTCCGACCACTTTGTAAACTTGTCGATAGCAACGAACAAGATTTCAAAGCCCCCGATCGCTCGGGGGAAAGGGCCGAGGATATCAAGCCCCCAGACCGAAAATGGCCATGATAAAGGGATTGTCTGAAGAGCTTGGGCAGGCCGGTGGATTTTCTTAGAATGGAACTGACAGGCTTCACATTTGGTGACTAGCTCAACCGCATCTTGGAGGGCTGTGGGCCAATAGAATCCTTGTCGGAATGCTTTCGCAACCAGCGCCCTTGATCCAATGTGAGAGCCGCACATGCCTTTGTGTATTTCAGCCAGCAGTTCCTTCCCTTCTTCCCGGCAGATGCACTTCAATTTCACACCATTGGGCCTCCTTCTATACAGAGTGTCATTGACAAAGTGGTACATACTGGCCCTTCGGGCTACTCTTTCAGTCTCATCTTGGTCATTGGGGATTCTCCAGTATGGAGAAAGTGGACTATGTGCCTTGCCCAAGTTGGAGCCTGGGGCTCGGCAACAAGGACTAGTGGCACCTCCTCAACTGCGGGGGCACATTCCTCGTTCGCAGGGACCATGGGTCCGGCTGGAGGGTGTGGTCCGGCAGGTTGTGAGGAGTTGTTTCTGGCAGGGTCCCTGCCAGGAGCGGATAGCTCTACCGGGAGAGGCTTACCGGAGTCCAGCTTTCTCCTTTTCTGGGCCATTGTCGCTGGGGATACGGAGGGCTGAGTAAGATGGAGAACAAAAGTTCCTGGTTCCACAGGAAGCTTTTGGGCAGCACACTTTGACAGGTGATCAGCTATGCTGTTTTCCGCACGAGGTATGTGCTTTGTTTGCAACCCGTCAAAGCGCTCCTCCAATCTTCTCACCTCCTCAACGTATGCCTCCATCAATGGACTTTGGTAATCCTTGTTGACTTGTCTCACCACAAGCTATGAGTCTTCTTGAATGATCAACTTCTTGATTCCCAATTTTGTGGCAATCCTGAGCCCGGCAAGGAGCCCTTCATACTCTGCTGTATTGTTGGTTGCCTCTTCCCGGGAAAAATGCATCTGGACGACGTACTTCAAGTGTTCCCCGGAGGGAGCGACGAGAAGCACGCCAGCCCCTGCACCTTGCAGGGAAAAAGCACAATCAAAATACATAATCCATTCTTGGGGCGCCTCCTTGCCGGGGATAACTGTTTCTGGCACTTCCTCGTCAGGGGTTGGCATCTATTCTGCAATAAACTCTGACAATGCCCTGCTCTGGATTGTTGTTGTGCTCTCAAACTTCAAACCAAAACTAGATAACTCCAAATCCCACTCCACTATTCTGCCAGTAGCCTCAAGGTTCCGAAGTATCCTTTGCAACGGGAAGCGAGGGACAACCGTGATCTCATGGGCTTGGAAGTAGTGGCGCAGTTTCCTTGAGGCCATGATGAGGCCAAAGATCAACTTCTGCACGCCAGAGTACCTCGATCTAGCCCCCTGTAGTAGGGAACTGACAAAGTACACTGGGCGCTGCACCACTTTCTTCCTTGCTGTGTCCTTGGGGTTGTCTTCGCTGCCGTGCTTACCTCTGTCCTGATCCCTATCTAACTCTGCCGGTCTTTGCTCACTCTCTGTTGTATCCACTTCCCGCTGCACCACCAAGGCTGCACTAACCACTTGATTGGTTGCTGCCAAGTATAACAGCAATGACTCTTGCGGTTTGGGAGCAACCAAGGTGGGCACAGAAGATAGGTAGGCCTTCAACTCTTGCAAAGCCGCATCTGCTTCTGGAGTCCACTTCATGGGCCCTGCCTTCTTCATGATTTTGAAGAACGGCAACGCACCCTGTCAGACGCCTTACATCTTTGACCGTCTTTGGTGCTTGGATCTGTTCGATGGCTTCGATCTTATCGGGGTTGGCTTCGATCCCCCGATGGGATACAAAGTACCCGAGCAGCTTGCCAGAGGGAACACCAAATACACACTTCTCCGGGTTGAGCTTCAAGTTGATCTTGGGCAAATTGGCAAATGTCTCCTCCAAATCCTGGATAAGGGTTGATCTGTCCTTGATTTTGACCACAATATCATCCATATAAGCCTCAATGTTTCTGTGCAGCTATGGCCCAAAACCAATCTGGACTGCCCTTGCAAAAGTAGACCCGGCACTCTTTAATCCGAAAGGCATGCGGATAAAACAATACGTACCACACGGGGTGATGAACAAGGTCTTCTCTTCGTCTTCCTTGGACATGAAGATTTAATGATACCCAGAATATGCATCCAAAAAGGAGAGCAAATCGCAGCCTGAAGTGGAGTCCATGATCTGGTCGATGCGCGGCAAGGGAAATGGGTCTTTCGGGCAAGCCTTGTTGAGGTCTGTGAAGTCTATGCAAAGTCTCCATTTCCCATTGGCCTTCCGGACAACCACTGGATTTGCTAACCACGTTGGATGCAGCACTCCTCTGACCAAACCAGCTGCCTCAAGTTTCTTGATCTCCTCTGTAATGAACTGCTGCCTCTCCAAGGCCTGCTTCCGGACTTTCTTCTTGACAGGTCGGGCATGTGGGCAGACTGCAAGTTGGTGCTCGATTACCTCCCTGGGAACACCGGGCATATCAGATGGTTGCCAGGCAAACACATTGATATTCGCCTGCAGGAAGGCAACGAGCGTGCTTTCCTATTTGTCATCGAGGGTGGCGCTGATGGTAAAAGTACCATCAACGCTAGCCAGCCCTGCCGGGACCTTCTTCACTTGTGGAGTAGCAACCTTGGATCTCTTGCTGTTGGAACTCTCCGGCAAGTCATCAATAGGCGCAGCGCACTCCGAAGAGGCGTGCTTCCCGAATTCCTTGCCGGAGCCCTTACTATCCTTCATCTTCCCTCTGTTCTCCTTGGCGGGAACTGCCGCTGCTGCTGCCTCTGCCGCAACTGCGTCCCGGTACATCTTATCCACACAAATGATTGTGTCTTTCTCATCAGATGGGACGAAATGACTCCAACTGGCCCTGGCATCTTCAAGACGTTGTAGGCATAGTGGGATGCCGCCATGAACTTAGCCAGGGCTGGGCATCCAAGATTCCATTGTACGGCAAGGGGAGGTCAACCACATCAAACACAATCTTTTCAGTCCGGTAGTTCAGCTCTCCCCGAAATGTCACAGGCAACGTGATCTTTCCCTTAGGATGACTCCTGCCGGGATTAACTCCTTGAAACGTGCCGGTGACTTTTAACTCATCCTTTGCTATCTGAAGCTTGCTGATAACCTTTGGGGAAATTAGATTCAACTCGGCCCCGCCATCCACCAACATCTTCGTGACCTTGAGGTTGCGGATTGTTGGAGAGACCAACAACGGCAAACATCCTACCACGGTGGTGCGGTCAGGATGATCCTCTTCGTCAAAAATGATGGGCGTGCGTGACCATTTGAGTGGTTTCTTGGCCCCTGGCGCTTGTTCCACGTCATTAACCTCACGACAAGTTTCTCGGGGGCTTTGAATTCTTGTTCGTTGCTATCGACAAGTTTACAAAGTGGCCAGAAGTTACAGTCGTGAGAAAGGTGACTGCTCAATCAGCTATCAAGTTCTTGAAAGATTTGGTGTGTCGTTTTGGAATCCCGACAAGGATCATTACCGACAACGGCACCCAATTCACGAGCCGCGCCTTCATGCAATATGTTCATGCCCTCGAAAGCAAAATCTCATTTGCTTCTGTCGCACATCCCAGAAACAACGGGCAAGCTGAGAGGGCGAACGCTCAAGTGCTGCAGGGACTCAAAACAAGAACCTTTGATACGCTGCAGAAGCATGGCAGGCAGTGGATCGATAAGTTGCTGGTAGTTCTATGGTCCCTCAGAACGACACCAAATCGAACTACCGAGCAGACTCCTTTTTCCCTGGTCTATGGGGCGGAAGCAGTTATCCCCACGAAACTCATTTATGGGTCGCCTCGAGTGCTTGCCTACGATGAAGTAGCGCAAGTTCAGCATCGGCGTGACGACGCTGTGCTACTCAAGGAGAACCGTCTCCGGGCTGCTACGCATGCTGCATGCTATTAGCAAGCCCTCCGTCGCTATCATAGCCGCAAGGTTCATGCCCGGCGTTTTGAGGAAGGCGACCTTGTCCTTAGGCGTGTTTAGTCTGCCAAGGGTACAAAGAAGTTGACGCCGAAGTGGGAAGGCCCTTACCGGGTAGTACGAGTCACCAGACTTGGCGCAGTCCGTCTGGAGACCGGAGATGGCATTCAATTGCAAAACTCATGGAATATTGAGCATCTCTGCAAGTTCTACCCGTAAGATGCGGCTGTCGGGCCCTGCCCAACAGCCACCCATTTGTACAGGCCTTGCCTCAGTTGCATGTAACCCCTTGTACAAAGCCAGGCGATGACCCTGAGCACCAGAGAAATAAACGAAGCGCTGGGGGGCCCCCGACCAAGTTGCATGCATGCATAAGCATTTCATGAGCATTTGCATATGCATATAGATAGGATCGCATCCATTTGCATATGCATATACATAGGATCGCATCCTGCATCATTCTCATCTGCATAAAGCTGCAGGTTCCTGCCAAGAACTCGGTTTCTGCAACAAGATGAGGAGATGAACCAACGCTGCGATCCCTGGCGAACCAAACAGATAAGTTCTACCTCTTGTCCATAAGTGTTCTGTAAGCTAAAACTTGTGCATAAGAAAACCCCGCCACTCTTCAAAACTTAGGTGCTCCCATCCCTGGCTCGAACGTTGCTTCGGCCTGGGTGGTCGTAGTGGCCTTTGATGAAAAGAAGTTGGCGGGGGGCTGGTCCCTCTATTTCTTGCCGGTAGGCTCAGTTCCACGGGAACGAAGGAAGGGTACCGGCAGGATAGCCTGCCGGGGAAAACTCATTTATTTAAAATAAAGAGGCATTTCACCTCTGCGTGGACATATACATGCACGAGTTCCCGGCAAGGTTCATCTTTTTCATTAATATGCTGGTCATACAAGTGCAAACCTTACAGAACACAGACATGGACTCGAGGGATTAAATTATTTGAACTAAAATTTGACAAATGCCTACGAGTTTAAGATTGAAAAAAGATAAGTGTCCCATAATGCCTTTGCCCTTGTCCATCTCCTTCAGGAAAAGGTGGAGGAGGCCGGTGGTGAACCCAGCTGGGATTCGGCGCCTCCCCAGGGTCAGGGTGGCACCGCCCCTCGGCAAGGAGGAAGAAACCAGAGGGCAGGCGTGGATGGTGACACTGCTGGAGGACCAGATGGGGGACACAGAGTCACCGGCAAACACGGCTAGTCAGAACGGTCGTCCCCGTTCTTGACGCGTCGTGGGTTGCCACCGCCATCCACATCGCTACCACCCGGAGACCTCAGCACGACGGCCGCGCCGAGCACCATGCTCTCTGGTATATCCCACAGAGAGCATGGTCATCCCCAACAACCCTGACGTCAGAAGCCACTACGCGTTTCGAAGACATATGTGGGAGCAAGGAGCCCTCCCGCAGGGCGATAGGATGGCACCCGGGAAGGGTCAGGTTCGCCTTCGTCGCTGGCGAAAACCCCCCACGACTCTTCCCCAGCATCGCGACGGAATGAAGAATGCGGAGCGATCGACTACCACGCCCAGCACCCGATACGGGCCTCGGCATGGTGTCGTTCGCATCCCCTCCCACTAGAACCAAGGCCATGGGCGACTTGGCGACGAGTGCGCCGGAGTCGCCACCCCTGGCGTTGTCGCTGCACCGCCCGAATACCACTTTTGGATCCATGGGGAATTCTAAACTAAAGCCCGGGGCTTGGCCCCAGGCTCTTCTTCTCAACATGACCAACAAAAGGCGGAAGCGGGGGAAGGGAGGATCCGGAGATGGATGGCTCGGCTCTCGCTCCGCCCCTCCTTTTATAAGCGGAGCAATAAAGGGAGAAGCTCCCTCAACAAGCAATCACCGCCCCTCTTCGCCAATTCAAGAAGATTGGGCCCTCGCCTTGATGCTCTCCTGCACCACGCGCCTCTGCTACCTACCCCGCGCGATGCATGCCTCATACGTGGCTAAGGATAAGGGCGTGGTGGGAAGAGTGAATTGGCAGTTTCTACCCCATGCGTTAAAGTCATTCATGGGCCATTGCAAAGATGGCCCCACCACGATTGGCTTTACACGATGCATGGGGAAAACCAGAAACTCGCCCGGAGTAAAGATTAATGAAGAAGCAAAGAAGACTCCCAGACATCAGCCTCTTCAGCGCCCCTGCCTGTGCACTTATTAGGGCCTACCCCGATGACGCCGGGCAGCGCGATCGGGGCAGGCCCGAGGGCTTCTGTCGGTGCAACAAACCCTGGGCCTGTTGCCATGACTGTGCACAGGCACGAGAACAAGATTACAACACCAAGGCCGTGTCAAGATACAAGAGATCAAGATCTTCGAAGAACCAGCAGGCAGATTAAGAAGGCCAAGACCAAGAGAGAGGAGCGAGACACCACCAGGAGAAAAGCCTCCCTTGCCGGGCAGGCGGACCTGGCAGGGATAAGGGCTCCCCCGGAAGGGAGCATCCAAGACGTCCCGGCAGGGCCTGCCGGGACTCACGAGGGCAAAGACACCTCACCAAGCCATCTCACCACGACCCACATCGTTGATCAATGCGGTGTCAAGCTGAAAAGAGACTAAGTGGCAGCCATTCACCACATGGCGGCCTCTTTCTATAGGAAATACCTACAGATGACACCCGTCCTGCGGCGTGTCAAGCAAGCAGGCATGAAGCTGGCAAGACGAGCCCGACAAGGCTTGCCGGGCGAGCAACGATGTGACGTTGAGCGGTGCATTTAATGCACTCTGTCAGCCTGCGGAATTAGGTATGATAGCACTGTTTGCTATCTTATCAGTGCATAATGACTATTTTGCCACTGTGGTGACCCCTTAACCTATAAAAGGAGGCCCATGGCAACCGAAGCAAGGGTTGGAAAGTTGAACACCCCCACGCTCGTAAGCGCGTAGTCACTGCCTCCCAAGGGCGAGCCTGTCGGGCAAGTGTACTACGCTCCACCACCACTTTTCCACCATCAATCCACCAAAGCAGGAGTAGGGTTTTACGCCTCACGGTGTCCCAAACCTGGGTAAAATTGCCTGTGTGATCGCTGCCGTGCTACCCCATGTTCTTCTGCTCTTTGTGCGACGCGACATCCCCCCTGCCGAACCAGCAAGGGGCCCCTTGGCCCCATAGGTGGCCGTGGTTTCCCGCGACATCTTTGGCGCGCCAGGTAGGGGGATCGCTTGCGCGAACCTGAAAGCGTGTGCAGCGCATCATCTTCATCACCATCTTCATCTTCGACGGCGCCGTTGGCAATGGCACCCAAGAAGAAGCCCGGTGCTGCTGCTCACCCATCAACCTCGAAGGCGCCGCCACCTGTAGCCACCAATGCTGCGGGGGACACGGAGGTGCACGAGAGTGCGGACGCCGCTGGGGCTGTGGTCGGGGTAGGCGGCACCGTCACCACTTCCCTTGCGGTTGAAGCAGGAGCAGGAGACGCCGGAGGAGAGCAACATCAGCAACACCCCGATGGCCACGCTCTGCGAGGTACGAGTGAAGGGGCTACTCCATCCACACTCCTTCCCCTCGCCGACAGGCACAGCCGCAGTGATGGTGCTCAGTCCAGGGCAAATCGCCGCCCTCCGGCCGCCCCCACCACAGGGGCGGCCACAGCTCGTGCACCCCCCGGGATGAGTCGACCAGGCTGCTGCGCCTAGCGGAGCTTCTGACCCTCAAGCGCCATCACCGCGCCACCATGCCATCCAGGTGGCCGCCCCGCAATAGCGGGGGCGTGATACAGTCGCTGCTGGCCCCGTCAGGAGCCGAGCGACGGCGCGATCTGCGTCGTCATCGCCCATACCAAGTACTTCTACAGAGGCCATGGCGCGGGCTCAACTGCTGCTGAGGTTTCCGCCAGCAGCCGAGCAGATGGATGAATGGCGTGCCACCATCCGGAGCCTTCTCGGCTTCGCCGAGGCTGGGGGCTCGCAGCGAGCTGGCCTGCCACGGCCTCCCCAAGCAACGACAACGGCCCGTGCTGCTCGTCATACGGAAGGGGCCACCCCCATGGTACAATGCCCGCCACGGCAGCCAGCGCGGACGCAGCAGAATCAAGAGCCTGATGGCGTCTTGATGGCCTCTTCTAACCCTCGAGCGCGTCCAGGCCGGCAGCGTGCCTCGGAGGACCGGCGCAGGGGAGACGCGCTCGTTGTCGTGGAGCAACGCCGCGACGCCCACCGCTGGGCCAATGGGTGCGATGGTCCCGACATCGACGAGCCTGCACTCGATACCGGCGGGTACCTACCTTTCGAGGTTGGGTGCCCTACCTTTACTCATGAGCTGCAGCAAGTCCGTTGGCCGTCCGTCCGCATGTTCAAGCCAGAGATACTCGAGAAGTACGATGGGAGGCTGAACCCGGCAGAGTTTCTGAGCATCTTCACCATCGCTGTTCAAGCTGCCGGGGGAAGAGATGAGAAGGTATTCGCCAACTACTTCCCTTTGGCTCTCAAGTCCAATGTGAGGTCTTGGCTGATGCACCTGCCAGAGAACTCCATTTCGTCATGGGCTGATTTGTGCCATGAGTTCATTGGCGCCTTCACTGGCGGCCATCAAGAACCAGGTCGGCCCAGCAATCTGCAGCTTCTTCAGCACAAAGAAGGAGAGACTCTCTGGAAGTATTTGCAGAGATTTAGCAGAGTCCACAGAAACATCCCAAATATCCATCCAGTAGCTGTGATAGCTGCCTTCCAATCCAATATGCGCAACCGGAAGATTCATTCCAAGATGAATGTACGGTTTCCCAAGACTGTGAAGGAACTTTACACCTTGGTGGATAAGTGTGCTCGGATGGAGGAGGGAAGAAAACAACCCGGAGAGGAGGATTGCATTAATGTTGATTCAGAGGACGATGACGAGTCCACCAGTCAGAAGAAGAGCAAGAAGCGCAAGGATAAGACGGTAATGTCTGTTGAAGTGTCAGGTATCCCTAGTACCGGCAAGAAGGTTAAGGCCGAAACCCCTGGCAAGGAAGCTACCGTGTGCTCTAACTGCCGAGAGGCCGCGACCGCCGAAAAGGCCGGGAAAGGTGATGGGCCGTACTGCAAGATCCATCGGACTAAAGGCCACGACCTTCAAGAGTGTTATTAGGTTGAACAGCTTGTCAAGAGACAGAAAGCAGAATATGAGAAGCATGACAAGGAAAACAGACAGAATGTTGCTGGCGGTAAGGGTCATGGCGGTGAAGTAAATCGCCCTGGCAGACCTCTTCGGAACAAAGGGAAACCCGCTAGGGATCGAGAGAAGGAAGCCTGCGGTGATGAGAGTGATGAAGGGGATGAAGAGGAAACCAGTGAGCAGGAGTTCCAGAAGGCCACTAACGCCCTGTGCATTGACGGGGGTGCGTCCCTACACGCCTCTCACCGCCAACTCAAGCAGTGGGCGCGTGAGGTTAATGCCGTGGAACCAGTGCCAGGGGCCCGGAAACCACTCAAATGGTCACGCACGCCCATCATTTTTGACGAAGAGGATCATCCTGACCGCACCACCATGGTAGGTTGTTTGCCGTTGTTGGTCTCTCCAACAATCCACAACCTCAAGGTCACGAAGATGTTTGTGGACGGCGGGGCCGGGTTGAATCCGATTTCCCCAAAGGTTATCAGCAAGCTTCAGATAGCAGAGGATGAGTTAAAAGTCACCGGCACGTTTCAAGGAGTTAATCCCGGCAGGAGTCATCCTAAGGGAAAGATCACGTTGCCTGTGACATTTGGGGGAGAGCTGAACTACCGGACTGAAAAGATTGTGTTTGATGTGGTTGACCTCCCCTTGCCGTACAATGGAATCCTTGGACGCCCAGCCCTGGCTAAGTTCATGGCGGTATCCCACTATGCCTACAATGTCTTGAAGATGCCAGGGCCAGTTGGAGTCATTTCCGTCCCATCAGATGAGAAAGACGCAATCATTTGTGTGGACAAGATGTACCGGGACACAGTTGCGGCAGAGGCAGCGGCAGCGGCAGTTCCCGCCAAGGGGAACAGAGGGAAGAAGAAGGATAGTAAGGGCTCCAGCAAGGAATTCGGGAAGCACGCCTCTTCGGAGTGCGCTGCGCCTGTTGATGACTTGCCGGAGAGTTCCAACAGCAAGAGATCCAAGGTTGCTACTCCACAAGTGAAGAAGGTCCCGGCAGGGCTGGCTGGCGTTGATGGTACTTTTACCATCAGCGCCACCCTCGATGACAAATAGGAAAGCGCGCTCGTTGCCTTCCTGCGGGCGAATACCGATGTGTTTGCCTGGCAACCATCTGATATCCCTGGTGTTCCCAGGGAGGTAATCGAGCACCACCTTGCTGTTTGCCCAGACGCCCGACCTGTCAAGCAGAAAGTCTGGAAGCAGGCCTTGGAGAGGCAGCAGTTCATTACAAAGGAGATCAAGAAACTTGAGGCAGCTGGTTTGGTCAGAGGAGTGCCGCATCCAACGTGGTTAGCAAATCCAGTGGTTGTCCGAAAGGCCAATGGGAAATGGAGATTTTGCATAGACTTCACAGATCTCAACAAGGCTTGCCCGAAAGACCCATTTCCCTTGCCGCGCATCGACTAGATCGTGGACTCCACTTCAGGCTGCAATTTGCTCTCCTTTTTGGATGCATATTCTGGGTATCATCAAATCTTCATGTCCAAGGAAGACGAAGAGAAGACCTTGTTCATCACTCCGTGTGGTACGTACTATTTTATCCGCATGCCTTTCAGATTAAAGAGTGCCGGGTCTACTTTTGCAAGGGCAGTCCAGATTGGTTTTGGGCCACAGCTGCACAGAAACATTAAGGCTTATATGGATGATATTGTGGTCAAAACCAAGGACAGATCAACCCTTATCCTGGATTTGGAGGAGACATTTGCCAATTTGCGCAAGATCAACTTGAAGCTCAACCCAGAGAAGTGTGTATTTGGTGTTCCCTCCGGCAAGCTGCTCGTGTACTTTGTATCCCATCGGGGGATCGAAGCCAACCCCAATAAGATCCAAGCCATCGAACAGATCCAAGCACCAAAGACGGTCAAAGATGTAAGGCGTCTGACAGGGTGCGTTGCCGCGCTAAGCAGATTCATTTCCAAGTCTGCCGAGCGCGCCTTGCCGTTCTTCAAAATCTTGAAGAAGGCAGGGCCCATGAAGTGGACTCCAGAAGCAGATGCGGCTTTGCAAGAGTTGAAGGCCTACCTATCTTCTGTGCCCACCTTGGTTGCTCCCAAACCGCAAGAGCCGTTGCTGTTATACTTGGTAGTAACCAATCAAGTGGTTAGTGCAGCCTTGGTGGCGCAGCGGGAAGTGGATGAAACAGAGAGTGAGCAAAGACCGGCAGAGTCAGATAGGGATCAGGACAGAGGTAAGCACGGTAGCGAAGACAACCCCAAGGACACGGCAAGGAAGAAAGTGGTGCAGCGCCCAGTGTACTTCGTCAGTTCCCTGCTACAGGGGGCTAGATTGAGGTACTCTGGCATGCAAAAGTTGATCTTTGGCCTCATCATGGCCTCAAGGAAACTGTGCCACTACTTCCAAGCCCATGAGATCACAGTTGTCACTCACTTCCCGTTGCAAAGGATACTCCGGAACCCTGAGGCTACTGGCAGAATAGTGGAGTGGGCTTTGGAGTTATCCAGTTTTGGTTTGAAGTTTGAGAGCACATCAACAATCCAGAGCAGGGCATTGGCAGAGTTTATTGCAGAATGGACGCCAACCCCTGACGAGGAAGTGCCTGAAACAGTTATCCCCGGCAAGGAGGCGCCCCAAGAATGGATTATGTATTTTGATAGTGCTTTTTCCCTACAAGGTGCTGGGGCTGGCGTGCTTCTCGTCGCTCCCTCCAGGGAACACTTGAAGTACGTCGTCCAGATGCATTTTGCCCGGGAAGAGGCAACCAACAATACAACAGAGTATGAAGGGCTCCTTGCCGGGCTCAGGATTGCCACAGAATTGGGAATCAAGAAGCTGATCATTCGAGGAGACTCACAGCTTGTGGTGAGACAAGTCAACAAGGATTACCAAAGTCCATTGATGGAGGCATACGTTGAGGAAGTGAGAAGATTGGAGGAATGCTTTGACGGGTTGCAAACATAGTACATACCTCGTGCGGAAAATAGCATAGCTGATCACCTGTCAAAGTGTGCTGCCCAAAAGCTTCCTGTGGAACCAGGAACTTTTGTACTCCATCTAACTCAGCCCCCCATATCCCCAGCAACAATGGCTCGGAAAAGGAGAAAGCTGGACTCCGGTAAGCCTCTCCCGGTAGAGCTATCCGCTCCTGGCAGGGACCCTGCCAGAAACAACTCCTCACAACCTGCCGGACCGCACCCTCCAACCGGACCCATGGTCCCTGCGAACGAGGAATGTGCCCCCACAGTTGAGGAGGTGCCGCTAGTCCTTGTTGCCGAGCCCCAAGCTCCAACTTGGGCAAGGCACATAGTCCACTTTCTCCAAACCGGAGAACTCCCCAATGACCAAGATGAGGCTGAAAGAGTAGCCCGGAGGGCCAGTATGTACCAGTTTGTCGATGACACTCTATATAGAAGAAGGCCCAACGATGTGAAATTGAAGTGCATCTGCCGGGAAGAAGGGAAGGAACTGCTGGCTGCAATACACAAAGGCATGTGCGGCTCCCACATTGGATCAAGGGCACTGGTTGGGAAAGCATTCCGGCAAGGATTCTATTGGCCCACAGTCCTCCAAGATGTGGTTGAGCTAGTCACCAAATGTGAAGCCTGTTAGTTTCATTCCAAGAAAATCCACCTACCTGCCCAAGCTTTTCAGACAATCCCTTTATCATGGCCATTTTCGGTCTGGGGGCTCGATATCCTCGGCCCTTTCCCCCGAGCGATCGGGGGCTTTAAATTCTTGTTCGTTGCTATCGACAAGTTTGCAAAGTGGCCGGAAGTTGCTGCCGTGAGAAAGGTGATTGCTCAATCAGCTATCAAGTTCTTGAAAGATTTGGTGTGTCATTTTGGAATCCCGGCAAGGATCATTACCGATAATGGCACCCAATTCACGAGCCGCGCCTTCATGCAATATGTTCATGCCCTCGGAAGCAAAATCTCATTTGCTTCTGTCGCACATCCCAGAAGCAATGGGCAAGCTGAGAGGGCAAACGCTGAAGTGCTGCAGGGACTCAAAACAAGAACTTTTGATACGCTGCAGAAGCACGGCAGGCGGTGGATCGATGAGCTGCCGGTAGTTCTATGGTCCCTCAGAACGACACCAAATCGAGCTACCGGTGTCGGATTTTGGGTTCCGCAAACCCTTGAGAAGTTCGAACTCTGGGGTGCGTGCGAAGAACTCGTCCTCCCCAGTCTGCCTACTCGCTAATCTCACAGCCTAGCTCGATGAACTGTAAGGAACAGGGACACAGCAGCTTACCCAGGTTCGGGCCGCCTTGCTGTGTAAAACCCTACTCCTGCTTTGTGGTGGATTGGCCTCGAGGGGCTGAGGATGAACTAGTACAGTGGTGAACAGCCTCAGGAGGAGAGGTGTTCTTGAGCTCGAGTGAGCTGGTGGAGTGAGGGTGATCTGAATGATCTGTCCGGGGGTCGGATCCCTCTCTATAGTGGTGGCTAAGTCCTATTTATAGTGGCCTTGGTCCTCTTCCCAAATGAAAGGCGGGAAGGGATCCCACAACGGCCAAATTCGAAGGAAGACAACTAGTACATGCTATCCTGACAAAAGTAGTCTTCGCCTGCAAAAGCCTCTGGTCGTGACGCCGTGGTGGGCTCAGTGATGACCTCCGTCCTGCCGTCCTGGCGGTCTTGGTCTTGTTGCACGGGAAAGGAAACCTTTGGCTGATTCCTGGGGACTCCGCGCCTGCGCTTGCCTCTTTAGCACCAAAGAGGAAACGGGTACACTGCGCCCGCTGGCGCCCGCCTGGCCTTGGTCGTCGTGGCTTGCGTCACCCGAACCTCACGAGGTGAGGGTTTGCATAGAGATCTCCGCTCCTTGGGAGCCAGCCTGAGGAGGCTGCTCCTCATGGAGGTCTTGGTGTCGTCCACCTCGCGAGGCTTGGCCCCTCGCGAGGGTCTTGAGTTGTTGTTGCTGAAGCTGGGCCGTACCAGGCCATCGATGGAGCCATGCCGTGGGCCGCAAGCAGGCAAGTCTAGGTACCCCCATTCCCAGAACGCCGACAGTAGCCCCCGGGCCCAAGGCGCGCTCGAACTTGGCTTCGAGGCGAAGCCAAGGGGCAAGTGTGGAGCGCCGCGGGCCCTAACCGCCTGCGGCCTTGGTCGACGCGTGGCGATTGATAGGACGTGGGCGTCTCCGCTTCCCCACGCTGCCTCGGCAACCGTCCCTAGCTGACAAAAAGGCTGGCGCTTGCCGCTGAGCCCTCATTGCCTTTCTTCCATCTTGCTCCAGATCCCCTTCTCCTTCTGCTTAGCGCACCTCCAGATCTGCTGAATCCTTTCCCCGGACTCGCCACCGATGGCCACCGACAAGGCAAAGTCATTGGCCTCTGCCGCGCGCTCGGCCCCCTGGTTTGAGCTGGCCTTGAGCGCATCCTCCATCGCCGAGGAGAAGCACCTTGCCGCCGTGCTCCCGCTGACGGCGGGTGGCGACAATGAGGGAGGGGAGACGGTGCTCCGGGTCGGCTCCGCCCAGCCGGAAGCCTTGGGTGACACCTTCTACCCCTTCTTCCTGCACAGCATCTTCGCTAGGCTGGTTCCCCTTTCTCCCGTTTCTTCTATGCCGTCCTCAACCACTATGGTCTCCACGCCCTACATCTTCATCACAACTCCATCCTCCTCCTGTCAATCTTTGCCTTCTACTGCAAAGCGTTCATGGGGGTGACGCCCTCTGTCACGCTGTTCCGCCACTTCTTCTACCTCCGGATAAGCAGTAGCCAGTGCTCTGGGTGCGCTAGCTTCATCGCGGCCAACGGCAGCAACACGATCTCGCGGGCCGGGAAGAAGGTGGAGGACTTCCGGAACAAGTGGATCTTCATGGACGCCAAGCGCTCCCATGCTCGGCTGGAGCTGCCGACCGCGCTGCCGACGCCCCTGGATCGATGGTCTCACGAGAAGCTCACCGACCCCAGGGCGGAGCAGTTGCTGGAGAGGATGACGGCCGACCTGAAGGCGGAGGACCCGAAGGCGGAGAAGCTGACAGGGGCCATGATCGTCAAGGAGTTCCTGACGCAGCGCCTGGCTCAGCTCCAGGTGCACTCGCGCCCCCTGTGGAGCTTCAAGGGCGCGGAAGACGGCCTCCGGTTGCGCCCGGACAACTTGTCTGACAAGGAGCTGAGCAAGGTTGTGCGCACCTTGCTCGGGAAGGACCAGGGTGGCCCCTCGGACGCCCATCTCCCGTTGTACCGTCGCGCCGACCTGGAGAAGATAGCCGCCGCCATGCCTGTCTTCAATGAGCGGGGGCTCGTGCCACTGGAGCCTTCCCTGCCCGCGGGCTCCCCGGTGCCGGTGTCCTTCGGCGATCCCTCCAGGGAGGAGGAGAATGAGAGCTCGGAGGCAACCTTGGAGGAGGTGGGGGAGACTTCTTCCCCATGGCGGAGCGAGCTCCTCCGCGCCTTCTTTGACGACAACACCGGCGAGCACCCAGTCAGGGAGTCGCCGCGCTCCGCCGGAGTCACCATGAGGTCCAGGGGCACCCCACCGACGAAGCTAAAGCAGGGTGTCCCAAAGAAGGACAGGTCATCGTTGCTTCCCCGAGGTGGCGCCTCCACCCCGCCGTTGGTCGCCGCTGCCGCAGATCCGGCCGTTGCGCGCTCATCCGCTCCCGAGAGCGTGGCGGGGCTCACGCCCACGAAGCCTGTGGGCATCGCGCTCCTGAAGAGGACGAGGGAGTACGTCGCCACGGATCAATAAGCGCAGCATCTTGTCTTTGCTTCCTACTTTTGATGTAGCGCTTTGACATTTTCCTCTCTGCGGCCAGGCCAATGCCGGCGGCAAAAATGAAGAAGGAGGAGGCGTGGGCTCCTGAGGCCAAGCAGCCCACCTCGGCCCCGGAGATTCTGGCGCAGACGGACAAGGCTAGCTCGCGTCCTCCTGCGGCAGGGTTGCCCTCACGAGGCTCAGGGGCCTAGCCTTAGGAGAAGGATGCCCCTGCGGCCACGCCGGCTTCAGAGATGCTTGACTTCAGCGCGCCTGCTGACGACCCGAGGGCTCCGGAGCCCCCGGCCATCCTTGGTGCTGCTGCTTCGCCAGTCTTGATACCGTCGCCGTCTCCTCTTCCAGCCGCCACGCCGGCGGGCCGCGGCTCTTCTACCGCGCCCGGTGCTATGGAGCAGGCCTTCTCCGCGTTGGATCAACTCTGGAATGATCTTCGGGGCCCCGACCAGTGCTGGGCGTCGGGGCGCCTGGAGCTGGTCTCGGGGTGGCTCCAGGCTGACTCGTCTGTCAGGGCGGCCTGGGACCAGGCCGACACTGCTGAAGAGGAGGGCCAGAAGGTGGCCGGCATGGCCGCCGCCGCCCGTGACATGGCGTTGAAGGACGCGAAGGACGCTGAGGAGCGCTGCCGCGCGGCAAAGGCCGAGCTGAAAGCCCTCTGCGATGAGCAGGCCACCCGCGGCCGCCAGCTCGAGGAGCAGGAGGAAAAGCTGAAGGAGCGGGAGTCTACGGTCGCCGGTCATGACGCCGAGCTGGAGCAGGCATCTCAGGAGCAGGCCACGGAGCGCGGCCGCCTGGAGAAGATGAAGGAGGAGGTGGAGGTGGCCCAGGCATCCCACGCCCAGCTTGTTTCCGACGAGAAGGCTCAGCTGGAGGCCAGGGAGAAACTCCTTGCCAAGGCTGAGGAGGCGGCCTCCGTGGGGTGTGCCGCCTTCGACTCCCTCGAGCAGAGGTCCCGCAAGGCACTGCAATATCTCTACGGGAGCGGGTACAAGGAGCCGCTGGTGACTCCAGGGGAAGGCCTCGCCGGGCTGCTCCCCAAGCTCGTCGCGGCGCTCGAGGGCATCATCGTCGGAGTGGGCCCCATGGCGGAGGGAGATGCCCGCGCGCTTTCAGCCTCGGCCGCAACGCGCATCTTCAGCCACCTCCATCTTCAGGACTCTAACTTCGACTTTGGTGCCCTGCTCGAGCCCGTGGACCCTGAGCTCCAAGACGCTGCTACCGAGGCCGTGAAGGGTCAAGTGGAGGCCCTGCTGCGGAAGTTCCTCGCCGTTGACCCCGTGCCTATGGCTGACGGCAAGGACAGCGGGGACGTCGTCGGTGACGGGACTTCCCAAGCGGGCAACGGTGGCGTCCAAGGCTGAAGGAGATGGCGGCGCTTTCCCCTTGTTCTATTCCTGCAACATGTATCGTGCCTCGTGGAGGCGTAAGAACTTATGCTTTGGAACTTTAAGAGACAGTATGTTTTGTAATAATTTGCTAAGGTTCTATGGTTTCCTTTCCATTTGCTTTGATGTTCTGCGTCGGCAGGGCCCGGCCCCACGCATACCTCAGCTGCCGTTGGGTCGTCCGGATCGCCAGGACGAGACCAAGGGGTGAGGGGCTACGTGGCCAGTTATGCTCCTGAGTCGTGATGCTCAGGAGTCCCCCTTGACGTACGAACAGCCCTCAGGAAGGAGACGCGAGAGTGGGTCTTGGCGTTCTGCGTCGGCAGGGCCCGGCCCCGTGCGTACCTCAGCCACCGTTGGGGCGTCCGGATCGCTAGGACGAGACCAAGGGGTGAGGGGCTACGTGGCCAGTTAGGCTCTTGAGTCACGATGCTCAGGAGTCCCCCTTGACGTGTGAACAAAAACCCCCATACCTGTCCTCGTCGGGCTTTCGCTCGGGAAGGATGCGCGAAGACCAGGTCCGAGGGACCTGGCATGGTGGCGTACGCCAGGCATGACCTGAGCATAGCCCCCGTGCCCAGCCCCCTCGCGCTACTCTCCCGAGGGGAAAGCAGCGCGGTGAGGCTGAACACCGAGCCTGGTGGCTCTCCTGAGGTTAGTGCAGCCGTTAGGCTACCCCCAGTTGTTTATCACCAGCGCGGAGCATGGCGCTTCCGCTCTTGCACGGGCATAGCCGCTCCTCAACCGTGTCGACTGCCAGTACGGAGCATGGTGCATCCACTGGTACGTGGGTGGGGACTCCCTTTAAGGGGAGACCCCGGGGCGTGTACAGCCCCGCCCTGACACGTGGCTTGCATGGCAGGGCTAGAGGAGGTGTGTATGGGCACTCGTGAGCCAGCGCGGGACTCACGAGGCCCTACCTCAAGGCAGGTTGCGCCTGAATTTGATTCGTAGCACTTGTGATAGTCCTGCGAGATGGTTAGGCAACCTGCGCCGAGTGAATCTCCTGAGGTTATTGCATGAGAAGGCCAAACACCAACGACCCCAGGAGGTGATGTGAACGGGTCCGACCCGCCAGACAGAGCTCAGCCGTTGGGTTTGTCGACGCTGCAGGGACGGACCCGAGCACAGACGTCGTGCCCAGTCTTCTCATGCGAATGTCCTGAAGAAAGACAACCAGCGCGTGGCTCCCGTGGTGGCGAGGCACTGGGTCGCGCGCCCTAACTTACCCGCCCCCGATTAGCTCATGCGAGAACAAGGCACCAAGGACCATGGGAGGTGACATGCACGGGAGCTGGCCCACGAGCCAGAGCTCAGCCACTTGGGTTTAGCGACGCTGCAGGGACGGACCCGAGCACAGATGCCGTGCCAGTCCTTAATCATGAGGCGGTCGTGGGTGGGCTTGCAAGGGCGTACGACGTTCGTGGTGACGAAGCACCGGACAGTCAAGTGATAATCATAAATAAACTCATGGATAGGGTAGAGCTAGTTCTGATAGATGCAAAATGATACATGCTGCAGGGAGGGACCCACGTGGCTTGGGGATAATGCAGCCCGAGGGGCGCCCACAATTGAACAAACCAGAAAATGTCACCTGTCACCGTTGCTGAAGAGATGTTGGAGTAACTGAAGACGCGTGGCACAGAAGTCGCTCCTCATGAGCCGCCCAGGCCCTGAACCTCGGGAGGCTCTGGGAGCCCGGGGGGCTCACGAGGATCCATCTCCTTCTCTGATAGGATCGCCTGGCTTCAGGCCTCATGAGCCGCCAGGACGCCCCGCATGTGGCGCTGGAATGTAGCAGCCGCGCTTGACAAGCCCAAAGGCATGCGGACATAGCTGTGAGGGGGACCCTCGCACCGGCCAGCGCGGGATGGCCAGAAGCGCTCCTGAGATGCGGCCCTGTTGAGCCCTGGGATGTTGACGCAGACGCGCAGCTCGCTGTCCTCTCCGGGACAAGGAGCCGCGCCGGGTGGTGGGCGATGGTCGCCTCGCATAGCTCTTGCCTCCTGAAGCTCCTCGATTGCCTTGGTGATGAACTCCTGAGCACCTGGCACCTCGTGCCTTGTACCCTCCTGGCGGAAGCGCGTGCTGAAGCATGCCTCCACATGGTGCCCGAGCGCCTCCCTCGTGACGTTGGCCAGGTCAGAGGCCCTCCAGAGGAGAGCCCCCGAGCCCAGCCTGAGAGGGGCGCCGGGCATGCCTTCCTATGCGAGAGAGGGAGGTGCCCCGTCAGTGGGCGCAGGGCCTGAGGTGGTGCCGCTGGACACCCCGCTCTCCTGAGGTCCTTGGCGGAGCAGCTGCTTCTTCTTCTTGGGGACAGCCTCAGGAGGGTAGACGGCGCCTTCATCGTCTGGGTTCTCGACTGCCGCAGCCTGGTAGGCGCGCTCGAGAGAGCACACCGCGTCCTTCTCCTCGCAGGCGACCATGATGACGTCGCAGCTCCCTGGCATCTTGAGGACATTGTAACCATGATGAGTCACCGCCATGAACTTGGCCAGGGCCGGATACCCAAGGATGGCATTGTATGGAAGGCGAATGTGGGCGACGTCGAAGTCGATGAGCTCAGTGCGGTAGTTGTCGCACTTGCCAAAGGTGACAGGGAGGCAGATCTGCCCTATCGGGGTGGTGGAGCCGTCGGTCACTCCTGAGAAAGGCTTGGTAGGCTGTAGCTGGTCATAGGTCACCTGGAGTCGGTCGAATGTCTCGATGGAGAGAACGTTGAGCCCCGCACCACCATCGATGAGAGTCTTGGTGACGAGCACGTTGCTGATGGTAGGCGAGCAGAGCATCGGGAGAGTGCCGACAGTTTCCGCGCACTTGAGCTGATCGGATGGGCTGAAGGTGATGGTGCACTTCGACCACCTGAGCGGACGCGTTGCCTCAAGCTTGTGGAGGGCCGCGTTCACCTCACGGGCAAACTGCTTGAAGATGCGATGAGAGGAGGGGCCTGAGCCCCGCCCAGGATGTAGGCGATGGCACGAGGCTCCTGGAAGCCCCCAGCCCCCTCGTCCTGGTGGTGGTCGTCATTCCTTCTTTGTGGTGGCGGCAGCGGAGGAAGGCCAGCGTTGCCCTGAGGACAGTCCTCACGAGGCTGGTCCCTCCAGGGGCCCTCACGAGGCTGGCCCTGCTAGCGGTCCTCACGAGGCTGATCGCGCCATTCTTGGCGGGGGTCACGGCCGTCCCAGCATCCTCCACCTTGGCCTCCTCCGCGGCCGTAGCCTCGGTCGTTGCGCTTGGGGCGTCGACCGAGGCGCCCATCGCGGATGGCCCTGAGCTCCTGGCAGTCGTTGGTGTTGTGGCTGTGCACGTTGTGGAAGACGCAGAACGGGCGGCTGCCCTTGGATGACTCTGGGTGGTCGCAGCCGCGCTTCATCTCTGGTTCGGCCACGAGCACGACCGGTCCCTTGCGCTTAACGTCCTTGGCTTTGGCCTTCTTGTCTTCTGGGTCAGCCCCTGGGAGCTCCAGGAGAGAGAGGCGACCTTCCTCAGCTCTCGCACACTTGGTTGCCATGTTGAACATCTCCAGAGCCGTGCACATGTCCTCATGTATGGCGAGCTCCTCCTTCATCTTGACATCGCGGACGCCATCAGTGAACACCGAGATGATGGCCTCGTCCGACACCTTGGGGATCTTGAGGCGGACGTTGTTGAAGTGCTGGATGTACTTCTACAAGGTCTCTCCTGGCTGCTGCTTGATGCGCCACAGGTCACCCGCAGCTGGTGGACGGTCATGAGTACCCTGGAAGTTGGCGACGAAACGCTCTCGCATTTTGTCCCAGGCGGAGATCGATCCCGCGGGCAGGTTCAGGAGCCACGAGTGTGCACCATCCTTGAGGGCCATGGGAAACCAGTTCGCCATAACCTTCTCGTCGCCTTTGGCTGCCTCGAAGCTCAGCTCGTAGAGCTGCAGGAACTCGGCAGGGTCGGGGGTGCCGTCATAGCGCGGAGGCAGGTCGGGCTTGAGCTTCCCCGGCCAGACGACGCTGCATAGCTCCAGAGTGAATGCACGGCAACCAGCTGTGGTCACGGGAGCCCATCGTGGAGGTGGAGCCTGGTCTTGGCGCCCGCGCGCCACCGCTGCAGGCGGCGCGCGGTCTTGATGTGGCGGTGCTGGGAGTGCACGAGCATCTTCTTGCGACCGCTGCACCACCTGGCAGCTTTCCTCCTCACGCGCCGGCGCCCTGCACGGCGGGTCGCGCTGCGGGGCCTCGTGCCTTGGCCCGAGGGTGACGTCGACGGGGAGGTGGAGGAGGTGCTCCATGGGCCACGTCACCCGCAGCAGGCGGCGGGTGAGGCAGCGAGCGAGACGGTGCAGGAGAGTCCCCGGTGGCGCTGACAAGCTCGGCGATGTGGTCCAGCCAGTCTTCGTAGAGGTCGTCGACGGGGCGGTAGCGCAGGAGCTCGCGCGCCATGAGCAACGCAACCTGCGCGTTAGCCGGCCCGCGATGAGCATGAGACGACGAACCAGCCGAAGTCAGCGATGGGGTGGCTGTGCGCCCATCCTGCCGCACAGAAGGGTGCAACGATGAAGCTTGCTGCTCTTGCCCTGTGGGGCCGGTGGCGGCGTTCGCCACTGGAGACGGGGGACGGTGAGGGCAGCTGTCACCCGCAGGCGCTGTCTGAGCGACACGGGTGGCGAGGGCGCCCCGGCGCTCAGCACGAGCTCGACGAGCGTCAGCCATGGAAGTGCTGGAGCGGTGGTGGATCGACCGGCGGGGGAGAGGCTCCGACGTATCCCTACCTGGTGCGCCAAATGTCGGATTTTGGGTTCTGCAAACCCTTGAGAGGTTCGAACTCTGGGGTGCGTGCGAAGAACTTGTCCTCCCCAGTCTGCCTACTCGCTAATCTCACAGCCTAGCTCGACGAACTGTAAGGGACAGGGACACAGCAGTTTACCCAGGTTCGGGCCACCTTGCGGTGTAGAACCCTACTCCTGCTTTGTGGTGGATTGGCCTCGAGGGGCTGAGGATGAACTAGTGCAGTGGCGAACAACCTCAGGAGGAGAGGTGTTCTTGAGCTCGAGTGAGCTGGTGGAGTGAGGGTGATCTGAATGATCTGTCCGGGGGTCGGATCCCTCTCTACGGTGGTGGCTAAGTCCTATTCATAGTGGCCTTCGTCCTCTTCCCAAATGAAAGGCGGGAAGGGATCCCACAACGGCCAAATTCGAAGGGAGACAACTAGTACATGCTATGCTGACAAAAGTAGTCTTCGCCTGCAAAAGCCTCTGGTCGTGACGCCGTGGTGGGCTCAGTGATGACCTCCGTCCTGCCGTCCTGGCGGTCTTGGTCTTGTTGCACGGGAATGGAAACCTTTGGCTGATTCCTCGGGACTCCGCGCCTGCGCTTGCCTCTTTAGCACCAAAGAGGAAACTGGTACACTGCGCCCGCTGGCGCCCGCCTGGCCTTGGTCGTCATGGCTTGCATCACCCGAACCTCATGAGGTGAGGGTTTGCATAGAGATCTCCGCTCCTCGAGAGCCAGCCTGAGGAGGCCGCTCCTCGTGGAGGTCTTGGTGTCGTCCGTCTCGCAAGGCTTGGCCCCTCACGAGGGTCTTGAGTTGTTGTTGCTGAAGCTGGGCCGTACCAGGCCGTCGATGGAGCCACGCCATGGGCCGCAGGTAGGCAAGTCTGGGTACCCCCATTCCCAGAACGCCGACAACCGGGCAGACTCCTTTTTCCCTGGTCTATGGGGCGAAGCAGTTATCCCCACGGAACTCATTTACGGGTCACCTCGAGTGCTTGCCTACAACGAAGTAGCGCAAGTTCAGCACCGGTGTGATGACGCTGTGCTACTCGAGGAGAACCGTCTCCGGGCTGCTATGCGTGCTGCACGCTATCAGCAAGCCCTGCGTCGCTATCATAGGCGGGTTCATGCCCGGTGTTTTGAGGAAGGCGACCTTGTCCTTAGGCGTGTTCAGTCTGCCAAGGGTACAAACAAGTTGACGCCGAAGTGGGAAGGCCCTTACCGGGTAGTACGAGTCACCAGACCTGGCGCAGTCCGTCTGGAGACTAGAGATGGCATTCAATTGCAAAACTCATGGAATATTGAGTATCTCTGCAAGTTCTACCCGTAAGGCAAGGCTGTCGGGCCCTGCCCGGCAGCCACCCTTTTGTACAGGCCTTGCCTCAGTAGCATGTAACCCCTTGTACAAAGCCAGGCGATGACCCTGAGCACCAGAGAAATAAATGAAGCGCTGGGGGGCCCCCGACCAAGTTGCATGCATGCATAAGCATTTCATGAGCATTTGCATATGCATATAGATAGGATCGCATCCATTTGCATATGCATACAGATAGGATCGCATCCTGCATCATTCTCATCTGCATAAAGCTGCAGGTTCCTGGCAAGAACTCGGTTTCTGCAAGAAGATGAGGAGATGAACCAACGCTGCGATCCCCGGCGAACCAAACAGATAAGTTCTACCTCTTGTCCATAAGTGTTCTAAAAGCTAAAACTTGTGCATAAGAAAACCCCACCACTCTTCGAAACTTAGGTGCTCTCATCCCTAGCTCGAACATTGCTTCGGCCTGGATGGTCGTAGTGGCCTTTGATGAAAAGAAGTTGGCGGGGGGCTGGTCCCTCTATTTCTTGCCGATAGGCTCAGTTCCCCGACAACGAAGGAAGGGTACCGGGAGGATAGCCTGCCAGGGAAAACTCGTTTATTTAAAATAAAGAGGCATTTCACCCCTGCGTGGACATATACATGCACGAGTTCCCGGCAAGGTTCATCTTTTTCATTAATATGCTGGTCATACAAGTGCAAACCTTACAGAACACAGACATGGACTCGAGGGATTACATTATTTGAACTAAAATTTGGTAAATGCCTATGAGTTTAAGATTGAAAAAAGATAAATGCTCCGTAAACTCCTCTCCCTGTCCCTCTTATCCCAGGTAGTGCGGTGGGAAGAGAAGAGGATACGCAGCGCATCGACACAACGCCACCCCGATCCCTGTCAAGGGCTTTCGAGCATAGCCTGACAAGATCGGGAGTGGCGAGGCTGCAAAGGAGGAAGACGTACGGAGCACCTCAGCAGCTCCCTGGTCACTACTTCCAGAACCAGGCAGAACGCTCCAGCACAGTCGCCGATAGAGAGGGGCACCGGGGGTCGGCCAGGAGACCACTGGAGGAAGCGAAAGCGCTAGGGGAGCAACCCTTTCCCCGGTCACCAAGAAGACGGTGATGACGGTGCCGTGGAAGGGGAAGGGAGGACGGAGGGATAAGGCAGCAGGTCGCCAGTACGAGACGAATGCGTCGGTGCAGTCATGCTCCTACTGGACGGCCTGTCTCCTGCCTTCTCCGTCTTCCCCAGCTTCATCTTCATCAACACCGCGCGGGGGGAGCGCCATGGCTCCATCCCGACGCCTTCCCCGGAGAGGCGGCGAGTGACCAAGACGACCAGGGGGCTCGGGACACGCCCCTCCCCGCCTTGGCGGGCAGGAAGGCGTGCCTCTTGTCGACATCATCCCCACGGCTCCCAGATGGGGCAGTGCTGGGTTTACCGACGATTCCGAGCCCTACCTCCCGGGCGCCCCCCAGAGACGCCAAGGACCCGATCGCCAAGACCACGAGCGGAGGTGCCCCGTGGCTGGACACCACACTACCCAACGGGCAGACGACCGTGGCAAAAGGAGCAAGCATTCCCTCACAACAGGAGAGCTTGGTATCTCCCACACTACGAGCAGCCCATCCACAACACCTTCTCCGAGCATGGACCAGGCTCACTCCCCGAACGCCAACACTCAACAACTCTAGGCTCAAGATGGAGCCCGGGGCTTGGCCCCAGGCTCTTCTTCTCAACATGACCACTGAAAGGCAGAAGCGGGAGAAGAAAGGATCCGGAGATGGATGGCTCGGCTCTCCCTCCGCCCCTCCTTTTATAGGCGGAGCAAGAAAGGGAGCCGCTCCCTCAACAAGCAATCGCCGCCGTTCTCCGCCAATTCAAGAAGACCGGGCCCTCGCCTTGATGCTCTCCCACACCACGCGCCTCCGTTACCTACCCCGCGCGATGCATGCCGCATACGTGGCTAAGGATAAGGGTGTGGTGGGAAGAGTGAATTGGCAATTTCTACCCCGTGCGTTAAAGTCATTCACGGGCCATTGCAAAGATGGCCCCACCACGATTGGCTTCACACGACGCACGGGAAAAACGCAAACTGGCCCGGAGTCAAGATTAATGAAGAAGCAAAGAAGACTCCCAGAGATCAGCCTCTTCAGCGCCCCTGCCTGTGCACTTATTAGGACCTACCCCGACGACGCCCGGCAGCGCGATCGGGGCAGGCCCGGGGGCTTCTGTCGGTGCAACAAACCCTGGGTCTGTTGCCCTGACTGTGCACAGGCACGAGAACAAGATTACAACACCAAGGCCGTGTCAAGATACAAGAGACCAAGATCTTCGAAGAACCAGCGGGCAGATTAAGAAGGCCAAGACCAAGACAGAGAAGCGAGACACCACCAGGAGAAAAGCCTCCCTTGCCGGGCAGGCGGACCTGGCAGGGACAAGGGCTCCCCCAGAAGGGAGCATTCAAGACGTCCCGGCAAGGCCTGCTGGGACTCACGAGGGCAAAGACACCTCACCAAGCCATCTCACCACGACCCACGTCGTTGATCAATGCGGTGTCAAGCCGCAAAGGGACTAAGTGGTAGCCATTCGCCACATGGCGGCCTCTTTCTACAGGAAATACCTACAGATGACACCCGTCCTGCGGCGTGTCAAGCAAGCAGGCATGAAGCTGGCAAGATGAGGCCGGCAAGGCTTGCCAGGCGAGCAACAATGTGACGTTGAGCGGTGCATTTAATGCACTCTGTCAGCCTGCGGAATTAGGTATGATAGCACTGTTTGCTATCTTATCAGTGAATAATGATTGTTTTGCCACTGTGGTGACCCCTTAACCTATAAAAGGAGGCCCATGGCAACCAAAGCAAGGGTTGAAAAGTTGAACACCCCCACGCTCGTACGCATGTAGTCACTGCCTCCCTAGGGCGAGCCTGCCGGGCAAGAGTACTACGCTCCACCACCACTTTTCTACCATCAATCCACCAAAGCAGGAGTAGGGTTTTACGCCTCGCGGCGTCCCAAACCTGGGTAAAATTGCTTGTGTGATCTCTGCCGTGCGGCCCCACGTTCTTCTACTCTTTGTGCGACACGACATCCCCCTGCCAAACCAGCAAGGGGCCAAGACTGGGGTAGGTGAATCCATTGACCTTGACGTAGGGCTTTCCCCTCCACCCGATGGTGATTGACTTACTTCTGTCGGTGCAACAAACCCTGGGTCTATTGCCCTGACTGTGCACAGGCACGAGAACAAGATTACAACACCAAGGCCGTGTCAAGATACAAGAGACCAAGATCTTCGAAGAACCAGCAGGCAGATTAAGAAGGCCAAGACCAAGACAGTGGTGCGAGACACCACCAGGAGAAAAGCCTCCCTTGCCGGGCAGGCGGACCTGGCAGGGACAAGGGCTCCCCCGGAAGGGAGCATTCAAGACGTCCCGGCAGAGCCTGCCGGGACTCATGAGGGCAAAGACACCTCACCAAGCCATCTCACCACGGCCCACGTCGTTGATCAATGCGGTGTCAAGCCGCAAAGCGACTAAGTGGCAGCCATTAGCCACATGGTGGCCTCTTTCTACAGGAAATACCTACAGATGACACCTGTCCTGCGGCATGTCAAGCAAGCAGGCATGAAGCTGGCAAGACGAGCCTGGCAAGGCTTGCCGAGCGAGCAACGATGTGACGTTGAGCGGTGCATTTAATGCACTCTGTCAGCCTGCGGAATTAGGTATGATAGCACTGTTTGCTATCTTATTAGTGCAAAATGACTGTTTTGCCACTGTGGTGACCCCTTAACCTATAAAAGGAGGCCCATGGCAACCGAAGCAAGGGTTGGAAAGTTGAACACCCCCACGCTCGTACGCGTGTAGTCACTGCCTCCCCAGGGCGAGCCTGCCGGGCAAGTGTACTACGCTCCACCACCACTTTTCCACCATCAATCCACCAAAGCAGGAGTAGGGTTTTACGCCTCGTGGCGGCCCAAACCTGGGTAAAATTGCCCGTGTGATCTCTGCTGTGCTGCCCCATGTTCTTCTGCTCTTTGTGCGACGCGACATCCCGCCTGCCGAACCAGCAAGGGGCCCCTTGGCCCAATAGGTGGCCGTGGTTTCCCATGACATCTTTGACGCGCCAGGTAGGGGGATCGCTTGCGCGAACCTGAAAGCGTGTGCAGCGCGTCATATTCATCATCATCTTCGTCTTTGATGGCGCCGTCAGCAATGGCGCCCAAGAAGAAGCCCGGTGCTGCTGCTCACCCATCCACCTCGAAGGCGCCGCCGCCCGCAGCCACCAATGCTGCGGGGGACACGAAGGTGCACGAGAGTGCGGATGCCGCTGGGGCTGTGGTCGGGGCAGGCGGCACCGTCACCACTTCCCCTGTGGTCGAAGCAGGAGCAGGAGATGCCGGAGGAGAGCAACATCAGCAACACCCCGATGGCCACGCTCCGCGAGGTACGGGTGAAGGGGCTACTCCATCCACACTCCTTCCCCTCGCCGACGGGCACAGCCGTAGCGATGGCGCTCGGTCCGAGGCGAATCGCCGCCCTCCGGCCGCCCCCACCACAGGGGCGGCCGCAGCGCGTGCACCTCCCCCGGGACGAGTCGACCAGGCTGCTGCGCCTAGTGGAGCTCCTGACCCTCAAGTGCCATCACCGCACCACCATGCCATCCAGGTGGCCGCCCTGCAACAGCGGGTGCGTGATACGGTCGCTGCTGGCCTCGTCAAGAGCCGAGCGACGACGCGATCTGCGTCATCATCGCCCATACCAAGTACTGCTACAGAGGCCATGGCGCGGGATCAACTGCTGCTGAGGTTTCCGCCAGCGGTTGAGCAAATGGATGAATTGCATGCCACCATCCAGAGCCTGCTCGGCTTCGCCGAGGCTGGGGGCTCGCAGCGAGCTGGCCCGCCATGGCCTCCCCAAGCGACGACAATGGCACGTGCTGCTGGTCGTACGGAAGGGGCCACCCCCACGGTACAATCCCCGCCACGGCAGCCAGCGCGGATGCAGCGGAATCAAGAGCCTGATGGTGTCTCGACGGCCTCTTCTGACCCTCGAGCGCGTCCAGGCTGGCAGCGTGCCCCGGAGGACCGGCGGAGGGGAGACACGCGCGTTGTTGTGGAGCAACGCCGCGACGCCCACCGCCGGGCCAATGGGTGCGATGGTCCCGACGTCGACGAGCCTGCACTTGAGACCGGTGGGTACCTACCTTTCGAGGTTGGGTGCCCTGCCTTTACTCATGAGCTGCAGCAAGTCCGTTGGCCATCCGTCCGCACATTCAAGCCAGAGATACCCGAGAAGTACGATGCGAGGCTGAACCCGACAGAGTTTCTGAGGACCTACACCTTCGTTGTTCAAGCTGCCGGGGGAAGAGATGAGAAGGTATTCGCCAACTACTTCCCTTTGGCTCTCAAGTCCAATGTGAGGTCTTGGCTGATGCACCTGCCAGAGAACTCCATTTCGTCATGGGCTGATTTGTGCCATGAGTTCATTAGCGCCTTCACTGGTGGCCATCAAGAACCAGGTCGGCCCAGCGATCTGCAGCTTCTTCAGCAGAAAAAAGGAGAGACTCTCCGGAAGTATTTGCAGAGATTTAGCAGAGTCCATAGAAACATCCCAAATATCCATCCAACAGCTGTGATAGCTGCCTTCCAGTCCAATGTGCGCAACCGGAAGATTCATTCCAAGATGAATGTATGGTTGCCCAAGACTGTGAAGGAACTTTACACCTTGGTGGATAAGTGTGCTCAGATGGAGGAGGGAAGAAAACTACCCGGAGAGGAGGATTGCATTAATGTTGATTCAGAGGATGATGACGAGTCCACCAGTCAGAAGAAGAGCAAGAAGCACAAGGATAAGACGGTAATGTCTGTTGAAGGGTCAGGTATCCCTAGTACCGGCAAGAAGGTTAAGGCCGAAACCCCCGGCAAGGAAGCTGCCGTGTGCTCTGACTGCCGGGAGGCCGCGACCACCGAAAAGGCCGAGAAAGGTGATGGGCCGTACTGCAAGATCCATCGGACTAAGGGCCACGACCTTCAAGAGTTTTATCAGGTTGAACAGCTTGTCAAGAGACAGAAAGCAGAATATGAGAAGCATGACAAGGAAAAGAGACAGAATGTTGCTGGCGGTAAGGGTCGTGGCGGTGAAGTAAATCGCCCCAGCAAACCTCTTTGGAACAAAGGGAAACTCGCCAGGGATCGAGAGAAGGAAGCCTGCGGTGATGAGAGTGATGAAGGGGATGAATAGGAAACCAGTGAGCAGGAGTTCTAGAAGGCCACTGACGCCCTATGCATTGACGGGGGTGCATCCCTACACGCCTCTCACCGCCAACTCAAGCGGTGGGCGTGTGAGGTTAATGCCGTGGAACCAGCGCCAGGGGCCCAGAAACCACTCAAATGGTCATGCACGCCCATCATTTTTGACGAAGAGGATCATCCTGACCGCACCACCGCGGTAGGATGTTTGCCATTGTTGGTCTCTCCAACAACCCGCAACCTCAAGGTCACGAAGATGTTGGTGGACGGCGG
Source organism: Thinopyrum elongatum (assembly GCA_011799875.1). Taxonomy (NCBI): domain Eukaryota; kingdom Viridiplantae; phylum Streptophyta; class Magnoliopsida; order Poales; family Poaceae; genus Thinopyrum; species Thinopyrum elongatum. Next base: position 279,477,401 of record CM022301.1, read on the forward strand.
GGCCGGGTTGAATCTGATTTCCCCAAAGGTTATCAGGAAGTTTTAGATAGCAGAGGATGAGTTAAAAGTCACCGGCACATTTCAAGGAGTTAATCTCGGCAGGAGTCATCCTAAGGGAAAGACCACGTTGCCTGTGACGTTTGGGGGAGAGCTGAACTACCAGATTGAAAAGATTGCGTTTGATGTGGTTGACCTCCCCTTACCGTACAATGGAATCCTTGGACGCCCAGCCCTAGCTAAGTTCATGGCGGCATCCCACTATGCCTACAATGTCTTGAAGATGCCAGGGCCAGTTGGAGTCATTTCTGTCCCATCGAATGAGAAAGACGCAATCATTTGTGTGGACAAGATGTACCGGGACGCAGTTGCGGCAGAGGCAGTGGCAGTTCCCGCCAAGGAGAACAGAGGGAAGAAGAAGGATAGTAAGGGCTCCGGCAAGGAATTCGGGAAGCATGCCTCTTTGGAGTGCGCTGCGCCTGTTGATAACTTGCCGGAGAGTTCCAACTGCAAGAGATCCAAGGTTGCTGCTCCACAAGTGAAGAAGGTCCCGGCAGGGCTGGCTGGCGTTGATGGTACTTTTACCATCAGCGCCACCCTCGATGACAAATAGGAAAGCGCGCTCGTTGCCTTCCTGTGGGTGAATATCGATGTGTTTGCCTGGCAACCATCTGATATCCTCGGTGTTCCCAGGGAGGTAATCGAGCACCACCTTGCTGTCTGCCCAGACGCCCGACCTGTCAAGCAGAAAGTTTGGAAGCAGGCCTTGGAGAGGCAGCAGTTCATTACAGAGGAGATCAAGAAACTTGATGCAGCTGGTTTGGTCAGAGAAGTGCTGCATCCAACGTGGTTAGCAAATCCAGTGGTTGTCCGGAAGGCCAATGGGAAATGGAGACTTTGCATAGACTTCACAGATCTCAACAAGGCTTGCCCAAAAGACCCATTTCCCTTGCCGCGCATCGACCAGATCGTGGACTCCACTTCAGGCTGCGATTTGCTCTCCTTTTTGGATGCATATTCTGGGTATCATCAAATCTTCATGTCCAAGGAAGACAAAGAGAAGACCTCGTTCATCACCTCGTGTGGTACGTACTGTTTTATCTGCATGCCTTTCGGATTAAAGAGTGCCGGGTCTACTTTTGCAAGGGCAGTCCAGATTGGTTTTGGGCCACAGCTGCACAGAAACATTGAGGCTTATATGGATGATATTGTGGTCAAAACCAAGGACAGATCAACCCTTATCCAGGATTTGGAGGAGACATTTGCCAATTTGCGCAAGGACAACTTGAAGCTCAACCCGGAGAAGTGTGTATTTGGTGTTCCCTCCGGCAAGCTGCTCGGGTACTTTGTATCCCATCGGGGGATCGAAGCCAACCCCGATAAGATCCAAGCCATCGAACAGATCCAAGCACCAAAGACAGTCAAAGATGTAAGTCGTCTGGCAGGGTGCATTGCCGCGCTAAGCAGATTCATTTCCAAGTCTGCCAAGCGCGCCTTGCCGTTCTTCAAAATCTTGAAGAAGGCAGGGCCCATGAAGTGGACTCCAGAAGCAGATGCGGCTTTGCAAGAGTTGAAGGCCTACCTATCTTCTGTGCCCACCTTGGTTGCTCCCAAACCGCAAGAGCCGTTGCTGTTATACTTGGCAGCAACCAATCAAGTGGTTAGTGCAGCCTTGGTGGCACAGCGGGAAGTGGATGAAACAGAGAGTGAGCAAAGACCGGCAGAGTCAGATAGGAATCAGGATAGAGGTAAGCACGGCAGCAAAGACAACCCCAAGGACACGGCAAGGAAGAAAGTGGTGCAGCGCCTAGTGTACTTCATCAGTTCCCTGCTACAGGGGGCTAGATTGAGGTACTCTGGCGTGCAAAAGTTGATCTTTGGCCTCATCATGGCCTCAAGGAAACTGCGCCACTACTTCCAAGCCCATGAGATCATGGTTGTCACTCGCTTCCCGTTGCAAAGGATACTCCGGAACCCTGAGGCTACTGGCAGAATAGTGGAGTGGGCTTTGGAGTTATCCAATTTTGGTTCGAAGTTTGAGAGCACATCAACAATCCAGAGCAGGGCATTGGCAGAGTTTATTGCAGAATGGATGCCAACCCCTGACGAGGAAGTGCCAGAAACTGTTATCCCCGGCAAGGAGGCGCCCCAAGAATGGATTATGTATTTTGATGGTGCTTTTTCCCTGCAAGGTGCAAGGGCTGGCGTGCTTCTCGTCGCTCCCTCCAGGGAACACTTGAAGTACGTCGTCCAGATGCATTTTGCCCGGGAAGAGGCAACCAACAATACAGCAGAGTATGAAGGGCTCCTTGCCGGTCTTGGGATTGCCGCAGAATTGGGAATCAAGAAGATGATCATTCAAGGAGACTCACAACTTGTGGTGAGATAAGTCAACAAGGATTACCAAAGTCCATTGATGGAGGCATATGTTGAGGAAGTGAGAAGATTGGAGGAGCGCTTTGACGGGTTGCAAACAGAGCACATACCTCGTGCGGAAAACAGCATAGCTGATCACCTGTCAAAGTGTGCTGCCCAAAAGCTTCCTGTGGAACCAGGAACTTTTGTTCTCCATCTTACTCAGACCTCCGTATCCCCAGCAATAATGGCCCGGAAAAGGAGAAAGCTGGACTCCGGTAAACCTCTCCCGGTAGAGCTATCCGCTCCTGGCAGGGACCCTGCCGGAAAAAACTCCTCACAACCTGCCAGACTGCACCCTCCAGCCGGACCCATGGTCCCTACGAATGAGGAATGTGCCCCTGCAGTTGAGGAGGTGCCGCTAGTCCTTGTTGTCGAGCCCCAGGCTCCAACTTGGGCAAGGCACATAGTCCACTTTCTCCAAACCGGAGAACTCCCCAATGACCAAGATGAGGCTGAAAGAGTAGCCCGGAGGGCCAGTATGTACCAGTTTGTCGATGACACTCTGTACAGAAGAAGGCCCAACGGTGTGAAATTGAAGTGCATCTGCTGGGAAGAAGGGAAGGAACTGCTGGCTGCAATACACAAAGGCATGTGCGGCTCCCACATTGGATCAAGGGCGCTGGTTGGGAAAGCATTCCGGCAAGGATTCTATTGGCCCACAGCCCTCCAAGATGCGGTTGAGCTAGTCACCAAATGTGAAGCCTGTCAGTTCCATTCCAAGAAAATCCACCTGCCTGCCCAAGCTCTTCAGACAATCCCTTTATCATGGCCATTTTCGATCTGGGGGCTCGATATCCTCGGCCCTTTTCCCTGAGCGATCGGGGGCTTTGAATTCTTGTTTGTTGCTATCGACAAGTTTACAAAGTGGCCGGAAGTTGCTGCCGTGAGAAAGGTGACTGCTCAATCAGCTATCAAGTTCTTGAAAGATTTGGTGTGTCATTTTGGAATCCCGGCAAGGATCATTACTGACAACGGCACCCAATTCACGAGCCGCGCATTCATGCAATATGTTCATGCCCTCGAAAGCAAAATCTCGTTTGCTTCTGTCGCACATCCCAGAAGCAACGGGCAAGCTGAGAGGGCGAACGCTGAAGTGCTGCGGGGACTCAAAACAAGAACCTTTGATACGCTGCAGAAGCATGGCAGGCGGTGGATTGATGAGCTGCCGGTAGTTCTATGGTCCCTCAGAATGACACCAAATCGAGCTACCGGGTAGACTCCTTTTTCCCTGGTCTATGGGGTGGAAGCACTTATCCCCATGGAACTCATTTACGGGTCGCCTCGAGTGCTTGCCTACGACGAAGTAGCGCAAGTTCAGCACCGGCGTGACGACGCTGTGCTACTCGAGGAGAACACTCTCTGGGCTGCTACGCGTGCTGCACGCTATCAGCAAGCCCTGCGTCGCTATCATAGCCGCATGGTTCATGCCCGGTGTTTTGAGGAAGGCGACCTTGTCCTTAGGCGCGTTCAGTCCGCCAAGGGTACAAACAAGTTGACAACGAATTTGGAAGGCCCTTACCGGGTAATATGAGTCACTAGACCTGGCGCAGTCCATTTGGAGACCGGAGATGGCATTCAATTGCAAAACTCATGGAATATTGAGCATCTCTGCAAGTTCTACCCGTAAGGCGTGGCTGTGGGGCCCTGCCCGGCAGCCACCCTTTTGTACAGGCCTTGCCTCAGTTGCATGTAACCCCTTATACAAAGCCAGGCGATGATCCTGAGCACCAGAGAAATAAACGAAGCGCTGGGGGGCCCCCGACCAAGTTGCATGCATGCATAAGCATTTCATGAGCATTTGCATATGCATATAGATAGGATCGCATCCATTTGCATATGCATATAGATAGGATCGCATCCTGCATCATTCTCATCTGCATAAAGCTGCAGGTTCCTGCCGAGAACTCGGTTTCTGCAAGAAGATGAGGAGATGAACCAACGCTGCGATCCCCGGCGAACCAAACAAATAAGTTCTACCTCTTGTCCATAAGTGTTCTGTAAGCTAAAACTTGTGCATAAGAAAACCCCGCCACTCTTCGAAACCTAGGTGCTCCCATCCCTGGCTCGAACTTTGCTTCGGCCTGGATGGTCATAGTGGCCTTTGATGAAAAGAAGTTGGCGGGGGGCTGGTCCCTCTATTTCTTGCCGGTATGCTCAGTTCCCTGGCAATGAAGGAAGGGTACCGGCAGGATAGCCTGCCGGGGAAAACTCGTTTATTTAAAATAAAGAAGCATTTCACCTCTGCGTGGACATATACATTCATGAGTTCCCGGCAAGGTTCATCTTTTTCATTAATATGCTGGTCATACAAGTGCAAACCTTACAGAACACAGACATGGACTCGAGGGATTACATTATTTGAACTAAAATTTGGCAAGTGCCGGCGAGTTTAAGATTGAAAAAAGATAAGTGCCCTATAATCTCCTCTTTTCATTTTCCCTCCACCAGGCACTGCGGTGGAAGGAGGAAAAGACGAGAAAGGGCACCCAAGAAGGAGCCCGTCCCGGTCCTGTCGCAACCCACCTGGCGCAGCCTGACAAGACCGAGAGTGGCGAGGCTGCGAAGCAGGAGCGCGGAAGCAGGGCGGCGTTCCCTGGTCACCACCTCCAGGACCAGCAAGAAGCCCCGGCTTGGGCCCCGGTAGAGTCATCCACCAAAGCCCAGCCAGAAGACTGCTGGAGGGGAGGCAAAGGCACCAAGGGAACATCCCTCCCCGGCTGTCACCCAAGGAGGCTGGTGATGGTGGTGCCGGGGAGGGAGGGGAAGAGCGGAAAGACGAGGCGGTAGGTCCTCGGTCGGAGGCGAAGGCATCCACGCCATCGTACTCCGACCTGACCTCCCACCACCCACCTTGTCCGCCTTCCCTCGTTTTCTCTCCGTCAACACCGCTCAGGGGGAGCGCCAGGACTCCAACCCGACGCCTTCCCCGGAGAGACGGCGGACGACCTAGACGGCCAGGGGGCTCGGGACACGCCCCTCCCCGCCTTGGCGGGCAGGAAGGCGTGCCTCTTGTCGACATCATCCCCACGACATACCTCAAACTACGCATACCTCAAACTAAAAATGCCTGGGCCTGCAGGCATCATAACGATAAATGGCAACACGGAACACTTGCTCCGGACTAAGGAGCACACTGCGGCACTGGTAGCCGAAGACCAGTCCGTCGCTAATAGGCCAAGGTATCAGCCCGCCGTAAAGGCAAAAGATACACTTAAATGGGCTCGAGCCCGATCCCCGTCATGGGAACCCGCCTGCGTTCGCCGCAAATAGGGATACGCCCCCCACGGTACGCCCGCCTTCCCCACATGTTACGTGCCTCGTCAGCACAACTTCACGCTAAAGATACCATGGGCGGCCGTGGGGGCCTATAACACCATGTGTTCGGCTGAACCAAACTATTATATCACCATGTCCTTGGACGATAATGGGCAGGACTCCGGACTCGCTCAGCATCAAGCTACAACGGCAAGTTTACATCTCAAGGTCCCTTTTTGAAGGCACCCCTCGCTAGCACATGGTGTTTTAAACGGATATCCAATTTGCCCCCCTCCACCTCGCAGAAGGAAAGGCACAGACGTGCAGCAGGGCACAGTTGAGGCTTTGACCCACACATCAAGGCCCTGTGTAAACCTTCCTCTGTAAAATTTTCTTTTCTTTGTTATAATAAACACCTCAGCAGTTCGAATTGTACGGATAGACGTCCAGAGCTTATGGAAAATAAAAACATCTTTCATGGTGTTCGGGCATCCACATTATTAAGCCCCTTTCTCTTTCCTTTTCCTTTTTCCGCTCTTCGAACGGCTGGGTATACATATCTCGCGTAATAAAACGGTTACTTGACCGAAGGCCTGATTTTTCCCGTTAGCTCTACGTATTAAGTCCGGCACCACCTCGCGTCGAGTGTCCGGCGTCTCAGATATTGCACTATATGCATTAGTTCCGAACTATGTCTTGGGTCAATAGTTGGGTTGCCCAGCTCCTGTGCTTGCCCTGTTACGTTCCGCATGTTCGGCTAAGAAGGTAAAGGGAGAACCCCTGCGATTGTGCTTCTGGCTAGTCTAGTTAAGCGCCACAGGGGAGAAAGCCGAAAACTGACCGTCATAGTAAGCGAGAACTGGCAGCGATCCGACGACAAGTGTTAAACTAAGAAATCATTGGCAATTTACCCGTGTCATACGAAGGGTTCGTCCTAGCACAAACCACGTGACTACAAAGGCATGCCTCGGCTCCCGCGTACATCACCAAAACTTGGGGGCTAGTCACTAGCCCCTGCCGTCAAGCTCCTATGGCTAAGTGAAAGCGATAAAGCCGTATAGTCTGATTGCCTAGTCTCTCTCTCACACTACTGCCTTCGGGCACCGAGACATTGGCTAAGGGTAACAGTGCGGAGACAAAATACCCCTAGTAACATTTACTTGGGGGCTGAAGCCGACGACTGGCAACTTTCAGAATAACTAAACAGCCGCACAGGAGTCAAAATTAAAACAATAAATACAAAACAGGCCGCACAATAAAGCAACATGTTCGGGTGGCAACAGGATAAGAAATCATTCGATGATTACATCCTTCGAACACTGACCCTCTATGGCCCGAGCACCTTCCATAACTTGGGCGAAGTACATCTCGGGGCGGCGATGCTCCTTTCCGGCCGGCGGAGGACCAACGGCCATATCCAATGGCTTGATCCTCGGCCAATGCACCATAGTCTTTGCAAAGGATAGCTTCGCACCCTCCAGGCACGCGGATCGCTTCACGGCATCGATCCGCGATAATGCTTCACGGCCTCTACACCAAGCCAAAGTAGCTATACGTAATAGGCTCACCAGGCCATAGCCGAACACAAAGGTCCTTCAAGGCTGCCTCGGCCATCCGATGCAGCTACATCAACTGCTTCATTTGGTTGCTGAGGAGCCGAGGGTGTTCGGGCGCCTGGAACTACGACCAGAAGAGCCGCCATTCTGAATTCTCCTCCCGCATTGCATAGTGCTTCGCCGCAGCAGCCACACTCTTCGGAAGCTCGGCGAAAATGCATGTGAAGCGCCAGACCCGCGTCAGCAAGGCGAACCTGTTGCCTCCAAACACACTCTGCAGTAAGTACTTCTTACCATCTGCGATTTGCCCCACTTGGCGGAGCTCTTCCCGGACACCTCGCACTTCGGTCCTCGCCTCCTGGAGCTCCTTCTCGATCTTGGACAGCTCGGAAGACTGCTCCTCCTATTCCTTCTCAAGGGCCTCAAACTTCTTGACGACATCCTTGAGCTCCACCTGCACCTTGGCTACTCGAGCCTCATGCTTCTCACCAGCAAGCTTGGCCTTCTCAAGCTCGGCCATCGCCTTCACGGCGGCCGCTTTCTTTGCGGCCGCCTCGGCCTTGGCCTTCTCCAAAGCCGCCTTCAAGCCCTCTACCTCGACGGCGGCAACTGCAATATCCGCACATTACATGATTAGCATACAGTCCGGAAAGTAAATATCCGGCAATAAGCAATCATACATCTTAACAAGGGCTTACCTTATGACTTGTCAAGCCGCTTGTTGACAAGGTCAAGCTCTCCATCGGAGCACTTTAGCTTCCGATCCATCTCCTCTAGTGCCGCGACATTAGCAGCCGCGACCACGGAAGATGTCTGAGACAACAAAAAAGTTCACACTACTTTAAATATTGGCCTCGAGAAATTGGACCCTCTATAAGTTTCTTCCTACTTATTACAGAGTCTCGGGGGCTGCTATACATACGGCCTATTTAAGCACTAAAACCAAGGGCTAAAACCACTTTACGGGAAAAGGGTATTACTTGACTTACCTCAAAGCCTGTTAGCAGGCCTTGCACAGCGTCGTTCAGTCCGGATTCGACGGACCGAACACCCTGTAAAACCGCACCCATAAGGGTGCGGTGCCCGTCGACGATGATGGAGTTGTTCACCAACTCCTCTAGCACATCTGGCCAGCCCACCGCCGCCTGGTTGGAGGTATTCGGTGCGGGCCTCGGGCCCTCAACCCCTCCCTCTTTGGAGGGAGGGACCGACACCGTCGAGTGCCTTGGGGGCTGAGGTGCGGACGATTGAGGGGGTCTGGATGGTCCAGAATTCCCTCCCGCATTTGCCAGAAGGGTCTCACCCTCCTGGTCCTTGGTGACCGAGGTGTCAGCCTCGGCCATGACAGCGTCACCCTCCTCCCCTGTGTTCGGAGGAGGAGGGGTCTTTCGAGACATCACTTCCCCGACCTCTTCGGGGATCAGGGGAGGTGCGGAGCGTGACACGGACCCGCTGTTTGCCAGTTCGGGGCTGCGGGGACATCCCTTCCGAGGTCTGCTCAGCGGGATGGCCGCGCGGTGGGCTGTGATGACACATGTTCAGCTTCCAGGAGTAAGGGATTGATAAAAATAAAGCAACTAAAAACGCCAAAGTATGCACCTGGCAGCTGGGGGCTTGACCCTAGGTTCCTTCTCCGAAACCTTTTCGGACACTTCAGACTCCTCATCGGAGTATGAGCTGTCAGGCAGGATCACCTTAAGCCGACACTGCCTCTTCAGGGCCTGAGGTGGTTGTACCTCCTCGGCGTCTTCGAACACCGCCCTCTTCTTGAAGTGCGAGGAGGTGCTTTCCTCCTCATCCTCATCTTCATCCCCGTCCTGAGCAGACGGGGCTGCAGCACCTCCGGACCGGGTGTCCAGATGAGCTCTTCGGTGGAGGCCCTCCCTGGCCTCTGGCACATCCTTCTTATTCTTGCCCTTCTTGTCGGGCGCCTTGTAAGGCACCACAGCCAGCAGCTTTTCTAGCTGAGTCGATCGGGGATTTTCGGGCAGCGGCGCCTCACTGCTGATCTTTTCGGCCCTTTTGAGCCAGCCCTGCAAAGATCCGTAAAGAGAGGTTCAGAACAAATTATGCACAGTATGATTATCCGAACACATGTTAGGGGAAAGACCACTCACCTCCATCCGGGGGGGGGGGGGTGTCACCGCGTCAAGGCCGATGTCCTCCTCCTCACCCGGCCACTCCTCTTGAGGCTTGAACAGCATATCCCACGCCTTGTCGTGGGTTGTGCCAAAGAGGAACTACACGGTGGCTAGGTCTTCGAGCTTGTATGCCCACATCGGGTCGGCCCTTTGCTGGCAAGGGAGGAGCCGACGCTTGAGCATTATCTGGACCATGTTGGTCAGCTTGGCGCCGGTCTCCATCACGTTGACGACGCGCTTCTGCAGCAGCTTCATGTTCGCATTGGACCCCCAGTCCAGACTCTTTGTAGTCCACGAGGCCAATCTCGCCGGGGGTCAGGATCTGAATTCGGGAGCTGCCGTCCAGGTAGCTTCCCTTGGTTCCATGATGTAAAACCACTCTTTTTGCCACACCTTGACAGTATCGATGAACCTGCCCTCCAGCCACTGGACCCGAGTCAGCTTGCTGATCATGGCCCCGCCGCAGTCTGCCTGGGCACCGCCAACCACCTTGGGCTTGACGTTGAACACCTTCAGCCATAGGCCTAAGTGCGGCTAGACTTGGAGGAGGTCCTCGCAGACGATAATGAAGGCCGAGATGTGGAGGAGGGAGTTGGGGGCTAGATCATGGAAATCTAGCCCATAGAAGAACATCAATCCCCTCAGGAAGGGGTGTAGGGGAAATCCAAGCCCCCGGATGAAATGGGGGAGGAATACAACCCTCTCGCCCGGCTTGGGCATTGGGATGAGCTGGCCCTTTTCAGGGGCCCGGTGAGCGATGTCGGCCAACAAGTAGCCGGCCTGCTTCAGCTCCAAGATTTCGTTGTTGGTGATGACGGAGACATCCCATTTGCCGTTTGCACCGGATCCAGCCATGGCTGGGGAGGGCAGGATGGGATTCGCCGCGGAGCAGAAAGACAGGGCGCTAGAGCTCTGGAGGATTGTGCAAGCAGCAACAGAAGGTGGAAGAAGGCGTAGGATGCTAACTATAGCAATCCCCCTCTTTATAGGCCACATAAGAGCCAAGGGTTCCTCTTTTCACGCCGTGGGCTTCTCCACTTCCCGATAATCTTGCGATGTTATGCGCGGGTGGGGAATCAAGATTATTGATCATATCCCCTAAAAAACGGAGCACGATCTCTTCCTTAATGAGACGTGCCAATAGGGGGGCGGCCTCGAGCTGTGCATCGAGAACAGTCAGGCTGTTCGGTATTATGACCGGTCACGACCCTTCGTTAAAGAGGAAAAAGTTGTCAGATGAGGACACTATTCGCACTGGAGCGATTTTTGCCTTCGGAGCTAAGTAAAATGGATGCTTCATATTCCAAACACCACTTGACTCCAAGCATGTACATGAAATGATGAAGAACTTTCCTCGAAAGCCGAAGACCACGAGGTGTGCGGATGCCAGACACAAGCCCTGGCGTTGGAGGCAAGTTCGGGGGCTACTGAGGGAGTCCTGGATTAATGATAAGCACATTTCATATACATCTTTTGTCACTCAAATATGCGGTTTATTGAGATATATTCATTCACTTCTTGCTATGAATTATTGAATATGTGAATGAAAATCATATAAAGGATCATTTACTTGTCACTTGTTGCTTTTGCAGAAAAGTGCGCAAAGGCACTATAAACTTCAAGATTTGGACTATGGGGCTAACGAGAAGAGCCAAGGGCAGGACAGAAAGATGGAGGGACCTGAGTCTGATGAACATTAAAGCTTGAAGGGTTTGCCTAAAGAAGAGGAGGACCAACTTGCGCAGAAAGAAGAAAAGGAGAGGGGCCAAATTGCAAAGGGGAAGATCAGCCGTGAGGGGTCAAAATCCCTAGTTCATCCTCGATCCACTTCGGGCCTGACATCTCATCTCTCTCCTTCTCCAACTCCGGCCGCCGCCACCGCCAGGCCGGCGTGGTGGCGCGCCTCCGCACCATCAGCACACCCACCATCAGCATTCACCACTCACCACCAACTTCATCCACCAGCGCCACCATCTCCAGCCACCGCCGCACCTCGCGCGCCCGACCAGACAAGGGCGGGCATGGGCGTCTGGTCCTTCACGTGACCTCTCCCTCCACGCCGATCCTTTCTTCCTGATGCCCCTGCTGCTCCTTCTCTTTGCGCCTCCTTGCTGATGCCCTTCTCTGAACTGCTGCTACCTCTGCTCCTTCCCCAAACATTGCTGCTGCCTGAACCCATCTCTGCTGCTTCTCTCCGAATCTCAACCTCCACTTGCTGCTGCCGCCATTTCTCTCCTCGTCGAACCTCTGCTATAGTTTGTCTCTGAACCCATCTCTGCTGATGTTCCTCTTCACCAAACCTAGCCTGCTGCTGTTCTTCTTCTTATCTTCAAGTCACTGCCGCCTCTCCAACGCCACTTGCTACTGTTCTCTCTCTCCCTCTCTGTAATTCATGGAAATTGTAATGTATTAAGTGGTTTGTTTAGTTCAGAGACCTATACTTGTCTAGTAGTACTATTCAATATATGGGCCCTGTTTATCAATTAGTGTTTTGTAAGAACCAAGGTTACTTGTCAATTTTTGTGCTGTTTGTTCTCTCTGTCAAGTGAGAAGTTTGAACATCTTTAATTCTTAGTCTCTGTCAAGTGAGAAACTTTGTAATATTCAGATTCTAAGAGTACCTCCAACCTGATATATGTTTAGTAGGCACTTGTAGTCTGTTAAGTAGTAATCTGCGTATGTATGTGGTGTCACCTGTGTGTTGCCCTTGCTGTAGAAATTTTCTGTTAGTATTCCTTGTGTTATAAGTTGAACTAGATAATCTCTTTCTCCCTGTGGGCCTTGATCTACTCCTATACTACTGATTCCTTTGTTATCTCAATTTCTTGTGATATATATGTATGTTGTGATGTGAAACATCTCAATCCTGTCCTATAATCTTGTTTCTTCTATAGCTATTTGTGTTCATGTCCTGTCGTTTCCCTTTATATTAGTTTCTAATTTCTCAAGCCTAATAAAAATACCAAAAAGACAATGATTGCGTTCTTATTCCCCCTATGCTTGTTTGCATCTTCTTTGTCGATGTTTTTTTCCTGAAATATGATAGTTTAGGTTTATTTCCCTGCAATCATCACTTGAATTGAGTTACGTAGATTTAGCCGAGCATAGCTGCTGATTGGCCTAGTCCCTATGGAGAACACAACACATCCGTAATTTGGGTGAAATATCCCGCTGTACTTACAATTGATCCTTTTGGCGCCGTTGCCGGGGACTAGCGTCGAGTGACCGTGTTAGGCTATAGACTAGGTTTTTCTTCTTTTTCTAGTTTGTGCCATATATATGTGATATATCTCTAACTCCTAACCCTTGTTCTAGTTTATTTCCTCTTTGTTTTCTTTTCCTTTTTGCAGGTTAGAACTATTTTCTCGGTTATGGCTTACTATTCAAGTCATCATGCTTATGCGAGCAACACTACAAACAACATGAAAAGTGTTCAAGAAATGATAAGTAAGATTTCCCATAAATTAGATGAATTAGCCCGACAGCGAGGAGTAGTTTTCGAGGATGGGCCAAGCTGTCATGATACTTATCCTAGAGGCCATCCTTATGTTGCTCCTACATGCCATATTTGTGGATTTCAGGGCCATTCACCCGTTGAATGTCAGCTTGGTTACTCTCACCCTCCAGGTTGTTTTGGCATGAGCTTCGCTCAAGAGCATAGCTCATACGAAAATAATTACTCACATGGGTGGCCTGAAAACCCGAATATGTCATATAGGAGCAACAACGCTGAGATCTCACCGTTTGCTTCTAGTTATCCAATGCAGGGATTTAGGTATGAAGAGGAGAGCCACAACCATGCACCACAACAATTTTATTCTGCTCCTACTCATATACCTCAGCACCAGGAGATGTTGCCAATGGAGTTAAATTGTCCTCCACTTGGTCAACCGACAACTCCAGCACCGGATTAGTAGTTAGTGCAATCTCATGTGCAAGTGCCCACACAGGATGAATTTGATGATATAGAGAAGCTCACACTACTCAGTCTCGAGTTCACTTGGAGTGCCGAAGATGATCATATTAGGAAGGTTATACTAGAGGAAATGAAGAAGATCATGAGTGGAAAAGAGCTAGTGGAAGAAGTAAGGACGGTAGAGAAGAACATCAACGCTGGCAGTACTATTTCATCACAGCTTGAGCTGAGTATTTCTGGGATTCCCCTTGATACATGTGAGGTTCCAACACCATCACATCAAGCCGAGGAAGATAGCAAGTGCCTTGAGGAAGAGATACCTCAGATTGAAGAAGATGAACTAGAAGCCAAGGCACAAGATGATCCAGAGCTCGAATACCCAAAAGAACAAGTTGAAGACCCAATGTCTATCTCTTCCGAAGAAGTAAAAGAAGCTGCTGTAGATGAACTTGAAGAACTAGAAATGCATTTGCCCATCGTCATACAAGAGCGTGATGTAGCAGGTTTATCAAATCCTCTTGATGACATGCGTCCTTATGATTACTTTGCTTCTACCTTGCATTACATGATACCATCAATTAAACTAGACTTGAAAAATTGTTTGCTTGGACATGATCATACATACCCTCTTATTGGCATTTCTCACATTTTCTATGAAGACCATTATTTTCCTCGTGCTAGACCTATGCTTAATGAAACATATCATTCTCATGCTAGTCTGGAGCTTAATGATCCATATCATCCTCATGCTAGCATTGAGCTTACTGATTTCTATCATCCTAAACATGTGCTTTATAGCTATACTTATGTAATTGGACACTCGATTGATGACTTGGAGGGTACTATAACTACCACTTGCATTGTTTCTTTTGTTGAGTGCTCTTATAGGTTTTTGCTACTGCACCGTTCACTACATGCTGACTAGGTTCGAGGTGACATTCCTTGGGACCCCGGTGGATTCAGAGCATGGTGATGAGGAGAAGCAAGGGGCGCACATGAGGATGAGAGCAGCTGGATCATGCACGAGGAAGCAAAAGGAGAGGAGTCATAATGCAAGAGGATGTGAGATGATCGAGCGAGTGCTACATCAAAGCCCGGTGAGCTGTTTCATGACCCATTCCGAATATATCATCCATTGATAATGCTGAAATCAATCGCTATTTGGGTTGCTTGAGCCATTTCTTAAATGTTGTCCCACTGAATTTTACCTTTGACATATGGTCCTTGACGTGAATATGTGAACTGATTGTTGAATGCCTTGTAAACTAGGGATCTACACAATGCTTGCTTTGCTGAAAGTAGTGAAAGCTATTAGTTTTGAGTGCTCAAATCCATAGTACACTAGAAAACTTAATCATTTTCTGCTTTTACCTTGATACACCTAGATCATTAAGTGTCAGATGCTAAGTTTGTGCCAATTGTGTTCCCATTCAGAGCAATCACTTACCACTATGGACTAGCATGCTATGTTCCCTGGATCGGTAGTTTGTGAACCAGACTTGGATGAGTGATGATTCTTGTTTTTGTTAAAGTAAAAAAATATATCTTATAATGAATAAATATGTATGACTACCTACAGTAGCATGTCATGTTCCCTGGATCAGTGGCATGTGAAATCAGGTTAGCTTGGGCAGTAATTACTAATAAAAATGTAATTGTCGAACCAGGTGTATACCATGTTCTCTGGATCGGTGGTATGTTCCTTTGGGGAGACAAACAAAAAAATACTATTAATTGGTCGAGCCAGGTGTATACCATGTTCTCGGGATCGGTGGTATGTTCTTTTGGTGAGACCGATAAAATGTTATCATTGCTTCCTTCAAATTCAATAAGTGGTTCAACCATAATGTTGTGTTCCTAACAATAAGTGTTTCCCGGGATCATGCTCTCTTTAGGAACCTTTTGGCACAATCAGCATTTGAATTTGTTGATCCACTTTTATCATTGTAAAAGTTTAAAATGATTGAGTCTACTAGTATCCTATTGCTTTGTAGCACTCTTAACCATTAAGTTTCACTAGCTAAGTCTGAAGCATGCCTTGTTTGGAGATCTACTTCACTTGACATCCTCTAGTCAGTTCACTATTCACCATCTAGCTCTTGTCATAAGCCTTTACTTGAGGACAAGGAAAGATTTAAGTGTGGGGGATGTCGGATTCAGGGCGCCGCAGACCCAAGAAGGTTCAAACTCTGGGGCGTGTGCGAGGATCTCAACCTCTCAAGCCAAGAGCCCGTCGCCCCATAGCCTAGCCTAGCCAAATTTGCGTGAGCAGGGAAGAAGATGAACACGACAGTTTACCCAGGTTCGGGCCACCTTGTGGTGTAATACCCTACTCCTGCTTTGTGGTGGATTGGCCTCACGAGGGGCCAAGGATGAACTAGTACAGAGGATGAACAACCTCGCGAGGGCTCGGGGGTGAGAATGAGTCGACCCGTTCTATGGTGGTGGCTAACCTATAATTATAGTGGCCTTGGTCCTCTTCCCTCAAAACTTAGGCAGGAAGGGATCCCACAACGGACAATTTGAAAGGGGACAAGTAGTACATCCTATCCTGATGAAAGATGGTCTTTGCCTGCAAAGCTTCTGGTCGTGACGCAGCGGTGGGCTCGGTGATGACCTCCGCCTTGCCGAGCCTGTGGTCTTGGTCTTGTAGCACCAGAATGGAAACCTTTGGGGGATTCCTCGGGAACCCACGCCTGTCCTTGCCTCCTTAGCACCAAAGAGGAAACTGCATCCTCTGCGCCCGCTAGCGCCTGCCTGGCCATGGTCGTCATGGCTCACGTCACCTCAGCCTCATGAGGTGGGGTACCTGCATAGAAATCTCCGCTCCTCAGGAGGCCACCTGGGGAGGCCGCTCCCTTGGGAGGTCTTGGTGTCGTCCTCCTCGCGAGGCCTGGCCCCTCGCGAGGGTCTTGTCTTGGTGTTCTCGGAGATGGGCCGTACCAGGCTGTCGAGGAAGCCACGCAGTGGTCCGCAGGCAGACAAGTCTAGGTACCCTGGTTCCCAGAATGCTAACAGTAGCCCCCTGGCCCAAGGCGCGCTCGGGCTGGCTTCGAGGCGAAGACAAGGGGCAAGGGTGAAGCGCCGTGGGCCCCAATCGCCTGCGGGCCAGGTTGACGTGTGGCGCTTGACGGGACGCGGATGCCTTCCGCCTCCCCATGTCGCCTCGGCAACTGTCCGGACTGACAAAAGGCTGGCTTGCTCTGCCAGGCCATCATTGCTCCTTCTCACCTTGCCTGAGACCCCCTTTCCTCCTCCAAGGACCATTCCAGATACAATCGAGCTCGGTTTCCCCTTTTCCCTCTCCAACTCCGGCGCCGGTGACCTCGCAGATGGCCCCAAAGAAGTCGAAGCCCGCGGCGCAAGCCGCAAGCTCTCCTCCCTCTCCTGCACCGGCACTCAGCACGTCCTCCATCACCGAGGAGGGGCACCTCGCCCTCGTGCTCCCGTACACGGCGAGCGATGAGAACGAGTGGAAGGAGACCATGGTCCTGGCCGGCTCGGCCGAGCAGCGGACTCTGGCTTGGACGGTTTACCCCTTCTTCCTCCACAACATCTTCGCGGGGCTCATCCCCTCTCTCTCCGAGTTCTTCACTGCCGTCCTTGACCACTACCAGATCCAGGCCCTGCATTTTCAACCCAACTCCATCCTCCTCATGTCCATCTTCGCCTTCTACTGCGAGGCATTCATGGGCATGAGGCCCTCCGTGCCACTCCTCCGGCACTTCTTCTTCCTGCGGCTGCATGATCCGACCCAGCGCTCTGGCTGCGTATCCTTCATCGTGGTCCACAAGAACAACATGCTCATGAGGGCCGGGAAGAAGGTGGAAAGCTTCCGGCGCCGCTGGGTCTTCATGGACACCAAGGGCCTCAACGAGCGGCTGGAGTTGCTGACTGCGCTGCCCGAATGACTCGAGATGTGGAGCCACGAGAAGTTCTCTGACCCCTGGGCGGCACATGTCCTGAGGAAGATGACCTTAGACATGGATGCCAGGGCGCTGACGGGGGGCATGCTCGTGAAGGAGTTCCTGACGCAGCGTCTTGCTCCGCTCCAATCGCACACGCGCCCTATGTGGGAGTTCCAGGGCGCGGCGGATGATATCAGGCTGCGCTCGGGGAGCTTGACGGGCGAGGAGCTGGACAAGGCCATGAACACCCTGCTCGAGGGCGAGCCGGACGACCTTCTGGAGGCCTATGCTCTGCTGTACCGCCGTGCTGACAGGGAAGCGTTGGTCGCCGCCATGCCCGTCATCAACGAGCTGGGGCTCGCGTCGCCTGAGCGCCCCAACTCCCCGGTGCCAGTGTCCTCCAGCACCAGTGTCGGCGAAGAGGGCGAGGAGGACTCGGTGGCGACCATGGATGTTGTGGCGGAGATCTTCCCCCCTTCTCAGAGCGAGCTCCTTCGCAGCCTTGCAGACGACGATGACGCCGATGAGCCCCCGGCCGTGGAATCCCCATGCTCCACCGGGGTCCTCACGAGGTCCGGAGCCACTCCTCGGACCCTGCGAGGGTTAGGCCAGGTGACCCCGAAGAAGAGCGGGGCAGCACCTCTCTGGCCGCTGGAGCGGATGCGGTCCTGCAGGTCGTGTCCCCTCTGGGCGACGCCTCCGCCTTGCCAGGCGGCAGCACCGCGCCGGGGCTGGCCGAAGAGCACCCCGCCAACTCCCCAAGCCCGACCAAGGCCGTGGCAAGGAAAAGCGAGGGTGTCCCAGCCCCAGCCAAGAAGGAGAAGAAGAGGACGTGGATCGCTCCCAATGAGTAAGTACCTTACCTTGTTTTTGTTTAGCACATATTAGCACCGTGCCCATAGTGCTCCCCTCCTGATGACCAGGATGGGCATCGCGATGAAGAAGAGGAAGGAGGGAGCCGGGGCTTAGGAGGCGCCGCCTCTCGCCGCAGCCGTAACGCCTCTGGCACGGGTGGAAGAGGCCGTCTCGCGTCTCCTTGCGATGGAGCAGCACCCCAGGACGTGGTGATGCATCCTCAGGAGGAGCCGGCTCCCGCGCGCCAGCAAGCCGCGGAGCCATCCGCCCTTGCTGTGCCCGAGGAGGGAGCCTCAAGTGCTCCAAGCCGTCCTCGCCACCGCTTCCTTGGTGATGGCGCCAACTGACGCGCCAGTGCCGCCTCCTCCCCAAGCCCTTGTGCTGGCGGACTGCGGCCCTCTCATCAGGCCAGGCGCCCTAGACGAAGCCTATGCCACGCTGGGTCAGCTCCAAGCCGAGCTCCAGGATGCGGATAGGTGCCTCGTGAGGGAGCGCCTGGGGCTTGTCTCAGGGTGGCTCCAGGCCGACACGTCTGCCAAGACGGCCTGGGGCCGGGCCGAGGCCGCCACCGCCGAAGGCAGGAAGGAGGCCGCCAAAGCCAAGGAGGCTCGCGACGCAGCATTGGCCAACGCTACATCCGCCGAGGAGGACTGCGCTGAGGTGGAGGCCAAGCTGAAGGCCCTCCAGGAAGAGCAAGCCACGCATGCCCAACGGCTTCAGCAACGGGAAGAGGACCTGAAGTCCCGTGAGGTGGAGTCCGCCGATCGCGACGCCAAGCTGACACAGGTGGCCGCCGACCAGGCCACAGAGCACGGCCGCCTAGCCACTCTGAAGAAGGAGGTGTCTGATGCTCAGGCATCCCATGCCCGACGCGTCTCCGAGTTGGCAGCCCAACTGGAGGCCAGGGAGAAGTCCCTTGCTGTTGCTGAGAAGAAGGCAGCTGCGGAACACGGCGCCTTCCTCTCCCTTGAGCTCAAGGCCTGCGACGCGCTGCGCTCCATCTGCAGGGGAGGGTACGAGGAGCCGCTGGCGACTCCCGAGGATGGCCTCGTGGGGCTCTTCCCCAAGCTCGCGGAGGCGCTCAAGGCCGCTGCCACAAAGGTGGACTCCATCCTGGAGGAGTGCCGCTCGCTCTTCTCCGCAGCCGCGACGTGCGTCTTCAGCTAGCTCTTCCTTCAGGACCCTGGCTTTAACTTCAGCACGGTAATCTGTTCGATTGCTCCTGAGTCCCGTGCTGCTGCCGAGGAGGCCGTGAAGGGTCACATGGACGCACTGCTGAAGAAGTTCCTCTGCGTCCTTGATCCCGAGGCTCTGGCAGCGGAGGTTGGTGGCGGCGGCGATGATGGCGGCAGCGACATCGACGACGGGCTTCCGGCGACTAGGGCGAGCGGCAGCGATGTCCAAGGTGGTGGTGGCGCTTCTTCCTAGTTTTATTCCTGCAACATTTACCATGCCTCGTGGGGCATAAGACTTCTATTTGAATTTGTGGAACACTTGTGCTTGTAATAACTGTTAGGGCTCTGCAATTTCCTTTTCGTGCTTGGTTTCCTTCTTTTTTGCTTTTGTGCTCTGCGTCGGCAGGGCCCAGCCCCGCGCATACCTCGACCACCGTTGGGGTGTCCGGATCGCCAGGACGACACCAAGGGGTGAGGGGCTACGTGACTAGTGAGGCCCCTGAGTCGCGGTGCTCAGGAGGCCCGCCTTGATGTGCGAGCAGCCCTCATGAAGGAAGCATAGGCAACGACAAGGTTAATCCGGAGCCCCCATACCTTTCCTTGCCAGCTTTCGCCTGGGAGGGTGCGAGAAGACCAGGTACCCGGACCTGGTAGGGTGGCGTGTGCCAGGCCTGGCCTGGGCACATCCCCCGTGTCCAGCCCCCTCGCACGTACCTCCTGAGGGGAAAGCTGTGAGGTGTTACCGGGCGAAGAGCCGAGAGGCTGTCCTGAGGTTGGTGCGGCCACGAGGGTGCCCTCATTTGTTTATCCACCAGTGCGGAGCATGGTGCTTCCACTTTAGCGTGGGCATAGCCGCTCCTCGGCCGTGTCGTCCGCCAGCGCGGAGCATGGGGCTTCCACTGGTGCGTGGGCATAGTCGCTCCTCAACCGTGTCGTCTGCCAGCATGGAGCATGGGGCTTTCACTGGTGCGTGGGTGGGAGTTCCCTTGGGGGGAGACTCTGGGGTGTGTACAGCCCCGTTCGTACACGTGGCTAGCACGACAGAACTGGAGGAGGTGTATTTGGGCACTCGTGAGCCAGCGCGGGACTCACGAGGCCCTACCTCAAGGCAGGTTGTGCCTGATTTTTGTGGCGCGGGGCGCGCTTATGATACCCGTGGGGCGATGGGGGGGGTCCTACGCCGAATGCCCCTCCGAAGGTTATCGCATGAGAAGGCCGGACACCAATGACCCTACAAGGTGACGTGAATGGGGCCGGCCTGCCAGATAGAGCTCAGCCATTGGTTTTATTGACGCTGCAGGGACGGACCCGAGCACAGACGCCGTGCTAAGTCTTCTCATGCAACGATCCCAAGGAAAAACACCCGATGCACGGCTCCCGGTATGGCGAAGCATCGAACTGCGGTCGTATGAACCGAGCCGTGCGCCCTTACTCGCCTACACGCGATTAGCTCATGCGAGAACAAGGCACCAAGGACCCTGGGAGGTGACGCGCACGGGAGCTGGCCCGCGGGACAGAGCTCGGTCGCTTGGGTTTAACAACACTGCAGGGACGGACCTGAGCATAGACCGTGCTAGTCCTTAATCATGAGGTGGTCGCGGGCGGGTTTGCAAGGGCGCAGCGACATCATGGTGACGAAGCACCGGACATGCAGTTGAAATACCTGGGAAATTCATAAATGCAAGGCCAGTTCTGATACATGCGCAAAAATGATACAACTGTGGGGCCGGGCCCTAGCAGCCTGAGGATGATGCAGCCCGGGGGGCGCCCTCAATCTTAACAAACCAAAAAGTCACCTGGCACCGTCGTTGTAGGAGAGTCGAGGTAGCTGAAGACACTTGCTGCAGAAATTGCTCCTCACGAGCCGGTCGACTCCTGAGGCCCGTCGGGCTCGCGAGGGTCCAGCACTTCCTCCGATAGGACCGCCTGGCGCCTGGCCTTGTGAGCCGCCATGGCACCCTACGCGAAGCGCTGGTACGAGGTGGCCATGTCCAAACGGCATGCAGACATAGCTGCTGGGGTAGCCCCCACTCCGGCCGACACGGGACGGCCAGAAGAGGTCCTGCGAAGCGGCCCTGTTGAGGCCTGGGATGTTGACGCAGACGCACAGCTCGCTGCCCATGTCAGGGGCTGCAGCTGCACTGGGAGGCCTTGCGGGGCGACACTCGCCGTGCATGGCCCTTGCCTTCTGAAGCTCCTCAATTGCCTTGACGATGAACTCTCGCGCACCTGGCGCCTTGCTCGCGGGGGCGCGCGTCAAAGCATGCGTCCAAGTGGTGCCCGAGCACCTCCCTCGTCGCCCTGGTCAGGTCAGAGGCTCTCCGGGCAGGAGCCCCCAATCCTATCCTGAGGGAGGCACCGGGCGCGCCTTCCTATGCACGAGGAAGGGGCGCCCCAGCAGTGGGTGCGGGGCCTGAGGTACCATCGGCAGGTGCACCATCCTCCTGACACTTCTTAAGGAGCTGCTTCTTCTTCTTGGGTGTGATCTCAGAAAATAGGACGGCGCCCTCATCGTTTGGGTTGTCAGCCGCCGCGGCTTGGTAGGCGCGCTCGAGGGAGCACACCGCATCCTTGTCATCTTAGGCGACCATGATGATGCCGCCACTTCTTGGCATTTTGAGGACATTGTAGCCATGGTGGGTTGCTGCCATGAACTTGGCGAGGGCCGGATACCCGAGGATGGCGTTGTACGGGAGGCCGATATGGCCGACGTCGAAGTCGATGAGCTCAGTGTGGTAGTTGTTGCGGTTGCCGAAGGTGACAGGGAGGCGTATCTGCCCCAGGGGGATGGTGGAGCCATCAGTCACTCTTGAGAAAGGCTTGGTCGGAAGGAGCTGATCATAGGGCACTTGGAGTGTCTCGAACGTCTCGATGGAGAGGACATTGAGCCCTGCACCACCGTCAATGAGGGTCTTGGTAACGAGGACGTTGCTGATGGTGGGCGTGCAGAGCATGGAAGCGCGCCTCTGGCGGCCGAGCACTTGAGGTGATCCTTGGTGATGGCGCACTGTGACCACTTGAGGGGACGCGTGGCTTCGAGCCTCGGGAGGGCCGCGTTCACCTCATGAGTGAACTGCTTGAAGATGCGCTGTGAGGCTGGGGCCTGCGCACCACCTAGGATGCAGGTGATAGCACGAGGTTCCTGGAATCCCCCAGCCCCGTCGTCCTGCCAGTTGTCGTTGTTCCTCCTTGGCGGCGGCAGAAGCGGAGGGAGGCCAGCATTGCCCTAAGGACGGGCCTCACGAGGCTGATCACACCAGAACCCGTTACGAGGCTCTTCACGCCAGCGGTCCTCCCGATGCTGGTCATGCCAGTCCTGACGGGGGTCGCGGTTGTCCCAGCGGCCTCCACCGTGGCCGTAGCCCTGGTCACCACGCACGGGGCGGCGACCAAGGCGCCCATCGTAGAGGGCCCTGAGCTCTTGGCAGTCGTTGGTGTTGTGGCTGTGTACGTTGTGGAAGATGTAGAACGTGTGGTTGCCCCTAGAGGACTCGCGGTGGTCACGACCGCGCATCATCTCAGGTTCAGCCGCAAGTACGGCGGGACCCTTGCGCTTCGCCTCCTTAGCCTTGGACTTCTTGTCCTTGGGGTCTGCCTCAGGAAGCTCTAGGAGGGATAGGCGGCCCTCCTCGGCCCTTGCGCATTTGTTCGCCAGGTTGAACATCTCCAGGGCAGAGCACATGTCTTCGTTGATGGTGAGCTCCTCCTTCATCTTGACATTCGGGATGCCTTCAGAGAACGCCGAGATGATGGCTTTGTTAGATGCCTTCGGGATCCTGAGACGGATGTTCGTGAAGCGCTGTATGTACTTGTGCAAGGTCTCGCCCAGCTGCTGCTTCACGCGCCGCAGGTCGCCCACTGCAGGAGCGCGGGCGCGAGTACCCTGAAAGTTGGCGATGAAACGCTCGCGAAGCTCATCCCAGGAGGAGATCGACCCCACCGGGAGGTTTAGTAGCCAAGAGTGCGGGCCGTCCTTGAGGGCCATGGGGAACCAGTTCGCCATGACCTTGTCGTCGCCGTTTGCTGCTTCGATGGTTAGCGTGTAGAGCTGGAGGAATTCCGCGGGGTCAGGAGTGCCTTCATAATGTGGAGGTAGATCCGGCTTGAACTTGCCGAGCCAGACGACTAGGCGCAGCTCCGGGGTGAAAGCACGGCAGCCTACCGCGCTCACATGCGGGGGCCGCATGGGTGGAGCTTGGTCTTGACGCCCGCGCGCCACGACTTCTGGCGGCGCGCAGTCCTGGTGCTGGCGCTGTGGCACCGGGAGCGCGTGCGCATCGGCTTGTGGGCGCTGGGTCACCTGGCAGCTTGCTTCATCGCGCGCCGGGGCCCCGCGAGGTGGGTCACACCGGGGCGCGTCACACCTGGGCTCGGGGTTGGCACCACACAGAGGAGGAAGAGGAGGAGGAGGCGCGCCGTGAGCCATGTCACCCGCCTGGGATGCCGGGGGAAGGAGCGAGCGGGACGGCGCGGGGGCCTCGCAGGCGGCACTGACGAGCTCGGCGATGCGACCGAGCCAGTCATTGTAGAGGTTGTTGGCTGGGCGGTAGCACAGGAGCTCATGCGCCATGAGCAGCGCAGCCTGCACGTTTGCCGGCCCGCGACGAGCATGGGAGGATGATGCCATGGCCGGAGTGTGTGACGGGGTTGCGGTGCGGCCATCACACTGCACGGAAGGTGGCAGTGATGAATCCTGCTGCTCACTAGCAGCAGGGTCAGTGGTAGTGTTAGCCACCGGGGAGGCAGAGTGGCGAGGAGCTCCGTTGCCCATGGGTGCCGTCTGGGCGACACGAGCGGCCCGGCGCTCGGCACGGACACGGTGAGCGTCGGCCATGGGAGCGATGGAACAGAGGCGAAGCGAATGGTGGAAGAAAGACTTCGACACGCCCCTACCTGGCGCACCTAATGTCGGATTCAGGGCTCCACAGACCCAAGAATGTTTGAACTCTAGGGCGTGTGCGAAGATCTCAACATCTCAATCCTAGAGCCCTTCGCCCCACAGCCTAGCCTAGCCGAACTTGCGTGAGCAGGTTAGAAGATGAACACGACAGTTTACCCAGGTTCGGGCCACCTTGCAGTGTAATACCCTATTCCTGCTTTGTGGTGGATTGGCCTCACAAGGGGCTGAGGATGAACTAGTACAGAGGATGAACAACCTCGCGAGGGCTCGGGGATGAGAATGAGTTGACCCCTTCTATGGTGGTGGCTAACCTATATTTATAGTGGCCTTGGTCCTCTTCCCTCGAAACTTAGGTGGGAAGGGATCCCACAACGACCAATTTGAAAGGGGAGAAGTAGTAAATCCTATCCTGACAAAAGGTGGTCTTTGCCTGCAAAGCTTCTAGTCGTGACACAGCGGTGGGCTCGGTGATGACCTCCGCCTTGCTGAGCCTGTGGTCTTCGCCTTGTAGCACCTGAATGGAAACCTTTGGGGGATTCCTCAGGAACCCACGCCTGTCCTTGCCTCCTTAGCACCAAAGAGGAAACTGCCTCCTCTGCGCCCGCTGGCGCCCGCCTCGCCATGGTCGTCATGGCTCACGTCACCTCAGCCTCATGAGGTGGGGTACCTGCATAGAAATCTCCGCTCCTCGGGAGGCCGCCTGAGGAGGCCGCTCCCTCGGGAGGTCTTGGTGTCGTCCTCCTCGTGAGGGTCTTGTCTTGGTGGTCTCGGAGATGGGCCGTACCAGGCCATCGAGGAAGCCACGCGGTGGTCCGCAGGCAGGCAAGTCTGGGTACCCTGGTTCCCAGAATGCTGAAAGGGGAACTTGATAAGCACATTTCATATACATCTTTTGTCACTCAAATATGCGGTTTATTGAGATATATTCATTCACTTCTTGCTATGAATTATTGAATATGTGAATGAAAATCATATAAAGGATCATTTACTTATCACTTGTTGCTTTTGTAGAAAAGTGCACAAAGGCACTATAAACTTCAAGATTTGCACTATGGGGCTAACGAGAAGAGACAAGGGTAGGACAGAAAGATGGAGGGACCCGAGTGTGATGAACATTAAAGCTTGAAGGGTTTGCCTAAAGAAGAGGAGGACCAACTTGTGCAGAAAGAAGAAAAGGAGAGGGGCCAAATTGCAAAGGGGAAGATCAGCCGTGAGGGGTCAAAATCCCTAGTTCATCCTCGATCCATTTCGGGCCTGGCATCTCATCTCTCTCCCTCTCACCCCTCCTTCTCCAACTTTGGCCGTCACCACCACCAGGCCGGCATGGTGGCGCGCCTCCGCACCATCAGCACATCCACCATCAACATTCACCACTCACCACCAACTTCATCCACCAGCGCCACCATCTCCAGCCACCGTCGCACCTTGCGCGCTTGACTAGACAAGGGCGGGTACTGGCGTCTGGTCCTCCGCATGACCTCTCCCTCTCCGCCGATCCTCTCTTCCTGATGCCCCTGCTGATCCTTCTCTTTGCGCCTCCTTGCTAATGCCCTTCTCTGAACTGCTGCTGCCTCTGTTCCTTCCCCAAACCTTGCTGCTGCCTGAACCCATCTCTGCTGCTTCTCTCTGAATCTCAACCTCCACTTGCTGCTGCCGCCATTTCTCTCATCGCTGAACCTCTACTATAGTTTGTCTTTGAACCCATCCCTGCTGTTGTTCCTCTTCACCAAACCTAGCCTGCTGATGTTCTTCTTCTTATCTTCAAGTCACTGCTACCTCTCCAACACCACTTGCTGTTGTTCTCTCTCTCCCTCTCTGTAATTCATGGAAATTGTAATGTATTAAGTGGTTTGTTTAGTTCAGAGACCTATACTTGTCTAGTAGCTCTACAAAAAAAAAGACACATCCGTGACATTTTGGGCCGAATGATTTTTTTTCTGTCATGCTTATGACACTTCTATGACGATAATTGTGACAAAAGCACGTATCATCATAGATGTGGTGGGCTCCTAGTTCTGTGACAAAAAATCATGACAGAAAATGGGATTTTCATCCTGGGTGGGCCGGAGACGCAGCTGCATGACATTCTTTGGGCCGTCCATGACGGAAAAAATCATGGTAGAAGCGAGGGCGAGGAAAGTATCGGGGAGTTCCCGGTTACGGTGGGTGGTCGGGGCCGAGCGATGCACTGTGGTTTGTACGTTTCTCTCGTGTACGCGCGTGTGTGCGAGGCGTTGACTAACTGAACCGTGGTGAGTCGAGCCGGTTGGTTGGCTGTGGATGAACAGTTCCCGGTGGGGGTTGGATGAACAGGACCCCGTGGTAGTAGGCCGTTGCCGCTGGATGAACAGGACCCCGAGGAGGCCGCCGCACCCCAGCCGGTTGGGGGTGGATGAACAGGACCCCGTGGAGGCTCTATGAATAATAGCCGATGGAGGCTGGATGAACAGTAGCCCGTGGATGAACAGTAGGTGGTGGAGGCTGTGGAGGAGGTCGACAGTGGATGAACAGTAGCCCGTGGAGGCTAAAGCAAGGCAGTAGACGGTGGATGAACAGGACCCCGTTTCGACCGTAGGCGCTCCAACAGAAGTCTGTTTCCTCCGTTTTGCGGTACGCCACACCCCTCCCGATCAACAGGACCCCGTTTCGACCATAGGCACTCGAACAGAAGTCCGTTTCTTCTGTTTTGCGGTACGCCAGACCCTTCCCGATGAACAGGACCCTATTTTGAACATACGCGGTCAAATAGAAGGCCCGTTTCCTCTGTTCTGCGGTATGCCAGACCTTGTTTCGGCTGTTCCGTCCAAGCCGGTTGGCTCCTGATGAACACGACGTATTCCGTTGCCTCCCGATGAACACGATGCATTCCGTTGCCTCCCCATGAACACGACGCAGTTTCTCCATTCCGACCTAGCCGGTTGGCTTTCGATGAACAAGACGCCGTTGCTGCCGTCCATTGCCTCTCCATGTACACGAGCCCTGGCCGTATGTATGCGCGAGTACGCGTTCGAGACCCCGCCCATATGTACGTACGTGGCCGTATTTTTTGGCATCTGGCTGTACGTACATGTACACGGTTTTGATTGGACTGCCTGAACTGCTACCGCTCCTTACTCGGCCACGATTCATCATGGCAGACAGACCGATCAACCGGTATGTACACAGACAACGCTACGTACGCTTCGACCGGGTGGGTCCCAGCTGTCAGGGAGGGCACGGAGGCACTTCCTTGCGTGCGAATATATAGCTGGCAGGTCCCAACAGTCAGGGGCGGAATCATATATTTTTTGCCCGTAATAAGGAGGCACTTCCTTGCGTGCCAAGATGTTGTTGGTGGGTCCTAGCTATCAGGGGCAGGCATAAGGAGGCACTTCCTTCCTTGCGAAGATATACGTGGTGGGTCCCAGCTTTCAGGGGGAGGAATAATTTTATTTTCGTGTAATAAGGAGGCGGTTGTATGCGTGCGTCCATGGACCTAGTGCGTCCCCACTGTCAGCCTCTCCACGTACAGTCCTCTTCTGATGACTCTCATTTGTTGACCACGTTGACCATGCCGCGCCGAGCGCACCAAGGCGGTGGACGACGGCGAGGCCCCGGACGGTAACGAGCCGGTGATGGGAAGACGAGGCAGTGGAGTCGTAGACGGGGAGGTGTACAAGGGTTAACTGGTTCTGGTGCGGCGTGGTTCTACAGTCGGCGGAGAATAACAGGAGGTGTGGAGGGATGGCTTGGCCGGTGGTGGGGTAGCGCTTCGCAGGGTAGCGTGCTAAGCAGAGTTACTAGTAGCCGGAGGTGGGAGCAGGTGGTCCCGGCGACGCTGGAGGAAGAAGACGAGAGATTGAAGATGTATGCTGGCCGTTGGATGTAAATCCAATGGCTATCGATGTCAGAATCATTTGTTGACTAAGTTGACAACGCCTTGCGTTGGCTTCGACCTATTAGCCCACATTTCAGCCTCCAAAAATGTCGCACATATTCAACCCATTTTTTTTATAATTTACAGTCCATTCGCTGCGCTGGGTGAACAAATAATGTAGCGTCCATGCGGCCCATTTATTTTTTTTCTAAAAAAACTACAGCCCATTTGCACTTTCTAGAAATACACGAATTTGCTGGCCTGGGTGAACAAATAATGTAGCGTCCATGCGACCCATTTATTTTTTCCTAAAAAATTACAGCCCATTTGCACTTTCTCGAAATACACGATTTTGCTAGGCTGGTTCTAATTATAATGTTGGGTTGGGCGCAGCAATGTTATCAAAAAATAAACAGGGGCTGAGCATTTTGTTATAAATATATTTAAATAATAAGTGCTTTATTTACATTGGTC
Source organism: Thinopyrum elongatum (assembly GCA_011799875.1). Taxonomy (NCBI): domain Eukaryota; kingdom Viridiplantae; phylum Streptophyta; class Magnoliopsida; order Poales; family Poaceae; genus Thinopyrum; species Thinopyrum elongatum. Next base: position 279,505,852 of record CM022301.1, read on the forward strand.
CTTAAATCTTACCAAGCTTTTGTACACAATCACCTGTATTTTCGTTGACCTTAAGTAAAAAAAGAACAATATTTTATTGTTAAACATTTATTTTTATAAGTTCATAATACATGGGATATTTTTTTCTTATATATGTAAGTATATGTTAAATATATGATGATAATAACAATAATATATAATAACATATAAAATAATATAAATATATATAATATAGTTAGAAGGGAAACATAAGTTGGACCTGGCGTTCCTATTCTTATATAGAAAAATAGAACAGACCTCTGAGTTTTCTTCAAAAAAATACATAAGTTGGGCTGCGGATGTTTAAGAACAAATAAAACCTAGGATGGGAGGGCCATAGGCCGGTCCATACATGATGGCCATCAAACAAATACAAACCGGCATGTCGTGGGCTGCACATGTTAAAAAAGAAAGCCTAGACTGGGCAGCCCACAACCCAGCTGATACTTGTTGGCCCACTGATAATAAATGATACATGCCAGCTCCCTGATGACTAGCTTTCTTGTAAATTTATCTTCTTTAGTAACTACGTTGACATGGACCTAGTAGGGCCATAGACGTGCTACAGTAGTGGTAGATGTTGTGCCTAGTTTCTAGCAAAAGTACTAGGTAGCCCAGTGGCCAAGTTCCACCCCCCAACCGCTACTCCGCCCGGGTGCGATTCCACCTAATGCAGTGAAAATATCCACAAATTTTTGCCTCTGCCTCTGACATGTGGGTGCCCATTGTCATCTACGCACACCACCTCCAACACACTCAACATTGTGTGGGCATTTTCAAAACAACATATCTTTTTGACTGTGCATCATATGAAGATGTGCTATGCATGAATGTTGATCAGCATGATGTTAACTGGCTGGTAGTTCCATTTTTGACCATGAATAAAACTTCCAACATGATGTTATCCCTGTTTGAAAAGGGCATGTTAATAAAAATGCTCTGCCTCAGAAACTTGCAGTTTCTTATCTGAAACTGAAACTTGCAGTTTCTTATCTGAGAATCACATTGTCTGCACTTTTATATGAAACTGCATTTTTTAAAGTGCTAAAAATAGATCTCTAGAATTCATAAAATACTTCATATGCTCAATACAACAAATCTGAAATTGAAAAGACATTCATATATGAAAGTACTCTCAAATCTGAAACACAAAACACAACCTGCAAATACTGGACAACCCTAAGCTCCTCCTCAGACTATTTGGGGGGGGGGGGGAGTCCCCTCCTTTTCCTCGGCGGCAGATAGCTGCCCCGTAGGACTAGGTGAATGGCGAGGGAGAGGATGGCGGGGAAGCGTCATCGCGCCAACTGTTTTTCTCCTCTTGCAGTTGGGTTCGGTCGACGAAGACTCCACCGGCTCGCTCTACCACGTCACACTCACAAACAGCACCGTGTAGATGCTCGATCCTTCAATGTTAGGTGGATGCTCCATCTTGGATCGATACTCCCACCACCGCAGCCTCACGATCGGATCCGATGAATCTATTTGCTCCATGGCCCAAAGGAGCAGCTCTATGTACTCCCGCGTGACTCCCTCCCGGTGTATCGCCTCCTTTTTGCTCTTTTCCAGATATTTGGCCATCGCTTTCGCCGTCGCCGCTAATTGCTCCGGGTTGTCAAACCAAGACTATATCTCCAACATCCTAGCTAGCTTCATAGGGTCGCCGCCTGCGATCCACACGTATCGGTTGTACTCCTCCATCGACCTACTTCTCCACAGCACCTTCACTCGCCGGCGGTGGTTTTTGAATGGAAGAGGAGAGGAGCGGCACTGGTTTTGGATTAGAACGGGAGACGAGGGGCGGTGGTTTTGAAATGGAAGAGGAGAGGAGCGGTGCTGGATTTGGATTGGAACAGGAGAGGAGTGGCGGTGGTTTAAGAGGAGAGGAGCGGCGCTGGTCTTGGAAGTATTTTTTTGTTTTGCGTATTTTGGCTCAAAGTTTGACCACGTACTGTATTTGACAAGCAAAATGTGAATGCATGTCATAAAAAATTGTATCGTTTGGTTCGTATCTGAATGTACTTTTAAATTATATTATTTTTGCAACATATAACATATATTTTATTTGTGAAAATTATGGTCAAATATGACCCAGAATACAAGGGAGACTAGTTAATGTGGGGTTGCTTTCTTAATTGAAGGGTAAATTGATTTCGATTTTGATCCAGTCACAGCGCGCCGGCCCTATCGTCCAATCCTAAATCGCTGCCACATACTCCTCTCCCTCTTCTCCATTGCAAAACCACCCCCTCTCCTCTTCATCATCTCCATTACAAAACCACCATCTCGCCTCTCCCTCTTCTCCATTGCAAAACCACCCCCTCTCCTCTCCATCATCTCCATTTCAAAACCACTATCTCACCTCTCCCTCTTCTCCATTGCAAAACCACCCCCTCTCCTCTCCATCTTCTCCATTGCAAAACCACCATCTCGCCTCTCCCTCTTCTCCATTGCAAGACCACCGTCTCACCTCCCATCTTCCAAAGCTAGCACCAGACCTCTCAGAAGGACATCTATGGAGAGGATGCATCAGTGAATCGGGTAGATCGCCGGTAGCGACCAGGCAAAGTTAGCCAGGTTGAAGGAGATCCTTACTTGGTTTGGCAACGAGTGGGAGATTTCGAGGACGGTGAGGGCCATGTGGCAATGTATGCGAAAGAGCGAGACGGCGGCGATGTACTCCCCGGCGGCAGTCACGCCGCAGTCCTTCGAGTTCATCGAGTATCTCCTCTGGTCGAAGGTCGAGCATCCAGAGGATAACGAATCGATCGAGTACGATGTGCCGTTCGTGAGGGTGCAGTGCCAGCCGGAGCCACATGAGTATTCGTTCTCCCACCGCAAGAGGAGGCCGGATGGCGCGACGTCACTTCCCCACCGTTCTCCATGGTTCCCTTGCCGCTCGCCTCACTTCAACGGCGGTGGTAGGGCTTAAGGTAAGCTTCGCACTAACCTAATCTTCCATCTGCTTATGCTTACAATTAGTGTGACGGCTAATGAAAATCATGCTTACAATCAGTCTCTGAGTACTATGCCAATCACCCTAAAATAGCTCTGGACCAAAAACAAAGTTGTGACACTGTGTACAAATAAAGAAAAATAGATTGGTGCTTCTTTCAGAAAAGAGTACTCCCTAGAAAAGTGCCAATATAAGCTACTAGTATTTGATTAGAGGATTTGCTGCCGAGAAAGATCCGTCCACAGAGAGCGCCACCCGTCCCACTGATGGTGGATGCCAATGCTTAGATGGAGCATGGTTGGTGTCAGTAATTTTTACTTGGCACCTCGCACTTTGCATATATGCTAGTTCCATCCGTACATTTGTGCAGTTCCACCAAAATGCAGCTGAATAACCCTGTTTGCACAGATAATGAAAAAGCGTGATTACATTATAGTGGCACTAGTTGATGAAACATACACTAATAAATAGAAGAAACTTCAATTTCTTAATGGGAAAATATTGCGATAGTATCACAATATGTCATGCTGCGAGGGCGAGATGGGCCCTGCGACGCCTCATACGGTAGGCCTCATACTGGAAATCGACCCAATTCTCTCCGATACACCTTCTGCCAATGATGAACATCAGTGTACAGTGGTAGTACAAGGAGGGGCCTTGAGACATTCCAATCTCTATTTTTGTGCAGATCAACTAAAATTAAGCACCCCAGTTTGCAGAAACACTTAAACATTAACAATGGGACTAGTTGATGAAACATATACTAACAAAGAGAATCACTTTCTTTATCTACATTGGAAATGAAATGATAGAGAGGACACTCGGTCTATTTTAACTATATTATTACTTCATTTTATCAGTGGCACTAGGGACGAGCAGGTGGCAAGCGAGGTGCCACTAGATTAAGGTGCAAAATAATAACATTACTGCTTTATCATGGCAGTGCCAAAACAGTCGCACAAGAGCAGAGTCAACATGCAAGATCTTTGGCAAACGATCGGACCAAAAAGGAACATACCTTGCGATGGGAACCATATCTGCAGTCAACGCCATCATAGAAGGGATGACACCAGTCACCAACTTGGATGATTCAATTCATGGGACCTTTTTGTGCAGTTCACCTAAAATGAATCAATGTCCCATGAGCTAGCAGCTTCTTCTTCATTAGTTGCAATAAAATTAAGCAACATCAAGGTTGGTTGTGAAGCTCGTGGAATGTTCAACCATAATTTGGATATCATTTGTGCAGTTCAACTAAGATCAAGCATGAAATGTATATCTCTGTTTGCACAAAAAGGTGGAAAGGAGGGTGACTAACAAGTGATGAAACATACATCAAATGAAAAGAAGCATGTTCCTTATCTGAATGGCGATCCTACAAGGACAGTAGCAATTTCTAAAGCAGCAACATTGCTAGATATTAGTGTGGGCATTAGGATTAACTATGACAACCGTTAAATACAACATTACTTTAATGGTGCCATTGCTTCATTTTACCAGCAACATTACATTAACAGCTGCTAAAGAGTTGGTATTTTGGCACGGGAGAGTAGGCGGACCAGGACAGTTGCATTTCTAACGAAAAGAAGCAACTTACCTTAATGGGAAATTTAGCAAGACATGAAAAACAGTGCTAATGATTCATATTACTGGAGGCATTACATTGAAAGCAACATTGGTTTAACGTGTCCTTACTTTTAACAGTGGGACTGCTACATTTTACCAGTGGCATTACATAAGAGGGGCTCGGGGCAACAAACATCTGAACAGGATATCTGGGTTGGTCCCATTTTTGTTCGGTATAGCCACCATATACTGTGTGAGGCTAGCAAATCTAGTGCTGGACATACTCTGTTGACTTGTCCCCCAGTCCCCACTTTCTTTCCTTTTTCAACCAATAGATCGGTTTATATTGAGTTTGTACTGCGTTTCCCTTTACTTCCCTATTAGACCAAGAGACCAGTTGGATAGCCAGTCTCTGCTACTTTTCGCCCCCATTATTTCCTCTTTCGACCAAGTCCTAGATTCAGGTAACAAATCTTCCCCCACCCCCACCCCCTTTCTTCCTTGTTTGAACCAAGTAGTACTAGATTCGACTGCATGAAGTAGTTTTACCTCTTAACGGCAAAAATTTAGGTGGCTTTCGAACAGCCGATCGATCCTATCTACGAGGGGGCCTTAGAAATAGTAAAAGATACAAATGTAGCGATGTCAGGAGCTGGGGCAGTAGAGCAAGGCCGGTTTCGAAGGAAGTTATACCTGAGGGTCGCCGGGATGTCGCTAGGTGGGTGGCGGGAGGCCAGATCTGCCCACACTACGGCAGTGAGGAAGAAGGGGTCGGAGGCCCTCCCTAGCTGGCGCTACGTGGAAGAGAACGGCAAGGCACGCTAATCAGGACGCGCCGGCAGTGGGTAAGAGCCGTCGCCGAGGACGACTGTGTGAACATTGCACCTTCTCACCTTCCCCGGTGGAGGGGATTCGGCCAGATCTGTGACCAGCGGTGAGCAGAGAGAGAGAGTGTGGCCACCGCTGTCGTGTTTAGATCTGGAGAGGACGAGAGAGTGTGAAGAGAGCAACACTAGCAAGCAAGCGCGGAGGCTCCTGCCTATATAGTGGAGTAGTTTTCTTTTATCTACCAGAGCCGGCTTGACCTCATCAATGACTGTCGAGAAGTCTTCATGCACGTGCCCCGAAAGCGCAGTTTTTGTCATTTTGATCTGAAGCACCGGATTAACATATAACACGAAAAAATGCCACATGACAAGAAACCATAACCTCACTGCCCCAAGGAGACAACATGAATCCCGACGGACAAACTAGACGAGGATCAAAGCTCAAATTAAAGACAAACTCGTAGAAAAGGGGTCAATCGATAGATGTCCTAATTAACATAGCCGACTTGACCTAGATGGCAGCCGAGTAGTCTTCGTGCATGTGCCCCAATGACCAGCGCCTTGGAGGAACGCAGTTGTCGCTATTTAACCCTCGCAGTGATCCGAAGCACATGACACCTAATATTGCAAGATAACAAGAAACCTTTTTTTAGATTTCTCATCAGAACTACAGCCCTGTACAAGATAGTCTGCACGATATGTAGACGATAGCCAATCCAGCCGTCTGCTGGAGTCTGGTCACATGCATGGATGAACTGATCTCCCGTGTCGTGCAGGGATCGTCCAGGCACCGACGTGTTTACAGCACTGCTCTAGTACTATCGCTCGTCTCTCTCTTCTATTAACTCAGCTGACTTGCGGGGACGGGGGAGTGTGCCTATGGTCAGTTCTCAATTGCAGTCCCACATGTGTGTGCAAATGCAATATGACGCGCGTTCCATTCGGAGAGCGGCGTGCCACACCGACCGACCGTCTGGGGTGCAACGCGAACGCGACGGGCGTGCTGTATACATGTGTACCGCCGTTCTGTTGAGGCTTTGCTCCATGGCTGTCGGGGAACACAGACAAGGGTATATGTTTTCCCCTGACTATGCACGGACAACAAGCCAACAGGCTCGAAGACAAGATTACAAGACCAAGATCAGACCCAACAAGGAGGATCAATTCCTTTGAAGGATCCAAGTGCAAGTCGAGAAGGCCAAGACGAGCCAGAGGAACAAGGCACCGCTAAGGGAAGGACCTACCTTGCCGGGCAGGCGAGCCCGGCAGGGTTGGGTTTTGCCCCGGAAGCAAGCTCCCAGATCGTCCCGACAGGCCTGCCGGGGCTGGCGGGGGCAAGCCACTCCATCGCTCCACCTCACAAGCGACGCAAGTCATTAATCAAAGCGGTGTCGATCTCCAAGGTGACTAAGTGGCTGCATCTTGCCACATGGCAGCCACTTCCTACAGCAAACACCTCCATATGACACCCGTCCTGAGACGTGTCAAACGAGCAGGCGCGAAGATGGCAAAACAGCCCGTCAGGACCTGCCGGGCGGGCTGTGATGTGACACTGAGCATTTAATGCGCTCTGTCCGCCTGCAGAGTTTGATATGATAGCATGGTTAGCTATCTAATCAGTACGCAAAGACTGATTTGCCACTGTGGTGACCCCTTAATCTATAAAAGGAGGCCCATGGCAACCGTAGAAAGGGTTGGACCCTCGCATATCGATACGCTCGTAGCCACTCTCGCCCCCAGAGCGACCTTGCCGGGCGAGTGTGCTACGTCCACCACTATTATCCACCATCAATCCACCAAAGCAGGAGTAGGGTTTTACACCTCATGGCAGCCCGAACCTGGGTAAAGACTGTCCGTGTGATCTCTGCCGTGCTGCGCGACGCTTCTCCGCTCTTTGTGCAACGTGCCCATCCCCCCACCAAACCAAAAGGGGCTCATGGCCCCATAGGTGACCGTGGTTTCCCACGACAATGGCACAATCCATGGATACAAAATTATATTTAAAAGTCGAGGGCGGGGCTTTTCCCGCGCGGTAGGCGGGGCAGTTCCGCCTAGTCGATTCGATAGAGAGGCGAGAAGATGAGGGAGTAGGCTGCTACAAATGTAGGGCTGTGTGATTTGATGGCTCGTTACTGCTGGACAGGTGGGGCCCTGTGATTTGACTTGCCATTATCATTATTACTATGATGCTACGACCGGCGTGAGTCTCCCGATTCCTGACCACCTCCCTGGTATACAGGTGCCAAGTACTAGTACTCCTTACTCCTTGGCAAATGCAGTAAATACTATGAAGAAAGAGATAAAGAGAAGTAAAAAAATACTCTTATAGCCAACCTTATAGCTAACCTTGTTGTATGAGTGACTAAGTGATGACTATGTATGACATGCCAACATCAGATAGCCTAACGCACCTGGATGGAGGAAGTAGTTTCATGCATGCGAAGTAGGCAAAAAAAATGTTCATTTATAGCCGTCTAAAATCTCCAAGGGCACAACCGCGCGAGCGAGGCAACGGTCGTGGTAGGCGCGACCATGATACGGGCTGCTGACAGCCCTTGGATCTGAGATCGAACGGTCGCATGCTAAGTTGCTGAAAATTTGCAGAATAACCCTCCAGGATAGGGTATTCACCCATAGGTCTAGAATCACGCCATGCAACCGTTCGATCTCAGGTCCAAGGGCTCTCGGAAGCCCGTATCATGGGAGCATGGAAAGCTTCGTATCACCTGTAATTTTCCCGACGCTTGACGTGCGAACACGCAGATGCATGAAGCCATTTAATTGGGCATCTAGTAGACATGACATCTAATTGGGCCCCATAGTACTGTGCATGAATCCATTTATCCACCGAGCAAGCCACTACCATGCCGTTCGCACGACCCACTCAAGCATTTTTACAATCGGAAAACCGCTAGCAGTTCGCTACTACTCGTCCCCGGCCGTCCTTTAACATTACGGCAGTTCACTCCTAGTCGTCCCGTCCTGTCACATTACAGCAGTTCCACTAATCCTAACCCTCCTCCCAAATCCATGGCGTCCCAAATCTCCATGATCAGCGGTGAGTACAAGGTTAGAACCATCACCGGCGATGAGTTCGACGTCATCTACACCCGTTCTTCCGCGACGGTGAAAGGATGCCTTGCTCACTTCAGACGCATGTTTGAAAAGTCAAATGGTGATGAGTGGGTCGATGGGCTAGATGTTGAGTACACCATAGTCCTGGGAAAAGAGAAGAATCTAAAGGAGGAAGAGAGGAAGAAGCCTGCCGTGATCCAAGTTTGCGTGCATAACTTGTGCTTGGTCTACCACATATGCCATGCCGACGTTGAGTGCGAGGATTTTACGAACTTCCTCGCGGGCGGCAAATTCAAATTCATTACTGTAGACTTTATGAACGACAGAAGAGTCCTGAGTCGGATAGGCCTCGTTGTAGGCCAGCCCTTCGACCTCCAGAAGAATGGGCTGGTGCCCTCCCGTCAGCCTTCAATGTTGACCCTGGCAGGAGCCATGGTTGATCCTTCATACGGTAAACTGACGAAACCTCCGCCCGAGTTTCATCTTACATGGCAGTGGAATGTACTAGATAGAGACCACATCCAGTATGCTTCAATGGATGCCTACCTTTGTTTCAATATCTACAAGGGTTGGATGAAGAGCGAGAGCCAAGTGTGCGGTTCAAGCAAAGAAGTATCGGCCAAGAGGAAGAGGGACAAGGACGAAGTCGAGCACGTGGACGAGGAGTCCGAGTAAGGTGGCAGTGTCGTTGCTCATGGTGGTTCTAATGCAGTGTCTATCGGATTAGTTGCTTAGTTTAATTTCAGGGTGCTTAGTTTTATTTGAGGGGTGTGTTGTGCTGAGCCCCTAGCAGAACTATGTTATGTTCCTTCTTGTTACTTTAACTCTTCAGTACATACATACTAGTATTTCTTACAGTTCATCTTGTAGTTGGTAGTACTACCACTCATTTCTTCACATTATATACGTACAATATATATGGCCAACATCATATAGCCAGCAGTTGGCTATACTATTAACCACGCTCTAAGCATGCCACATACACAAAACACTTAAATGAGATCTGTAATTCTAAAAAAAAACTTAAATGAGAGAAGTTTACCCAAAGCATGAAGGAGTTTAGTTGTCAAAGAATTAAATAGGTATGCTAATTTCTTTAATAGACTTTAGCACCCCATCTAAGCACGTACTAGATTTTTTAATAGTACTATATGCATAATTTGGCGACGAGTGCTCTCTATATGTACCAACTTTTTTCTTTAATTTCATCTTGGTAGTTTTGCTCCATGGCGCAATCCATCGATACTACTACTGTACAAAAGTATACATTTAAAAGGCTAGAGGGCGGGACAGTCTCACTTGGTCGGTTTCACGAGAGGCATGGGCCTTTGTGATTTGACGGCTCATTACTGCTGGAAGGCGGGGCCTTGTGATTTGACTGCTCGTATAAATGTTGCCGACGACCTGAGGAGGAGCAAAGAACCGTGCGGTATACTCAAGTTTTCCACTGGAGTACTAGTACGACGGAGGAGCACGAAACACGGCAGCCCAGTGCGATATGGCGATAAAAAATGATCTAATTTGCTAGTCATCGATCCCACGACGCCGCTCATTGTTAGTATTGTTCTATTCATGCCTCGCAGAGAACATGACATGTGCGGCGAAACACCCGAAGCAAAAGAAGAAACACAGGAGCAAAAGAAGAAGGAAGATTATCCCCCCGAAAAAAGAAGGAAGACGCACACACAAGTCTGGGGTGCAGCTCTCTACTACATGAAGGGTTGCTGGCCGCGAGTCGTAACTGCTTCTTCATCGCCTCCATGACCTCCATCTCCTCACGCATCTCCTCAACCATCTTCTTCATTCTGTCCATGACGCAGGATTTCTCGACGCGAGCCTTCATCATCTGTTCCATGGCCGCATTATGTACCTTGACAGCAGCCGGGTGCTCGATGCAGAGCTTTGCCAACTCCTCCTTCTGTTCCATGACGAGGGCGTGCAGCATCTTCACCGAGGAACTACTCTTCTCATGCAGCTTCTTCCAGCCGGCGTTCTCCTCCTTCAGCAGGTCAAGCTCGTGGCGGAGCTTCGCCTTGTCCTCCTGAAGTTGCAGGATTTCGCCGGTCGCCTTCTTACCCGAGGCAATGCTCTCCTTCAGCAGCATCACCAAGCCGGTGGTCAACTCCTCCTTCTTATTGAGCTCAGCGGGCATGTCGTCGAGGCTCTCCTTCAACAGCTCCACCAAGCCGTCGATGAACTCCTTCTGCTTATTGAGATGATCGGGCATGTCGTCGAGGGATAACGACTCCAGCACCGCCAGCTCAGCATGTTCGCCTCCGCGGCTAGGGTGCTCCTGGGAGCCCTCGCCTGCCTGTGAGAGATATTTCGAGGTCTCTGCAAGGCGGCGAGCCCTCTCTTTTTTTCCGCGGCCTTGGTCGCCACTCCCTTGTTACGAGTAGTTCTCGACCTAGAGCTCTGCACACCGGCCATGGCAAGGACGGACGAACAAGAAAGACTTATGAGGAGGAAGGTAGAGTGATTTTCGGCTAGGTAGTTCCCCTTTTTATAACCTAGTACTAGCACTAGTACTAAAACCTGCATAGTGGGAACACGTTCAGGTTTGATACGTACTAGGTGTGAGCAGGTTTGCACTTAATTATAGCATGGTAGTACTACTTTGGAATATGATGGGAACAAGCTAAAGATTAATTGATGGTTTTGGTTTCGAGGCCCGAAACGGCTCCCGATGAGTTTCCTGGAACACAAATTTCAAGTACTACTGCTCAAATGCAGTCGCACAAGTCAGTGATGTAACTAGTCGTACATGTCAGACCAAGCTGATGCGTGTCCCTTCGGTGAGACGCGGGTCTGACCGACCGTCCGTTGGTGCGACCGACCGTAAGTATTACGCGATGGAGACTTCTGGTTGTGGCATCGAGTGATTGTCACAACCAAGCATTCAAAAACTAGTGATAAATCAATTACCATCTTTTTCCAAATGACCAAGTATTTTCACAGTAATACAATACATATAGATGGAGTGATTGTCATGGTTGCAAACCGCCATGGCGCCGCAAGTTCACTGCAGTAGCAACCGAGTAGGTCACTGCATGGCTAGCGGGGAAGGAGGGCAGCTCACCTCGCCTACGATGCATGCCCAGCGGCGCCACCGCAGCTGGTCCCGCGATTTGGCTTCTCCTACCGCCCATTTGAACAGTTGCACCGGCTGCTCATGCCATTCCGCAGGCATGCGCGTTCTTTCCTCCGTAGTCGACTCCGTGAATATGATCTCTGCCATTAGCCCCAGCTCGAAATCAATGCGACACTGCCAGATGCTGACATCCCTCAGCATCTCTCCCCTGAGATCAACTTGCGCCTCCGCCTTGTGCTTCGCCAGGCGGCTCCTTCGAACTTGTCTCCAATCGATGCGACGCTTCCTCGATCCGATTTGCCCTTGCTGGCCACCACCTGAAACGCAGCCCTGGCATGTCCTCCGGTGCCACCGATCTGTGATTCCAGAGCAATGGATCCCTTCTGAAACACATGTGGGTTTCGCTCAAAGGCGGTAGTGCTGCGGGCCGCAGCGAGAGGGCAGCCCGCGGGATCCCGGGATCTAAGGGATTATCCATGGCGGGATCCGGTGGGCGAGGCGGGGAGGCGAGCGTAGGCGCTGGGAGAGCCCTACGAGGCTAAGATAAAGATAGTACTACTACTCCACTCCGTCCATATTTAAATACAAAGGCCACCAACAATAACCCAGACAAAAATTGATCATCCTGCCTGCGTCCTGGTTTATTGGCCCCCTCTTTATTTTTTGCCAATTTTTGACCAAAAATTTAACTAAGAAAATGTTAATGCATGTCACCAAAAATTATATCATTGGAATCACATTTGAACATAGTTTTCTATGACATTAATTTTTATGACATGCATAAATATTGTGTTACTTAAAATTATGGTAAAAAATTGGCACAAAATACGAAGGAGACCAATGGAAGTAGCAACCCATGATTTAATTTAACTACTCACAAGCACGCAGTGGAGTAGTAATGCCTTTCTCAACTATTTCCTCCCTCACGTCCATTCAATTTGCATGCACTGTATTAATTGACCATCAATGAAGTGAACGACTTTACACGCGTTAAATTATCACATGGGGTGGATCTTCATACAAAAATGCGTCCCACCGTGTACCCGCGTGTGCGTGCGAGGGAATGAGTGCATGCGTGCACATCTGCGCTTCGTGCATGTACTACCAGTGTGCATGAGAGAGGACAAGTACATTCTTCTGGAACCAGTAGCATGTCACTGTGATCAATCCACTTAAGGAGGTCGCGACAATGCCTCCACATGTGCAACGTGGCTTCATGGATGCCCCCACATCATTTTAATCATAATATATTAACTGAAAAAGGGAGAGACACTGTGTAGCGTGCCATTGGAATTCTAATTTACGTGTTTTGCACATACTGGAAGTACTAGTAAGGTACACGTGCATTGCACGCATGAGATTTGGCAACCAAATTATGAATAAATACCACACTATAGCATGTAAGCTTTGAGTCATATATGCATGATGTAGACATTCGTTTAATTCTTAATAGTTCATCTCATTCAAAATCAATTAGTTTTTATAAAAAAGTTAATCTATTTTATGATTCATGGAATTGTGCGTTGTAAAGCATAAAGTAAAAACAAATAATGGCAATTCAACTAGAAAAAAAGTTTGGGCAATTATGATACGGAAGATTCTAGAACAAAGGAGAAGTTCTTGTGTTTTGAGGTTTGTGCATTATGCTTAAGTTCAACCATGGAATCTTCTAGATTGTACATGTGGCAGAATCTGGTGGAATGTAGATGATATCCAATGGCCAGTAGTGCTCGGATTTGCCATCTCTGCACCGTCTGATTGGCTTCATCCAACGACCATCTTTCAATTTTATTCGCACTCAATATAGGGGTATATATATATATATATATATATATATATATATATATATAGATATAGAGGTATAGATATAGACTAGTGGCACATCATCTAAAGCCTTTCTACACGCTCATTTTTTGTACAAGTGTGCTCCACCATGCACCCGCGCATTTGTATGTGGGAACGAGTGCGTGTGTGCACCTCTTCTCTTTCGTACACGTAGTCCATGAGTGTGAGAGATACTAAGATATGGTGAGGAAATATGTGTCAATGCAATTTGTGTGAAGGAGAGGCCTATATACATACATGTATGTGCATGGGGCCAGGGTGATATACGAGAAGGGATGGGAGGGGTCGACCGCGCGAGATATCGATAGAGATAGATAGAGGTAAGAGCTCTACGAGCGTACAAGCACTGGGATATGAGGGTGTGGGGTGCTGGAAGATGGTGCGAGGGGCCAAGTGGAGGGAGACTATGAAGGAGTGCACAAGTGCGAGATCGATATTTAAAGAGAGGGGCCGAGAACGTGCGCGGTTGCGTGCAGTGGCGGAGCCATGAAAAATAAATGAGCTAGGGGGCCAAGCATTGCTAATCCTTTACGGGGAGGGCCAATTCATCAAGTTAAACCATTTTACCAACAATTGATCTACTGATCACATTCATATTAGCCTCAGTATATAGTGATGTTAGGGGGGCAGGGCCCTTGCTGCCCCTGTCTTCGCCACTGTGCGCGCGTCTGAGAGATGAAGCGGAAGGCATGGATGATGAGAGGGGGACGATGGATAGATAATGTGGGTGTATCAGCTATGTAATCCTATATAGAGAGGTATAGATTGATCGATGTGTATGTGGGAAAGAGGGTGAGACCTGACTAGATATATAGATTGATCGGTTTGTGTGGAAAACTGGGAAAGACCTAGCTATATATATACACACATAGAGGAACATCGATCATTGCGCAAGCATGTGAGAGATAAAGAATGCCCGAAGTGATGAAGATGGGGACTTGTGTGTGTGTGTGCATGCATGGGAGACCGACCTGAAGAAAAAGATTGCATGTGTGCGATGGATAATGCTGAGTGGTAGTGTGTGTGCATGCATGCACGAGAGAAAGTTAGTGGTACAATTATAAAGAGAAGATGACTGTGTGGGTGTAAAAGACTAGGTGAGGTCATAATCAATGTAAAGTTGAATTCAAATATTTGAATAAGAGATCATGATGTTTGAAACCCATGCATGCATGAATATAACTGAGATATGCGTGGTGTGGTTTGGAAACGAGCATGCTATACTGTATACACATTGAACAAGGTCAGAAAGATTTGAATTTGAGATACTAATGGCAGGCATCGTTTGGCCACATTGCATCCGTGCATGGACACACTATTCAAATTGGAGGTGATGGGTGGCTTTCGCATCACATATCTATACCCCTATATAGTGTGCGAATAACTTTGAAAGATGGTCGTTGGATGAAGCCAATCCGATGGTGTAGAGATGGCAAATCCGAGCACTACTGGCCGTTGGATATCATCTACATTCCACCAGATTTTGCCACATGTACAATCTAGAAGACTCCATGGTTGAACTTAAGCATAATGCACAAACCTCAAAACACAAGCACTTATCCTTTGTTCTAGAATTTTCCGTATCATAATTGCCCAATTTTTTTTTCTAGATGAATTGCCATTATTTGTTTTTACTTTATGCTTTACAATGCACAATTCCATGAATCTTAAAATAGATTAGCTTTTTATAAAACTAATTGATTTTGAATGAGATGAACTATAAGAATTAAACGAACATCTACATCATGCATATATGACTCAAAGCTTACATGCTATAATGTGATATTTATTCATAATTTGGTTGCCAAATCTCATGCGTGCAATGCATATGTACCTTACTAGTCTAAATGGTGTGTGTGTGTGTGTGTGTTGTGCGTGTTAAACACATTGTACGTAGTATCATACATGGTTTAGATTCCGAACATCTAGCTAGAGCATACATGTACTATGATTTGAATTCAACATAAAATGGATACATATATTTGAATTTGAGATCGTATGTACATGTAGTTCATATTTATATGGGAATTTACTACTCCTATATTCATGTCATGTGTTGTGAAGATAATATTTAGATGGTTGTATAACTAACCTGAGTACAATCCCATTCAAACAGGGAAAATGTACTAAAATTTAGTCCATATGCTAGAAAACACGAATTGTTTTTTTATTGTTGAGGGAAGTGCACATTGATTTGGTACTGTACACGTTAAGTTTGTTGTCCCGATTTTTTTAGTTTTTTGTTGTTGTATTTGAATGCATTTCTAGTAATATAGTAAAACGGGACATGGCTCTCTCTAGTGAGGTGCGAATTGTCTTTTTTTTGTACACGTTAAGCTTGTTCTCCCGAAATTTCAAGCCGCGCCTTGTTATGCCGAAATTTCAAGCTAGCATCTTTGTCTATCATGCTGCGAAACTCCCGCCTCTTTAACCCGCGCCTTGTTACCCCAAAATTTTAAGACATCTCTTTGTCTCGTTATGCTCCAAAAACTCCCTCCATCTCAACCCGCGCCTTGCTATCCCAAAATTACAACGCGCCCGAAAACTCCCACCTCCTACGAAATCCCGACACGCGAAATGCCCGTGATACCCCTGAACCAAAAGAACCGCCTAGCTCAAATCGGTGGGGGTACTCTCGTGACTTACCCCACATTTCGGACAAGCGCGTCCCTAAGCCATGGTTCCCCCCTCCCATCCCATCCGCCCCCCATTCGTACACCGAGGCCGCGAAAACCCGCGAAGCCCCACACCCTCCTCCGTCCGCCACCCAGCCGGAGCCTCTTCCCCGACGACGTCGTCCACAACAACACGTCAATGTTCCTCATCCAACGCACCGGATGAGGATCCGTCATCGATCTCGTCGCCCTGCCGGTTCAGCCACCCCGTCCTCCACCTCCAAGGAGCTGCCCCAATGTTCTCCTCGTCTTTCACGCCACCTCCATTCCCACACCGCCGTCTTCACCTGCACCACCGGCAGAGCAGCATCATCACCGATTCCTCGGATGAAGCTGAGGCCTAATTAGTGCCACCAAAGAGGTTCTACACTAATCGCTGCATTTTCTTCTTGATTCGATCTCACGATGCTGTCGGCGCTCGGTCCCGAGCCGACATGGCGCGGCTCCATCTACAGCAGCATCGCCGGCCACTTCCTCCACGGCGTCGCTCCCTCGGCAGTGACGTCCAGATCAGTAGGAGCTCCTGCTGCTTTGGCTCTCGCTCATGCTGCTGCTCTGCTCTTGCTCTCGGTCCCCTACCTAGTCTACTCTTGCTCTTGCTCGCGCTACTGCTCTCGCTCTTGCTCTTGCTTGCGCTGCTGCTCTACTCTTGCTCGCACTATTGCTGCACGAGTAGCAGATCCTGCTCTCGCTCGAGCCCCTGCAGCTGCTACCCGAGATGCTGCTACATGACTAGCTGCCCCGGCTCTCGCACGCGCTGCTGCTGCTACTGCTTTTCTGCTACTAGTGCGTTCAGTTTCGACAGTAAAATTCAGTTTTGACAGCAAAATTCAGTTTCGACAGTAAAATTCAGTTTCGACAGTTAAATTCAGTTTCGATAGTTAAGTTTAGAGATGAGCGGCTGATGTATTTTACATCTATCACTTTGTGTTTATGTATTTTACATCATCTATTGGAGATGCTATTAGAATTCCACTCAGGTTAATGTTGTCTCTCTTGTCCTGCTTCAGCCTCGCCGTCGTACAACTCACCGGAGCTGCTCCAACGATGAAACCCTCCATCACAGCAGAGTAGTACCCCCGGCTCCATCTCCAGACGCATAAAGATCTTCTTCCCCTCCTCTAACAGCGAAATTAGCTGGAGCATCCTCACCGACCAACCCAATCATGTTGAGATCGACATGGCTTCGCCAAAGAGGTTGTACACTTATTGAATCGCTTTTTTACTCTACATGTTATATATATTGTCCACTGAGCACATGTAGTAACATGAAATATGATTAGTTTCTCCTACTATATGACAAGCAGTGAGGTACCGGGCAACTTAGCTATCCGTGATGGACTCTCTTGAGTGCCATCATTATTTACTTCTGCGCGTTTGAGGTGTGCATTTGTAGATGGGCCTGGGAGTTGAGCTAGTAGGGCAGTGGCCTGGGTCCAAAGTAGTAGAAGTAGCACAAAAACATTTTTTGAGTGTAGGCTTTTCCCTATTCAAGCCTGCCTACTAGAATCACTAGTGCTTGAAAGGAAAAGTGAAGGAAAAACATAGGAATTGGAAAGTTTCCTATGGTACTACTATTCATGCATTTGGTACAAAGGAATGGAGCAAAGGAAAACTGTAGGATTTGTTACTTTATTGTCTCCTTGAAAGAAAAACCATAGGAATTTTAATATCCACTTGTCCTCCTTCTCAAATTCCTATTCATGAAGCACAAGACTAAGAGATAGTAGCATAATAGCATTATAACCATACATTTTCTTGTGGTTTGACTTAATCTCACCATGCTTCTTTGCATCCTGTGATCTTCCAATTCTTGTGAACCAAACACCCAGATTGGCAGAAATTCTGTGTTTTTAAATTCTCTGTTTTGCACGTGCATTCATATCATATTCCTGTGTATTTCCTATCCCTGCATTGTTAGAATCCTCCAATTTAAACAAGCCCTTACAGAATTACTTCTGTTACAGATATGTGTCAAAGAAAACCTGTTGTGGTTTGTCCCGCTCCTGCTGTGCTGTGGTCCACCCCAGCTCAGCTGCTCCAATGATGGACGGGTTCACCACAGCAGGGATCCGCCCTCCAGACTGTCTTTCGCCACCTCAGATCTTCTTCCCTGCTGCCGGCAGCCACGACAACTGCATTACCATCATCAACTAAGCAGATGACCTTGAGGACTACACGGGCCCGCAAGAGAG
The DNA here is from genome assembly GCA_011799875.1 of Thinopyrum elongatum. Classification (NCBI taxonomy): domain Eukaryota; kingdom Viridiplantae; phylum Streptophyta; class Magnoliopsida; order Poales; family Poaceae; genus Thinopyrum; species Thinopyrum elongatum. Next base: position 279,524,100 of record CM022301.1, read on the forward strand.
GTCGCACTCTTTCATGTCTGCTTTCGTTATGCATCGCTTAATATGATGACATGCTATTTTATCGTCCTGTTCACCGATTAAACTCTGAGTCAGGTCCAAACTAATGCTCAAACTTGAGTTTTTAAATGGTTGTGCGGTACATATTGGGGCAGCAATCAATACTATCTGTCTACTATCTGGTTAATCTCGGGTGTCTACTATGAGTTTCATGTTGGGTGGAAACAAACATTCACTACTAGGGAAAACCTTATACACAGAACCTTAGCAGTAGTGCTGGATAAAATGAGGCACTACTGCTACTTAGCAGTAGCGCGGGTCCATAGAAGGCGCTACTGCTATATACATAGCAGTAGCGCGGCAGGGGCAAAGGGCGCTACTACTAAAATTGCCCCACCGTTGCCGCCATGCTAAGTGTAGTTGTAGCACTTTCCCTTGAAACGCGCTACTGCTAGGTAGTTTAGCAGTAGCGCTTTCCCCTAACACGCGCTACTGCTAAGTAGTTTATCTTCTCCACACCGACCGCCCCTCACTCTCCCCCACTCCCACTCTCACTCTCCCACGCACCCCATCGTTCGCCGCCGCCGATGTTCGGCCCTCCCCCGCCGCCGCCGTGCTCCCTCCTCCTTCCTCGGTATGCGGCGACCCTCCTCCCTCCTCCTCCCACCGCGCTCCTCCCTCCTCCTCCGGCCGCACCCTCCTCCCTCCTCCGGCCATGACCCTCCTCCCTCCTCCTTTGGCCAAGCCCTCCTCCGGCAGCCCTCCTCCCACCCCCTCCTCCCTCCTGCCTCCCTCCATCTCTCCTCACTGATCTGTTCTTGTATAATGTAGTTTTTTACTGTTTTTTAGTTAGTGTTTAATAGAAATAGTTTATTTAGTAAGTGGTTAATAGAAATAGTTTATTTATAGTAAGTGCTTAATAGAACTAGTTTATTTAGTAAGTGGTTAATAGAACTAGTTTATTTAGTAAGTACTTAATAGAACTAGTTTATTTAGTAAGTGCTTAATAGAACTAGTTTAGAGAGAGAGACCTATATTGGCAAATTTAGTTATGCTAGGATTATATATAAGATATTTTGAAATGTTTTTGTTCATATTTTCAACCATTGAAATGGAACGACCATCAAGTTTGAATGCTCATATGATGTAGATATAAACATGTATATCTAGTGTTGCTCAAATAGGATATGTGCTTGCCCAAGTGGCCATGTTTGCACGGAACACCTCCGAGTGGCCTATGTTTTGCTGGAGTGTTGATTAATATCTGTTCCGGCAAATTTCAGGTGCTCGATATGTCCTTTTTTAGCAAAGGTCATGCCGGATTTTTCCGTGAATTTTGGCATGACTTGTGCTAGAATATGTAGGAAATATCGAGTGGCCCGGATTTTCTAGAAAGATAATTAAATGACATTTTGGGTTGACTTTAAGTCTTTCAGAACTCCACCATATATGAGAGAAGAAGAATGCCGACTGTTGTCGTGGGGGTCGTTCTTCCTCTTCCTTCTCGTGATAGACCTTTTGGTAATGCACGGGAAGGAAGAGAAGAACGACCATCACCGACGGTCGCAAATGTCAGAGATGAAGAATCCCGACTGTTGTCGTGGGGGAGCTTCTCCTTCGTTCCCATGTGCTAGACAATTTGGTGTAATGCACTCGGGAACGAAGGGAGGAGCTACCATCACCGACGGTCGAATATATACACCGCGTGAGCTGAGAGTTTTCAAGAAAAAACTCGACAGACCGATAGTCAACCCGTGATGAATAATAATGATCTAATTTAGTTTTTGTAGTACATATATTTAATTTTAGAAGTTTAATCTTTGAATTATGAACATAGGAAATGTCGTCCAACGATGATAGGCTCCCGGAGTGCGACTGGTGCGGCGATGACCGGGGTCTGTGCGACAGGCCTCACCTGGTAGAAGGTCGGCGCTTCAGTATTAAGCTCCACGAGACCTTCGATGTTGAAATGGTACGCAATGACGACAAGTGTTTTTTGGTAGTTAAGCACGACTTCTGCTTCTTCAACGTGTAATTTCCGTATTTTACAATTTGACTAGCTTATCCCATGCCATGCAAGACGCTATGTCTTGGAGAAGCTGGATTTTGAAGATCATGAAAATATGGAGACCAAGATAGTTCACCTAAGGACCCATCATGGTTATGATTTTGCTGTAAATCTATACAATTGTGAGAGCGTATCCCATTTTGGTTGCCCGAATTGGGAAGCACTTTGCAAGACATATGATTTTCATGAGGGTATGCTTGCCACATTGGATCTTGGTGATCCTAACATCGACGAAGAGAATATGGACATTTGGGTCCTTGTTGATACGCTTCCAATTCTACCGCTATGTGAGTTTCTCAAACATATTTATTAAGTAATTTATATTGTTTATTTCAAAATAGTTGATAGCTTATTTCCATTGATAGCTTATTTTCATTCTTCAAAAAATGTACGGAAGATGGTAGACAGAACCTACTACACCGATGGCGCAGAATTAACTTATCAGGAGAAAGATCATCTTATCTCATTTATTATTGATGTTGAGAATTACAATATCAATAATCAAACTCCTGCACATTATGGTCAATACGTGCCACTAGTGCATGTGTTTAACTACGGTAACATCTATGGAGATGGCATGGTAAGATTTTTTACTATTACAACATCCGTGAATCTTTTGCATAAATTCTTCTAAAGCTAAACTACATTGCTAACTATGACGTTATTACTATGTTTTTCAACAAAAAATCCCACAGGATTGTGTGCCTGATCTGATGTTTCTGAAAGGTCGCCTTGATGTTATTAGCTTACGGCCAGGTTATCCTAGGCTTCACTGCTGTTCATACCGGATTTCTAAAACCGATGAAGACATGACAATCAAAGCATGGAAAAAATATATGGACAATCGTAGGGAGCTACTTGGAAGCAACATTGTGCGAAGCGCAAGAATTGGAGACAGGATAGTCTCCATTCTCCATAATGGAGAGTCAGGGCCTATCTTGTTTTATGCTATTTTACCATAGAGAGGGTAGTAGGTCCTATGAGAGAGGAGTAGGTCCTAGGTACAATGTGTTATTATGTCCTACAATGTGTTAGAGTTGATGATGATGATGAGGAGGAGGAGTTGTGATTATGACTAGTGACCAATTTGTTATATGATGTCTCATGGATGAAAATGATGATCATGAGGAGTTGTTATATGACAATGATGTATTATGATGATAAGTTGTTAATGATATGATGATGATGAGTTATTATATCATTGGGTGAAAGAACCACGGATTAGTTTCAAGTGGATGGATCCTAAGTGACCAAGTCATGGATTATCACAATAATCCATGACTTGGTCACTTAGGATCCATCCACTTGAAACTAATCCACGGTTCTTTCACCCAGTGATTTAATAACTCATTATGATTAAAAACAATCTCTAAATTGCTACTGTATGAAAACTTGTATAATGGTGTATGAATATGACATAAAATAAAAAAAGAAATAGAATACTGAATAATAGTAGTAGCGCAGGCAGAGAGGCGCGCTGCTAGTAATTACCAGTAGCGCTTTCTGCAAGAAGCGCTACTACTAAGTAGGTATAGCAGTAGCGCGGGTAAACCAACGCTACTGCTAACCTTTAGCTATAGCGCCGTAGCAGTAGCGCGGTCCCCCGCACTACTACTAGGCCAAAAACCAGCGCTACTGCTAGGCTTTTCCCTAGTAGTGATTAAAGTAGCCATTATCTGTATTTTTTAACTGAAGCTATTATCTGCCTGTTATTATTTGTTTTGGGTCTATCCATAGTTTGCTACCATCACTCTGGATTTGTGCATGCACTCCTTACATAATCTCACTATGTTTTATTCCTATGCATGTCAGTTATTGTACACAATGGTACTGAACATGTAGAGCAAAAGAGACGAGCCTTGCGTGGCAATAAAATTTCATGCAGACGTTGCTCCATGGTCGGCGCAAAAGCAACCCCCCTCCCCCCATTCCAGACTATAATCAAGAGGAAGATAACTATTTAGAGGGGGATTCAGAGGGAGCAGACCACTCCTATTTACCCCCTGAGGTCTTTTGCTCTAACTTGGCATGCTGATGTTGGTCATATCATGCATATGGTGCCTTGCATTGCTTACTTTATACATAAAATATGTCATCTTCTTAGTTTAGACATGCATTGTGTGAATGCCATCTGTTTAGTTTCTATATCATATATGTGAATCATGCAATGCCATCTTGTTTAGCCAGGCATCATATATGTGAATTTTGCAATGCCATCATGGTTAGCCAGTCATCTTATATGTGAATTATATCATGCCATCCTTTTTTTATTACGTATTAAATTTGTCAACAATTTTTGTACATTTAATTACTCTTCCTGTGCATCACCCATTCGACACGATCATGGAAAAATCTGGAGTGAAAACAAGGTCTTTAGAGTAGACAATGCTATCTGACGAAGCGCATGTCTTGCTGGTTATGGATAGCTCCTCAGAGGAGGATTCAGAGACAGATGACCAGTCGTATCCCCCCCCCCCGAGGTGCATGCTCTAACTTGGCAGGGTTATATTGCTCATATCATGCATATGGTGTCTTGCATTGGCATGTCATTTGCTTAGTTTAGGCATGCTTTGTGTGAATGCCACCTGTTTAGTGTCTAATTACCATATATGTGAATTTTGCAATGCCATCTTGTTGCAAGACATTATATATGTGAATTATGCAATGTTATCTTGTTGCAAGGCATTATGTATGTGAATTATGCAATGTCATGCTGTTTAGCCAAGCGTCATATATGTGAATTATATCATGCCATCCTTTTTTTGTATTACTCATTCCATTTGTCGACAATGTTTGTATATTTAACTGCTCTTCCTGTGCATCAGCCATTTGAATTGGTGATGGAGAAATCTGGAGTGAAAACAAGGTCTTCAGAGCAGACAATGCTACCTGCTGAAGCAGATATCTTGCTGGTTACAGATAGCTCCTCAGAGGAGGATTCAGAGGCAGATGACCAGTCCTATTTTCCCCCTGAGGTGTATGCTCAAACTTGGCCGGGTTATATTACTCATATCATGCATATGTTGTCTTGCAATGCTTAGTTTTTACAGCATATACACAATATTGAATGCCATCTCCTTAGTTGACACATCATATATGTGATTGCCCTCTACTCACTTGCTTAGTATATAAATCATATATTTGAATTATATCATGCCATGATGTTTACATAGATAGCATGTATCTGAATTATGGCATGCCAACCCATTTTCTAAAGACATAATATAGTTATATCATCTCATCCTGTTTACATAGTCATCATATTTTGAATTATGTCATTCTATCTGTGAATTATATCATGCCATCATGTTTCCATCGACGGTATGTTTGTGAATTATGGCATGCCAACCACTTTAATAGACACATCATATAGTTATATCATGTCATCCTGTTTACATAGTCATCATATTTTGAAGTATGTCATTCTATCCTGTTTAGTTAGCCATCATATATGTGAAATTGTGTCATGCTATCTTGTTTAATTAGCCATCATATATGTAAAATTATGTCATGCTATCCTATTTGGTTAGACAACATAAATGTGAATTAGTTCATGCCCTATTTTCTTCCCTACTATCCGTTGCACCTGTCTATCTTACAATGTATGTACATTCAATTACTTTTCTTGTTTATCAGCCATTTGAATTGGAGGGGGTGATGGCAGTATCTATGGGAGTAAAAACACGGTCTTCAGAAAAGATTGTGCTACCTGTCAATGCAGATAAAAACACGAGCAGTTAGTAAGGCAACTGCAGTGCCCAAAGCACGAGGACCACCACTCCGAACCCTAAGTCAACGCTTAAAGCAGAAGAAGAATTGTTCTCAGGCCAGGCTCCGTAGCTATGGTTCATACTCCTTTGCTCTTGCATCACTGTATTTACTCATACTCATACCAACTAATTTCAAATTTGAAGGATGCAATTGAAACTCCAATGGCGCAACAGGTATGTTTTAAACCTGTTTCTTTAACGTGTTTGCTGTTGTAACTTGCTCTATGTTGATTTCAGTTTTAATTGAATAAACAGTTATGTTCTCATGCCATGCACATTACAAGTGTTGTTATTGCTGTGTAGTTTCCCACACTTATATTCTATCTATGCTGCTTTGTCTTAAACAGATATGATTTGAACTGTCTCTATCTTGATTTGGCAACATAAACTAGAATGATGTAGACCATACAGTGACCATACTACATAGATATATGTTTGTTTCATGCTATTATCTTGTCCACCTTACTACTGAACTGGTTTACCAAAATGAGTTTCATATACAACATGGTAAATCTATGATCTGTCTGCTTGTTTCTCTTTTAGAATGCGGACACAATATTGGAGAAGAGTACCCCGTTATGCAATGGTAAAGGAAGTAATGCAGATAAGGTTCAAGATAGTGAGACATCCCTTTTGGTCTCCAAGAAAGCTGATAAAAACTATATTGAAGACACTGAGACAACCCCAAAGTCCTGTCTTGATGTAGTGTTTAAGTTACTGGCCACTACTGCTGGCACTAGCTCTTTGAACTCGCTGCCTGAATCAGTTCGGCTTCTTGAGTCTCAACTTCAAGTTGAAAGACATCGATCAGATGTGCTGCGATAGGAAGCCAAAGGACTGAGGAAGTCCCTGCAGAATTTGGATGCGTACTTTCTGGTCCAACAGCAAGCGCTGGAGGATTTAAGCGCCAAACAAGAGAAAGCTAATAAGCTTGCTAAGCGTCTTGCCAACACGGTGGATACCCAAGATATTGTTTCTTGAGCTCTTGTGAAGTGGTTTCAGTGCTGGACTTGTTTTGCTGTAGCGTTTATTTGCACTAGCGCCAACTTTGACAACCAGTGTATGTAATATGCTGCTTTGTTCCCCATATTTGTACTGGTGGCGAACTTTGATGCCCAGTGGATGTAATATGTGTAATAGCCGTGATAGCCTAGTGTAAGTTGCTTGCTTATTTATTTCCTTGTTGTCTTGTTTATTTGTTTGCTTGTAGTCAGTGCAGTTCTTTTTCCACGGTTTGCTAGTGGCCACAATAACCTATTTTTTAAAACTAGGCCACAATAACCATGGGCTACATACTTACTGTAGTGACCATGGGCCTCCTACGGGCCGTAGAAACAATGGGCCTTCTACGGGCCGTAGAATCAATGGGCCTTCTATGGGCCGTAGAATCAATGGGCCTTCTACGGGCCGTAAGATCGATTGGCCAAACATGGGCCAATAATGGACCGCATTATGGGCTGTAAACAGGCTAGAGTTGGAATAATCCATTCATGGGCTGACCATAATGGGCCGTCTTTAATCGGCTGTATTTGATGACGCTATGAAAATGACCCAATGGATTAACAGGCCACAAACGGGCCGACTTTAACAACTGGCTGAATTTGGCCCACATCCGGAACAGGCCAGTAACGGACCGTAAGTAATCGAATGCTGCAAATCAGCCCAAGAATAAATGGGCCCTAAGAAGGCCGAAAGATAACACGGGCTGGAAACGGCCCAATGGAATAATGGGCCGTTAATGGGTATAAAGCGATACATTGTTCATTACGGGCCAGTTTCACCACGGACCGTTAATGGGCCAAGAGTTACAAAGGGCCTCATATGGGCCGAAAGACGTCATGGGCCATACATGGGCCGAAAGTTACAACGGGCTGGAATCATATTGGACGGCCCAGATGACGCTACTGGGCCTAATTCGGATAGGCCATAATGGGCCGTGAGTTAGCGGGTTGTAAATGGGCTATATGCGAACAGGCCGCTAGCAGGCTTTAAGTGGGCCGGCCGTTACCTTTTGACCAGGTCAAACGGGCCGGCCTTTTGACCTGAATGGGCCACTGTTGGGCCGAGCCATGTGTCGACGTATCATAGGCGCGTCCTATCCATTCGCTGGATGACAACTGTCCCAACGCTAGGCCGACACGTGGATCCGCGGGCGAATGAGAATTTTACACGTGGAAAATCCCCATTGGTTCGGGCTGTTAACGGGTTATCGGATCCAAACCGGAACCCGATAGCTTAACGGCGACCCGTTACGGTGGGTGCCACATGTCGGTTACCCTTGACGAAAGCACTTCCATGACGTGCCATTTATCGTCATGGAAGAGGACACTTCCGTGATGATAATTTTGGTATTTTCATGGAACACTTCTACGACAGCACAGGTATGACTATCTTGATTCTGTCATAAAATCGTCATGGATGTACATGCATGACAGAAAACATGACCTACTGTGACAAACATGTATCATCACGGAAGTGTATTTTTTTGTAGTGTAGTACTATTCAATATATGGGCCATGTTTATCAATTAGTGTTTTGTAAGAACCAAGATTACTTGTCAATTTTTGTGTTGTTTGTGCTCTCTGTCAAGTGAGAAGTTTGAACATCTTTAATTCTTAGTCTCTGTCAAGTGAGAAACTTTGTAATATCCAGATTCTAAGGGTACCTGCAACCTGATATATGTTCAGTAGGCACTTGTAGTCTGTTAAGTAGTAATCTGCGTATGTATGTGGTGTCACCCGTGTGTTGCCCTTGCTGTAGAAATTTTCTGTTAGTATTCCTTGTGTTATAAGCTGAACTAGATAATCTCTTTCTCCCTGTGGGCCTTCATCTGCTCCTATACTACTGATTCCTTTGTTATCTCAATTTCTTGTGATATATATGTATGTTGTGATGTGAAACATCTCAATCCTGTCCTATAATCTTGTTTCTTCTATAGCTATTTGTGTTCATGTCCTGTCGTTTCCCTTTATATGAGTTTCTAATTTCTCAAGCCAAATAAAAATACCAAAAAGACAGTGATTGCATTCTTATTCCCCCTATGCTTGTTTGCATCTTCTTTGTCGATGTTTTTTTTCCAAAATATGATAGTTTAGGTTTATTTCCCTGCAATCATCACTTGAATTGAGTTACCTAGATTTACCTAGATTTAGCCGAGCATAGCCGCTGATTGGCCTAGTCCCTGTGGAGAACACGACACATCCGTAATTTGGGCAAAATATCCCGCTGTACTTACAATTGATCATTTTGGCGCCGTTGCCAGGGACTAGCGTCGAGTGACCGTGTTAGGCTATAGACTAGGTTTTTCTTCTTTTTCTAGTTTGTGCCATATATATGTGATATATCTCTAACTCCTAACCCTTGTTCTAGTTTATTTCCTATTTGTTTTCTTTTCCTTTTTGCAGGTTAGAACTATCTTCTCGGTTATGGCTTACTATTCAAATCATCATGCTTATGCGAGAAACACTACAAACATCACGGAAAGTGTTCAAGAAATGATAAGTAAGATTTCCCATCAATTAGATGAATTAGCCCGACAACGAGAAGTAGTTTTCAAGGATGGGCCTAGCTGTCATGATACTTATCCTAGAGGCCATCCTTATGTTGCTCCTAAATGCCATATTTGTGGATTTCAGGGCCATTCACCCGCTGAATGTCAGCGTGGTTACTCTCTCCCTCCAGGTTGTTTTGGAATGAGCTTCACTCAAGAGCATAGCTCATACCAAAACAATTACTCACATGGGTGGCCTGAAAACCCGAATATGTCATATAGGAGCAACAACCCTGAGATCTCACCGTTTGCTTCTAGTTATCCAATGCAGGGATTTAGGTATGAAGAGGAGAGCCACAACCATGCACCACAACAATTTTATTCTGCTCCTACTCATATACCTCAGCACCAGGAGATGTTGCCAATGGAGTTAAATGGTCCTCCACTTGGTCAACCGACAACTTCAGCACCGGATTAGTCGTTAGTGCAATCTCATGTGCAAGTGCCCACACAGGATGAATTTGATGATATAGAGAAGCTCACACTACTCAGTCTCGAGTTCACTTGGAGTGCTAAAGATGATCCTATTAGGAATGTTATACTAGAGGAAGTGAAGAAGATCAAGAGTGGAAAAGAGCTAGTCGAAGAAGTAAGGAAGATAGAGAAGAACATCAACGCTGGCAGTACTATTTCATCACAGCTTGAGTTGAGTATTTCTGGGATTCCCCTTGATACATGTGAGTTTCCAACACCATCACATCAAGCCGAGGAAGATAGCAAGTGCTTTAGGAAGAGATACCTCAGATTGAAGAAGATGAACTAGAAGCCAAGGCACAAGATGATCCAGAGCTCGAATACCCAAATGAACAAGTTGAAGATCCAATGTCTATCTCTTCCAAAGAAGTAAAAGAAGCTGCTATAGATGAACTTGAAGAACCAGAAATGCATTTTCCCATCGTCATATAAGAGCATGATGTAGCAGGTTTATCTAATCCTCTTGATGACATGCGTCCTTATGATTACTTTGCTTCTACCTTGCATTACATGATACCATCATTTAAGCTAGACTTGAAAAATTGTTTGCTTGGACATGATCATACATACCCAGTTATTGGAATTTCTCTCATTTGCTATGAAGATCATTATTTTCCTCGTGCTAGACCTATGCTTAATGAAACATATCATTCTCATGCTAGTCTGGAGCTTAATGATTCATATCAGCCTCATGCTAGCATAGAGCTTACTGATTTCTATCATCCTAAACATGTGCTTTATAGCTATACTTATGTAATTGGACACTCGATTGATGACTTGGAGGGTATTATCACTACCACTTGCATTGTTTCTTTTGTTGAGTGCTCTTCCAGGTTTTTGCTACTGCACTATTCACTACATGCTGACCAGGTTCGAGGTGACATTCCTTGGGACTCCGGTGGATTCAGAGCATGGTGATGAGGAGAAGCAAGGAGCGCACATGAGTATGTGAGATGCTGGAGCGTGCACGAGGAAGCAAAAGGAGAGGAGTCATAATGAAAGAGGATGTGAGATGATCGAGCGAGTGCTACATCAAAGCCCGGTGAGCTGTTTCATAACCCATTCTGAATATATCATCCATTGAGAATGCTGAAATCAATCGCTATTTGGGTTGCTTGAGCCATTTCTTAAATGTTGTCCCACTGAATTTTACCATTGACATATGGTGCTTGATGTGAATATGTGAACTGATTGTTGAATGCCTTGTAAACTAGGGATGTACACAATGCTTGCTTTGCTGAAAGTAGTGAAAGCTATTAGTTTTGAGTGCTCAAATCCCTAGTACACTAGAAAACTTAATCATTTTCTGCTTTTACCTTGATACACCTAGATCCTTAAGTGTCAGATGCTAAGTTTGTGCCAATTGTGTTCCCATTCAGAGCAATCACTTACCACTATGGACTAGCATGCTATGTTCCCTGGATCGGTAGTATGTGAACCAGACTTGGATGAGTGATGATTCTTGTTTTTGTTAAAGTAAAAAAGTATATCTTATAATGAATAAATAAGTCTGACTACCTATAGTAGCATGTCATGTTCCCTGGATCGGTGGCATGTGAAACCGGGTTAGCTTGGGCAGTAATTACTAATAAAAATGTAATTGTTGAACCAGGTGTATACCATGTTCTCCGGATCGGTGGTATGTTCCTTTGGGGAGACAAACAAAAAATACTATCAATTGGTCGAGCCAGGTGTATACCATGTTCTCGGGATCGGTGGTATGTTCTTTTGGTGAGACTGATAAAATGTTATCATTGCTTCCTTCAAATTCAATAAGTGGTTCAACCATAATGTTGTGTTCCTAACAATAAGTGTTTCCTGGGATCATGCTCTCTTTATGAACCTTTTGGCACAATCAGCATTTGAATTTGTTGATCCACTTTTATCATTGTAAAAGTTTAAAATGATTGAGTCTACTAGTATCCTATTGCTTTGTGGCACTCTTAACCATTAATTTTCACTAGCTAAGTCTGAAGCATGCCTTGTTTGGAGATCTACTTCACTTGACATTCTCTACTTAGTTCACTATTCACCATCTAGCTCTTGTCATAAGCCTTTACTTGAGGACAAGTAAAGATTTAAATGTGGGGGAACTTGATAAGCACATTTCATATACATCTTTTGTCACTCAAATATGCGGTTTATTGAGATATATTCATTCACTTTTTGCTATTAATTATTGAATATGTGAATGAAAATCATATAAAGGATCATTTACTTGTCACTTGTTGCATTTGTAGAGAAGTGCGCGAAGGCAATATAAACTTCAAGATTTGGACTATGGGGCTAACGAGAAGAGACAAGGGCAGGACAGAAAGATGGAGGGACCCGAGTGTGATGAACATTAAAGCTTGAAGGGCTTGCCTAAAGAAGAGGAGGACCAACTTGTGCAGAAAGAAGAAAAGGAGAGGGGCCAAATTGCAAAGGGGAAGATTAGCCGTGAGGGGTCAAAATCCCTAGTTCATACTCGATCCACTTCGGGCCTGGCATCTCATCTCTCTCCCTCTCACCCCTCCTTCTCCAACTCCGACTGTCGCTACCGCCAGGCTGGCGTGGTGGCGCGCCTCCGCACCATCAGCACACCCACCATCAGCATTCACCACTCACCACCAACTTCATCCACCAGCGCCACCATCTCCAGCCACCTCCGCACCTCACGCGCCTGACCAGACAAGGGCGGGCACGGGCGTCTGGTCCTCCGCGTGACCTCTCCCTCTCCGCCGATCCTCTCTTCCTGATGCCCCTGCTGATCCTTCCCTTTGCGCCTCCTTGCTAATGCCCTTCTCTGAACTGCTGCTGCCTCTGCTCCTTCCCCAAACCTTGCTGCTGCCTAAACCCATCTCTGCCACTTCTCTCTGAATCTCAACCTCCACTTGCTGCTGCCGCCATTTCTCTCCTCGCTGAACCTCTGCTATAGTTCATCTCTGAACCCATCTCTTCTGTTGTTCCTCTTCACCAAACCTAGCCTGCTGCTGTTCTTCTTCTTATCTTCAAGTCACTGCTGCCTCTCCAACGCCACTTGGTGCTGTTCTCTCCCTCTCTCCCTCTCTGTAATTCATGGAAATTGTAATGTATTAAGTGTTTTGTTTAGTTCAGAGACCTATACATGTCTAATAGTACTATTCAATATATGGGCCCTGTTTATGAATTAGTGTTTTGTAAGAACCAAGATTACTTGTCAATTTTTGTGCTGTTTATGCTCTCTGTCAAGTGAGAAGTTTGAACATCTTTAATTCTTAGTCTCTGTCAAGTGAGAAACTTTGTAATATCCAGATTCTAAGAGTACCTGCAACCTGATATATGTTCAGTAGGCACTTGTAGTATGTTAAGTAGTAATCTGCGCATGTATGTGGTGTCACCCGTGAGTTGCCCTTGCTGCAGAAATTTTCTGTTAGTATACCTTGTGTTATAAGCTGAACTAGATAATCTCTTTCTCCCTGTGGGCCTTGATCTGCTCCTAAACTACTGATTCCTTTGTTATCTCAATTTCTTGTGATATATATGTATGTTGTGATGTGAACCATCTCAATCCTGTCCTATAATCTTGTTTCTTCTATAGCTATTTGTGTTCATGTCCTGTCGTTTCCCTTTATATTAGTTTCTAATTTCTCAAGCCTAATAAAAAAACCAAAAAGACAGTGATTGCATTCTTATTCCCCCTATGCTTGTTTGCATCTTCTTTGTCGATGTTTTTTTCCAAAATATGATAGTTTAGGTTTATTTCCCTGCAATCATCACTTGAATTGAGTTACCTAGATTTAGCCGAGCATAGCCGCTGATTGGCCTAGTCCCAGTGGAGAACACGACACATCCATAATTTGGGCGAAATATCCCGCTGTACTTACAATTGATCATTTTGGCGCCGTTGCCAGGGACTAGCGTCGAGTGACCGTGTTAGGCTATAGACTAGGTTTTTCTTCTTTTTCTAGTTTGTGCCATATATATGTGATATATCTCTAACTCCTAACCCTTGTTCTAGTTTATTTCCTCTTTGTTTTTATATCCGTTTTGCAGGTTAGAACTATCTTCTCGGTTATGGCTTACTATTTAGATTGTCATGCTTATGCGAGCAACACTACAAACATCACGGAAAGTGTTCAAGAAATGATAAGTAAGATTTCCCATCAATTAGATGAATTAGCCTGACAACGAGGAGTAGTTTTCGAGGATGGGCCTAGCTTTCATGATACTTATCCTAGAGGCCATCCTTATGTTGCTCCTACATGCCATATTTGTGGATTTCAGGGCCATTCACCCGCTGAATGTCAGCGTGGTTACTCTCACCCTCCAGGTTGTTTTGGCAATAGCTTCGCTCAAGAGCATAGCTCATACCAAAACAATTAATCACATGGGTGGCCTGAAAACCCGAATATGTCATATAGGAGCAACAACCCTGAGATCTCACCGTTTGCTTCTAGTTATCCAATGCAGGGATTTAGGTATGAAGAGGAGAGCCAAAACCATGCACAACAACAATTTTATTCTGCTCCTACTCATATACCTCAGCACCAGGAGATGTTGCCAATGGAGTTAAATGGTCCTCCACTTGATCAACCGACAACTCCAGCACCGGATTAGTCGTTAGTGCAATCTCATGTGCAAGTGCCCACACAGGATGAATTTGATGATATAGAGCAGCTCACACTACTCAGTGTCGAGTTCACTTGGAGTGCCGAAGATGATCCTATTAGGAAGGTTATACTAGAGGAAATGAAGAAGATCAAGAGAGGAAAAGATCTAGTGGAAGAAGTAAGGAAGATAGAGAAGAACATCAACGCTGGCAGTACTATTTCATCACAGCTTGAGCTGAGTATTTCTGGGATTCCCCTTGATACATGTGAGGTTCCAACACCATCACATCAAGCCGAGGAAGATAGCACGTGCCTTGAGGAAGAGATACCTCAGATTGAAGAAGATGACCTAGAAGCCAAGGCACAAGATGATCCAGAGCTCGAATACCCAAATGAACAAGTTGAAGATCCAATGTCTATCTCTTTCGAAGAAGTAAAAGAAGCTGTTGTTGATGAACTTGAAGAACCAGAAATGCATTTGCCCATCGTCATACAAGAGCGTGATGTAGCAGGTTTATCTAATCCTCTCGATGACATGCATCCTTACGATTACTTTGCTTCTACCTTGCATTACATGATACCATCAATTAAGCTAGACTTGAAAAACTGTTTGCTTGGACATGATCATACATACCCTGTTATTGGCATTTCTCACATTTGCTATGAAGACCATTATTTTCCTCGTGCTAGACCTATGCTTAATGAAACATATCATTCTCATGCTACTCTGGCGCTTAATGATTCATATCATCCTCATGCTAGCATTGAGCTTACTGATTTCTATCATCCTAAACATGTGCTTTATAGCTATACTTATGTAATTGGACACTTGATTGATGACTTGGAGGGTATTATCACTACCACTTGCATTGTTTCTTTTGTTGAGTGCTCTTCCAGGTTTTTGCTACTACACCGTTCACTACATGCTGACCAGGTTCGAGGTGACATTCCTTGGGACCCCGGTGGATTCAGAGCATGGTGATGAGGAGAAGCAAGGAGCGCACATGAGGATGAGAGCAGCTGGAGCATGCACGAGGAAGCAAAAGGAGAGTAGTCATAATGCAAGAGGATGTGAGATGATCGAGCGAGTGCTACATCAAAGCCCGGTGAGTTGTTTCATGACCCATTCTGAATATATCATCCATTGATAATGCTGAAATCAATTGCTATTTGGGTTGCTTGAGCCATTTCTTAAATGTTGTCCCACTGAATTTTACCTTTGACATATGGTGCTTGATGTGAATATGTGAACTGATTGTTGAATGCCTTGTAAACTAGGGATCTACACAATGCTTGCTTTGCTGAAAGTAGTGAAAGCTATTAGTTTTGAGTGCTCAAATCCCTAGTACACTAGAAAACTTAATCATTTTCTGCTTTTACCTTGATACACCTAGATCATTAAGTGTCAGATGCTGAGTTTGTGCCTATTGTGTTCCCATTCAGAGCAATCACTTACCACTATGGACTAGCATGCTATGTTCCCTGGATCGGTAGTATGTGAACCAGACATGGATGAGCGATGATTCTTGTTTTTGTTAAAGTAAAAAAGTATATCTTATAATGAATAAATAAGTCTGACTACCTATAGTAGCATGTCATGTTCCCTGGATCGGTGGCATGTGAAATCGGGTTAGCTTGGGCAGTAATTACTAATAAAAATGTAATTGTTGAACCAGGTGTATACCATGTTCTCTGGATCGGTGGTATGTTCCTTTGGGGAGACAAACAAAAAAATACTATTAATTGGTTGAGCCAGGTGTATACCATGTTCTCGGGATCGGTGGTATGTTCTTTTGGTGAGACCGATAAAATGTTATCATTGCTTCCTTCAAATTCAATAAGTGGTTCAACCATAATGTTGTGTTCCTAACAATATGTGTTTCCCGGGATCATGCTATCTTTAGGAACCTTTTGGCACAATCAGCATTTGAATTTGTTGATCCACTTTTATCATTGTAAAAGTTTAAAATGATTGAGTCTACTAGTATCCTATTGCTTTATAGCACTCTTAACCATTAATTTTCACTAGCTAAGTCTGAAGCATGCCTTGTTTGGAGAGCTACTTCACTTGACATTATCTACTCAGTTCACTATTCACCATCTAGCTCTTGTCATAAGCCTTTACTTGAGGACAAGTAAAGATTTAAGTGTGGGGGAACTTGATAAGCACATTTCATATACATCTTTTGTCACTCAAATATGCGGTTTATTGAGATATATTCATTCACTTCTTGCTACGAATTATTGAATATGCAAATGAAAATCATATAAAGGATCATTTACTTGTCACTTGTTGCTTTTGCAGAAAAGTGCGCAAAGGCACTATAAACTTCAAGATTTGGACTATGGGGCTAATGAGAAGAGACAAGGGCAGGACAGAAAGATGGAGGGACCCGAGTGTGATGAACATTAAAGCTTGAAGAGTTTGCCTAAAGAAGAGGAGGACCAATTTGTGTTTTTTGCAGAAAGAAGAAAAGGAGAGGGGCCAAATTGCAAAGGGGAAGATCAGCCGTGAGGGGTCAAAATCCCTAGTTCATCCTCGGTCCACTTCGGGCCTGGCATCTCCTCTCTCTCCCTCTCACCCCTCCTTCTCCAACTCCGGCCGCCGCCGCCGCCAGGCTGGTGTGGTGGCGCGCCTCCGCACCATCAGCACACCCACCATCAGCATTCACCACTCACCACCAACTTCATCCACTAGCGCCACCATCTCCAGCCACCGCCGCACCTCACGCGCCCGACCAGACAAGGGCGGACAAGGGCGTCTGGTCCTCCGCGTGACCTCTCCCTCTCCGCTGATCCTCTCTTCCTGATGCTCCTTCTCTTTGCGCCTCCTTGCTGATGCCCTTCTCTGAACTGCTACTGCCTCTGCTCCTTCCCCAAACATTGCTGCTGCCTGAACCTATCTCTGCTGCTTCTCTCTGAATCTCAACCTCCACTTGCTGCTGCTGCCATTTCTCTCCTCGCTGAGCCTCTGCTATAGTTCATCTCTGAACCCATCTCTGTTGTTGTTCCTCTTCACCAAACCTAGCCTGCTGCTGTTCTTCTTCTTATCTTCAAGTCACTGCTGCCTCTCCAATGCCACTTGCTGCTGTTCTCTCTCTCCCTCTCTGTAATTCATGGAAATTGTAATGTATTAAGTGTTTTGCTTAGATCAGAGACCTATACTTGTCTAGTAGTACTATTCAATATATGGGCCCTGTTTATCAATTAGTGTTTTGTAAGAACCAAGATTACTTGTCAATTTTTGTGCTGTTTGTGCTCTCTGTCAAGTGAGAAGATTGAACATCTTTAATTCTTAGTCTCTGTCAAGTGAGAAACTTTGTAATATTCAGATTCTAAGAGTACCTGCAACCTGATATATGTTCAGTAGGCACTTGTAGTCTGTTAAGTAGTAATCTGCATATGTATGTGGTGTCACCCATGTGTTGCCCTTGCTATAGAAATTTTCTGTTAGTATTCCTTGTGTTATAAGCTGAACTAGATAATCTCTTTCTCCCTGTGGGCCTTGATCTGGTCCTATACTACTGATTCCTTTGTTATCTCAATTTCTTGTGATATATATGTATGTTGTGATGTGAAACATCTCAATCCTGTCCTATAATCTTGTTTCTTCTATAGCTATTTGTGTTCATGTCCTGTCGTTTCCCTTTATATTAGTTTCTAATTTCTTAAGCCTAATAAAAATACCAAAAAGACAGTGATTGCATTCTTATTCCCCCTATGCTTGTTTGCATCTTCTTTGTCGACGTTTTTTTTGAAATATGATAGTTTAGGTTTATTTCCCTGCAATCATCACTTGAATTGAGTTACCTAGATTTAGCCGAGCATAGCCGCTGATTGGCCTAGTCCCTGTGGAGAACACGACACATCCGTAATTTGGGCAAAATATCCCGCTGTACTTACAATTGATCAATTAAGGGGTCCTTGGGCTGCCGGCCTGTTATGTTTCAGCCGGATTGATGGGCTATTATGGGGCCCAAGTTGGAATGCGGATCCATGACCGGATAAGGAATCTTCGAAGCCGTAGTTTGTCCTCCAAGCCAAGATTATGTAGGATCTTCCTTTATTTGTAACCGATCGCGTGTAACCCTAACCCTGCCGGTGTCTATATAAACCGGAGGGTTTTAGTCTTTAGGGCTAGAGCTACATTCATCACCTCATTACCTTAGGGTTTAGCTCGCCTGATCTTGAGGTAGATCTACTCTATAACCATACCATACATCAAATACAATCAAGCAGGACGTAGGGTTTTACCTCTTCGAGAGGGCCCGAACCTGGGTAAATACCGTGTCCATCGTCCCTTGTTCCCCATCGATCCTATATCCACAGCTCGGGACCCCCTACCCGAGATTCGCCAGTTTTGACATGACACTTGTGATCCCATGGTCCCGCTGTCAGGACCACCGATCTAGCATGTAACACATCATATCACTTTGGGGCCTCACGCACGGTATTCCCATGGCAGCAGCCTTACCTTGGCCGGGACCGTTTGCGCCTTTTGGCTCACGTATATGATTGTGTCGCTAGCTTGCATATGATAGAGAACCCGAGCCGACATGACTAGTTGTAAACCCAAGGTGGCACAAACTTACGGGGATAGGCATACATGACCTAGCAATGCATGTGTTGGTCTCAAGCGAGTGTAACCGGGCTATAGCAAGCTATCAGGACTCCGGTAAACACCGCGTGACATTTCCCCGAAGGGACAGACACAGCAGCAAAGAAGGACACATGCCGGTGATTGTAGCGCCCAAGATGCAATTCTATCCCAATCACGTGATGAATTCATGATTAGGGCACAACCGCATTTCGAGCGCATATCAAGGTGGATATCATTACAACATACCATGTACTGAATAGATGAGAATACCAGATAAAGGCTTACACTCGCCACAAGCTACAACATGAATACATGAATACATCAATACATAGCAATCATCATATAGAAGAGCAGGATCCGGCTACGGATGAAATCAAACAAAAAAGAAGAACGACACCCACCCTGCTAATCCTAGGCTCCCGACCCGGAACCTATCCCTTGATCAAAGAAGAAGAAGCAGAAGAAGAACTCCAAATAGATCAAACATCGCTCTCACGTCAGATCATCGCATTACCTGTACCTGCACCTGTTATTGTAGTAATCTGTGAGCCACGAGGACTCAGCAATCCCATTACCATGGGTATCAAGACTAGCAAAGCTTAATGGGTATGGAATGGATAAGTGGTGAGGTTGCAGCAAGAACCAAGCATTGTATGGTGGCTAACTTACGAGTACAAGAGTAAGAAGAGAAACTACGCATCACGGTCGCAAACTAGTAATGATCAAGAAGTGATCCTGAACTACTTATGAATCAAACATAACCCCAACGTGTTCTCTTCCCGAACTCCCTCGAAAAGAGATGGTCATGGTTACGCACGCGGTTGGTGTATTTTAATTCGGATCTGGTGTCAAGTTCTCTACAACTGGATATTATAAATTTCCAATCTGCTACATAACCGCGGGCATGGCTCTCGAAAAGATTAAACCCTGCAGGGGTGCTCAAGTGGTCCATTATAAATTCCACGCGCATCCGATGGAACATCCTCACACCATGAAGAACACAATGCTTACGATAAGGAATTCCGATGGACAAGCCACTCGTCAAAGGAAAAACTAAACCGGTAAGACCTCCCGACGTGTCAATGATCCCGATAGGAGCCACGTATCTCGTTCTCAGGACACAGCGGATAAGCTACACGTACTGGTGCCAAATACCCCAAGTTGCCAAGGGGCGGCCCCGCACAGTGCTATAGTTTGGACCAACACTCATGAGGAGCACTGGCCCGGGTTGTTGATTAATTATCCACGGGGTCCAAAAAGTCCCTATGCAAGTTTTAGTTGTTATTAGGCAAATTAAAACCAAGTTGGGCCTTACTGGAGGAGTTTAAACCTAAGCGAATGGACAGGGGGTTCCCATACACCCACATGTGTTAGGAGCGCTCGTCAAGGAACATAACACCGGTATGACGGAAACTAGGGCGGCAAGAGTGGAACAAAACACCAGGCAAAAGGCCGAGCCATCCACCCTTTACCAAGTATATAGATGCATTAATTAAATTAGAGATATTGTGATATCCCATGATATCCATGTCCCAACATGGAACAACCTGCACTGCACTTGCAACTAGCACCGCTATAAGAGGGGCTGAGCAAAGCGGTAACATAGACAAACAACGGTTTGCTGGGATGGTGGAAAAGGTTAGAGGCTTATCATGGCAATTTGGGAGGCTTGACAAACAAGTGGTAGGTAGCGCGACATAGCGATAGCATCGAGACAACTAGCAAAGCAAAGATAGTAGTGATATCCAAGGTAATGGTCATCTTGCCTGAAATCCCGCTAGGAAGAAGAATGAGTCCATGAAGTAAACGAACCAACGAAGTCGAACGAATCCTCACAATCGCAACGAAACCGGAACTATTGAGAAGAAGCACAACCGGAAATAAGCAAACAAGATGTTAAACAAACAAGCATAACCATGGCATGATGCACAACCAAGTATGATGCATGTCCCGTTTAATGATTCATGGCATGGCAAGTGCAACAGACAATACTACAAATTAAGTGGAGCTCAATATGCAACGAGCTGCATATTGACGGAACTTCACAACAATTATTTAGTTCCCTCCCATTTAAGCTACTCATCAATATTAAATGTTGGTTAACATGGCAATAGGTGAAGCATATGCAAACTACCTATTTAAGCAAGTTTAAATGAGGCCGGAAACACAAACTACAATTCCGAAAAATACCCATGTGCATATTTAGAATTTGGTACTGTTCTGCCCTATACACAATTTTAATGTTGTTAAACATGCAAAGTAAGTGCACCATGTAAATCTATGCATTTTTCTACCCCAATTTCATATAAAGCTTATTTAATTCGGAGCTACGGTTATTTAGTTATGAACATGTCATTTAAGCAAATTAATGCAACCAGCAATTTTAAACATTTTTAACATGGATGAAAGTTGCAAATTATGAAACTAGATGAAATTCTAAGCATTTTACATGTATAAATCATTTTAATCCGACACATGGTTTATGAATTATTAATGCATGATCATGGAGGGTTTTTCTACAAATCTGTAATTCTCTGGATAATTAGCAAATTCACAGAACCTAAAAAAATGCATACGGGGGCGAAACTGGAGGGGCTGGGGGAGCTGCTCACATTGAGCCTCATGGCCTGTCGGTGGAGCAGCCCACCAGCGGCGCGGAGCTGGGCCGCTTGATCTGGTGAAGGGGGCACGGGCCGGCGCGATGTGAACAGAGGAGGGGAGCGACTCGACCTGCTCGATCCCGAGCAAAGCAGAACAAGTGGCCGGTGGCACGGCAATAGGCAACGACGGCAGCACGACATGGCAGGAGCACTTGTGAGGCCAGGCAGATGCGGAGGAGGCGGTGGAGACCGGCTTCGAGGCGGACGAGCGCGGGTTAACAGGGACGGCAGGAGCGGGAGGCTCGACCCCGATCTTATTCGAGGGAGTTGCAGTGGCGAGGGACTCCTGCAAGAAGGGTTGGTCACGGAGGAGGCTGATCCGACGTGGATCTGAAGGGCGGCGACAAGGAAAAACGGCGGCCCTGGCGGTCTCCTGTGAGAGGAAACAAAGAGAGGGAGAGGGAGATCGTGAGAAAGAGAGATAAAGAAGCAGGGGGGAATGGAGCAGGGCTGTCGGGGCACTCATCTCCGGCGAGGTTCTGGTCGCCGGTGTTGGCCGAACGATGAGGCAGGGTCGAGGGTGACGGGGAGCTGCGGGAGGAGCTCGGGCAGAGGCAGTTGCCTCAATCCAGATGGGATCGAGCGCTGCAGGAGGCGCGACGGTGGTGCTGGGGAAACTGGGGTGCAAGGGAGACCGTTCGATCGATGATCTGATGGCCAGGGATGGTGGAGGCTGCATGATTGGATGCATGGTGGGTGTGAGATAGCGGCGGGAGGATCCTGAGGTGGATCTGGTCTGGCGGCGGGGTGGAGGAATTGTAGGGAGTTGGTCTAGGGTTTGTCCAATAGGTATGAGGGTGGACTATATATACGGCAAGGAGGGGATTTGGAACTGATTTTAGACTAAGCGATTTTGATCGGACGGCTCTGGGCCAATGACATGGTCAACCGAAGAAACAGAAGATGTTTTAGGGATGTTTGAGGTTGATTCGGACCCAACGGTGACGACTGAGCGGTTCAGGTCCGGGGCAGTTTTGGATGCACAAGCGAGGGGTTTGACAAAAGGCCATGGAGGGAAGGGGGTTTGATGGGCTCAGAGAAGAGAGAGAAGAGAGCGGTCCGATTGATCTGAGAGAAGGTCAACAGAGACAAGGAAGAAGTGGCAACTACGAGCGGATGCAAGTTTTATGAAAACATGCGAATGCAATGCACATGATGACATGCTGAAATGCAAGAAGCAAATAAAACACACGACGATAATGAAATAACTGGAAGGCATCTGGAGCGTCGGTCTCGGGGTGTTACAACTCCCCTCCACTTAAAAGAGATCTCGCCTCGAGATCTAGAAATAAGAAGAGGAAGAGAAAGAGGTAATACAAAGTTGCTTCTCTGACAACGGAGATGAATGAGGTTGAAACTTGAACCTTGAGTGGTTGAACAATTTGAATGAAAGAATACAATGGAGATGAACGAGATTGCAAACATCCCGTTAGGAAGAGGAGTAAGAAATACAACGAGAACCAAGAGCTCAAGGGACAAGATAGATTTTGAAAACACTCTGGTTAAAACGAGATAGAGAAGGAATAAGAACGAAAGAATTTGGACAACACTCCAGCTGAAAAGCAAAGGAATTGAACAACTAGACAAGATGGAATGATACTTGACGAGAGCAACAACACAATGCCTCCGAAACAAAAGAAAGAATGGAATGAAAAGAACAAAGAAGACAACAACATCTTCTACCACAAGCGATCTTGAAAGAGCATCCTTAGGAGAAAAGGCTTGAACGGAGTTGTTAACGATTCAACAATCAAATGATATGCTCCTCGTGGACTTATGAAAACATCTCAAAACTAGAGGTGAAATTCTGCCACTACCGAATGATTGATTAGTTGAGAGGGAGCGAGAGATGCGAAACTCCACTTCAAAAGATAAGGGAGAATGAATTGCTCTTTGAAATGCAAGAATAACACTTGAGATCCTCCAACAAGAATCTAGAAAAATACTTTGAGAATGAAAGAATTCTTTGATGAACCACCATGAGAAACTTCATGAAGAACTCCGGTAATAAAAAAGATGATGGAAAGAAAGAGAAGTTGAAAGAACAAGGTGAAGCGTTGCCATGATTTCCTTCGAACAGAGATAAAGAAAAGAGAAGAAGCTCCGGAAAAGGAAGATGAACAACTTGGGACCAAGAATTTATTTCTCGTGAACAAACACTGGAAGGAGGAACTAATTCACCCTGAGGAGATAAGAATAAGAATTATGTTGTGCTTATCCTTCATCAACTTAAATTGAAGACAATCCATGGATTTTGCATAGTACTTATTCCTCTTGAAAAAGATTGAAGAGAGATATAGCGCAACTCAATGGACCACCGGTAACATTTTTGGGAAGAACAAATGAATTGAGATGATAACAAGAGAAGAGGAATCTTGAATGGACCACCGTAAGAATTGAGAACGATTGAAGAAAAGAGGATGAACCACCGGTAAGAATTAGAAAATGAATGAAGATACTTTAGGGAATTTAGATACAAGAGAACGAAGAGATCACGAGCTAACTAGAGAATACTTGAACGACGCACCGGAAGAATTAGAGAATGAGTGAAGAAACAACACTATAGGAGAATTAGTGACTGAGGGCTAAAAGTTGAGAAAGAATAAATATTCTAAGGCGATGGCCTTCGTAGGACAAAAAAAAGAAACAACTCATGAAAATGGATTTGGGATGGTCATGAAAAGAATTTCTCACAACCCGAACAATTTGAGAGGATAGCAACAAGCTTGAACCATGAATCTTCGAGAGAATGAACCAAGATTTAAGAGAAACTCTTCTTCAGTCTTGAGAATGACGAGGAGAAATACCACCAAATTTATTGAGATACTCTAGAATAATGGAAAGAGAAAAGGTTGAGCCAACGATGAAAAGAATTTGAAAGAGATCTTGGAGAGGCATATGACTGATGAAAATTCATTCTTACGTCAAACTTTTAAAAAGAAGTCAAGAATAATTCCAGAAAAATTAGAAGAGTTAGGTAAGATCCTGGGAAAAGACCTGTGGGTTATGGGCCCACTCAAAAGAAACACCGTTGAACGATTGCTTGAAAGAGAGATTGCACCGATTGAATTAAATGGCTTGAATGAGATAACAACCTCAAAATAGCTTGAACGGATTAAGAATGGAAACACGAATTTTTGGAGATATCTTCAGCACTCCAGAACAAATGAATAGTGAGAGGTGAATGATAAGAGGTGCACCGACATCAGAAAGCATTTGAAAGGAGGAAAGGGGTATAAACACTAAAAGCTTGCATTGAATCCACCGAAAAAGAATACGAGAATGAAGAATGATGAACTTGAAGCTCGTGAGCATCTTCACAAGGGATCACCGGATAAGAACATTGAAGGAAAAGAATGAAGAGACTTCACTCAATAAAATGGATACTGGATTGAGAATTTTTACTTCTTGAAGAAGAAGGGTGGGAGGGTGGAAAAAATAAAGACAACACGGGACAGATGAAATGAACGAATCCTCAGGCTTCTCAACGACACTCGTATAGAATAACTTGAAGAGAAGTGCACCGATTGGAAATGAATTTACATGAAAATTTTGATGATCAAGAAGGATTAGCACTCCCATAGAAACATGAGAACACCATTTACGAAAGGTATGGATCAACACTTGACTTCGAAGCAACTTGAATACCACAACCAAAACAAAAGAAAAGAATTGGCTTGTAGAATAAGCCGGAACAAACATATGATAGAGATTTCGTCCAAAATTTTCTTGGTGGGGCCCACACGGGCTTGATCGTACAGCACCATCATGTACAAGGCAGTGCACATGACATACGAAGCATCCCCGAGTCAGCATAGCCGAGGACTCTTTAAGATACAACGAGACCACTATAAAAACGACCGTGGACAGGCAGAACACTAGACGTCGAACCCCAATCTCATACCATGCATCTGTCAGAAAGATATCCTAGGTAACTACTTGAATTCCCACCTATGAACTCCTGAACTTTTTGGTTATGCAATCCGGTACAACAAGTACAAGGAGCAAAATATCATCACACAACTCCTAGTAGAATTCTACGCTCCAAATGTACTGCCTCCATCAACACCTAACCAAGAACCTTGTAAACTGTGTACCTCAGACCTTCGAAAAACATCTGATATACTAGTTGTGGCAATACATCTGATCGCTCTCCCCAGTACTGGGTGGCGCCAAACTACTCTCACCACAGAGTATAGAAGCGTTTTCGATGTCGGCGTCCTCTGGAATTCCGGAACTGAAATGATAACAATTGTGACGAAAACAACTTGGAGCTCAACTCCCCGGGACACTGCCACAACCCCTAAATGTCAGGAGGCACCAAGACAGAATTCCCGTCACAATGATATCGGACCGATTCCACAATACCCGCGTGATCCTAAAAAAATTGAGTGAAAAAGGAGAGTAATGGAAACAAAACACTTACGTCACAATTCCTCACCAGAGCGACAAAGGGGATAAGGAGTAAAAAGAATTCCTACTCTTCGATACATAACTAGACTCAAAATAGGTTTTTTTTCTAGATTCGACAACGGCAGCGGTTCGATCAATCAAGGGGGCTCCTACGATCGGTAAGGCTCTAATACCAACTTGTAGCGCCCAAGATGCGATTCTATCCCAATCACGTGATGAATTCATGATTGGGGCACAACCGCATTTCGAGCGCATAGCAAGGTGGATATCATTACAACATACCATGTACTGAATAGATGAGAATACCAGATAAAGGCTTACACCCGCCACAAGCTACAACATGAATACATGAAATCAAACAAAAAAGAAGAACGACATCCACCCTGCGAATCCCAGGCTCCCGACCCGGAACCTATCCCTTGATCGAAGAAGAAGAAGCAGAAGAAGAACTCCAAATAGACCAAGCATCGCTCTCATGTCAGATCATCGCATTACCTGTATTAATCTATGAGCCACGAGAACTCAGCAATCCCTTTACCATGGGTATCAAGACTAGCAAGGCTTAATGGGTATGGAATGGAGAAGGGGTGAGGTTGCAGCAAGCACTAAGCATTGTATGGTGGCTAACTTATGAGTACAAAAGTAAGAAGAGAAACTACGCATCACGGTCGCAAACTAGTAGTGATCAAGAAGTGATCCTGAACTACTTACGAGTCAAACATAACCCCACCATGTTCTCTTCCCGAACTCCCTCGAGAAGAGACGGTCATGGTTACGCACGCGGTTGGTGTATTTTAATTAGGATCTGGTGTCAAGTTCTCTACAACCGGATATTATAAATTTCCAATCTGCTACATAACCGTGGGCACGACTCTCGAAAAGATTAAACCCTGCATGGAACATCCTCACACCATGAAGAACACGATCCTTACGATAAGGAATTCCGGTGGACAAGCCACTCGTCAAAGGCAAAACTAAATCAGCAAGACCTCCCTACGTGACGACGATCCTGATAGGAGCCGCGTATCTCGTTCTCAGGACACAGCGGATAAGCTACGCGTACAGGTGCCAAATACCCCAAGTTACCAAGGGGCGGCCCCACACAGTGCTCTAGTTTGGACCAACACTCATGAGGAGCACTAGCCCGGGTTGTTGATTAATTATCCACGGGGTCCGGAAAGTCCCCATGTAAGTTTTAGTTGTTATTAGGCAAATTAAAACCAAGTTGGACCTTGCTGGAGGAGTTTAAACCTAAACGAATGGACAGGGGGTTCCCATACACCCACATGTGTTACGAGCGCTCGTCAAGGAACATAACACCAGTATGACGGAAACTAGGGCGGCAAGAGTGGAACAAAACACCAGTCAAAAGGCCGAGCCTTCCACCTTTACCAAGTATATAGATGCATTAATTAAATAAGAGATATTGTGATATCCCATGATATCCATGTCCCAACATGGAACAACCTGCACTACACCTGCAACTAGCAACGCTATAAGAGGAGCTGAGCAAAGCGGTAACATAGCCAAACAACGGTTTGCTGGGATGGTGGAAAATGTTAGATTCTTATCATGGCAGTTTGGGAGGCTTGACAAACAAGTGGTAGGTAGCGCGACATAGCAATAGCATCGAGACAACTACCAAAGCAAAGATAGTAGTGATATCCAAGGTAATGGTCATCTTGCCTGAAATCCCGCTAGGAAGAAGAACGAGTCCATGAAGTAGACGAACCAACAAAGTCGAACGAATCCTCACAATCGCAACAAAACCAGAACTATTGAGGAGAAGGACAACCAGAAAGAAGAAAACAACATGTTAAACAAACAAGAATAACCATGGCATGATGCACAACCAAGTATGATGCATGTCCCGTTTAATGATTCATGGCATGGCAAGTGCAACAAACAATACTACAAATTAAGTGGAGCTCAATATGCAACGAGCTGCATATTGACGGAACTTCACAACAATTATTTAGTTCTCTCCCTTTTAAGCTACTCATTAATATTAAATGTTGGTTAACATGGCAAGAGGTGAAGCATATGCAAACTTCCTATTTAAGCAAGTTTAAATGAGGCCGGAAACACAAACTACAATTTTGGAAAATCCCCATGTGCATATTTAGAATTTGGTACTGTTCTGCCCTATACACAACTTTAATGTTGTTAAACATGCAAAGTAAGTGCACCATGTTAATCTATGCATTTTTCTACCCCAATTTCATATATAACCTTATTTAATTCAGAGCTACGGTTATTTAGTTATGAAATAAACCATTTTAGCATGTCATTTAAGCAAATTATTGCAGCCAGCAATTTTAAACATTTTTAATATGGATGAAAGTTGCAAATTATGAAACTAGATGAAATTCTAAGCATTTTACATGTTTAAATCATTTTAATCCGACACATGGTTTGTGAATTATTAATGCATTATCATGGAGGGTTTTTCTGCAAATCTGTAATTCTCTGGATAATTAGCAAATTCACAGAACCTAAAAAAACCATACGGGGGAGAAACTAGAGGGGCTGGGGGAGCTCCTCACATTGGGCCTCACGGCCTGTCGGTGGAGCAGCCAACAAGCGGCGCGAAGCTGGGGCGCTTGATCTGGCGAAGGGGGCGCGGGCCAGGCGCGATGTGAACAGAGGAGGGGAGCGACTCGACCTGCTCGATCCCGAGCAGAGCAGAACAAGTGGCCGGTGGCGCGGCAATAGGCAACGACGGCGGCGCGACACGGTAGGAGCTCTGGCGAGGCGAGGCAGATGCGGAGGAGGTGGTGGAGACCGGCTCCGAGGTGGACGAGCGCGGGTCAACGGGGACGGCAGGAGCGGGAGGCTCGACCCCGATCTTGTTCGAGGGAGTTGCAGCGGTGAGGGACTTCTGCAAGAAGGGGAGGTCTCGGAGGAGGCTGATCCGACGCAGATCCGAAGGGCGGCGACGATGACAAACGGTGGCCATGGCGGTTTCCTGTGAGCGGAAACAGAGAGAGGGAGACGGTGATCGTGAGAAAGAGAGATAAAGAAGCAGGGGGGAAAGGAGCAGGGCTGTCGGGGCACTCATCTTCGGTGAGGTTCCGGTCGCCGGTGTCGGCCGAACGACGAGGCGGGGTTGAGGGTGACGGGGAGCTGCGGGAGGAGCTCGGGCAGCGGCAATTGCCTTGATCCAGATGGGATCGAGCGCTGTAGGAGGCGCGGCGGCGGCGCTGGGGAAACTGGGGCGCAAGGGAGGCTGTTGGATTGATGATCTGATGGCCAGGGATGGTGGAGGCTGCAGGATTGGATGCTTGGTGGGTGTGAGGTGGCGGCGGGAGGATCCTGAGGTGGATCTTGTCTGGCGGTGGGGTGGAGGAAATGTAGGGAGTTGGTCTAGGGTTTGTCCAAATAGGTATGAGGGTGGACTATATATACGGCAAGGAGGGGATTTGGAACTGATTTTCAACCGAGCGATTTCGATCGGACAGCTCTGGGCCAATGACATGGTCAACCGAAGAAACCGAAGATGTTTTAGGGATGTTTGAGGTTGATCCGGACCCAATGGTGACGACTGAGCGGTTTGGGTCCGGGGTAGTTTCGGATGCGCACGCGATGGGTTTGACAAAAGGCCATGGAGGCAAGGGGGTTTCATGGGCTGAGAGAAGAGAGAGAAGAGAGCGGTCCAGTTGATCCGAGAGAAGGTCAACAGAGACAAGGAAGAAGCGGCAGCTACGAGCGGATGCTAATTTTATGAAAACATGTGAATGCAATGCACATGATGACAGGCTGAAATGCAACAAGCAAATAAAACACACGATGACAATGAAACAACTGGAATGCATCTAGAGCGTCGGTCTCGGTGTGTTACAATAATGATCCAGTAACAAGTTCGTTAAATTCAGCACATGAATAGCCCAACACCGTTAATTTCGGTGCGTGAATGACCCCGATTCTTGCTGGACCTAATTTATCAAGTACATACAATCTCTCGAGGAAAGGCGCATTCTCAATGACCATATTGTGAAACACCTCAACTGACAGCCTTGGGCGGCGCCAGCAATGCACATAAATCGCACGGACATTCGTCGAGGTGATGTGGAGGCTACTGAACCCATCCATCGCATGAAGACGAAGGTACTCGAGCGCTGTACAGCCGACGAGTAGGTGCTCCAAATCCTCCTTTGAGATGCGGATGACAATGAGCTCGAGGTGCTTAAGTTTAGGGAGATGAAGAGTGCACGTGACATCAATCCGGGGGAAAATGCACTGCCTGAATGTAGCGCGGCGCAATGTGGGCACGAGGCGGAGCGCGAACGGCGGCAGCGAGCGCGGATGCCCAGCTATAAAGCTGAGCACCTCTAGCCGATCTAAGGCTCGGGATAGGAACCAGTAGTGAAACCTGGGTTCGGCCTTGCAGTGGGGACTGGACCTGCCGATAGCAAGGCGTCTGACCGGCCCAGGGTGCATGGCGAGGACGTGGGACAATGCGTCCAGGCGTTGCTGCTCCCCGCTGCATAACTCGTGGTCGACGATGAGGTCCATGGGGGTGGAGTGCCAGAGGGGGCACCACCGCCGCAAGAGGACAGTGGTCCGCACGCCAGATTTGATGGGGAGAATATGATGGTTACCAATATCTCATCGGGGAGGCTGCTGATGAAGTCCATGTTATCCGGAGGCTCTTGCGGTTCTGGCTCGACCCGCCCCCGCTTGTTGGCCGGCTCATCCTCCATCTCGCAGTAGGCGGCGATCCTCGGCGGCGGTGCTTGTAGATGAGAATGGAGGACTGTTCTACGTACCTTCCCGAGGCGGCCGAAACAAAAGTACAAAACCAGAATAAATTGCAGCGCTCGTGGCTCGCTTCCCGGTATGGTGAGTGTGCGTGGCGGACTGCTCATAGTCGTCCCGTCTAATCAAACAACTGCCCGCGGTAGTAAATGGTTAGTTGAACGCCCACGGTTGGACTAATACGACCGTTTGCGATAATAACATGGTGGTTGTTTGTTAAAAATGCCTAGGAAAATCAATGTATAAAAAGGCGAAATGAACCCTGAATAATTTCATTTGTTTAACACAGTTGCATGTTGCCTCTGTAAAATAAATCAAGGCGGGAAGATACATCATACTCCCTCCGTTCCACAATGTAATGCCTATAGTTTTTTTCAAAAGTCAAACATTATAAACTTTGACCATATTTATGGAGAAAAGTAGGTACCTCTAGAATACCAAATGCACATCATTGGATACATCAGAAGTTATATTTTCGGAATGTACATGTTTGGTATTGTAGGTGTAGAGAGTTTTCTCTATACACTTGGTCAAAGTTGATAAAGTTTGACTTTCAGAAAAATCTATAGGCACTACATTGTGGAATGGAGGGAGTATGTCATTTCGCACACAGATCATGTGACCAAGTTCCCTCTCGGAACCATGATGCTTCTTGATAGAAGCTCTGGTTTGTATGAAAGAAAATATGGGTCAAAGCCAAGTTGAAAAGGGCAGCAATATCTATCTCCATCTTACAGAAGGTACAAAAGCATGATGATTAATTGTTCATCAGGTTTACACAAAATCCAGATTGAACAGGACAATAAAAACTAACTGAACCAAAGTTTTTGGCAGTCACAATCAAATGGATCGGTCTGATCCATAAAATCAAGATCCTAGGCCAGAAAATCTACTGGTACATGAAGACAAGTTGTTGTAAATATAAGCCGAGCCCATTCAGAAGCCCTTTTATCCATCTGAAACTTCTTTTTATGTTGTTCAACGTGTCCATCCATGAGAAAGTTTTTGTTAAAAAACTTAATCCTCATGGACAATAGTACTATCGCATTCAACAGGAAGAATGTGACAAAGCTAGTGTTTGCATGGTTGGATGCATATCCTTCCAGCTTTACTGTCCTCAAACGAATGTCATGAGAACTGAGAAAATCCCGGTGCTTCTTATGCCACCGATTGGTTATACCTTTTTGTCCATGTCCTTTAGCCTAAATAGACATGAAGACTGAAAACAGTTAATGTCTAAAAAAATAGTACAGCTAAATGGTTAGTTCTAGTAAAGTATAATAATGTGCTTGATATCATCACCTCTATATACAAATTCTCCAGACATGGAAAGCATCGCAGCAAGGTGATAATCATGTTCTGATCAAAACACCACATACTGATATGTAAGGTCTTGACAGAATCTAGCACCATTGATAGGGTACCCATGGAAAAACTCTTCATTGATCATAGAACATAATATTAGTACGAAAAGTGTACTCCAAGATTATATAAAACTTATGCGCACAAATGAA
The DNA here is from genome assembly GCA_011799875.1 of Thinopyrum elongatum. Classification (NCBI taxonomy): domain Eukaryota; kingdom Viridiplantae; phylum Streptophyta; class Magnoliopsida; order Poales; family Poaceae; genus Thinopyrum; species Thinopyrum elongatum. The sequence continues at coordinate 279,556,475 of CM022301.1, forward strand.
AATGCAGCTTATGATTACAAAAGTGTTGATGATATAAAACTTATGCACACAAATGAAAAATGCAGCTTATGATGACAAAAGTATTGATGATAATATACAGTACCTGAATAAGTGTGGAGCCAACCACCATCTTGTAACCTTCAAACAGATCAGGAATTACACCCAAGGTCTCCAGTTTAGGCGCAGAGACCACAGTTATTTGCGAAGGTGCATAACGATAATCAAGGAGCAGCCTTTGGAGTGAAGGGGGCATCTTTGATGATGAGCCCCTCTCCTTTAAAGAAACCTCCAGTGCTTACAAGGTAAGGCGACTTTATTTGGAGACAACGGATATGGATTTCTTTTCCAAAACAAGCAACAAGCGCTCTAGGGAAGGGCAGCAGGAGTGGATGATGCTATGCAGTGAGGCCTCCAACATATCGACCACCACAAGCGCGAGTTTTCTTAGTAGTGGGAGTCAAAAAATTTGTACCAGATTGTCTGGTAGATGACACCGGGCCAGGGTGGCGGTGTGGAGAGAGGAGGAAAACCATGAGATGGACATTGGTGGTGAGGGCACAACTACAATGCTTGGTGGAAAGCTATTTGCATAGTAATGGTAGAACTCAAGATGCTGGAGTTTTTTGAATTGATGGGATGTCAGCCAGGCGTCCACCGTGCAGGGTATGTGCAGCAGGCGGCATGCTGGGATGCATAGGCGTTGAACGGAGCCCTGGTGGTAGGAGATGATGGCTCCGTGGAGTTCAAAATCAGGAATGACAGATAGCCGGCGACTGTCGAGATTAAGAGGCATGGCGCGCCACAGAGTGCGCCACCGAGATGCGAGGACCTGTGTGCGGCAGCCATCCTTGGTGGGGAGAAGGAAGATGATCTCCCCAAGGATGGCGTCCGGGAGATCGCTAATGCGGTCCGCTCGATATTCTACATGTTCCTCGGATCCAGGGGGCGTGGCCGCTTCTGCCCACGCTGCCGGGTGCAGGATCTACAGTCGGCAGCGCCGCTGGCCGGAGCCTCATCTGTGTACATAGCAATCTGAAAAAAGGCAGAAACATACATGTAGGACATTCAAAATCAATTCTCAAAAAATTGAAGAAAAAAGGCACAAACATATATGTAGGACTTTCAAAATCAATTCTCAAGATCTGGCTACGAATTATTAGCACGCATGCTAACCCTAGTCGGATTATTAGCAAAAAAAAATCATTTGTACAGAACAAACAATTAATCACTAACCATAGATACCATTCAAACAATCAATACACTACATGGATCTAACGAATCTTACTCTGATTTCATGGACTGGGTGAACATAACCAACGATTTCTATTCCCAACAAAAGAGGGGTGGGGACTAACCGGTTTTCCGTCGGAGTCGGAGTCGTTGCCGGAATAGCTGTGGACCTCCGGCTCTGGCTGGGGAGGCACGAGGATGGTGATGAAGTCAAGGTCGCGCTGCTGCCCGCGCGAGACCTCGTCGGCGGCGACAGCAACCTCTGTGCCCAACTTCATGTGTTGCACGGGTGCTTCACCAGCCCGGGCGTCGCCACTCCCTCCGATGGTGCACTTCGGCAAAATCCTAATACGCTCCATGCGGCGGTGACAACTGTGGACGGGGGGTGCGGCCTCCTATTATGACCAGCAGATCGGGCGCTCCATTAATATGGAGCAGTGGGAGCAAGGTGGGCGGCGGTCAAAGGGTTGGCTCGCCTCCCGGTGAGCCTGCGCAGCGGACTGCTGTCATGCCTACCGTCATTTCACACAGCTACTAGCACGCCCCATGGTGAGTGCGTAGCGAACACGCGCATGCCTCGGCCTCCCGGTTTGCCTGCGCGGCGGACTGCTAGCATGTGTCTCGTCAACTCACGCATGCTCGTACATTACACGAGACGCTTGGCGGCACGTATTATATTGATTTTACTTTTTTGATGATTAATTCTGCCGCTTTATTGCTTAACTGAAGCACGTCACGTACATTGTTGGTCTAATGCACAAGGTTCAAATAAAGAGTCCGTTTGTGATATTGGTTGATAATTATTGATAATTTCCTGTCTGTAAGAAGATTATATCAAAACTTGTCTCAAATTTGAAAAAAAATATCACAGTCTATTGGTGTCCATATGACACCACGATAAGTTTCATGAATTTCAACTTAGTTTTGGATTTACTGGATTTTAAAATCAAGATTCTCGATGTTAGAAATTTCTTGCATGGGGACTAAACATGCACCCAGGGACACGTACAAATATGATTTGCAATCCATTTTCGTGCACTATCACGGGTCTCATGTAGATCAAATTTGATTTTTGCACATTAAATCCCTGGGAAATCAATCAATGTATAAAAACAGACAAATGTTATCTTTTTTTTTTCAATTTTTAACACTAAACTCCTTTGGTCGCATGTTCACTGCAAAAAAAGTTTGACATGCATCTTTGGGCCACATGCACGTGGTGGTCCTAGGACACTCACTCGCGTGTGACACTCTCTGTGGGCCCGCGAGGTCGCCGTCCAGCACTATGACATGCGGTGAGAGAGGTTAATTTGATCAACAAGGATGGTCATTTTTTGGTTTTTGTTACGTACGGTAGGAGTATATATAGAGTACGCGTTGAAGAGGGTGGTGATAACCCACAAGTATAGGGGATCGCAACAGTTTTCGAGGGTAGAGTATTCAACCCAAATTTATTGATTCGACACAAGGGGAGCCAAAGAATATTCCTGAGTATTAACAGCTGAATTGTCAATTCAACCTCATCTGAAAGAATTAATATCTGCAGCAAAGTTTTTAGTAGCAAAGTAGTATGGAAGTAACGGTAACGGCGCCAGAAAAAGGGCTTGATAACCCACAAGTATAGGGGATCGCAACAGTTTTCGAGGGTAGAGTATTCAACCCAAATTTATTGATTCGACACAAGGGGAGCCAAAGAATATTCCCAAGTATTAGCAGCTGAGTTGTCAATTCAACCACACCTGAAAGACTTAATATCTGCAGCAAAGTTTTTAGTAGCAAAGTAGTATGGAAGTAACGGTAACGGTGGCAAAAGTAACAGTAGCAGCTTTGTAGTGATTGCAACAGTAGCAACGGAAACTTAACTTAGCGAAGATCAATATGTGAAAAGCTCGTAGGCAATGAATCATTAATGGATAATTATGTCGGATGGCATTCATCATGCAACAGTTATAACCTAGGGTGACACAGAACTAGCTCCAATTCATCAATATAATGTAGGCATGTATTCCGAATATAATCATACGTGCTTATGGAAAAGAACTTGCATGACATCTTTTGTCCTACCCTCCCGTGGTAGCGGGGTCCTAATGGAAACTACGGGATATTAAGGCCTCCTTTTAATAGAGAACCGGACCAAAGCATTAGCACTTAGTGAATACATGAACTCCTCAATCTACAGTAATCACCGAAAAGAATCCCAATTATTGTCACCTTGGGGTATGCGGATCATAACACGTAATAGGTGTCTACAACTTGCAAGATAGGATCAAGAACACAAATATATTCATGAAAACATAATAGGTTCAGATCTGAAATCATGGCACTCAGGCCCTAGTGACAAGCATTAAGCATAGCAAAGTCATAGCAACATCAATCTCAGAACATAGTGGATACTAGGGATCAAACCCTAACAAAACTAACTCGATTACATGATAAATCTCATCCAACCCATCACCGTCCAGCAATCCTACAATGGAATTACTCATGCACGGCGGTGAGCGTCATGAAATTGGTGATGGAGGAAGGTTGGTGATGATGATGGCGACGAATCCCCCTCTCCGGAGCCCCGAACGGACTCCAAATCTGCCCTCCCGATGAAGAACAGGAGGTGGCCGCGGCTCCGTATCGTAAAAAGTGATGAATCCTTCTCTCCATTTTTTTCTCCCCGAATAGGGTTATATGGAGTTGGAGTTGAGGTCGGAGGGGTTCCAGGGGGCCCACAAGCCTGCAGGGCGCACCCCTAGGGCTTGTGGCCTCTGGGTGGCCCCACTCTGGATAATTCTTGCGCCAATATTTTTTATATATTCCAAAAATATTCTCCGTAAATTTTTAGGTCAATCAGAGAACTTTTATTTCTGCACAAAAATAACACCATGGCAATTCTGCTGAAAACAGCATCAGTCTGGGTTAGTTCCATTCAAATCATGCAAATTAGAGTCCAAAACAAGAGCAAAAGAGTTTGGAAAAGTAGATACGATGGAGACGTATCAACTCCACCAAGCTTAACCCATTGCTTGTCCTCAAGCAATTCAGTTGACAAACTGAAAGTGACAAAGAAAAACTTTTACAAACTCGGTTTGGTCTTGTTGTTGCTGAAGGAAATATGCCCTAGAGGCAATAATAAAGTTGTTATTTTATATTTCCTTATCCATGATAAAGGTTTATTATTCATGCTAGAATTGTATTGATCGAAAACCTAAGTACATGTGTGAGCACATAAACAAAGATGGTTAAGGTTTCCTAACCATGGACATGAGTTGTTGTTTGATAATGGGATCACATCATTAGGAGAATGATGTGATGGACAAGACCCATCCGTTAGCTTAGCATAATGATCGTTCAGTTTTATTGCTATTGCTTTCTTCATGTCAAATACATATTCCTTCGACTATGGGGTTATGCAACTCCCAAATACTGGAGGAATGCCTTGTGTGCTATCAAATGTCACAACGTAACTAGGTGATTATAAAGATGCTCTATAGGTATCTCCGAAGGTGTTTGTTGAGTTGGCATAGATCGAGATTAGGATTTGTCAATCCGAGTATCGGAGAGGTATCTCTGGGCCCTCTCGGTAATACACATTATAAGCTTGCAAGCAAACGGCTAAGGAGTTAGTCACGAGGTGATGTACTATGGAACGAGTAAAGAGACTTGCCGGTAACGAGATTGAACTAGGTATGAAGATACCGACGATCGAATCTTGGGTAAGTAACATACCGATGGATAAAGGGAATCACATATGTTCTCATAATGTTTCGACCGATAAAGATCTTCGTAGAAGATGTAGGAGCCAATATGGGCATCCATGTTCCGCTATTGGTTATTGACCGAAGAGGTGTCTCGGTCATGTCTACATAGTTCTCAAACCCGCAGGGTCCGCACGCTTAACATTCGTTGACGATATAGTATTATATGAGTTTTGTGATTTGGTGACCGAATGTTGTTCGGAGTCCCGGATGAGATCACGGACATAACGAGGAGTCTCGAAATGGTCAAGAGGTAAAGATTGATATATAGGACGATGGTATTCGGACACCGAAAGTGTTTCGGGGGTTACCGGTACTTATCGGGTCACCAGAAGGGGTTCCGGGCACCCCCGGCAAATGATATGGGCCTTATGGGCCAAGAGGGGAAACGCACCAGCCACAAGGGGCTGGTGCGCCCCCCATATAGGCCGGCCTAAGGAGGAGAAGGAAAGGGGAGAATGGAAAGGAAAGTGTGGATTAGGATTCCCACTTCCATCCCTCTCCCCCCCCCTCTTTCCTTTCCCCTCGGTTATATATGGCAGGGGGCGCGGCTTGGGAGGGACTCCAATTAGGATTCCTCCTACTTGGGTGCCTCCTATGGCTGCTTCTCCCTCCCTCCCACCTATATATATGTGGGAGGGGGGTGCCTAGCACACCCCAGACAATTGCCTAGCCATGTGCGGCGCCCCCCTCCACCGTTTACACCCCCGGTCATATTTTCGTAGGTCTTAGGCGAAGCCCTGCGGAGATCACTTCACCATCACCATCACCACACTGTCGTGCTAACGGAACTCATCAACTACCTCGATGTCTTGCTGGATCAAGAAGGCAAGGGACGTCACTGAGCTGAATGTGTGCAGAACGCGGAGGTGCCGTGCATTCGGTACTTGATCGGTTGAAGCACAAAGAAGTTCGACTACATCAACCGTGTTGTGAAACGCTTCCTCTTACGGTCTATGAGGGTACGTAGACACACTCTCCCCCTCGTTGCTATGCATCTCCATGGATAGATCATTGCGTGTGCGTAGAATTTTTTTTGTTTTCCATGCAACATTTCCCAATAGTGGCATCATGAGCCAGGTCTATGCGTAGATGATATGCATGAGTAGAACACAAAAGAGTTGTGGGCGGTGATAGTCATACTACTTACCACCAACGTCTTATTTTGATTTGGCAGTATTGTGGGATGAAGCGGCCCGGACCAACCTTACATGTGCACGCACATGAGACCGGTTCCATTGACTGACATGCAACTAGTTTTGCATAAAGGTGGCTGGCGGGTGTCTGTTTCTCCTACTTTAGTTGAATCGAATTTGACTACGGCCGGTCCTTGAAGAAGGTTAAAACAGCAAACTTGATGAATCACCATTGTGGTTTTTGCCGTAGGTAAGAACGGTTCTTGCTAGAAACCCATAGCAGCCACGTAAAACTTGCAACAACAAAGTAGAGGACGTCTAACTTGTTTTTGCAGGGTATGTTGTGATGTGATATGGTCAATACATGATGTGATATATGTTATTGTATGAGATGATCATGTTTTGTAAGATATCAGGCAACCGGCAGGAGCCTTATGGTTGTCTCTTTATTGTATGAAATGCAAACGCCATGTAATTGCTTTACTTTATTGCTATGAGTTAGCAATAGTTGTAGAAGCAATAGTTCACGAGATGACCATGACGCAACGATGGAGATCAAGGTGTCGAGCCGGTGACGATGGAGATCATGACGATGCTTTGGAGATGGAGATCAAAAGCACGAGATGATGATGGCCATATCATGTCACATATTTTGATTGCATGTGATGTTTATCTTTTATGCATCTTATTTTGCTTAGTACAACGGTAGCATTATAAGATGATCCCTTCACTAAATTTCAAGGTAAAAGTGTTCTCCCTGAGTATGCACCGTTGCTACAGTTCGTCGTGTTGAGACACCACGTGATGATCGGGTGTGACAGACTCTACGTTCACATACAACAGGTGTAAGACAGTTTTGCACATGTAGAATACTTGGGTTAAATTTGATGAGCCTAGCATGTACAGACATGGCCTCGGAACACTGGAGATCGAAAGATCGAACGTGAATCATATAGTAGATATGATCAACATAGAGATGTTCACCATTGATGACTACCCCATCTCACGTGATGATCGGATATGGGTTAGTTGATTTGGATCACGTATCACTTAGATGACTTGAGGGATGTCTATTTAAGTGGGAGTTCTTAAGTAATTTGATTAATTGAACTTAATTTATCATGAACTTAGTCCTGATAGTATTTGCATATCTATGTTGTAGATTAATGGCCCGTGCTACTGTTCCCCTGAATTTTAATGCATTCCTAGAGAAAGCTAAGTTGAAAGATGATGGTAGCAACTACACGGACTGGGTCCGTAACTTGAGGATTATCCTCATTGCTGCACAGAAGAATTATGTCCTTGATGCACCGCTAGGTGAAAGGCCTACTGCAGGAGCAGAAGCTGATGTTTTGAACATCTAGCAAGCTCTATCTGATGACTACTCGATAGTTCAGTGTGCCATGCTTTACGGCTTAGAACATGGACTTCAAAGACGTTTTGAACGTCATGGAGCATATGAGATGTTCCAAGAGTTGAAGTTAATATTTCAAGCAAATGCTCGGGTTGAGAGATATGAAGTCTCCAACAAGTTCTATAGTTGCAAGATGGAGGAGAACAGTTCTGTCAGTGAACACTTACTCAAACTGTCTGGGTATTATAATCACTTGACTCAGCTGGGAGTTGATCTTCCGGTTGATTGTGTTATTGACTGAGTTCTTCAATCACTGCCACCAAGCTACAAAGGCTTTGTGATGAACTATGATATGCAAGGGATGAACAAAATAATTCCCGAGCTCTTCACAATGCTTAAGGCCGCAGAGGTAGAAATCAAGAAGGAGCATCAAGTGTTGATGGTTAACAAAACCACTAGTTTCAAGAAAAAGGGCAAGGGAAAGAAAGGGAACTTTAAAAAGAATGGCAAGCAAGTTGCCACTCCCGGGAAGAAGCCCAAAGCTGGACCCAAGCCTGAAACTGAGTGCTTCTACTGCAAAGGGACTGGTCACTGGAAGCGGAACTGCCCCAAGTATTTGGCGGATAAGAAGGATGGCAAAGTGAACAAAGGTATATTTGATATACATGTTATTAATGTGCACCTTACTAATGCTCGTAGTAGCGCCTGGGTATTTGATACTGGTTCGGTTGCTCATATTTGTAACTCGAAATAGGAGCTACGGATTAAACGAAGATTGTCTAAGGACGAGGTGACGATGCACGTCGGGAATGGTTCCAAGGTCGATGTGATCGCCATTGGCACGCTACCTCTACATCTACCTTCGGGATTAGTTTTAGACCTGAATAATTGTTATTTGGTGCCAGCGTTGAGCATGAACATTATATCTGGATCTTGTTTAGTGCGAGACGGTTATTCATTTAAATCAGAGAATAATGGTTGTTCTATTTATATGAGTAATATCTTTTATGGTCATGCACCCTTGAAGAGTGGTCTATTTTTGTTGAATCTCGATTGTAGTGATACACATATTCATAATATTGATGCCAAAAGATGCAAAGTTGATAATAATAGTGCAACTTATTTGTGGCACTGCCGTTTAGGTAATATTGGTGTAAAGCGCATGAGGAAACTCCATGCAGATGGGCTTTTGGAATCACTTGATTATGAATCATTTGATACTTGCGAACCATGCCTCATGGGCAAGATGACTAATACTCCGTTCTACGGAACAATGGAGCGAGCCAATGACTTACTGGAAATAATACATACCGATGTATGCGGTCCGATGAGTGTTGAGGCACACGGCAGGTATCGTTATTTTCTGACCTTCACAGATGATTTGAGTAGATATGGGTATATCTACTTAATGAAACACAAATCTGAAACATTTGAAAAGTTCAAAGAATTTTAGAGTGAAGTGGAGAATCATCGTAACAAGAAAATCAAGTTTCTATGATCTGATCGCGGAGGCGAATATTTGAGTTACGAGTTTGGCCTTCATTTAAAACAATGTGGAATAGTTTCACAACTCACGCCACCTGCAACACCACAGCGTAATGGTGTGTTCGAACGTCGTAACCGTACTTTATTGGATATGGTGCGTTCTATGATGTCTCTTGCTGATTTACCACTATCGTTTTGGGGTTATGCATTAAAGACAGCTGCATTCACGTTAAATAGGGCACCATCTAAATCCATTGAGATGACACCGTATGAACTATGGTTTGGCAAGAAACCTAAGTTGTCATTTCTTAAAGTTTGGGGTTACGACACTTATGTCAAAAGGCTTCAGCCTGATAAGCTCAAACCCAAATCGAAGAAGTGCGTCTTCATAGGATACCGTAAGGAAACAATTGGGTACACCTTCTACCACAGATCCGAAGGCAAGATATTTGTTACCAAGAATGGAACCTTTCTAGTGAAGGAGTTTCTCTTGAAGGAAGTGAGTGGGAGGAAAGTAGAACTTGATGAGGTAATCATACCTTCTCTCTAATTGGAAAGTAGCACATCAGAGAAATCCGTTCCCGTGATGCCTACACCAACTAGTGAGGAAGCAAATGATAATGATCATGAAACTTCAAATCAAGTTGCTACTGAACCTCGTAGGTCAGCCAGAGCACGATCCGCACCAGAGTGGTACGGTAATCCTGTTCTGGAAGTCATGTTATTAGACCAAGGTGAACCTACAAACTATGAAGAAGCTATGATGAGCCCAGATTCCGACAGATGGCTTGAGGCCATGAAATCTGAGATACGATCCATGTATGAGAACAAAGTGTGGACTTTGGTGGACTTGCCTGATGAGCGGCAGGCCATAGAGAATAAATGGATCTTCAAGAAGAAGACTGACACTGATGGTAATGTTACTGTCTACAAAGCTCGACTTGTCGCAAAAGGTTTTTGACAAGTTCAAGGGGTTGACTACGATGAGACTTTCTCACCCATAGCGATGCTTAAGTCCGTCCGAATCATGTTAGCAATTGCCGCATTTTTTGATTATGAAATCTGGCAGATGGACGTCAAAACTGCATTCCTTAATGGATTTCTTAAAGAAGAGTTATATATGATGCAACCAGAAGGTTTTGTCGATCTTAAAGGTGTTAACAAAGTGTGCAAGCTCTAGCGATCCATCTATGGACTGGTGCAAGCATCTCGGAGTTGGAATATACGCTTTGATGGGGTGATCAAAGCATATGGTTTTATACAGACTTTCGTTGAAGCCTGTATTTACAAGAAAGTGAGTGGGAGCTCTATAGCATTTCTAATATTATATGTACATGACATATTGTTGATTGGAAATGATATAGAATTTCTGGATAGCATAAAAGGATAGCTGAATAAGAGTTTTTAAATGAAAGACCTCGGTGGAGCTGCTTATATATTAGGCATCAAGATCTATAGGGATAGATCAAGATGCTTAATAGGACTTTCACAAAGCACATACCTCGACAAAGTTTTGAAGAAGTTCAAAATGGACCAGTCACAGAAAGGGTTCTTGCATGTGTTACAAGGTGTGAAGTTGAGTCAGACTCAAAGCCCGACCACTGCAGAAGATAGAGAGAAAATGAAAGTCATTCCCTATACCTCAACCATAGGTTCTATCATGTATGCTATGCTGTGTACCAGACCTGATGTGTGCCTTGCCATAAGTTTGGCAGGGAGGTACCAAAGTAATCCAGGAGTGGATCACTGGACAACGGTCAAGTACTTCCTGAAGTACCTGAAAAGGACCAAGGATATGTTTGTCGTTTATGGAGGTGACAAAGAGCTCGTCGTAAATGGTTACGTTGATGCTAGCTTTGACACTGATCCGGATGACTCTAAGTCACAAACCGGATACGTATTTATATTGAATGGTGGATCTGTCAGTTGGTGTAGTTCCAAGCAGAGCATCGTGGCGGGATCTACGTGTGAAGCGGAGTACATAGCTGCTTCAGAAGCAGCAAATGAAGGAGTCTGGATGAAGGAATTCATATCCGATCTGGGTGTAATACCTAGTGCATCGGATCCAATGAAAATCTTTTGTGACAACACTGGAGGAATTGCCTTGGTGAAGGAATCCAGGTTTCACAAGAGAACCAAACACATCAAGAGACGCTTCAACTCCATTCGTGAACAAGTCAAGGATGGAGACATAGAAATTTGCAAGATACATACGGATTTGAATGTAGCAGACCCGTTGACTAAGCCTCTTCCATGAGCAAAACATGATCAGCACCAAGACTCCATGGGTGTTAGATTCATTACAATGTAATCTAGATTATTGACTCTAGTGCAAGTGGGAGACTGAAGGAAATATGCCCTAGAGGCAATAATAAAGTTGTTATTTTATATTTCCTTATTCATGATAAAGGTTTATTATTCATGCTAGAATTGTATTGATCAGAAACCTAAATACATGTGTGAATACATAAACAAACACCGTGTCCCTAGTGAGTCTCTACTTGACTAGCTCGTTGATCAAAGATGGTTAAGGTTTCCTAACCATGGACATGAGTTGTTATTTGATAATGGGATCACATCATTAGGAGAATGATGTGATGGACAAGACCCATCCATTAGCTTAGCATAATGATCGTTCAGTTTTATTGCTATTGCTTTCTTCATGTCAAATACATATTCCTTCGACTATGAGATTATGCAACTCTCGGATACTGGAGGAATGCCTTGTGTGCTATCAAGCATCACAATGTAACTGGGTGATTATAAAGATGCTCTACAGGTATCTCCGAAGGTGTTTGTTGAGTTGGCATAGATCGAGATTAGGATTTGTCACTCCGAGTATCGAAGAGGTATCTCTGGGCCCTCTCGGTAATACACATCATAAGCTTCCAAGCAGACGACTAAGGAGTTAGTCACGAGGTGATGTATTACGGAACGAGTAAAGAGACTTGCCGGTAACGAGATTGAACTAGGTATGAAGATACCGACGATCGAATCTCGGGCAAGTAACATACTGATGGACAAAGGGAATTACATATGTTGTCATAACGGTTCGACCGATAAAGATCTTCGTAGCAAATGTAGGAGCCAATATGGGCATCTAGATTCTGCTATTGGTTATTGACCGAAGAGGTGTCTCGATCATGTCTACATAGTTCTCGAACCCGTAGGGTCCGCACGCTTAACGTTCGTTGACGATATAATATTATATGAGTTATGTGATTTGGTGACCGAATGTTGTTAGGAGTCCCAGATGAGATCACAGACATGACGAGGATTCTTGAAATGGTTGAGAGGTAAAGATTGATATATAGGATGATGGTATTCGGACACCGGAAGTGTTTCGGGGGTTACCGGGTACTTATCGGGTCACCAGAAGGGGTTCCGGGCACCCCCGACAAAAGATATGGGCCTTATGGGCCAAGAGGGGAAACGCACCAGCCACAAGGGGCTGGTGCGCCCCCCATATAGGCCGGCTTAAGGAGGAGAAGGAAAGGGGAGAAGGGAAAGGAAATTGTGGATTAGGATTCCCACTTCCTTCCCTCTCCCCCCCCTCTTTCCTTTCCCCTCGGTTATATATGGCAGGGGGGCGGCTTGGGAGGGACTCCAAGTCGGATTCCTCCTACTTGGGCGCCTCCTATGGCTGCTACTCCCCCCCTCCCACCTATATATATGTGGGAGGGGGGGCGCCTAGCACACCCCAGACAATTGCCAAGCCATGTGCGGCGCCCCCCTCCACCATTTACACCCCCGGTCATATTTTCGTAGTGCTTAGGCGAAGCCCTGCGGAGATCACTTCACTATCACCGTCACCACGCCGTCGTGCTGACGAAACTCATCTACTACCTCGATGTCTTGCTGGATCAAGAAGGCGAGGGAAGTCACCGAGCTGAACGTGTGCAGAACACGGAGGTGCCGTGCGTTTGGTACTTGATCGGTTGAAGCGCGAAGAAGTTCGACTACATCAACTGCATTGTGAAATGCTTCCGCTTACGGTCTACGAGGGTACGTAGACACACTCTCCCCCTCGTTGCTATGCATCTCCATGGATAGATCATTGCGTGTTTGTAGAAATTTTTTTGTTTTCCATGCAACGTTTCCCAACAGTTGCAAATATGTATAGCCAACATTCAGGTTTCCAGCAAAGATTATGAACTAATCATATTCACAATAACATTTAGGTCTCACATTTACTCATATCAATGGCATAATCAACTAGCGAGCAATAATAATAAATCTCGGATGACAACACTTTTTTCAAAACAATCATGATATGATATGACAAAATGGTATCTCGCTAGCCCTTTCTGAGACCGCAAAACATAAATGCAGAGCACCCCTGAAGATTAAGGACTGAGTAGACATTGTAATTCATGGCAAAAGAGTTCCAGTCTCAGTCATACTCAATATCAATTAATAACAACGCATACAAATGATAGTGGTGCTCTCTAGCTAGTGCTTTTTATAAGAGGATGATGACTCAGCAATAAAAGTAAATAGATAGGCTCTTCGCAGAGGGAAGCAGGGATTTGCAGAGGTGCCAGAGCTCGAGCTTTTAAAACAGAGATAAATATAATTTTGAGCGGCATGCTTTCATTGTCAACATAGCAACCAAGAGATCTCGGTATCTTCCATGCTAGATACATTATAGGCGGTTCCCAAACAGAATGGTAAAGTTTTTACTCCCCCTCCACCAACAATCACACTCCACGGCTAACTGAATCCACGGGTACCGTCCATACCAACAACAGTCCTGGGGGAGTTTTGTTTTATGATTATATTTTGATTTGATTTCGAGCATGGAACTGGGCATCCCGATTACCAGCCACTTTCTCGTGAATGACAAGTGAATCAACACTCATCATGAGAATAACCCAGCTAGCATGGAAGATACTGACAGCCCCCAGTCACTACATGAGCGATTCGGGCATACAAAACAGATTATTATTTGAAGGTTTAGAGTTTGGCACATGCAAATTTACTTGGAACGGCAGGTAAATACCGCATATAGGTAGGTATGGTGGACTCATATGGAACAACTTTGGGTTTAAGGAAGTGGATGCACAAGAAGTATTCCCGCTTAGTACAAGTGAAGGCTAGCAAAAGATTGAGGAGCGACCAACTTGAGAGCGACAACGGTCATAAACATGCATTGAGATTAACCAACATTGAATGCAAGCATAAGTAGAATATAAATCACCATGAACATAAATATCGTGGAGGCTATGTTGATTTTGATTCAACTACATGCATGAACATGTGCCAAGTCAAACCACTTAAATCATTCAAAGGAGGATACCATCCTATCATACTACATCATAACCATTTTAATTTACATGTTGGTACTCAAGACAAACCATTATAAACTCCTACCTAATTAAGCATGGCATGAGTAACTATAATCTCTAATTGTCATTGCAAACATGTTTCATTCATAATAGGCTGAATCAAGAACAATGAGCTAATCATATTTACAAAAACAAAATAGGTCGAGTTCGTACCAACTTTTCTCCATCTCAATCATTTTATCATATATCATCATTATTGCCTTTCACTTGCACAACCGAACAGTGTGAATAATAAGAGTGCACGTACATTGGACTAAGCTGGAATCTGCAAACATTTATTCAAAGGAGAAGACAAGGTAATATGGGCTCTCTGTTAGATCAACAATAATTCATATGAGAGCCACTCAACATTTTCATCGTGGTCTTCTCCTTACGACCCAAAGAACAAGGAAAAGAATTTCAAAGAAACACACTGAAATATTTTTGGAGTTTTTGTTTTTCTGAAGAAAGTAAAACAAGAACGAGAAAAACTATTTAGACGGGAAAGCTCCCAACAAGCAAAAGAAGAACGAGAAATATTTTTGGGTTTTCTTTTAATACTACAACTAAATTAAACTAGAAGGAAAAACTAAAAAGAAGCGAGAACTAATTTTTTTTATTTTCTCAAAGTTTTTTCAAACACACAAGAAGAAAGCGAGAAAAAGAAATAAACTAACATGGATAATACAATGAAAAAGTATGAACACCGACAACTGAAATGAGCGTGCGAACATGAATGTAATGTCGGTGAGAAATACGTACTCCCCCAAGCTTAGGCTTTTGGCCTAAGTTGGTCTAGGACCACGACTAGAAATAACCCTCCCCTCGATACTCCGGAGGGTCCTGGGGGTTCCCCTGGTTAGCGAGCTCCTGTGGCTCCCACTGATAAACATGCTCTAGGTATGGGTCCGACGATAGTGCTGGCTCGGGAACTAAGGATCACGTCCGCTCCCATTATGCATATATGTCCTCGGGCATAATAATGTACCTGCCTGAATAAATATCGAACAAAGAAGGTGCAGGCAAAGTAATAATCTGATAGGTACCCTGACTGAACACTAAGTTATAGATGAGCCGCTTGTCATCGTCTTTGGTAAGGAAATCATGTGCTACCATACTATCATAGTCTAAATACTTAGTGGGTAACAACATTTCTTCCTTTTCATCTAGCCTAATGCATATCTCAAAATGTTTAGCAAGGCAGGAGGCATAGATACCTCCAAAGATGGGCCCCTTCGAATAGTTCGTGTTCAACCGTCGAGCAACAATAGCGCCCAAACTGAAAGTTCTGTTAGTATATAAAGCATGGTGCAAAATAGCAAGGTTCGGGCACTAAGGCCTCCGCTTTCACCACGGCCAATCAAACATCTCCCAGCAAATAGTGAATAATAGCGTAAAATAGGAAAATGTAAACTAGCCACTCTTGCCTCCGACACTCCTCTCTCTTCCCCCACAGTAACTTCATCAATAAAATCCTCCACGTCCCTCGGATGTGGCTCTCTGATGTTGCCCTCATAAGGTATTTTGCAAACATTGCAAAAATGATAAAGTGACATTCGCTTGGGCACATCGTACAAGTGAAATTCTACCATAGGAGGATCCTCCCTAGAATGAAAGTGAAAATTTTGCACAAAGGTATTAGTGAGTAGGAGGTATTGGTCACACTTATCATGGAGGAAGTCGGTGATGCCTGCATTCTCCGCCAAATAATAGAAATCATCATAAATCCCGGCCACCCTCAAGAATGCATCACTTGGCCATTCACACGGCCGAACCTCCGCGTTGCGAGGAAGGTTGTACTTGGGCTTCTTCTTCTCTTCATTTTCATTTGAATTCCTGCTTGAAGAACCCCTTAACCATCTCTTCATCATTTATTGTCTTTTCTCTGAAAATTTCTGAAATTTTTAGTGACTCAA